>JASWHV010000017.1:47185398-47785398 GCA_030760725.1 Neostapfia colusana
TTTACTTTTTAACCCTGTTTAGTATTTAATTTAGAAAATTGAATATGTAACTAGTGTTTAAAAATTAAAAAGGGGGGACAAACATAATTGTCAAAATTAATTAAAAACTTTCTCAGTACTTAGAAAACTTTGGAGTGAGATAAAAGCATATTTTTGGGCTGAAATAAATCTGTTTCAACTATTATTCACATTTATTAGTATAGGGACACATTTTTAAGTAAAGAATAGCTATAGAAAAATAGGGAAAATAATTATGAAATAGTATACATCAGAAGCCAAGGTCAAAATATGATTTTAAATTATTTAGGACCAGAACCTATTCTGTTTAGGTGATGTGTATTACTAATTTAATAATAAAATACACAATTAGGCATAGGAATATAAATCTGAAAATATAGCAACTAGTAAATGTTAAATGGAGTTTCTAAAATACAAAGAATTCAGTTTAGGGTTGATAGAAGTTGTGAAGGCACATTGTATGCAAATATAAATGTGGACACAAAAGTAGGAATCATATATACATGGATAAAAGTGCATGCAAGCCACAACTTAACACATATAAAGTAACCACAACACATATAAGGGTGAATGAATTTCATAAATATGAAATGTGTGGTTTGTATGAAGTAGAAGTGTGAACTATGTCTTATGGTTGTTGTTTTTCTTTTGCTATGTGTGATGGTATGAAGTAGAACCTGTTCAAGAGCAAGTTAACCCTTTCCAAGACCAGGACTACCAATTTCAAGAGCAGCAAGAAGGAGGCAAATGTCCTTGACCACTTTGATCCTATGCTAGGATGTGTAGATAGAATTATTTGCATTGTCAAGATAAATATGAAACCCATGCTAGGAAGTTTCCCTAGAATTGCATTACCTTGTTTCCTTGAAGCTTGGGTTGGGATTTAATTTGTCATGTCATTTATTTACATGCATTTGCTTAGCCATGCTTAGAATGGGATATTTGGGAAATGAGATCATCAGTTTATATTACCATACTCTTGAATGAGACATTGTGAGTTATGTAGAGGTAGGGATCGAGGCAAGTTGGATGTTTTGGTTGTGTGCTGGGTGCACGAGACTTGGGTTTGTGTTTAGTACTTGCCTGGATCCTAAGGACCGGTTCATGGAGCATGTAACCCGGCTTTACAGTGCCAACCACATGCTGAGATGGGGCAGCTTGGCCAATTAATTAGGTGTATCCCCGGCGTAGTATGGGTGTGTTGGATGGTGCGGGGAGTAGGTGTCAGCTGGACTACCATATGAACCGCAAGGCTCAAGAGGGGGCCACTGCAGCGGGGTTGGAGCCTCTTGTATGCTGTTAGGGGTGAAACCTCAGTGGGCCCATGCTCGTCGGGAATCCCTTTGTAAAGGCTTCGTAGTGATCTCTTGGCCACACACCTGGGAAGTGTGAATGTGGATCGTAGCCACTGGCATAATGGAGGTTCTTTTAGTCCACCCGGTAACGGGGGATGAAATCACTACTTGTGGGTACAGTGGTACAAACTCTGCAGAGTAAAAACTGTCTTGACAGCCGTGCTCACGGTTAAGAGCGGCCTGGACTTATTCATGATTAGAAGAGTGAAGGTTTTTGGGAGTTGTGGATGTTAAGCGGGGAGCTTAACATTGGAAATGATGTTATGGTTATTTGGTTATGATGATGGGATGGGAGATTGGGACCATTTCACCTGTGTAGTAATGTAGGTGCTTAATAAGCTAAGGTGATAGGTATTAATTGCGTAGTGCTTTAACCATGAGATTAATCCTTTCCTTGTTCCAGCCATGCATGATAAAATTTTCCCACACTTGCTGAGTACCATTGGTACTCAACCTTGCATATTTGTTGGTTTATATTGCTGCTCAGGTCAAGATAATGAGGTGGTGTATAATGACAAAGAATTTGGACCCGAGGAAGGATTCTAGGTTCATGAAGACCCCCGGGCAACGCCTGTGATGGAGCCCTAAAGAATAATATTCCGCTGCTAGTTTATTTACTTGTGATGAAGCATTTGTGTCCATTGAGACATTTGCGATGTAAGACTTATTTATATTCGACACCTGGCTTGTAATAAATGATGCTTCACTATTTGTCATCACATGTATGAGAAAATGATCCCGGCATACATGTGATATTCACTTGGTTATTTCCTTCGGAAAAACCGGGTGTGACAACGACATCATGGTGTATTCGAAAGGCGAGGAAGAACATGAAGAACACTTGAGATTGACATTGTAGAAACTGCGAGAGCATCAATTGTATGCTAAGCTCAGCAAGTGTCAATTTTGGCTGAAAGATATATCATTCTTAGGCCACATCATTGACATGGCCCGGACCCGATCACGGGGCCGTGCCGCTCGGCTGGGAATCGCATTGGGTGGTGCCGTGATATGCGACACCCAACAACACACATATAAGGAAAAATGTATCACATAAATCAAAAGCGGAAGCTTACAAGTGTTCTTTGTAAATAATATTACATCAAATAGCTACAGCAGAAGACTATAATCATCTCATGTTAAATAACTACTAAGCACTCGAGAAGATGTCCAGCCCACGGACTCTTCTCGCTAGCAACACGAAGACAACTGCAGCGGCTGGGTTCTCCATGTGTTAAACGACTCGGGAGTCTCTGAGTCTCACCGGAAAACCTCCTCATAACATCATTGTTAACCTGCAAAAACACTCATATAGAACCGTGAGCACATAGGCTCAGTAAGACTGATCCGTCTCCTCTAAACAAGAAACTCTACCTGCACGACGGATTGAAAAGGTTAGCTGAATTTGCATAAAGGACTCGCCTACAGTTGATTCTTAACTTTCAGATTTTAAGCCTCATTTTAAAGACCTTGAGCCGAGCAGCATCGCAACTCCACAATCAAACAAGAAACGCTTTGTTGCGATGCTTCTTGCACAAAGTAAAGTAAATTTAATTGGCACTATCTCGATGTCAAGCATGGTTATAGTACAATTTAAAACACAAGCCTTATAAAATCCAAAGGAATTCACTTCAGTTCTTACTACGTCAAGACGCAGTGGGCAAGTATGCTCATATGACCGCGAGTGACGGTGATTCGAATCAGTGCATGCCCGGACTACACAACACATACACCCATACTCCGAGTTGCCGGCAGAAACCTCGAGTGATGTTGTACGCAGCCACATTTCCCAAGTTGTTCCACATAGGACGCAGTCCAATCACCCCGAACAGCAAGCTCCCTCAAGGTACATACCCGCAGTGATATGTTCTTGAGCGAGTTACCTCCTGCTGTACTGACACCGAAAGCCTAAGCCGATTAGAAAAGTTCCAATGTGGATCTCACGAGGTACATCGGTTTCCTGGGTTCCATATAGCCAGTATGCGTCTGGTACACAACTCAAACTTGTCCAACAGGGCCAGGTACGGACGGGCCTTAACCGACACAGGCAGGGCTATGCACGCACGGTCCGCAGCCTGCTGCATCTCAATCTCCCTGCCCGGTCTCAATTTCTCACTTGTGAATTTTCCTCACTGATTCTATTCATGACCCGTTCCGATAAAACCAAGGCCTAAACTCACGAGTAGATTCCAACAACTCGACTTCTACCGGTCCTTCCAAACAAACATTTAGCGTAGCCTAAATCCACTTCAATTACTTCACAATCTTCATGTCGATGCTTCACATTATGAATATGCAGAAGTATTTAATTGTAAAGTTTTTTTTAACATGGTATAATGACAAGTTAGAAAACTAGAATTCTATTTAAGAATTTAAAATGACACTGGTGCTAGTGGTTGGTTTTGGGTTAAGCAAAGTGATCAAATGCTAAGTGCTTTTCATAATTGGAATGACTTCACCTAAGCAAAGTGTATTGAAAAGTACTTATCCAAAGCTCAAAATTATCTGAAAATTTACATGTGAGTTCCTTGTCACAAGAAAGTATTCTGGACCAAAAATTAGCACTTTTCATTGAGTGGTTTATTCAGAACAATTCCCTAAGCAATTGAGCAAAAAGGACTTAATTATGAAGTAACTCACATGTTCATGTCAAACTTAGTGAACTACAATTTAAATTATAGTTCATAAAGCCTGCATGAATTTTCCTAGGATTTTGGAGCTAAGAATTGCCCAGAACTGAATTTTCAAGTTTTGGGAATTCTCCGAAAAAGTTTCTGTATTCATTTGTATACAGCAAATTGAAATCTGAATTCTCCTAATAAATTCAACTATAAATGATCTGAAAATTTTACAGGAGTTTAATAATATCCTAAGGATTATTCTGGTAAAATTTGAGGATTTTTTGATGAACAAAACTCCCTCTAAAATTCTTTTGCTGAAAACTTTTAATAATTTTCCAGATTTAATATTGACTTTCATACAAATTGGGTTGCATAATTGGATAGAGTTTTTCAAACTGAACCTAACCTTATTCGAATCACTAATTTTGGAGTTTCCTAGCAAAGATATGGCCTTCTAAAGTTTGATGGAAATCTTTAATTTGAATTAAATCGGGAAAAGTTCAAATCCCCGACAGTGGGGTCTAGGGGCTACGTGGCGCTCTCTCAGGCAAACTACACGTGGCCACAGGGTCTGTTGCGTACAGCCACAATTGATCCGGCGTCACAGAAAATCCAGCCCCTTTCACCTCTGCGACTGACGTGTGGGATCGGCCTCTTCTTGAACCTCACGCCTCTCCCGCGTGCCCGCACCGCCCACCTCGCCGGAGCTCGCCGGATTTCGTCCTCCCGGCCTCCTCCCGAGCTCCCTCTCGCCACTAGCCCCCAATTCCATGTGCTGAACACATTGGTGAGCTTTCCCCGGACCGGCGATAGCTCTAACATAGCTCACGGCGTGCGGTGGCTAGGATCCGACTCCGGTGATGTTGGCTGGCCCTTGTAGCCCGCCAAAACCTCGGTGGAGCGGCTCTACAGCACCGGTGGAGCTTGAAGAAGCTTGACATGTATGCAAAAGGGACCGGAATTGGCTTTAAAATGGGTCTATCCATGCGCCCGCGGCTTCCCGCCACGGTCACCATTGGAAAACCTCCAAATAAGTTGGCTACACGTGATTTCATGCTAGGTTTGTGAAGAAGAAAGGTCGGCTACGTATTCTAGCTCCTACGTGCTCAGTTTGGTGAATCAAAACCGAAAGTCGAGTGCGAATTTTACAATTCCTTACCCGTGGGTCGTTTTGCATCGATCGGGACAAAAACCGAAATTCCGCCGGCAATGATCCATGGTTGGGCTTCAGCTTTGGAGGTGAGCAGCGTGAGTCCTTGGCGTGTCCAAAGGTGCCCTTGTTTGTCCATGAGAGGCTACAGGTGAGGTTGTCCACGGGAGCACCTTCCTTCGGTTGTGGTTTGGCCGCCGCGGAAACACGGTGTGCTCGGGGTTGTGGAGGCCGAGCTCACTCGGTGGCACGTCGAGGACGAAGAAGGAAGGTCTCCGGTGCCGTTTTTCTACTACGGAGGCTTTGTTCACGTGAGCTCGTGGGTGCCCGAGTGATCGAAGAAGTGACGGCGGTGTGTTCTGTTCTTGTGCGCGAGAGAGGAAGAAACATAGATGATGCTTCGGTGTAGGGCAAAAAGGAGGACGGCAATTAGTGATGAACCACAGGCACTGCTCTCCAGCGTGAGGGAAGCAGCTGGGAGGTGTCCTCGGTGTGTCTCGGTGTCGCGCATGTGAACTTCAGTCTGCCTCGGTGGTATTCGAGTAGAGAAACAGAGACTGAACACTGAAGATCTTTTGGGCATATGACAATTGGGTCCCACACTCCCCCTTATCTCTCCAAAATATCTCCAAAATTTGGCAACTGATAAAATTTAATTGTGGATTTTAATTCTGAACTGCATTTGGATAACTGGGCAAGTTTCATCCAAATTCAAGTTTGTATTTGAATTCATTGCAATTTAAAGTCCCTTTGGAAGAATGGGTAGCAAAACATTTCCAAAATTCTTGAAACTTTGCACCCCCACTAATTTGGACCTAAGGAATTCAAACATGAAATCTGATTTTTAGTTTAGCTGCTACAAATGAGAGCTTGAACACAACAATTTTCATTTCCATTGTGTTGCCCTCATTTGGAAGAAATTTCGTTCCAAAATTTGAATTTAACTTTCTCACACACATGAGAACTCCCACCTTGGGTTCAAATCCCCTTTGGTTCCAAGCATTCAAATAAATAATTGAACTTGTGTGAAGAGAGCTCTCATGTGCATCATCACATGTGAAAGTTTAAACAAGTCCCATTTTTCATACACATGAAACCAAATGCTTGATGAAACTTGAGTTTCTTTGTATTAATATTTTTGGGACCTTTACAATCATCTCCGAAGGAGGAGTATCGGTTGATCCCAGAAAAGTGTGAGATGTTTTGAAGTGGAACCAACCGCAGAACATGAGCGATATTCGGAGTTTCCTTGTGATGGCTGGATAATACCGCCGGTTCATCAAGGATTTCTCCAAAATAGTGAAACCTATGACTGAATTGCTGATGAAAGAGAAAGCATTTTAGTGGGCACAAGCGTGTCAATACAGTTTTGAGGAGCTAAAGAAGAGATTAACAACAGCGCCAGTTTCGGTACTGCCGGACGTGAGCAAGAGCTTTGACATATATTGTGACGCCTCAAGACAAGGACTTGAATGTGTGCTTATGCAAGAATGCCAAGTGGTAGCCTATGCATCGAGTCAATTAAAGAAACATGAGCTGAACTACCCTACACACAACCTGGAACTTGCAGCCGTAGTACATGCCTTGAAGATTTGGAGGCATTACATCCTTGATCACCGATGTATATATCCGTGCAAACCGATCTGAATTTGAGGCAACGTCGATGTTGGAACTCATCAAGGATTATGATGTAGGAATCAACTATCACCCCGGGAAGGCCAATGTAGTAGATGATGCATTGATATGAAAGGGGGCATGTCATCAACTCACGGTTTGGCAGCTGCCACCCGAGCTGTGTAAGTTGTTCGAACGATTACATCTTGGGTTCTTGAAAGAGATGGAGGTGGTAGAACTGAACTCAACGCTGGAACAAGAGATACGAGATGGCCAAACAATGGATGAGGAAATAAAAGAAATCAAGGGAAGAATCTCACAAGGGATAGAAAAGGATTTTAAGGAAGATGAGAATGGCACGCTTTGGTTAGGGAAAAGGATTTGTGTGCCTAATGTGAAGCACATCCATGACACGATACTAAAGGAGGCACATGACTCGCCTTATTCCATACATCCCGGCTGTACGAAGATGTATAAGGACCTGAAAACTTGCTATTGGTGGGATGGCATGAAAAGGGATATAGCTGAACATGTTTCCCTATGCGACACGTGCCAACGAGTGAAGGCCGAACATCAAAGACCCGCTGGATTATTGCAGCCATTAAAAGTACCCGAGTGGAAGTGGGAGGACATCGGTTTGGATTTCATAGTCGCACTGCCACGTACTCAGTCGGGCTATGTCGACTCTATTTGGGTTATCATGGACCAATTAATGAAATCAGCCCACTTTATTCCTGTTAGGACTAAGTATACCGTGGCGCAATTAGCCGAGCTGTATATGAAGCAAATCGTGTGTCGTGATGGAGTTCCGAAGAGGATAGTTTCAGATCGAGGTTATAAATTTACCTCTAGGTTCTGGAAGAAGCTGCATGAAACTACGGGTACACAAGTGAATTTCAGCTCCACATATAATCCGCAAACCGATGGACAAACGGAGAGGATAAATCCGATTTTTGAAGACATGTTGAGAGCTAGCTCCTTGAAATATGGGCATAGTTGGGACAAAAGTTTGCCGTATGCTGAATTCTCATACAACAACAGTTACCAAGCCAGTTTGAAGATGTCACCTTTCGAAGCATTGTATTGTAGACGGTGTAGAACACCGCTGTTCCAGAATGAGACCACAGAAAGCCAAGTATTTGGACCCAAAGTGCTGCAAGATGCCAAAAAGCATGTCCAAACAATACGTGAAAGCATGAAGGCCGCTCAGTCATGACAAAAAGGTCATGGGGACAATCGGCGAAGGAGTTTGACCTTCGAAGTTGGAGACTTTGTGTACCTTTAGGTGTCACCTATCCGAAGCCAACGATGGTTCAACGTCAAATGCAAGTTAGCACCTCGCTACATCGGGCCATTCATGATTTTGAGCTAACGAGGAGAGGTAGCCTATCAACTAGAGCTGCCAACGCACTTCTCTACGTGCACGACGTATTTCACGTATCTCAGCTCAAGAAGTGCCTAAGAGTGCTGGAAGAACAAGTATCGATGGATGAGCTCGAACTTCAGGAGGATCTGACCTACGTGGAACATCCCATCAAAATCTTGGACATAATGGAAAGGGTCATGAGGAACATAGTACTCCGTTGGTGCAAGGTACAATGGAGCCATCACACGGAAGCCGAAGCTACATGGGAGCGTGAGGAAGACCTCAAGACGGAATTCCCTCATCTTTTCGCCACTCTATCGAATCTGGAGGAAGAGATTCATTTTAAGAGGGTAGGTTTGTAACACCCTCAATTTTACTACCATGCACTGCATACATTTTTCATATAGAGAAGCATTTAAAAAGAAGAAGTAATAAAGAGAGCAATATAGAAACAAATAAAATAATAAAAGGAAATAAAAATAGAAAATAATGAAAATTAATATAAAAGAAAAAAATAAAAATAAAAATAAATAAAATAGCCAAATTTGGCCACCCCTAATTTTCCCCAAAATTCCTCTCTCCCCTAATTTCCCTAATTTTCTCAATTTTCCTGATTTCCCCAAAATTACCCTAGGGAAATTTTCCCCACATTTGGGGGGAATTTCCCCCCAATTTTGGCTGCCCCATTTAGTGGGGAGAAACCCTAATGGGCCCACCCTCATGGCCACAACCCATTAGGGGGGGGGGGGGGGTGGGACACCCTAGCTGCCCCCCCCTTTTACTTTTTTGTGGGCTTTTATTTTCTCAATTAATCTCAGCCATTGGTGGAAAATAAATAACAAAAACCCAGCCCCTAGCTCCCACCTCTTTTAAAATTAAATCTCAGCCCTTGGATAATTGGGTTGCTAAAATCCTAGCCTCCCTAGCTCTTTTCCCGTCTTATAAATAAAACCCTCCCCCTAGCCACCACCCCACCCCTGTTTTTGGCCACCTCCCTCTCTCCCCTGCTTCCAAGGCTTGGTCGCCACCGTCTAGCTGGAGTTCGGCCGCCGTCGGAGCTCCGTCACACCTTGCCGTCGCCGGAAATGAAGCCCCAACGTTCTGCCCTAGCCACCGCCTCGTAATTCTCCATAGAAAATCTCCCGCTGCTGCCATTGCAAGGAAGGAGGTTCTGCCGCAAGGAAGATAGGAGGAAGAAGTGAGGTAGGTTTTCATTACCCCTCTTACGATGTCGCCGCAGTTTCTACGCATCCGTTTTCTTCGCCCACTTTGAGCAGAAACTTCTGCGCGTGGACAGATCATGTTTTGGTCGATTTTTTAACGGTGGAATTGATCTACATCTTGTGTCAAGATTATCACCATGTTCACACTTGATCCCTACACCCTTTTTCATCATAAAACCCCATGAAAGCCCATTAAAACATGAAAGAAAACGTACAAACTGGTTTTATAAAACTGCACTATAGGACATGCATTCATCTACCCCATTGCATCTCGAGTAAAGTTTGTGCATGATAATTGATTGCTGTAAATTCTATATGTGTGTGGTCGTGAGTAGAAGGACAAGCTCAAGAGTCCATCTACGAGGAACTACAGCACCAAAACTTTGAGACACTTGAGCAACACGAACCACGGGAGCAAGGCAAGTGCCCCTTGACCATATTGATCCCATGTTTTTGGAATTATTTTGCTTGCGAAAACCCATATGCTTGAGTGAACTTGATGGGAAACCCTTTTATAGGAGTTTACTAGTTTTATTAACCATCCTTCTCGCGGAGAAAGTTTATGAGTCGGGTATGGTCGTTTTCCCTTTTTGCTTCGCTTAACTAATGGGATACGGGAAGCTGAAATAAAACATGGATAGCTACTGCACTCATATGAATAATGATGATGATAACTAGATGATGTTAATGAGCATGAAATCGGGGAGATCTAGTCAGGCTTGGTTCATGGATGTTGCTGAATAAGATGGTGGTTTACCATCCGTAGATCTAAGGACCGGTTCATGCGAGCACATGCTAGGAAAACAGTGCCACTACAGGGCCAAAAATGGGTGCGGCTTAGCTGAGTAATTAGGTGTGTTGCTAGCATGTTATGGACTGTTGGATGGTGCAGGGAATGAGAGTCGAGAGGGACTGCCCTAGGAACTGCATGGCATAAGAGGGGGCCCGTGGGTGGGAGAATGTAGATTCGAGCCTGCCGGTGAAACCTCAGTGGGTCCGTACATCCTAGTAGCCCCTTTGTAAAGGCTATTTTGTGATCTCTTGGCCATACACCAACGGTTGTGTACTGGTATAATGGAGGTTCTTTTTTGTCGCCGATGGGTGATGAAATCACAAACTTGTGGGTAAAGTGGCGCACCTCTGCAGAGTGTAAAACTATCATGATAGCCGTGCTTCCGATCAAAAGCACCTGACCAACTTCCATGATTAGAGGTAAAACATGGGATGTATATTTAGGTATGGTCATTGGGATTGGTTTTGGACTGTTTTAAGTCATAACAATGAGTTTGGTTTCGGTTATATGAATATGAGATGGTTATGAATATCTATGAGTATGAGATGAACTTGAGAAAGATAAATGGCTGGTTGAGACTTGATAAATGATGAAATATGGTGAAGGAATGTTGCTGTTTTACTTGGTTATATTGGGATTTAACTCACCAAGAAATAGAGGTTGTTTTTACCTTGTTTGTGAAATAAAATTTGCTTGCTGCAATGAGCCTTTTTTATTGCCTACCTTGTTGTAAGCTATATGTCATACTTTTCCCGCACTTGCTGAGTACGACATGTACTCACCCTTGCATTCCCACATATACATCAGCTACTTGAGAAGAATATTTCGAGGAACAAGTGGAGTACTAGGCGTGCGCACTATCGTCAACATGCCTGTGGATTTGAAGTTGGTGCCTGCTGTTTTAGTCATTTTCCACGCTGTCGTTTCGAGTCTTCCGCTGCAAGAATAAGTTAGATATTCATGAGTGATACATTGAGTCATTGTAATAAAGTACTTAAACACTATTTATTCGTGGTTATATTCTGAATTTAGTTTGTAAATTACATGTGTATGTGTGATGAACATCCTGGGCACACATATGCATTCACTTGGTTCTATTTTCAGAACCGGGTGTCACAAATTGGTACTAGAGCCACGTTAATTGTATGACGCAAGCCTAGGTAGAATGGACACTCTAAAACACATAGGAACACCCCTGTAAGCTGTTATTTTCGAAAATTGCTTGCTGCTGCACTTTATTTGTCAATTCAGCCACCGAAGTGCTATTTTCATCCCCTCTTTTTCTCTTCTTTTTTGGACAGCAACACTTTTGCTCTCTTGCTTCATAGATTCTGAAGTTTTGGAGTTATTTCTTCCTTCTTTAAAGTTCTCATTCCTTATTTATAGATGCCATTGATTAGGAGCACAGCACGCATAAGGACTCGTCCACCACCACTTGGGAGTGCACTTAACCCCATTGAGGTGTCTGATGGACCATATTGGGAGGAGGTGAAGATGGAACCTCTTGATGAAGATGAAGTAAATAGCTCTATGCATGAGGAAGAGGATCCGGAAGAGGTGGAACCATTCGAAGATGACATGGAAGATGATCCACAAGAACGGCATTGGTACGCACCTCAGCAGGACTTTCACGCGGGCTTACACCCCGTGGAGCCTCTTGAAGCTATGTCGGTAGGAGATGAATCCGAAGAGGAGCCACCCCTTTCTGAGGCCAATAATGAAGGTGATGAACAGGCCAACCGTTCAGTTCAAGAATTCCGGTCCGACCGAATGGAAGGAGGACACGTATCCAAGGAGCTCAAAGGATTTCTTGATTGCTGCAGCTTATACCCGGAATATCTTCTCAAGAAAGTCCCTCGTCTCGGACATGAAGAGTGGAAGGCTGAAGTAACCATCCTATATAATGGTAGGGTTGTCACTCAGCACTTCGCACCCACATGGAGAGCTACAAGGGCAGAACCTATTGATGATGCTGCATGGGATGCACTCACCGGACTGTGATACGCCTTCCGTAAGCAGCTTGAGAACACTACTTTTGAGCTGCACCTGTATCGGAAGAGCGGTACAAGTGAGATCATTGGACCCCATGGAGGAGCTCTTCCCAACCCACAAGCTGCTGACAAGTCTCAGAGGTTGCTCGTGGAGTTAGGAAACTGCTATGCAAGCGTACAAGAAGAGATCCGTTACCTCCGCAAGAAGTTGTATTTCCTGGAGAAACAAGAGGAGACTCGTGCCAACGCGGGAACAAATGGAGCACCAACGTCATCTATCCCTACATGGACTGCCGACTCACCATGGTGTGTGCCCATGTATGGACCACCCCCGTCACATGTAGAGAACAGCACCGTTTCTCACGATTAAGTTTAGGATTCCATTGAATAAAGCTGTAATAAGAACGTTTAGATCGTAGTAGCTTGAATAAGAGTGGTGTGCTGAAATTTTTGTGATGATTGCTTGGTTTGTGTGCTGATGTGAGTTGTGGGATACTTTGGCGAATGTCTACATCCACAGATAGTGGAGAGATGTGAGATGTTTCGACACATGTTCACATCCTCATATAGGCTGAAATTAATAAAGGAAGATACTTAATTCATACACCTTGATGCATATAGTTTGGGGGATCAATCTAAATTTATATTTCCTACTCTACTCTCTCTCACAGATGGTGAGGGAAAACTCCAACCGCCAAAGGAGGAACGCTCGTGGTAACAACGAACCACAAGAGGATGGCAATGTTGAAGTTCCTGAAAATGCCAACCCCGGAGCTGATGCAAACAACGTTGAACGGTTGATGGCTATGCAGAACCAGCTCATGCAAACGATGATACAAACGTTGGGTCAGCTTCAGGCCAACAACAGCAACAATCCTAACCCCGTTCCTGCACCGCTGGCTCACAACAGATTTGGAGAGTTCATGAGGACTAGGCCGCCTACTTTTGCACAAGCCAATGATTCTATGGAGGCTGATGATTGGCTAAAGTCTATGGAAAAGAGGCTTGCTATTGTTCAGTACAATGATAGGGAGAAAGTTCTCTTTGCATCGCACCAACTCATGGGAGCAGCCGCTGATTGGTGGGACGCTCTTTGCAATGCTAATGTCAACCAGGAGACTATCACTTGGGCTGAATTCAAGGAGAGTTTCCGCCCTCACTATGTCCCTGCAGGAGTCATGATGCTTAAAAGGCAAGAGTTTGAAGGTCTCCGCCAAGGAAGGAAGAGCGTGAATGAGTACCTCAACAAGTTGACGCAGCTGTCAAGGTATGCTCCAGAAGATGTCAACTCGGATCAAAGAAACCAGTACTTGTTCATGAGAGGATTGAACAATGAAATTCAAGTTCAGCTGTTCAAAAATGACTATGCAAACTTCCCAAAGCTCGTTGACAAAGCTATAGTGGTTGAGAGCAAGATCCGTGAGATTGAGCAAGAGGGCAAGAGCAAGATGCCATATCAAGGACAGCCACAAGGGAGCAATGTACGTCCCCATTTCATGCCACCAGCTGCACCACATTATGGCTCGTCCGCTTCTACTTTCCGCCCTGCAAATCCACCTTGCTCTACTCAGCCACCGCAGCAAAATCCTGTTATGCAAGCACCTTGTATGCCTATGCCTCCTGCGCCCCGCCCCAACATGGGCACCTATGCTCAAAACCAGCCTCACCCCAACATTCCTGCTGTTACGGGCAATAAGGCATGTTTCTCATGCAGAGAGGCGGGACACTTTGCAAGTCAGTGCCTGAAGAAAGGCCTTGGACAGCCGAGCAACACACTGCAGCAGAAACCACGGCCGAATGGAGGAGCAAATAAAGGTAGCCCTGAACAGCAGAACTATGCTCGTGGCAATGTGAATCACAACTCCGCTGAGGAAGCACAACAAGCTGAGGACGTCCTGATTGGTATGTTTCTCGCCAACTCCAACCCAGCCACTGTTTTATTTGATTCCAGAGCATCGCATTCATTCATCTCATCCAAGTATGTTGCCAAGTATAACCTGCCCATATCACACATGAAAAAAACTATGTTGGTAAATTCTACCGGTGGAGAGATGAGGACTAATATAGTATGTCCGAAAGTAAGCCTTAAAATAAGGGGGATAGACTTTCTTGCCAACCTTATCGTCTTGGATTCCCAAGGGATTGACATAATACTTGGAATGGACTAGTTAAGCAAGCACAACAGAGTGATTCAATGTGCTCAGAGGATCGTGCAGTTGACGAGTGAGCACGATACTCGTATTGAGTTTGAGGCAGCCCAACCTACAACGGAGAAAGCAGTGATGAACCACATCGAAGAAGCGACATTGGACAGCATTCCGGTGGTTCAAGAATATTCAGATGTGTTCCCGGAAGAACTTCCAGGTATGCCACCTGACCAGGACATTGAATTTGCCATTGATTTAGTACCGAGAACTGCACCCATACAAAGAAGCCATATAGGATGCCTACTAATGAATTAGTGGAGCTCTAGAAGCAAGGACCAGCTAGAAAAGGGTTTCATACGCCCAAGCTCATCACCCTGGGGAGCCCCCGTGCTCTTCGTAGACTAGAAAGATGGAACACAAAGGATGTGTGTGGACTATAGGTCCCTCAACGAAGTGACGATCAAGAATAAGTACCCGCTGCCCCGCATAGAGGACTTGTTTGATCTAATGAAAGGTGCCCGAATTTTCTCCAAGATTGATCTTCGGTCAAGATACTTCCAGCTGAAGATTAAGCCCTCCGACATACCCAAGACTGCATTTAAAACATGGTATGGTTCGTACGAATATACTGTTATGTCTTTTGGGTTAACGAATGCACCCCATACTTTATGTACCTCATGAATAAGGTCCTCATGGAGTACTTGGACAAGTTCGTCGTGGTTTTCATCGACGACATCATGTTGTACTCAAAAAGCGAGGAAGAACATGAAGAACACTTGAAATTGACATTGCAGAAACTGCGAGAGCATCAATTGTATGCCAAGTTCAGTAAATGCCAATTTTGGGTAAAAGAATTATCATTCTTAGGCCACATTATCCCCGAAGGAGGAGTATCGATTGGTCCCGGAAAAGTGGTAGAAGTTTTGAAGTGGAACCAACCGCAGAATGTGAGGGATATTCGGAGTTTCCTTGGGATGGCTGGATACTACTGCCGGTTCATTTAGGATTTCTCCAAAAGAGCGAAGCCTATGACTGAGTTGCTCATGAAAGGGAAATCATTTCAGTGGACACAAGCGTGTCAAGAGAGCTTTGAAGAGCTAAAGAAGAGATTAACAACAGCGCCGGTTTTGGTATTGCCGGACGTGAGCAAGAGTTTCAATATATATTGTGACGCATCAAGACAAGGGCTTGGATGTGTGCTCATGCAAGGAGGCCAAGTGGTAGCCTATGCATCGAGACAACTAAAGAAAAATGAGCTGAATTACCCCACACACTGTAAGGGCCTCAGTTTTTGACACACATTTGCAGTGTTCATCACCACACCACACACCTCATTTGAGGAAGAATGATGAACACAAATGAAGAGCAAGTAACAATTATCAACATGCTCATTAGAGAACAAACTTACACATTGCAAAAGTGGTATTTCCCACATGTGATATAGATGGGCTGGACATATGAAAACTCCTACACTTTACTAAGGATGTCCCTGCCAAGTTTCACCCAAATTCAAAACCTTTTTGAGGTCAGTTTGGGTATAGTTAGGAAGAGGGCAGTTTGAAACCATATTCAAATTCAAACTGTTTTTATCCAATGAATTTAAAAGTGGGGGGCATATTCTTACTCAGCACATTTTTGTGAGCTCACACACCAATTTTCACTCCATTTGGAGTTGATCTTGACATGAGCTAAGTGGGAGAAATTCAAACTTTATTTGAATTTCAAACTGAACTTGTGCTGAAATTCATTCAAACAAAACCTCATTTGAACTTGGGTCAATTCAAATGGCTCATGGGTGAATAATTTGAATTGCCAAGGGTAGTATGGGGTTCACTGTTTACTACAGTGATTAGGAGTAAATTTCAGAGGTTAAAATGGGGGGTGGGACCCACATGTCAGCCTCTACCTCAACACAAACCGACTGAAACACAGTTCAGTCGGTTCCCGGGTGCAGTGTGCGCGCGCCACCGAGGGGGGGGCAGCTGGCGCCAGCTCCTGCTGCGCGCACCAAGCCGGAGACCAGCCGCCGGGCTGTTTATTCCCTCCCCGGCGTGCTTCAGTCGCCATTCCCCGAGCTGCCGACGTGCACGACCTGTTCTTCCACTGCCATCGCCGCCGCTCGAGCTCACGCTTGATCAAGCCCGATCACACGCGAGCACAGCCTCCTCCACAGCAAAACGGCACCAAGAGATCGTGAGCAACCTCCTAGACTCCGTGTTGGCCAGTGAGCAAGCTTCCTTGAGCTGTACGAGCCATTTCTCCGGCGAGCCGAACATCGCCGCCGATCGGGCTCCCGTGGACAGCCCGGCACAGCCGTTGTCACGTCCTCTTCTCTACACAAGAAAGGTGCGTGATTGTATGTAGATGGAGTAACCGAAAGCCGTTTGGCGATTGATCAACCCTCGGCCGAGAATTTCCAAATTTACTCTTGATCAGTTCATAAGGACCGAGCTCACCTTCGGGTGAAATTCGTGCTCTATGCACGAGGGTTGGACGAGCTCGTTACCTAGTAGCTTCTACGCACGATAGCACCCACGCTCGAACTGGAATTAGAGAAAACCATCGAGAATCGGCCATGATATGGCTGTTTTCCCCGCCGCCATGGCTGAACACCTCGGCTCACCGTCGAGAGCCTAGTTGCCGGCGTTTCTAGCTTCCACCCAGCCCTGGTTCGGGTTTCCCATGCTCTACTGATGCTCTCCGACCGATTTCCGGTCGATTTGGTGCACAGGAGAGCGGGACCGACCTCACCGGAACCCTAGCAGGTGCTGTAATCGGTGCGCACGGGTTTCCGGTCATCGCCGGCGGCCGGCGACCCCACCATCGAGTCCAGGGGGTCAGTAAAGGGGCAGGCGGCAAGTTTCGGGCCGGGAGGTGGCCGGGAACTCAGTTCCGGCGAGGGTCACCGGAGAACACCGCCGCCGCGCAGTTGGCGCGAGGAGGGAGACGACGCACTGTATGCGGGGCCCACCAGCCAGAGTTTAAACTTTTTCCCGAATTTCAGTTTCAGTTCAACTTCAAATCCTTATAACTTTGGCTAGAAAGCTCCAAATTGAGTGAACCAAATTTTTCTGGATTAAGCTCTCTGAGTACTTTCCAGAAAATCAAGTTTCACTTCATGAAATTCCTTATTTCTCCAGAATTAATTCCTTAAACTTTAAACTGTTAGGAATTTTAACTGGAGAATCCTTTGGAGGAAAATCCTGAAATTTTGCTGAGATGTTCACCAAAATATCCTTGAACTACCATAAAAATTTCAGATCTATTTGAGCTCATTTATTCCACCTAATGGTGTGATTAGTGAAACTGTTCCAGAGAAAATAGAAAATGTTCAGAAACATTTTCAGAATTTTCTCTGAAATTGTTTAGCTCATATCTTTAGTTAGAGACTTCCAAATTAAGTGAGACCAACTCCATTAGAACCCTATGAAAATCTAGTTTTCAGAAAGTCATAGTTTGTTTCATGAAAATCCTTAGAACACCCTAAAAGCTTTTAATTAAGGTCAAGGACATAATTAATTGTGGAGGGCTCAATTGAGCTTTGCTGCAACTAAAACTTGACCAAGTCTCTGTTTAGGTTGTAACCAAGCCACAGTAAAAGTTTCACAGTCATTAGGTCTATCTAGAAAAGGTTATAGACTTCACAACTTCAAACTTAATACAAATGCATTAAATTAATACATGTATTGTTTCTATCATGTAGTCGCTAAGGTCGAGGAGGAACCCGAAGTCCTAGACTTCGTTACTCCGGAGCAACAGCTAGCCTACGACCAAGAGCAGCAAGGCAAGCCCCGGTTTGCATTAACCTTTTTACAAATGTTTATTGTTTTGAGCACATCTTTGAATATTGTTCTTTGCATTAGAGTCTTGATTGGAAACCCAACTGCATAGCCAAGAAAACCATGGGTTGGGTTTAGGATTGAAAACCTCGTTAGCCACCGCATTGCTAGGATAGAGTAGGATTCGGTACAAGTCGAGTAGTTGGAACTACTCGCGAGAATAGGCTAGAGGCACATTGCTCGGGTAGAGATAGCACATGATACACATGGCAAGAAAATGAGACTTAGCGGAGAGTAAGGGCAGCAGGACTTTGGGGCCTGTGTGCTGTAGCTCCGCTTGTGTCGATTGAGGACCGAGCCGTGTGCGGGCCTGTTGAACAAGCTAGAACAGTACCGAAGACCTACCGGCTATATGGGAACCGGGAAACTGATGTAACTCGGTTAGCTGGGTATTGAGGCATTGCCCGTCGTTCAGAGGGTAGGTTGAGAGCTCGAGGTGTAAATCGGCTGGCGGCACGGAGATGCGCGTGCAGAGACCTCTTGCTCGGGACGATGGGACCGGTTCAATATTTGGCTGACGGGTGAAAGGTAGTCGCGTACGGCATCCGTGATGGTTGTTGTAGGCAACATCGAGTACAGGCGTACGTGACGGGCTGTTCGGGTAACCTGCAGGTGTAAATCGATTATAATCGCCGTCCCTCGCGGTCAGTGAGTACCACTTGTTCACTGTATCGTGACGTAGAAAGAACAGGCTAGTTACATGTTAAAATATTGCTGATTGAAAGCTGGACATTGATTGTTAATGATATGCTGTAGCTTAGAGCTAATTAAAGTTCTTTTCAACTTTGGGCAAAGTACATGAGAGAAATGCGTTTCTTGTTTGATTGCGGCTCTCTCATGTGCCTTAGCGTAAGGTACTCCACAACCTGCTGCTAAAACTTGAAAGTAAGGTTCTACAAATTAGGCGAGTCCTTGCAAATGATTTTTTTACCTCATGCAACCCATTACCCTCATGTAGAAGTTCCATGTTTAGGTGAGACGGGTCAGACTTGCTGAGCCTTCGTGCTCACTGCTTGTGTTTGAAGCTTTTGCAGGGTTCTATGAGAAAGGGACTCCAGAAGAGGAGACGGAACCCCAGGAGGGGAACCCCGTCGAGTGGGAGTCGTGCACGCTGCAGAGTTAGTGTGCGTGTGTGCTAGCAAGGACACGTTCGAGGGCTGAACGTGCACTTGATGCTTAGTCTACGCCCGTGAGTGTGGACTAAACGTATTTTGATGTAAACAGGTCATAAAACTGTTTATGTAATAAACTTCTGCTTTTGCTTTGTACCTCTGACGTGTGTTATACGGTGCTGTGCAACGCAGCACCCCTCAGCGTGATCCTGGCTCGACAGGACCAAATGGGGTCGTGTCAGCGTTGGTATCAGAGCTCGCTTGAGGTTTAACACGGTACAAAGGTCTTCTTTTTCAAAAATCCAGTGAGGAACGAGTTAGTAGCCCGCATAAGGAACGAGAAAGTGGCTTATTAACCTATTTGTTATGTCGGAAAAATCGTGCATCTCGGGACGTTCATGTCTTGGGGGGTGCACGTAAGCGCTGTCCACCAGTGCGCACAAGCTGAAGGGTGGAGCCCCACGGGTGGCAGGTAACCCGATCCGCTTTAGTATCCTCTACGACTCTTCATGTCGTTTGGGGTATTCGAGCAACGTCTGTCCCTGGCGTGCGTGGTGCAACATGGGAGACCCCGTCACGTGGTCTAAAACGTGAACACGTAACTCAAGGCGTGTTTGGCTTGAGAACATCCGGGCGAGTGATGACGGACGGGTGTACGAACTGTATGGATTCCGGGCTCGGTGTGCAGCCGAGTCTGATGATTGTTTGAGTTTCTGCAGGTAGCCTTACCACGAAACGGTAGACGTCTAGCATCCGTGTGCGAGTGACGAGTAGTGCCACTGAACTAACGAAGCCGGCTAAGTCCGGTATAGGTTTTTCCTTTGTGATGACGTAGTACCGGCATAATCTGGTGACGCATCGACGTCACATCTAACTAACTGAACAACTTCATTTAAAAATTTGAAGGTTTTGATCCAAAGTAGTAAAACTTGATGTAACTCCTTTCCTTGAACAGGATATTCAAAGTTAACAAGTTTTCAACTTATAGGATGTTAAGGACAGAGCACTCTGTTTTCAGCTGAATCAAGGCTGGAGTTAATCAGAGGTTAGAGGTTGAGTTCTTTCAAGGTTGGGGTCGTATGTTACATTTCTGGAAAGCGTTGGAAGAGCTTTACAAATCTTCTGTTGAGGTCCAGATGTGTTTCATCCCTTAACCACTCGAAAAATGCAGTAGAGTTGAAACTGTCCAGAAAACAGGACAGAGCAAAGACTCTCTGTAAACTCTCTGTAAATTAAGCATAACTTCCTGCTTAAAAATCCAAAAATAGGAAATGAGGTACTTCTGGAAAGCTTATGAGATGGGTTACGACTTTGTAACAGAAAGTTTTGTTAGATTTGGAACAGAATTAACTGGGATTCTTGGATCAATTCAGTACCTAAAGCAGGGAGGTGCTGTCCAATTGATTCCAGAAATTCTGTTAACTTTGACATCTCATAACTTTTGAACCAGGACAGATCTTAGGTCAACCAAATACTTTCTGGAAAGCTATTGAAGTTAACTTTAACTTTGATGTTGAGCTCCAGAATTGGTTTTGCCTTTAACATTGCCTAAATCAGGTTGATGTGGAAACTGGTCAAGGCTGTCATGGGAACAGCAGATCAGCAGTCAAATTTGTTCAAAATTTGAACTATGTTTCCAAGTTTTGTGGGTTCAATGACATGTTTTATGTTATAACTCAGGGGTTTACTGTTTAAATAAATATTTGACATTTCTCAAATATATTTTTACAGATGGCAGCAGATAAACGGTTGGAGAACGGGTGGGTAGATTCCCACTGCTCTGACCGTAGCGGCTACCCGGAAGCATTGTGGCAAATGCTCCAATATTTCGGGTACAACCAGATGCCGCAATACTTCGCCAAGGAAGAAGGCGAAGAGGGGAACAAGACGTGGACGATCCATGTCGAGGTTTCCGCAGGACCTACGCCACCCGGTTGGGTGCCATTCACCGTCACGGTGAGAGGAAGACAACCGGAAGGGATGTGGCAAGTGGCAGCCCGCGACACTATGTCACGTTTCTGCCAACTGCACGTGCAGGCTATGGAGGGCACACCATACGCACTCGTTCCGGTGGAGGGACGAGCTCAGCATGTGTGGGAAGAGAGGTACCTGGAGGCAACAGACCCGAGTTGCCCAAGGTACAACCCCGCGGAGGCAAACCTCAGCCTCCAAATGAGGGCGGGAAACGCTGTGATGGACAGCCAAGCTGTTCATACGGAACATCTCGCCACCAATCTCAAGGAGAGCACAAGCCGTGGAGATCAATTCGAGAGTGCTCACAGCGCACTCCGCAATGTGCTCCTTCCGACGATCAAGCGACTGAATGAACAACACCATCAGTTGCGTCGTCTGAAGAAGGCAAAGAAGAAGAGCCGTGTTGACATCGCGGCGTTACAAGAGCTGGTGCAGACCCTAACCCAGCAGAATGAGGACCTTGCTCAAGAGCGGGACGACGCTATTGAGGAAGGACAAGGCTGGGAAGAGGACTACAACCAGGCTATGGACGAGGTGCATGCATTGCAGGACCTCGTGCCCCCGGTATTGGGCGTACCGGTAGTCTTGGGTCTTCCAGCCATGGGAGAACCCGGAATGGGAGAAGAGGTGGTAGACCCCGAGCCACCAGCAGAGGTACCGGAGGAGGAGGACCCACAGGAGGTCGAGTTCTACTCCGAGTAGGGGGTTACGGTTGCCAAGTAGGGCAGCTAGGGTAGCGTAACCCAACTTTTGTAATCGGTGACATGTCGTGTAGACAGTAGCGTATGTATAGGTAGTGATGACATGAGCACGACTTCTCGGAGATCCGAGAATAATGTATCTTGTATAAAGTTTATGCTTTATCAATATATGTGAATGTTGTGCAAGTTAATCATGCGTTGCTTCAATACCTACTGCTGTTTATGGAATTTTGAGTAAGACATGTGCTAATTGCTGCTGTGCTGAATTTCAGAATGACGCGTACTCGTGCCAACCCTGATGTTGGAGGTACTAGCCAAGGGGGAGAGACCTCCCAACCACCTCCCGAGGACTCCTCGGGACAGCAGCAGCAACAGCAACAGCAAACACCGCCACCGCCACTGCCAACGGT
The DNA here is from genome assembly GCA_030760725.1 of Neostapfia colusana. Taxonomy (NCBI): domain Eukaryota; kingdom Viridiplantae; phylum Streptophyta; class Magnoliopsida; order Poales; family Poaceae; genus Neostapfia; species Neostapfia colusana. The sequence goes on from JASWHV010000017.1 coordinate 47,207,713, forward strand.
GACATTGGCCGACATTGTCGCAGCAATGGCGGGCTCGCATCAGCAGCACACAGAGTTGCTGCAGACTCTCATCGCCAATACGTCTCGCCCAGAGAGACGTCAAGATCGTGAGGAGCGCCAACAGAGCTCCTACTCCGACTTCCTGGCGACTCATCCCCCTGTATTCTCAAGGGCGGATGAACCACTTGACGCGGACAACTGGCTCCGCGCCATAGAGATGAAGTTCGGGCTGCTCCAAATCAGCGAGCAGCGCAAGACTCGGTTCGCGGTACAGCAGCTCCAAGGATCCGCGAGCGCGTGGTGGGCCAACTTTTGTGCTTCACAACCCACCGACCGAGTGATGACCTGGGCGGAGTTCCGGACGGCCTTCAGGGCCTATCATATACCGCCAGGTCTGATGAAGAGGAAGACGCAGGAGTTCCTACACCTGCAACAAGGGAGCCGGAACGCGCTGGAATACTCCAGATCGTTCAACGATCTCGCGCTCTACGTGTCGTATCACGCAGATACGGACGAGAAGCGGCGGGACCACTTTTACCAGGGGCTTAACCCGCTCCTGAAGGACAAGTTGGCGATGTTCAATCGCGGCAGCCTCAACGACATCATTGATGCTGCGATTGTTCAGGAGGACTCCGGCAAGGAGTTAGCGGCGGCGGAAAGAAAGCGAAGCGCGCCGCAGAGCAGCGGAGAAGGAGGCGGTCCTTCTCAGAAGTTTCGGATGGTGAATCGCCCACCATCAGGCCCACGCTGGCAGTCACCACAGCGGTCGACGCCGTTCCGCAGTCGGCCGTACTCTTCACCGGCATTTCGGCCAGCACTGCCAGTACCACCGCAACAACAACAGCAGCAGCGGGCGATGCCGCGTGCGTTTGCACCTCCGCAACACATGCCGGGCTTTCGTCCACCGAGTACTCCACCAGCAGCGGCCACATGTTACAAGTGTGGTCGTCCAGGACACTTTGCGAGCAGTTGCCCGGAGAGGCAAGGCGGCGGAGTGGCACCACAGTTTCCGGGGAGGAATCAACCCCGGAACCCTACTAATGCGCGGCGGGCAAACCCTAGGCCCGGCACTGTCCACCAGCTTGCCATTGAGGACGTGCCGGAGGGCGAGCCAATCCTTGCGGGTATGTTCCAACTCCACCAGCATCCCGCTATAGTACTGTTTGATTCAGGCGCCACGCATAATTTTATTAGCCAAGCTTTCATTGCTAAACACAGTTTGCCAATACTACCCACCGATAGTCCATATTTAATTTGTTCACCGGGTGGGAAGATTTCAGCAAGCGTAATGGTCTCCAAATCACCATTATGCTTAGCGGGTAGAGTGTACCCCACGTCTCTCATTATCTTAGAGGGGCAGAAGGTCGATGTCATCCTAGGGATGTCGTGGTTAACCCGCCATGGCGCTGTTTTAGACACCGTCCTTCGAGTCGTGCACCTAAACTCAGAAGTGCACGGTTCTCACTCATTATTTCTGGACAGTCCAGAAATAAAACTTCCAAGTGTCTATCAAGCCACAACCATCAGATTGGAAGACATTCCAGTGGTCCGAGAGTTCCCTGATGTATTCCCGGACGATTTGCCGGGGATGCCACCCGATAGAGAGGTGGAGTTCAAAATTGAACTCGCACCGGGAACCATGCCAATATCCCGAAGGCCGTACAAGATGGCGCCCAAGGAGTTGGCTGAACTGAAGACTCAGCTCACGGACCTTCTGGAGAAGGGTTTTATTAGGCCGAGCTCCTCGCCATGGGGCTGTTCGGCATTATTTGTCAAAAAGAAGGATGAAACGTTGCGGCTTTGCGTGGACTACCGTCCATTAAATGCCGTAACCATCAAGAACAAGTACCCGTTGCCACGGATCGACATGTTGTTTGATCAGTTGGTCGAAGCAAAGGTCTTTTCCAAGATGGATTTAAGATCCGGGTACCATCAGATTAAGATAAGGGCGGAGGACATTCCAAAGACAGCTTTCTCGACAAGGTACGGACTTTATGAGTACCTGGTCATGTCCTTTGGCCTCACCAATGCTCCAGCTCACTTCATGTACTTAATGAACTCGGTGTTCATGCCGGAGCTGGACAAGTTTGTCGTGGTCTTCATCGACGACATCCTGGTATATTCCAAGTCGGAGGAAGATCACAAGAAACATCTGCGTATAGTCTTGCAACGGCTGCGGGATCACAAGTTATACGCAAAATTCAGCAAATGCGAGTTTTGGATATCGCAAGTGCCTTTCCTCAGGCATATCATCTCAGCACAGGGTATCGCTGTGGACCCGAGCAAGATCACGCAAGTGCTGAATTGGAAATCCCCGAGAACTGTTCATGAAGTACGGAGTTTCCTCGGACTCGCGGGATATTATCGGAGGTTCATTCCGAACTTCTCAAAGATTGCCAAGCCAATGACAGAGCTGCTGAAGAAGGCTACCAAATATGTTTGGAGTCCAGCATGTGAAGCAGCATTCAAGACTTTAGTCAAGCACCTGACATCAGCACCGGTTTTGGCGCAGCCAGACACAACAAAACCGTTCGATGTGTACTGCGATGCATCCGGCATTGGGCTCGGATGTGTGCTGATGCAAGACCGAAGAGTGGTCGCGTATGGATCACGGCAGCTTAGGAACCATGAGCAAAATTATCCAACTCACGACTTGGAGCTCGCTGCCGTGGTACTTGCACTGAAGATGTGGAGGCACTACCTACTCGGTAACCTCGTACATTTATATACCGACCACAAAAGCCTCAAGTACATATTCACTCAGAAGGAGCTGAACATGAGGCAACGAAGATGGTTAGAACTGATAAAGGATTACGAGATAGAGATCCATTATCATCCGGGCAAGGCAAACGTTGTGGCAGATGCGCTGAGCCGCAAGTCACACGTCAATAATCTGACCATCACACCGTTGGAAGAGAGCGAACCACCACTATATGTGATTCCACACGGAGCTCTCTACAACCTAGCTTTGATCCCCACCATCCGTGAAGAGATAGCGGCAGCCCAGAAGAATGACGAGGGCATGTCACATTTGCGGAGACGTATAGACAGTGGGGAGTTGAAATGTTTCCGGAAGGACGGAGACGGCGTCCTATGGTTCAAGGACCGGATTGTCGTACCCCGAAACCCGAAGTTACGGAAGAAAATCTTTGATGAGGCTCACTTATCATAATTTTCTATTCACCCCGGCAGCAACAAAATGTATCAAGAACTCAGAGGCAAGTTTTGGTGGACACGAATGAAGCGCGAGGTTGCAAAATACGTGTCCGAGTGTGATACATGTCGAAGGGTGAAGGCAGATCATATGCGGAAACCGGGACTGCTGCAACCACTGGGCATTCCTGCCTGGAAGTGGGAGGACGTGAACATGGATTTCATCGTCGGTTTACCCACCACCTTACAGAAACATGATTTGGTGTGGGTGATCGTCGATCGACTCACCAAAGTTGCCCATTTCATTCCGGTCAACACCAACTACAACGCCAAGAAGTACGCTGAACTGTACATCTCACGGATCCTATGCTTATACGGCGTACCCCGTACCATCATATCGGACCGGGGCACTTTATTTGTGTCCCATTTTTGGGAGCAGCTGCACGCTGCCTTGGGGACGAAGCTGATCCGTAGTTCAGCCTACCACCCGCAGACGGATGGGCAAACCGGGCGGGTAAATCAAATCCTAGAAGACATGCTACGAGCTTGCGCTATCAACCACGGCAAGAATTGGGATGATCACTTGCCGTTAGCCGAGTTCTCGTACAACAATGGGTACCAAGCTAGCATCAAGATGGCGCCCTACGAGGCGCTATACGGAAGAAAATGCCGCACACCATTGAATTGGTGTGAGTCTGGCGAAAGGGTTACCTTCGGGATTGACCTTGTCAACAACGCGGAGGAAAAGGTTCGACTAATTCAAGCGAACCTAAAAGCCGCTCAATCCCGTCAAAAACAGTATGCGGACCGGAGAAGGCGCCCATTACAATTCGAAGTTGGGGACCACGTATATCTACGGGTGTCTCCAATGAAGGGTGTAAATAGATTTGGGGTGAGGGGAAAGTTAGCACCCCGCTTCATCGGTCCATTCCAGATTACCGAAAGATGTGGATCGGTGGCATACCGGCTGAGATTACCAGAAGCACTTTCCGGTGTGCACGACGTCTTTCACATTTCCCAGCTGAGGAAGTGTCTCAAGCTATCAACTACCGTTCAGCTGGAAGACATGGAAGAACTGCAACCGGATCTCACCTATCGGGAGGAACCGGTGCAGATTATTGATGAAAAGGCCCGAACCACACGCAACCGTACGTTGTGGTTCTACAAGGTTCTATGGAGTAATCACTCCATGGACGAAGCGACATGGGAGAGCGAAGAATTCCTTCGCACTAACTACCCCGACTTTTTCACGTCGCATATCCGGTAATTTTCCACCGTCCTCTCTCTCATTTTCACCTTATAATCTCGGGACGAGATTCTTTTAAGGGGGGAGGAATGTAAGGGCCTCAGTTTTTGACACACATTTGCAGTGTTCATCACCACACCACACACCTCATTTGAGGAAGAATGATGAACACAAATGAAGAGCAAGTAACAATTATCAACATGCTCATTAGAGAACAAACTTACACATTGCAAAAGTGGTATTTCCCACATGTGATATAGATGGGCTGGACATATGAAAACTCCTACACTTTACTAAGGATGTCCCTGCCAAGTTTCACCCAAATTCAAAACCTTTTTGAGGTCAGTTTGGGTATAGTTAGGAAGAGGGCAGTATGAAACCATATTCAAATTCAAACTGTTTTTATCCAGTGAATTTAAAAGTGGGGGCATATTCTTACTCAGCACATTTTTGTGAGCTCACACACCAATTTTCACTCCATTTGGAGTTGATCTTGACATGAGCTAAGTGGGAGAAATTCAAACTTTATTTGAATTTCAAACTGAACTTGTGCTGAAATTCATTCAAACCAAACCTCATTTGAACTTGGGTCAATTCAAATGGCTCATGGGTGAATAATTTGAATTGCCAAGGGTAGTATGGGGTTCACTGTTTACTACAGTGATTAGGAGTAAATTTCAGAGGTTAAAATGGGGGGTGGGACCCACATGTCAGCCTCTACCTCAACACAAACCGACTGAAACACAGTTCAGTCGGTTCCCGGGTGCAGTGTGCGCGCGCCACCGAGGGGGGGGGTGGGGCAGCCGGCGCCAGCTCCTGCTGCGCGCCCCAAGCCGGAGACCAGCCGCCGGGCTATTTATTCCCTCCCCGGCGTGCTTCAGTCGCCATTCCCCGAGCTGCCGACGTGCACGACCTGTTCTTCCACTGCCATCGCCGCCGCTCGAGCTCACGCTTGATCAAGCCCGATCACACACGAGCACAGCCTCCTCCACAGCAAAACGGCACCAAGAGATCGTGAGCAACCTCCTAGACTCCGTGTTGGCCAGTGAGCAAGCTTCCTCGAGCTGTACGAGCCATTTCTCCGGCGAGCCGAACATCGCCGCCGATCGGGCTCCCGTGGACAGCCCGGCACAGCCGTTGTCACGTCCTATTCTCTACACAAGAAAGGTGCGTGATTGTATGTAGATGGAGTAACCGAAAGCCGTTTGGCGATTGATCAACCCTCGGCCGAGAATTTCCAAATTTACTCTTGATCAGTTCATAAGGACCGAGCTCACCTTCGGGTGAAATTCGTGCTCTATGCACGAGGGTTGGACGAGCTCGTTACCTAGTAGCTTCTACGCACGATAGCGCCCACGCTCGAACTGGAATTAGAGAAAACCATCGAGAATCGGCCATGATATGGCTGTTTTCCCCGCCGCCATGGCTGAACACCTCGGCTCACCGTCGAGAGCCTAGTTGCCGGCGTTTCTAGCTTCCACCCAGCCCTGGTTCGGGTTTCCCATGCTCTACTGATGCTCTCCGACCGATTTCCGGTCCATTTGGTGCACGGGAGAGCGGGACCGACCTCACCGGAACCCTAGCAGGTGCTGTCATCGGTGCGCACGGGTTTCCGGTCATCGCCGGCGGCCGGCGACCCCACCATCGAGTCCAGGGGGTCAGTAAAGGGCAGGCGGCAAGTTTCGGGCCGGGAAGTGGCCGGGAACTCAGTTCCGGCGAGGGTCGCCGGAGAACGCCGCCGCCGCGCAGTTGGCACGAGGAGGGAGACGACGCACTGTATGCGGGGCCCACCAGCCAGAGTTTAAACTTTTTCCCGAATTTCAGTTTCAGTTCAAACTTCAAATCCTTATAACTTTGGCTAGAAAGCTCCAAATTGAGTGAACCAAATTTTTCTGGATTCAGCTCTCTGAGTACTTTCCATAAAATCAAGTTTCACTTCATGAAATTCCTTATTTCTCCAGAATTAATTCCTTAAAGTTTAAATTGTTAGGAATTTTAACTGGAGAATCCTTTGGAGGAAAATCCTGAAATTTTGCTGAGATGTTCACCAAAATATCCTTGAACTACCATAAAAATTTCAGATCTATTTGAGCTCATTTAGTCCACATAATGGTGTGATTAGTGAAACTGTTCCAGAGAAAATAGAAAATGTTCAGAAACATTTTCAGAATTTTCTCTGAAATTGTTTAGCTCATATCTTTAGTTAGAGACTTCCAAATTAAGTGAGACCAACTCCATTAGAACCATATGAAAATCTAGTTTTCAGAAAGTCATAGTTTGTTTCATGAAAATCCTTAGAACACCCTAAAAGCCTTTAATTAAGGTCAAGGACATAATTAATTGTGGAGGGCTCAATTGAGCTTTGCTGCAACTAAAACTTGACCAAGTCTCTGTTTAGGTTGTAACCAAGCCACAGTAAAAGTTTCACAGTCATTAGGTCTATCTAGCAAAGGTTATAGACTTCACAACTTCAAACTTAATACAAATGCATTAAATTAATACATGTATTGTTTCTATCATGTAGTCGCTAAGGTCGAGGAGGAACCCGAAGTCCTAGACTTCGTTACTCCGGAGGAACGGCTAGCCTACGACCAAGAGCAGAAAGGCAAGCCCCGGTTTGCATTAACCTTTTTACAAATGTTTATTGTTTTGAGCATATCTTTGAATATTGTTCTTTGCATTAGAGTCTTGATTGGAAACCCAACTGCATAGCCAAGAAAACCATGGGTTGGGTTTAGGATTGAAAACCTCGTTAGCCACCGCATTGCTAGGATAGAGTAGGATTCGGTACAAGTCGAGTAGTTGGAACTACTCGCGAGAATAGGCTAGAGGCGCACTGCTCGGGTAGAGATAGCACATGATACACATGGCAAGAAAATGAGACCGAGCGGAGAGTAAGGGCAGCAGGACTTTGGGGCCTGTGTGCTGTAGCTCCGCTTGTGTCGATTGAGGACCGAGCCGTGTGCGGGCCTGTTGAATAAGCTAGAACAGTACCAAAGACCTACCGGCTATATGGGAACCGGGAAACTGATGTAACTCGGTTAGCTGGGTATTGAGGCATTGCCCGTCGTTCAGAGGGTAGGTTGAGAGCTCGAGGTGTAAATCGGCTGGCGGCACGGAGATGCGCGTGCAGAGACCTCTTGCTCGGGACGATGGGACCGGTTCAATATTTGGCTGACGGGTGAAAGGTAGTCGCGTACGGCGTCCGTGATGGTTGTTGTAGGCAACATCGAGTACGGGCGTACGTGACGGGTTGTTCGGGTAACCCTGCAGGTGTAAATCGATTATAATCGCCGTCCCTCGCGGTCAGTGAGTACCACTTGTTCACTGTACCGTGACGTAGAAAGAACAGGCTAGTTACATGTTAAAATATTGCTGATTGAAAGCTGGACATTGATTGTTAATGATATGCTGTAGCTTAGAGCTAATTAAAGTTCTTTTCAACTTTGGGCAAAGTACATGAGAGAAATGCGTTTCTTATTTGATTGCGGCTCTCTCATGTGCCTTAGCGTAAGGTTCTCCACAACCTGCTGCTAAAACTTGAAAGTAAGGTTCTACTAATTAGGCGAGTCCTTGCAAATGATTTTTTTTACCTCATGCAACCCATTACCCTCATGTAGAAGTTCCATGTTTAGGTGAGACGGGTCAGACTTGCTGAGCCTTCATGCTCACTGCTTGTGTTTGAAGCTTTTGCAGGGTTCTATGAGGAAGGGACTCCCGAAGAGGAGACGGAACCCCAGGAGGGAAACCCCGTCGAGTGGGAGTCGTGCACGCCGCAGAGTTAGTGTGCGTGTGTGCTAGCAAGGACACGTTCGAGGGCTGAACGTGCACTTGATGCTTAGTCTACGCCCGCGAGTGTGGACTAAACGTATTTTGATGTAAACAGGTCATAAAACTGTTTATGTAATAAACTTCCGCTTCCGCTTTGTACCTTTGACGTGTGTTATACGGTGCTGTGCAACGCAGCACCCCTCAGCGTGATCCTGGCTCGACAGGACTAAATGGGGTCGTGTCACACACGACCTGGAACTTGCAGCCGTGGTACATGCCTTGAAGATTTGGAGGCATTATATCCTCGGTCACCGATGTGAGATCTATACGGTTCACAAAAGCCTCAAGTATATATTCACGCAAACGGATCTGAATTTGAGGCAACATCGATGGTTGGAACTCATCAAGGATTATGATGTTGGAATCAATTATCACCCCGGAAAGGCCAATGTAGTAGCTGATGCATTGAGTCAAAAGGGAGCATGTCACCAACTCACGGTTCGGGAGCTGCCACCCGAGCTGTGTAAGGAGTTCGAACGGTTACATCTAGGGTTCTTGAACGAGATGGAGGTGATAGAACTGAACTCAACGCTGGAACAAGAGATACGAGATGGCCAAGGAACGGATGAGGAAATCAAGGAAAGAATCCGACAAGGCATGGAAAAGGATTTCAAGGAAGACGAGAAAGGCAAGCTTTGGTAGGGAAAAGGATTTATTTGCCTAACGTGAAACACATCCACGACACAATACTAAAGGAGGCACATGACTCACCATATTCCATACATCCCGGCTGTACAAATATGTACAAGGACCTGGAAATATGCTATTGGTGGGATGGTATGGAAGGGGATATTTCTGAATATGTTGCCCTATGCGACACGTGCCAATGAGTGAAGGCCGAACTGCTAAGACCCGTCGGATTGTTGCAACCATTAAAAGTACCCCGAGTGGAAGTGGGAAGACATCAGCATGGATTTCATAGTCGGATTGCCGCGTACTCAGTCCGGCTACGACTCCATTTTGGTTATCGTGGATCGATTGACGAAAACAGCCCACTTCCTTCCTGTGAGAACCAAGTACACCGTTGCATAACTAGCTGAGATGTATATGGAGCAAATCGTGTGTCACAATGGAGTTCCGAAGAGGATAGTTTCAGATCGAGGTTCTCAATTTACCTCTAGGTTGTGGAAGAAGCTGCATGAAGCCATGTGTACGCGATTGAATTTCAGCTCCGCATATCACCCACAAACCGACGGGCAAACCGAGAGGACAAATCATATTTTGGAAGACATGTTGAGAGCTTGCACCTTGAAACATGGCCGTAGTTGGGATAAGAGCTTGCCATATGCTGAATTCTCGTACAACAACAGTTACCAAGCCAGCTTGAAGATGTCACCCTTCGAAGCATTGTATAGTACACAGTGTAGAACACCGCTGTTCTGGAATGAGAACGGAGAAAGCCAAGTATTTGGACCCAAAGTGCTGCAAGAAGCCAAAAAGGAAGTCTGAATGATACGTGAAAACTTGAAGGCCGCTCAGTCACGACAGAAGGGTTATGTGGACAATAGGCGAAGAAGATTGACCTTCGAAGTGGGAGACTTTGTGTATCTTAAAGTGTCGCCTATCTGAGGCCAACGACGGTTCAACGTCAAAAGAAAATTAGCACCTCACTACATCAGGCCATTCAATGTTTTGGGCAAGCGAGGAGAAGTAGCCTATCAACTAGAGCTGCCAATGCACCTCTCCGACGTGCACGAAGTGTTTCACGTATCACAACTCAAGAAGTGCTTGAGAGTACTGGAAGAACAAGTACCGATGGATGAGCTCGAGCTTCAAGAGGATCTGACCTACACGGAACACCCCATCAAAATCTTGGACGTGAAGAAAAGGGTCACGAGGAACAAAGTAATCCGTTGGTGCAAGGTACAATGGAGCCATCACATGGAAGGCGAAACTACATGGGAACGTGAGGAAGATCTCAAGGCGGAATTCCCCCATATTTTCTCCACTCTATCGAATCTCGAGGGCGAGATTCATTTCAAGGGGGGTTGGTTTGTAACACACTCAATTTCACTACCATGCATTGTGACACGACCCCATTTGGTCCTGTCGAGCCAGGATCACGCTGAGGGGTGCTGCGTTGCACAGCACCGTATAACACACGTCAAAGGTACAAAGCGGAAGCGGAAGTTTATTACATAAACAGTTTTATGACCTGTTTACATCAAAATACGTTTAGTCCACACTCGCGGGCGTAGACTAAGCATCAAGTGCACGTTCAGCCCTCGAACGTGTCCTTGCTAGCACACACGCACACTAACTCTGCGGCGTGCACGACTCCCACTCGACGGGGTTCCCCTCCTGGGGTTCCGTCTCCTCTTCGGGAGTCCCTTCCTCATAGAACCCTGCAAAAGCTTCAAACACAAGCAGTGAGCACGAATGCTCAGCAAGTCTGACCCGTCTCACCTAAACATGGAACTTCTACATGAGGGTAATGGGTTGCACGAGGTAAAAAAATCATTTGCAAGGACTCGCCTAATTAGTAGAACCTTACTTTCAAGTTTTAGCAGCAGGTTGTGGAGAACCTTACGCTAAGGCACATGAGAGAGCCGCAATCAAACAAGAAACGCATTTCTCTCATGTACTTTGCCCAAAGTTGAAAAGAACTTTAATTAGCTCTAAGCTACAGCATATCATTATCAATCAATGTCCAGCTTTCAATCAGCAATATTTTAACATGTAACTAGCCTGTTCTTTCTACGTCACGGTACAGTCAACAAGTGGTACTCACTGACCGCGAGGGACGGCGATTATAATCGATTTACACCTGCAGGGTTACCTGAACAACCCGTCACGTACGCCCGTACTCGATGTTGCCTACAACAACCATCACGGACGCCGTACGCGACTACCTTTCACCCGTCAGCCAAATATTGAACCGGTCCCATCGTCCCGAGCAAGAGGTCTCTGCACGCGCATCTCCGTACCGCCAGCCGATTTACACCTCGAGCTTTCAACCTACCCTCTGAATGACGGGCAATGCCTCAATACCCAGCTAACCGAGTTACATCAGTTTCCCGGTTCCCATATAGCTGGTAGGTCCTCGGTACTGTTCTAGCTTGTTCAACAGGCCCGCTCACGGCTCGGTCCTCAATCGACACAAGCGGAGCTACAGCACACAGGCCCCAAAGTCCTGCTGCCCTTACTCTCCGCTCGGTCTCATTTTCTTGCCATGTGTATCATGTGCTATCTCTACCCGAGCAATGTGCCTCTAGCCTATTCTCGCGAGTAGTTCCAACTACTCGACTTGTACCGAATCCTACTCTATCCTAGCAATGCGGTGGCTAACGAGGTTTTCAATCCTAAACCCAACCCATGGTTTTCTTGGCTATGCAGTTGGGTTTCCAATCACGACTCTAATGCAAAGAACAATATTCAAAGATGTGCTCAAAACAATAAACATTTGTAAAAAGGTTAATGCAAACCGGGGCTTGCCTTGCTGCTCTTGGTCGTAGGCTAGCTGTTCCTTCGGAGTAACGAAGTCTAGGACTTGGGTTCCTCCTCGACCTTAGCGACTACATGATAGAAACAATACATGTATTAATTTAATGCATTTGTATTAAGTTTGAAGTTGTGAAGTCTATAACCTTTTCTAGATAGACCTAATGACTGTGAAACTTTTACTGTGGCTTGGTTACAACCTAAACAGAGACTTGGTCAAGTTTTAGTTGCAGCAAAGCTCAATTGAGCCCTCCACAATTAATTATGTCCTTGACCTTAATTAAAGGATTTTAGGGTGTTCTAAGGATTTTCATGAAACAAACTATGACTTTCTGAAAACTAGATTTTCAGAGGGTTCTAATGGAGTTGGTCTCACTTAATTTGGAAGTCTCTAACTAAAGATATGAGCTAAACAATTTCAGAGAAAATTCTGAAAATGTTTCTGAACATTTTCTATTTTCTCTGGAACAGTTTCACTAATCACACCATTAGGTGGACTAAATGAGCTCAAATAGATCTGAAATTTTTATGGTAGTTCAAGGATATTTTGGTGAACATCTCAGCAAAATTTCAGGATTTTCCTCCAAAGGATTCTCCAGTTAAAATTCCTAACAGTTTAAACTTTAAGGAATTAATTATGGAGAAATAAGGAATTTCATGAAGTGAAACTTGATTTTCTGGAAAGTACTCAGAGAGCTGAATCCAGCAAAATTTGGTTCACTCAATTTGGAGCTTTCTAGCCAAAGTTATAAGGATTTGAAGTTTGAACTGAAACTGAAATTCAGGAAAAAGTTTAAACTCTGGCTGGTGGGCCCCGCATACAGTGCGTCGTCTCCCTCCTCACGCCAACTGCGCGGCGGCGGCGTTCTCCGGCGACCCTCGCCGGAACTGAGTTCCTGGCCACCTCCCGGCCCGAAACTTGCCGCCTGCCCCTTTACTGACCCCCTGGACTCGATGGTGGGGTCGCCGGCCGCCGGCGATGACCGGAAACCCGTGCGCACCGATGACAGCACCTGCTAGGGTTCCGGTGAGGTCGGTCCCGCTCTCCCGTGCACCAAATCGACCGGAAATCGGTCGGAGAGCATCAGTAGAGCATGGGAAACCTGAACCAGGGCTGGGTGGAAGCTAGAAACGCCGGCAACTAGGCTCTCGACGGTGAGCCGAGGTGTTCAGCCATGGCGGTGGGGAAAACAGCCATATCATGGCCGATTCTCGATGGTTTTCTCTAATTCCAGTTCGAGCGTGGGCGCTATCGTGCGTAGAAGCTACTAGGTAACGAGCTCGTCCAACCCTCGTGCATAGAGCACGAATTTCACCCGAAGGTGAGCTCGGTCCTTATGAACTGATCAAGAGTAAATTTGGAAATTCTCGGCCGAGGGTTGATCAATTGCCAAACGGCTTTCGGTTACTCCATCTACATACAATCACGCACCTTTCTTGTGTAGAGAAGAGGACGTGACAACGGCTGTGCCGGGCTGTCCACGGGAGCCTGATCGGCGGCGATGTTCGGCTCGCCAGAGAAATGGCTCGTACAGCTCGAGGAAGCTTGCTCACTGGCCAACACGGAGTCTAGGAGGTTGCTCACGATCTCTTGGTGCCTTTTTGCTGTGGAGGAGGCTGTGCTCGCGTGTGATCGGGCTTGATCAAGCGTGAGCTCGAGCGGCGGCGATGGCAGTGGAAGAACAGGTCGTGCACGTCGGCAGCTTGGGGAATGGCGACTGAAGCACGCCGGGGAGGGAATAAATAGCCCGGCGGCTGGTCTCCGGCTTGGGGCGCGCAGCAGGAGCTGGCGCCGGCTGCCCCCCCCCCCTCGGTGGCGCGCGCACACTGCACCCGGGAACCGACTGAACTGTGTTTCAGTCGGTTTGTGTTGAGGTAGAGGCTGACATGTGGGTCCCACCCCCCATTTTAACCTCTGAAATTTACTCCTAATCACTGTAGTAAACAGTGAACCCCATACTACCCTTGGCAATTCAAATTATTCACCCATGAGCCATTTGAATTGACCCAAGTTCAAATGAGGTTTGGTTTGAATGAATTTCAGCACAAGTTCAGTTTGAAATTCAAATAAAGTTTGAATTTCTCCCACTTAGCTAATGTCAAGATCAACTCCAAATGGAGTGAAAATTGGTGTGTGAGCTCACAAAAATGTGCTGAGTAAGAATATGCCCCCCACTTTTAAATTCATTGGATAAAAACAGTTTGAATTTGAATATGGTTTCAAACTGCCCTCTTCCTAACTATACCCAAACTGACCTCAAAAAGGTTTTGAATTTGGGTGAAACTCTGCAGGGACATCCTTAGTAAAGTGTAGGAGTTTTCATATGTCCAGCCCATCTATATCACATGTGGGAAATACCACTTTTGCAATGTGTAAGTTTGTTCTCTAATGAGCATGTTGATAATTGTTACTTGCTCTTCATTTGTGTTCATCATTCTTCCTCAAATGAGGTGTGTGGTGTGGTGATGAACACTGCAAATGTGTGTCAAAAACTGAGGCCCTTACATTCCCCCCCCTTAAAAGAATCTCGTCCCGAGATTATAAGGTGAAAATGAGAGAGAGGACGGTGGAAAATTACCGGATATGCGACGTGAAAAAGTCGGGGTAGTTAGTGCGAAGGAATTCTTCGCTCTCCCATGTCGCTTCGTCCATGGAGTGATTACTCCCTAGAACCTTGTAGAACCACAACGTACGGTTGCGTGTGGTTCGGGCCTTTTCATCAATAATCTGCACCGGTTCCTCCCGATAGGTGAGATCCGGTTGCAGTTCTTCCATGTCTTCCAGCTGAACGGTAGTTGATAGCTTGAGACACTTCCTCAGCTGGGAAATGTGAAAGACGTCGTGCACACCGGAAAGTGCTTCTGGTAATCTCAGCCGGTATGCCACCGATCCACATCTTTCGGTAATCTGGAATGGACCGATGAAGCGGGGTGCTAACTTTCCCCTCACCCCAAATTTATTTACACCCTTCATTGGAGACACCCGTAGATATACGTGGTCCCCAACTTCGAATTGTAATGGGCGCCTTCTCCGGTCCGCATACTGTTTTTGACGGGATTGAGCGGCTTTTAGGTTCGCTTGAATTAGTCGAACCTTTTCCTCCGCGTTGTTAACAAGGTCAATCCCGAAGGTAACCCTTTCGCCAGACTCACACCAATTCAATGGTGTGCGGCATTTTCTTCCGTATAGCGCCTCGTAGGCGCCATCTTGATGCTGGCTTGGTACCCATTGTTGTACGAGAACTCGGCTAACGGCAAGTGATCATCCCAATTCTTGCCGTGGTTGATAGCGCAAGCTCGTAGCATGTCTTCTAGGATTTGATTTACCCGCTCGGTTTGCCCATCCGTCTGCGGGTGGTAGGCTGAACTACGGATCAGCTTCGTCCCCAAGGCAGCGTGCAGCTGCTCCCAAAAACGGGACACAAATAAAGTGCCCCGGTCCGATATGATGGTACGGGGTACGCCGTATAAGCATAGGATCCGTGAGATGTACAGTTCAGCGTACTTCTTGGCGTTGTAGTTGGTGTTGACCGGAATGAAATGGGCAACTTTGGTGAGTCGATCGACGATCACCCACACCGAATCATGTTTCTGTAAGGTGGTGGGTAAACCGACGACGAAATCCATGTTCACGTCCTCCCACTTCCAGGCAGGAATGCCCAGTGGTTGCAGCAGTCCCGGTTTCCGCATATGATCTGCCTTCACCCTTCGACATGTATCACACGCGGACACGTATTTTGCAACCTCGCGCTTCATTCGTGTCCACCAAAACTTGCCTCTGAGTTCTTGATACATTTTGTTGCTGCCGGGGTGAATAGAAAATTTTGATAAGTGAGCCTCATCAAAGATTTTCTTCCGTAACTCCGGGTTTCTGGGTACGACAATCCGGTCCTTGAACCATAGGATGCCGTCTCCGTCGTTCCGAAAACATTTCAACTCCCCACTGTCTATACGTCTCCGCAAATGTGACATACCCTCGTCATTCTTCTGGGCTGCCGCTATCTCTTCACGGATGGTGGGGATCAAAGCTAGGTTGTAGAGAGCTCCGTGTGGAATCACATATAGTGGTGGTTCGCTCTCTTCCAACGGTATGATGGTGAGATTATTGACGTGTGACTTGCGGCTCAGCGCATCTGCCACAACGTTTGCCTTGCCCGGATGATAATGGATCTCTATCTCGTAATCCTTTATCAGTTCTAACCACCTTCGTTGCCTCATGTTCAGCTCCTTCTGAGTGAATATGTACTTGAGGCTTTTGTGTTCGGTATATAAATGTACGAGGTTACCGAGTAGGTAGTGCCTCCACATCTTCAGTGCAAGTACCACGGCAGCGAGCTCCAAGTCGTGAGTTGGATAATTTTGCTCATGGTTCCTAAGCTGCCGTGATCCATAGGTGACCACTCTTCGGTCTTGCATCAGCACACATCCGAGCCCAATGCCGGATGCATCGCAGTACACATCGAACGGTTTTGTTGTGTCTGGCTGCGCCAAAACCGGTGCTGATGTCAGGTGCTTGACTAAAGCCTTGAATGCTGCTTCACATGCTGGACTCCAAACATATTTGGTAGCCTTCTTCAGCAGCTCTGTCATTGGCTTGGCAATCTTTGAGAAGTTCGGAATGAACCTCCGATAATATCCCGCGAGTCCGAGGAAACTCCGTACCTCATGAACAGTTCTCGGGGATTTCCAATTCAGCACTTGCGTGATCTTGCTCGGGTCCACAGCGATACCCTCTGCTGAGATGATATGCCCGAGGAAAGGCACTTGCGATATCCAAAACTCGCATTTGCTGAATTTTGCGTATAACTTGTGATCCCGCAGCCGTTGCAAGACTATACGCAGATGTTTCTTGTGATCTTCCTCCGACTTGGAATATACCAGGATGTCGTCGATGAAGACCACGACAAACTTGTCCAGCTCCGGCATGAACACCGAGTTCATTAAGTACATGAAGTGAGCTGGAGCATTGGTGAGGCCAAAGGACATGACCAGGTACTCATAAAGTCCGTACCTTGTCGAGAAAGCTGTTTTTGGAATGTCCTCCGCCCTTATCTTAATCTGATGGTACCCGGATCTTAGATCCATCTTGGAAAAGACCTTTGCTTCGACCAACTGATCAAACAACATGTCAATCCGTGGCAACGGGTACTTGTTCTTGATGGTTACGGCATTTAATGGACGGTAGTCCACGCAAAGCCGCAACGTTTCATCCTTCTTTTTGACAAATAATGCCGAACAGCCCCATGGCGAGGAGCTCGGCCTAATAAAACCCTTCTCCAGAAGGTCCGTGAGCTGAGTCTTCAGTTCAGCCAACTCCTTGGGCGCCATCTTGTACGGCCTTCGGGATATTGGCATGGTTCCCGGTGCGAGTTCAATTTTGAACTCCACCTCTCTATCGGGTGGCATCCCCGGCAAATCGTCCGGGAATACATCAGGGAACTCTCAGACCACTGGAATGTCTTCCAATCTGATGGTTGTGGCTTGATAGACACTTGGAAGTTTTATTTCTGGACTGTCCAGAAATAATGAGTGAGAACCGTGCACTTCTGAGTTTAAGTGCACGACTCGAAGGACGGTGTCTAAAACAGCGCCGTGGCGGGTTAACCACGACATCCCTAGGATGACATCGACCTTCTGCCCCTCTAAGATAATGAGAGACGTGGGGTACACTCTACCCGCTAAGCATAATGGTGCTTTGGAGACCATTACGCTTGCTGAAATCTTCCCACCCGGTGAACAAATTAAATATGGACTATCGGTGGGTAGTATTGGCAAACTGTGTTTAGCAATGAAAGCTTGGCTAATAAAATTATGCGTGGCGCCTGAATC
This sequence comes from Neostapfia colusana, assembly GCA_030760725.1. Taxonomy (NCBI): domain Eukaryota; kingdom Viridiplantae; phylum Streptophyta; class Magnoliopsida; order Poales; family Poaceae; genus Neostapfia; species Neostapfia colusana. The sequence goes on from JASWHV010000017.1 coordinate 47,225,213, forward strand.
AAACAGTACTATAGCGGGATGCTGGTGGAGTTGGAACATACCCGCAAGGATTGGCTCGCCCTCCGGCACGTCCTCAATGGCAAGCTGGTGGACAGTGCCGGGCCTAGGGTTTGCCCGCCGCGCATTAGTAGGGTTCCGGGGTTGATTCCTCCCCGGAAACTGTGGTGCCACTCCGCCGCCTTGCCTCTCCGGGCAACTGCTCACGAAGTGTCCTGGACGACCACACTTGTAACATGTGGCCGCTGCTGGTGGAGTACTCGGTGGACGAAAGCCCGGCATGCGTTGCGGAGGTGCAAACGCACGCGGCATCACCCGCTGCTGCTGTTGTTGTTGCGGTGGTACTGGCAGTGCCGGCCGAAATGCCGGTGAAGAGTACGGCCGACTGCGGAACGGCGTCGACCGCTGTGGTGACTGCCAGCGTGGGCCTGATGGTGGGCGATTCACCATCCGAAACTTCTGAGAAGGACCGCCTCCTTCTCCGCTGCTCTGCGGCGCGCTTCGCTTTCTTTCTGCCGCCGCTAACTCCTTGCCGGAGTCCTCCTGAACAATCGCAGCATCAATGATGTCGTTGAGGCTGCCGCGATTGAACATCGCCAACTTGTCCTTCAGGAGCGGGTTAAGCCCCTGGTAAAAGTGGTCCCGCCGCTTCTCGTCCGTATCTGCGTGATACGACGCGTAGAGCGCGAGATCGTTGAACGCTCTGGAGTATTCCAGCGTGTTCCGGCTCCCTTGTTGCAGGTGTAGGAACTCCTGCGTCTTCCTCTTCATCAAACCGGGCGGTATATGATAGGCCCTGAAGGCCGTCCGGAACTCCGCCCAGGTCATCACTCGGTCGGTGGGTTGTGAAGCACAAAAGTTGGCCCACCACGCGCTCGCGGATCCTTGGAGCTGCTGGACCGCGAACTGAGTCTTGCGCTGCTCGCTGATTTGGAGCAGCCCGAACTTCATCTCTATGGCGCGGAGCCAGTTGTCCGCGTCAAGTGGTTCATCCGCCCTTGCGAATACAGGGGGATGAGTCGCCAGGAAGTCGGAGTAGGAGCTCTGTTGGCGCTCCTCACGATCTTGACGTCTCTCTGGGCGAGACGTATTAGCGATGAGAGTCTGCAGCAACTCTGTGTGCTGCTGATGCGAGCCCGCCATTGCCGCGACAATGTCGGCCAATGTAACCGTTGGCAGTGGCGGTGGCGGTGGCGGTGTTTGCTGTTGCCGTTGCTGCTGCTGTCCCGAGGAGTCCTCGGGAGGTGGTTGGGAGGTCTCTCCCCCTTGGCTAGTACCTCCAACATCAGGGTTGGCACGAGTACGCGTCATTCTGAAATTCAGCACAGCAGCAATTAGCACATGTCTTACTCAAAATTCCATAAACAGCAGTAGGTATTGAAGCGACGCATGATTAACTTGCACAACATTCACATATATTGATAAAGCATAAACTTTATACAAGATACATTATTCTCGGATCTCCGAGAAGTCGTGCTCATGTCGTCACTACCTATACATATGCTACTGTCTACACGACATGTCACCGATTACAAAAGTTGGGTTACGCTACCCTAGCTGCCCTACTCGGCAACCGTAACCCCCTACTCGGAGTAGAACTCGACCTCCTGTGGGTCGTCCTCCTCCGGTACCTCTGCTGGTGGCTCGGGGTCTACCACCTCTTCTCCCATTCCGGGTTCTCCCATGGCTGGAAGACCCAAGACTACCGGTACGCCCAATACCTGGGGCACGAGGTCCTGCAATGCATGCACCTCGTCCATAGCCTGGTTGTAGTCCTCTTCCCAGCCTTGTCCTTCCTCAATAGCGTCGTCCCGCTCTTGAGCAAGGTCCTCATTCTGCTGGGTTAGGGTCTGCACCAGCTCTTGTAACGCCGCGATGTCAACACGGCTCTTCTTCTTTGCCTTCTTCAGACGACGCAACTGATGGTGTTGTTCATTCAGTCGCTTGATCGTCGGAAGGAGCATATTGTGGAGTGCGCTGTGAGCACCCTCGAAATGATCTCCACGGCTTGTGCTCTCCTTGAGCTTGGTGGCGAGATGCTCCGTATGAACAGCTTGGCTGTCCATCACAGTGTTTCCCGCCCTCATTTGGAGGCTGAGGTTTGCCTCCGCGGGGTTGTACCTTGGGCAACTCGGGTCTGTTGCCTCCAGGTACCTCTCTTCCCACACATGCTGAGCTCGTCCCTCCACCGGAACGAGTGCGTATGGAGTACCCTCCATAGCCTGCACATGTAGTTGGCAGAAACGTGACATAGTGTCACGGGCTGCCACTTGCCACATCCCTTCCGGTTGTCTCCCTCTCACCGTGACGGTGAATGGCACCCAACCGGGTGGCGTAGGTCCTGCGGGAACCTCGACATGGATCGTCCACGTCTTGTTCCCCTCTTTGCCTTCTTCCTTGGCGAAGTATTGCGGCATCTGGTTGTACCCGAAATATTGGAGCATTTGCCACAATGCTTCCGGGTAGCCGCTACGGTCAGAGCAGTGGGAAACTACCCACCCGTTCTCCAACCGTTTATCTGCTGCCATCTGTAAAAGTATATTTGAGAAATATCAAATATTTATTTACACAGTAAACCCCTGAGTTATAACATAAAACATGTCATTGAACCCCTAAAACTTGGAAACATAGTTCAAATTTTGAACAAATTTGACTGCTGATCTGCTGTTCCCATGACAGCCTTGACCAGTTTCCACATCAACCTGATTTAGGCCATGTTAAAGCAAAACCAATTCTGGAGCTCAACATCAAAGTTAAAGTTAACTTCAATAGCTTTCCAGAAAGTATTTGGTTGACCTAAGATCTGTCCTGGTTCAAAAGTTATGAGATGTCAAAGTTAACAGAATTTCTGGAATCAATTGGACAGCACCTCCCTGCTTTAGGTACTGAATTGATCCAAGAATCCCAGTTAATTCTGTTCCCAATCTGACAAAACTTTCTGTTACAAAGTCGTAACCCATCTCATAAGCTTTCCAGAAGTACCTCATTTCCTATTTTTGGATTTTTAAGCAGGAAGTTATGCTTAATTTACAGAGAGTTTACAGAGAGTCTTTGCTCTGTCCTGTTTTCTGGACAGTTTCAACTCTACTGCATTTTTCGAGTGGTTAAGGGATGAAACACCTCTGGACCTCAACAGAAGATTTGTAAAGCTCTTCCAACGCTTCCCAGAAATGTAACATACGACCCCAACCTCGAAAGAACTCAACCTCTATTCTCTGATTAACTCCAGCCTTGATTCAGCTGAAAACAGAGTGCTCTGTCCTTAACATCCTATAAGTTGAAAGCTTGTTAACTTTGAATATCCTGTTCAAGGAAAGGAGTTACATCAAGTTTTACTACTTTGGATCAAAACCCCCAAGTTTTTAAATGAAGTTGTTCATTTAGTTGGGTGTGACGCCGATGTGTCACCAGATTATGTCGGTACTACGTCCTCACAAAGGAAAAACCTATACCGGACTTAGCCGGCTTCGTTAGTTCAGTGGCACTACTCGTCACTCGCACACGGATGCTACACGTCTACCGTTTCATGGTAAGGCTACCTGCAGAAATTCAAACAATCATCAGACTCGGCTGCACACCAAGCCCGGAATCCATACAGTTCGTACACCCGGCCGTCATCACTCGCCCGGATGTTCTCAAGCCAAACACGCCTTGAGTTACGTGTTCACGTTTTAGACCACGTGACGGGGTCTCCCATGTTGCACCACGCACGCCAGGGACAGACGTTGCTCGAATACCCCAAACGACATGAAGAGTCGTAGAGGATACTAAAGCGGATCGGGTTACCTGCCACCCGTGGGGCTCCACCCTTCAGCTTGTGCGCACTGGTGGACAGCGCTTACGTGCACCCCCAAGACATGAACGTCCCGAGATGCACGATTTTCCGACATAACAAATAGGTTAATAAGCCACTTTCTATATACTAATAACATCCTTATACGGGCTACTAACTCGTTCCTCACTGGATTTTTGAAAAAGGAGACCTTTGTACTGTGTTAAACCTCAAGCGAGCTCTGATACCAACGCTGACACGACCCCATTTGGTCCTGTCGAGCCAGGATCACGCTGAGGGGTGCTGCGTTGCACAGCACCGTATAACACACGTCAAAGGTACAAAGCGGAAGCGGAAGTTTATTACATAAACAGTTTTATGACCTGTTTACATCAAAATACGTTTAGTCCACACTCGCGGCCGTAGACTAAGCATCAAGTGCACGTTCAGCCCTCGAACGTGTCCTTGCTAGCACACACGCACACTAACTCTGCGGCGTGCACGACTCCCACTCGACGGGGTTCCCCTCCTGGGGTTCCGTCTCCTCTTCGGGAGTCCCTTCCTCATAGAACCCTGCAAAAGCTTCAAACACAAGCAGTGAGCACGAAGGCTCAGCAAGTCTGACCCGTCTCACCTAAACATGGAACTTCTACATGAGGGTAATGGGTTGCATGAGGTAAAAAAAATCATTTGCAAGGACTCGCCTAATTAGTAGAACCTTACTTTCAAGTTTTAGCAGCAGGTTGTGGAGAACCTTACGCTAAGGCACATGAGAGAGCCGCAATCAAACAAGAAACGCATTTCTCTCATGTACTTTGCCCAAAGTTGAAAAGAACTTTAATTAGCTCTAAGCTACAGCATATCATTAACAATCAATGTCCAGCTTTCAATCAGCAATATTTTAACATGTAACTAGCCTGTTCTTTCTACGTCACGGTACAGTGAACAAGTGGTACTCACTGACCGCGAGGGACGGCGATTATAATCGATTTACACCTGCAGGGTTACCCGAACAACCCGTCACGTACGCCCGTACTCGATGTTGCCTACAACAACCAACACGGACGCCGTACGCGACTACCTTTCACCCGTCAGCCAAATATTGAACCGGTCCCATCGTCCCGAGCAAGAGGTCTCTGCACGCGCATCTCCGTGCCGCCAGCCGATTTACACCTCGAGCTCTCAACCTACCCTCTGAACGACGGGCAATGCCTCAATACCCAGCTAACCGAGTTACATCAGTTTCCCGGTTCCCATATAGCCGGTAGGTCTTCGGTACTGTTCTAGCTTGTTCAACAGGCCCGCACACGGCTCGGTCCTCAATCGACACAAGCGGAGCTACAGCACACAGGCCCCAAAGTCCTGCTGCCCTTACTCTCCGCTCGGTCTCATTTTCTTGCCATGTGTATCATGTGCTATCTCTACCCGAGCAATGTGCCTCTAGCCTATTCTCGCGAGTAGTTCCAACTACTCGACTTGTACCGAATCCTACTCTATCCTAGCAATGCGGTGGCTAACGAGGTTTTCAATCCTAAACCCAACCCATGGTTTTCTTGGCTATGCAGTTGGGTTTCCAATCAAGACTCTAATGCAAAGAACAATATTCAAAGATGTGCTCAAAACAATAAACATTTGTAAAAAGGTTAATGCAAACCGGGGCTTGCCTTGCTGCTCTTGGTCGTAGGCTAGCTGTTCCTCCGGAGTAACGAAGTCTAGGACTTCGGGTTCCTCCTCGACCTTAGCGACTACATGATAGAAACAATACATGTATTAATTTAATGCATTTGTATTAAGTTTGAAGTTGTGAAGTCTATAACCTTTGCTAGATAGACCTAATGACTGTGAAACTTTTACTGTGGCTTGGTTACAACCTAAACAGAGACTTGGTCAAGTTTTAGTTGCAGCAAAGCTCAATTGAGCCCTCCACAATTAATTATGTCCTTGACCTTAATTAAAGGCTTTTAGGGTGTTCTAAGGATTTTCATGAAACAAACTATGACTTTCTGAAAACTAGATTTTCAGAGGGTTCTAATGGAGTTGGTCTCACTTAATTTGGAAGTCTCTAACTAAACATATGAGCTAAACAATTTCAGAGAAAATTCTGAAAATGTTTCTGAACATTTTCTATTTTCTCTGGAACAGTTTCACTGATCACACCATTAGGTGGACTAAATGAGCTCAAATAGATCTGAAATTTCTATGGTAGTTCAAGGATATTTTGGTGAACATCTCAGCAAAATTTCAGGATTTTCCTCCAAAGGATTCTCCAGTTAAAATTCCTAACAGTTTAAACTTTAAGGAATTAATTCTGGAGAAATAAGGAATTTCATGAAGTGAAACTTGATTTTCTGGAAAGTACTCAGAGAGCTGAATCCAGAAAAATTTGGTTCACTCAATTTGGAGCTTTCTAGCCAAAGTTATAAGGATTTGAAGTTTGAACTGAAACTGAAATTCGGGAAAAAGTTTAAACTCTGGCTGGTGGGCCCCGCATACAGTGCGTTGTCTCCCTCCTCGCGCCAACTGCGCGGCGGCGGCGTTCTCCGGCGACCCTCGCCGGAACTGAGTTCCCGGCCACCTCCCGGCCCGAAACTTGCCGCCTGCCCCTTTACTGACCCCCTGGACTCGATGGTGGGGTCGCCGGCCGCCGGCGATGACCGGAAACCCGTGCGCACCGATGACAGCACCTGCTAGGGTTCCGGTGAGGTCGGTCCCGCTCTCCCGTGCACCAAATCGACCGGAAATCGGTTGGAGAGCATCAGTAGAGCATGGGAAACCCGAACCATGGCTGGGTGGAAGCTAGAAACGCCGGCAACTAGGCTCTCGACGGTGAGCCGAGGTGTTCAGCCATGGCGGCGGGGAAAACAGCCATATCATGGCCAATTCTCGATGGTTTTCTCTAATTCCAGTTCGAGCGTGGGCGCTATCGTGCGTAGAAGCTACTAGGTAACGAGCTCGTCCAACCCTCGTGCATAGAGCACGAATTTCACCCGAAGGTGAGCTCGGTCCTTATGAACTGATCAAGAGTAAATTTGGAAATTCTCGGCCGAGGGTTGATCAATCGCCAAACGGCTTTCGGTTACTCCATCTACATACAATCACACACCTTTCTTGTGTAGAGAAGAGGACGTGACAACGGCTGTGCCGGGCTGTCCACGGGAGCCCGATCGGCGGCGATGTTCGGCTCGCCGGAGAAATGGCTCGTACAGCTCGAGGAAGCTTGCTCACTGGCCAACACGGAGTCTAGGAGGTTGCTCACGATCTCTTGGTGCTGTTTTGCTGTGGAGGAGGCTGTGCTCGCGTGTGATCGGGCTTGATCAAGCGTGAGCTCGAGCGGCGGCGATGGCAGTGGAAGAACAGGTCGTGCATGTCGGCAGCTCGGGGAATGGCGACTGAAGCACGCCGGGGAGGGAATAAATAGCCCGGCGGCTGGTCTCCGGCTTGGGGCGCGCAGCAGGAGCTGGCGCCGGCCGCCCCCCCCCCCCCGGTGGCGCGCACACACTGCACCCGGGAACCGACTGAACTGTGTTTCAGTCGGTTTGTGTTGAGGTAGAGGCTGACATGTGGGTCCCACCCCCCATTTTAACCTCTGAAATTTACTCCTAATCACTGTAGTAAACAGTGAACCCCATACTACCCTTGGCAATTCAAATTATTCACCCATGAGCCATTTGAATTGACCCAAGTTCAAATGAGGTTTGGTTTGAATGAATTTCAGCACAAGTTCAGTTTGAAATTCAAATAAAGTTTGAATTTCTCCCACTTAGCTCATGTCAAGATCAACTCCAAATGGAGTGAAAATTGGTGTGTGAGCTCACAAAAATGTGCTGAGTAAGAATATGCCCCCCACTTTTAAATTCATTGGATAAAAACAGTTTGAATTTGAATATGGTTTCAAACTGCCCTCTTCCTAACTATACCCAAACTGACCTCAAAAAGGTTTTGAATTTGGGTGAAACTTGGCAGGGACATCCTTAGTAAAGTGTAGGAGTTTTCATATGTCCAGCCCATCTATATCACATGTGGGAAATACCACTTTTGCAATGTGTAAGTTTGTTCTCTAATGAGCATGTTGATAATTGTTACTTGCTCTTCATTTGTGTTCATCATTCTTCCTCAAATGAGGTGTGTGGCGTGGTGATGAACACTGCAAATGTGTGTCAAAAACTGAGGCCCTTACACATTGCATACATTTTTCATGTAGAGAAGCATTTAAAAAGAAGTAGAAATGGAGAAAGGAATATAGAAATGGAGAAAGGAACATAGAAATGGAGAAAGGAATATAGAAATAGAGAAAAGAACATAGAAATGAAAATAAAATAGCTAAATTGAGACATCCCCAAAATTTCCCAAATCTCCCCAAATTCCCCAAAATTCCCCTTGGGGAAATTTCCCCCACATTTGGGGGGAATTTTCCCCCAAATTGGCCGCACCAATTAGGGGGGAGAGCCCTTGGCCGCAGCCTTGAGGCGGGGACCCTATCCCCCAGCTCTAGGACTCTTTGGTTGAGTCCCATTGTAACACCCCAAAATCTGTTAAGAGGGGAATTTAAAAATTTTTGGACGTATTGCATGTGGTGCAGAAATTCAAATTCAAATTGGAATTCAAATTCAAATCAAAACAGAAAAGAAATGGAAAAAGAAAAAGAAAAAGAAAAACCCCACCGGTCAGTGGGCCGAAACCCACCAGCCAGCCCACCATTTCCCCGCGCCAGCACACAGCCACGCGCCCCTCTCTTCCTCTCACTGACACGCGGGGCCCGCATGTCATCCCCCACCTCCGCGCGCTCGGCCGACCCCGGGACTCTCCTCTCTCCCAAATCCAAACAACCTCTGAAAAACCGCGCCAACAGCCCGACCTTCGGCCCCGGACGCTGCTATATAAACCAGTCGATCCTCCGCCGCCTCCTCTCGTGAAAATCCTGCACCGAAACTCGCCGAATTCCCCAGCGCACTCCAATTTTCTCTCCGGTGAGAACCGAAGCTCCGATCACCGTTTTCTCTCGATCCTTGCTCGGGTTTTCTGATCTAACGCGCCGATCATGTTCCACCGCCTCCGGGGAATCACGCAGATGCAGAAAACTCGGTGTTTTGCACCCTAGACGCAGCTCCGGCGAGCACCGCCGCTATTTCATCTCGGACCTCACCGCCGACCGTCTTCCAGGACCTTCGAGCTCAAGAAAAACCCCGAGGTGAGATCCCCGACCTCCCCTCTACTGTTCTATGCCATGAAATCCCAGTTTTAGGAGGTATAGACGAAGATCCAAAGTTCTCCGGCGACATCGCCGCCTCCCGCCGCCGCGCGCCGCCGGGCAGCCCCGCCCGCGCACGGCCAGGGCGACTTGGCCCCCTGAGGCCCGTCCATTTTAAATCATGCGGTTCCTATTAGATCTAACCCGTACCGCTTCGTGTTATAATCTCAGCCGTCTGTTTTAAATCGGACGGTCCACATCGGCCCCGCATTATAAAGGTCGGGATTCTTACGCGCTACCCCCTGGGGACTCGGAAAACACGAGCTAGCCCCGTAAACTTCTGATCTAGCCCCTGCAACTTCATAAATTCGTGTAAATTCATTTAAAAATCAGTTTTAGCGCCTGGACTTAATAAAAATTAGGGAAAACCCCTCTGTTATGTGTAGTTAGACACCTGGAAATTTATGAAATAATAAATTAGACCCTGTAGTAGGGTGGATGTACCTTTTTGACCCTATGTGATATTAAATTCAGAAATTGGAATATGTGATTTTGATTTAAATTTAAAAAGGTGAGGCAAACACATTGTAAATTCAAATTTAAACTCTCCTAACACTTGGAAAACTCTAGAATGAGTTAAAAATAGATTTTAAGCTGAAATGAATCAGTCTAATTGATTGTTCACATTTATTAGTTATAGGGACACATCTTAGGTTTGGAAATAAATCTGAAAATTGGTAAAATAGATTTAAATTAGTTCACATCGGAGGAGAAGTTCAAAAATATATTATTTAATATTTTAGATCAGAACCTATTCTTTTTAGATGATATGCCCTACTATTTAATATTAAAACTCAATTTTAGGCATAGAAAATAAATCTGGAAAATAAAGGAAAATAGGTATGCATAACTAGAAAATGATAAATGAAGTCTCCAAATCCAAAGACTTCAGTTTGGGATTCGGTAGAAGGTCTGAAAACCCATTTGGAATAGGAAATTACCTTCCATGCAAACTTGTTAGCTAAAGAGTGTATTAAAGAATTTGTTTAAATTGGAAATTCATATATAGTGTGCAAACAAAAATCTGAATACAAAAGTTAGAAATCATATACATATGCTTAAAAGTGCATGTAGGCCAAAAATCAACACATCTAGGATAACCCTAGCACTTAGTAATGTGAATGACTTTCATAGGTATGTATGTGTGGTTTGTATGAAGTGAAAGTGTGAACCATGTCTTATGGATTGTTGTTTTCTTTTGCTATGTGTATTGGCATGAGTAGAACCTGCCCCAGAGCAAGTTCTCCCCTTCCAAGACCAAGACTTTCCATTCCCAGAGCAGCAGGAAGAAGGCAAGTGTCCTTGACCACTTTGATCCTATACTAGGATGTGTCGATAGAATTATTTGCATTGTCAATTGAACTATGAAACCCATGCTAGGAAGTTTCCCTAGAGTTCCATCACCTTGTTTCCTTGTATCTTGGGTTGGGATTTATTTTATCATTTCATTTATTATTATGCTTATGCTTAGCCATGCTTATAATGGGATAATTGGGATATGAGATCATCAATTTATTTACCTTACTCTTGAATGAGATATTATGAGTTATGTAGAGGTAGGGATCGAGGCAAGTTGGATGATTTGGTTGGTGCTAGGTGCACGAGACTCAGGTTTGTGTTTAGTACTTGCCTAGATCCTAAGGACCGGTTCATGGAGCATGTAACCTGGCTTTACCGTGCCAACCACATGCTGAGATGGGGCAGCTTGGCCAATTAATTAGGTGTATCCCCGGCGTAGTATGGGTGTGTTGGATGGTGCGGGAATAGGTGTCAGCTGGACTACCATATGAACCGCAAGGCTCAAGAGGGGGCCACTGCAGCGGGGTTGGAGCCTCTGGTATGCTGTTAGGGGTGAAACCTCAGTGGGCCCACACTCGACGGGAATTCCATTGTAAAGGCTTCGTAGTGATCTCCTGGCTACACACCTGGGAAGTGTGAATGTGGTTCATGGCCACTGGCATAATGGAGGTTCTTTTAGTCCACCCAGCAACGGGGGATGAAATCACTACATGTGGGTACAGTGGTGCAAACTTTGCAGAGTCAAAAACTGTCATGACAGCCGTGCTCACGGTCAAGGGCGGCTTGGACTTATTCATGATTAGAGGATGATGGCTTAGGAAGTTGAGGATGTTAAGCGGGGAGCTTAACATTGGAATTGATGTTATGGTTATTTGATTCTGATGATGGGTTGGGAGAATTGGGACCATTTCACCTGTGTAGTAATGTAGGTGCTTAATAAGCTAAGGTGATAGGTATTAATTGCGTAGTGCTTTAACCCTGAGTTCAACCTCTCCTTGTCCTAGCCATGCATGACATAACTTTCCCACACTTGCTGAGTACCCACGGTACTCAAACTTGCATATTTGTTGGTTTAAATTGCTGCTCAGGTCAAGGGGATGATCTGGTGTTCAATGACCAAGACTTCGGACCCGAAGAAGGATTCTAGGTTCATGGAGTCCCTCGAGCAATGCCTGTGACGGAGCCCACAAGAATAATATTCCGCTGCTAGTTTATTTACATGTTATGAACTTATGATCGTCCATCGAGACGTATGCTTTGTAAGACATATTTATATTCAACACTTGGCTTGTAATAAATGATGCTTCACTATTTGTCAACACATGTATGAGAAAATGATCCTGGCATACATGTGATATTCACTCGGTTGTTCTTCGGAAAAAACGGGTGTGACAGAAGTGGTATCAGAGCCAAGGTTGCCCGTAGGAACGTGGACCTAGGTAGAAATGGACGTATTTAAGGACCCTATTTTCTTAAAAACTATTTTACAAAGGTGTGGGTTGAAAAGTGTTATTTAACGGGGTCACTTTATTCATCTTACCCCAACTTTTATTCAAAATAGGATTTTTGATTAAAATCTTATCTAACTTAATTTTAAATGCTTTATGTTTTAGATGGTTCGCTTGATCCGCACCGCCCGCAAGTCCACCGGAAAGTTCCCGTAGTTTCCCTTGCCCTGAGAGAGGAGAACCGTCCGGTGACGTAACTCTCCTACGGATTGGCAGTAGGAGGCTTGTTGCGCCGTCTTCGACGTGTGCTCCACGCCGCTGGCATTACGGGCAAGCTAATCATACACTACAGCTCCACCCGGACCATCCGTGAGAAGCGGGAAGAATGGAGTTCAGAAATGAGGATTATCCATCAAAATCAGCTGCTCAAGATCCACCGCTCTCCAGCTTGTCGAGCGACACAGGTCGATGCGAAGAAGGATTTCACCTGGGAGGCCATCACCTGCCAGAGTCACATCTACCGTCGCCACCTGGTCAGGACTGAGTACATGTATGTCCTCCAGCTTGAGAGTGGTACAACAGAGTACAAGTACCCGCCAGTGCAGCAGGGGACTTCCCATGAGCACATGGACCTATGCTTGGAGGATGCTGCTATGCTCAGCACTCGACTGCAGGAGTGTCAGCAGGAGCTTCAGGATGTTCATGACACCCTGAAGGAGACTGAGGCATTGCTTCGAGCCAGCTTGAGGGCGATAGAAAGAGGAGATGGGAATGAACTGTGTGTCACCGTGAATGACACATGGACTCCTGACTCCCCAGATCGCCGGGCGAGCAGGCGCCGCCGCACTTCTCCACCAGCAGCTTCCCCACCCAAAGTGGAGTCAGAGGGCAGCCACTATAACGAGGAAGATCCCGAGGAGCCAGCTCAGTGATACGAGTAGTGTAGGGTCCTTTTCCTTAGTTCAGCAGGTTATCGAGTAGTCGAGTCGGAACCTTAATTAATGGTGTGTTAATGTTTGGTGTGTGACCTGAGTTGTGGAAGCCATGGGCATTTGTCCACAACCTCGTCTTCAGGTTGTTTTGCTTTGATGTGTGAACCCCTACGAATTAAGAGTGCATATATTTTATGCGTGAGACATGAAACCCTCAGAAAATATAAATATAATAAGGTCCCAAAATTTTAAAGTTTAAACAAGCAAATTGGGAAGTTAGTACGTAATGCTTTAAATTGACATTTGATTGATCATGATAGATGGCCGGAAGAGGAAAGGGTCGTGGTGCCAACCCCGCCAACAACAACGATGTGGCCGGCAACCCTCATCTTTCTGGAGGACAAGACCGGAGTGGTCGCCGTGAAGGAGTTGATCCCATCCACCAAATGCTTGAAAATCAGAATCAGCTCATTCAGAGCCTAACTCAAGTGGTGGCCAACTTGCATCAAGTTCCACCTCCACAAGCTGCACCACGCCAACCAAGGTTGAGTGAGTTTCTAGGGACTCAACATCCAAAGTTTGCAAGTGCTGCTGAACCTCTGGAGGCAGATGATTGGCTAAAGACCATTGAGAGGGTATGAGAGGATGCTGTTTGCCTCTCACCAATTGCATGGACCTGCTGCTGATTGGTGGACCGCTTACGTGGCCGCCCATCATGACCCTGAGAACATCACTTGGGAAGAGTTCAAGCGTAGTTTCCGCAACCATTACATACCAAGGGGTGAACTCAAAAACAAGAGAAAGGAGTTCTTGGGGCTGCAGAAAGGAAACATGACTGTGAGGGAATACCTCACTAAATTCACCCAACTATCCCGTTACGCACTACGGGACATCGAGACTGATGAGCAGAACCAGGACTGCTTTGTGGAAGGACTTACAGCGGAAATGTAGTGTGCAATGTCCTCCAACGAGTATGAAAGCTTCCAAAAGATGGTGGACAGAGCATTTGTTGTGGAGAGGAAGCTGAAGGCCTTGGAAAATGAAAATAAGAGGAAGGAGGGATGGTCACACCAAGCCTCGGGTAGCAACACACGCCCACGTCTGATGCAGCAACCCGCAGGTAAGATGAGCCGTGCTGCGGTACCCTACTCAGCACCGAGAGGGTACAACCCGAACTTCAGGCCTCCATCAGCACCAGCACAGCCACAACGTCAGTTTGTACAGCAGCCTCGCCCCACATATCAACCTCGACCAGCAGTACAAGGACCCCCAAACCAACCCTAAGACAACAAATGCCAGGCACCTAAGGTTGGGGTGCAATGCTTTAACTGTGGTGAAGTGGGGCACTACGCCCATAAGTGCCCAAAGAAGAAGCCCGTGCAGCCGCAACAGCAGAATGTGATGCGAGGACGGGTGAACCACGTGACCATGGAAGAGGTGCAAGAGGCACCCGACGTGGTAGTTGGTAAGTTTCCTGCCAATTTACACATTGCAACCCTGTTGTTTGATTGTGGTGCTACCCACTCGTTCATTGCTCAAGGGTTTGTTAAGAAGCATGATCTGGCAACAACTCAAATGGACCATATGCTAGCAGTAAACTCTCCAGGTGGAGAAATAAGGACAAGACAAGTGTGTCCCAAGGTGAATCTAGACATTTATGGGGTAGTATTTACTGCAAACCTCATAGTGATAGATTCACCAGCGATAGATATTATTTTGGATATAGATTGGTTGACCAAACATAAAGGAATCATCCATTGTTGAACAAGAACGGTGGAACTAACTCACCCTAGTGGCACCAGAGTAGAGTTCATAACCATACAAGAGCCTAGGAGGGACATTAACTCAATCAAGTTGAGGTGGAAGTGGAGGAGATCAGGATCATCAGGGAATATCCCGACGTTTTTCCGGAGGAGTTGCCAGGTATGCCTCCCGATCGTGAAGTGGAAATTGCGATTGAGCTAGTGCCTGGAACAACTCCGATATACAAGAGACCCTATTGGATGGACTCCAAACAGCTGGAAGAACTCAAGGAACATTTAAGAGAATTGACAGAGAAGGGGTACATTCGTCCTAGTTCCTCACCATGGGGAGCTCCAGTGATATTTGTGCCCAAGAAGGACGGAACCCAAAGGTTATGCGTAGACTACCGTTCGTTGAATGAAGTAACCATCAGGAACAAGTACCCATTACCTCGCATTGAAGACTTGTTTGATCAGTTGAGGGGAGCTTGTGTGTTCTCAAAAATTGATCTCAGGTCGGGATACCACCAACTTAAGATAAGGCAAACTGATATTCCAAAGACAGCTTTCGTATCTCGGTACGGACTGTATGAATACACCGTCATGCCATTCGGGCTAACTAATGCCCCAGCATACTTCATGTATCTAATGAACAAGGTATTCATGGAATATCTGGACAAATTTATGGTGGTTTTCATAGATGACATTCTCGTCTTCTCCAAAGATGAAGAAGAACATGAGAAACATCTAAGGTTGGTGTTGCAAAAGCTGAGAGAACACCAACTATATGCCAAGTTGAGCAAGTGTGAGTTTTGGCTGAAGAGAGTTCCCTTCTTAGGACATATAACCTCGGAGGGAGGAATCTCCGTAGATCCCGCCAAGATCGAGGATGTACAGAAGTGGAAGACCCCTGAGAATGTCGGGGAAGTTCGAAGCTTCATACGATTGGCTGGATATTATCGACAATTTATCGAGGGATTCTCGATCTCGAGACCCCTCACCAAATTGTTAGAGAAGGGAATCCCATTCACATGGACACCGCAGTGCGAGACGAGTTTTCAGGAACTGAAGAAAAGATTGACAACAGCCCCAGTGCTAGTTATGCCAGATATGCAGAAGAATTTTTCGGTGTACTGCGATGCCTCTGGAAACGGGTTGGAATGTGTTCTCATGCAAGAGGGGCATGTCGTGGCGTATGCGTCCCGGCAGCTCCGAAAACACGAGAAGAACTATCCTACGCATGACCTAGAACTAGCCGCAGTGGTACACGCGTTGAAGATTTGGCGGCATTATTTGATGGGGAAAAGGACAGAGATATATACGGACCATAAGAGCTTAAAGTACATTTTCACACAGCCAGATCTCAACCTCAGACAAAGGAGATGGTTAGAGCTGATCAACGACTTTGATGTGGGCATCAACTATCATACTGGGAAAGCGAACGTCGTGGCAGATGCTTTAAGTCGGAAGGTGCAGGTCAATAGGTTGAGCTTGAAGGACATGCCTGCAGAATTGAAGGAAGATGTTAGAAAACTCAATCTATGTCTGGTGAATAGTGGTGAGGCCATCGCCATGGAAGTGGACTCCACATTAGAGAAAGACATCCGCAATGGTCAGAAGAATGACGAGAAGATACAAGAGATTAGAGAACTCATCAAGGAAAATAAAGCCCCTAGTTTCAGAGAGGATGAACAAGGTACGGTGTGGCACGGGAAATGAATCTGTGTGCCTGAAGTGAAGGAGACCCGTGAATTGATTTTAAAGGAGGCTCATGATTCTGACTATTCCATTCATCCTGGGAGTACGAAGACGTATCATGACCTCAAGAGCAGGTATTGGTGGTATGGCATGAAGCGGGATGTCGCGGAACATGTTGCCCTATGTGACACATGTCAGTTGGTGAAAGCAGAACATCAATGACCCGTGGGATTATTGCAACCACTCAAAGTGCCTGAATGGAAATGGGAAGAAATCGGTATGGATTTCATAGTGGGACTGCCTAGGACCCAATCAGGATATGATTCGATATGGATCATCATCGACAGGCTAACCAAGGTAGCTCATTTCATCCCCGTGAAAGAAAGCTACAGCGGATCCAAATTGGCAGAATTGTACATGACAAGGATCGTGTGTTTCCATGGAGTGCCAGAGAATATAGTGTCAGATCGAGGGACACAGTTCACCTCAAGGTTCTGGCAGAAGTTACATGAAACCATGGGAACTCATCTGAATTTTAGTTCTGCCTATCATCCCCAGTGTTTGGGCACGAAGTACTACAAGAAGCCGAGGCGAAAGTGAGGGAAATCCGCAACAATTTGAGGATAGCAAAGACACGACAAAAGAGCTATGCCGATGTACGGAGAAGAGAGCTCATTTTCAACGTGGGGGACTATGTCTACCTCAAGGTGTCCCCTATCCGAGGACTTCGTGGTTTCAAGGTAAAAGGGAAGTTATCACCTCGATACATCGGACCCTTTCAGGTTCTGGAGAGGAAAGGCGAAGTGGCATATCAACTAGAACTACCGGCTCGCCTAACGGATGTGCATGATGTATTCCATGTGTCACAGCTCAAGAAATGTCTAAGGACGCCTGAAGAGATGTTACCCATGAATGAGGTTGACGTACGAGAGGATCTGTCTTATGCCGAGCAACCGGTCAAGATTTTGGAGATAATAGAACGCCTCACAAAAAATAAAAGAATCCGGATGTGCAAGGTGCAGTGGAAGCATCACTCGGAAGAGGATTCCACATGGGAGCGAGAAAACGATCTTAAGGCACAGTTTCCGGAATTGTTTTCCTAGAACCACCAATCTCGAGGACGAGATTTCTTTTAAGGGGGGTAGAGCTGTAACACCCCAAAATCTGTTCAGAGGGGAATTTAAAATTTTTTGGACGTATTGCATGTGGTGCAGAAATTCAAATTTAAATTGGAATTCAAGTTCAAATCAAAACAGAAAAGAAATCGAAAAAGAAAAAGAAAAAGAAAAACCCCACCGGCCAGTGGGCCGAAACCCACCAGCCGGCCCACCATTTCCCTGCACCAGCCCACAGCCGCGCGCCCTCTCTTCCTCTCACTGACACGCGGGGCCCACATGTCATCCCCCACCTCCGCGCGCTCTGCCGACCCCGGGACTCTCCTCTCTCCCGAATCCAAGCAACCTCCGAAAAACTGTAAAAGCCCAAGAAAAGGGACTTGCAAAAACTTTTTATCACCTCACAGCACCACAGTTTTGTTGTGGATAGATTGTGAAAAAGTGTGTAGAGCAAGTAACCTCCATCAAAAGAGTGGTTAGAGGGGAAATCCTACACTTTCACAAAGTGGGAATTTTACACATGACACATGGGAGGGTGATTCAAAACTGTTCCATTCAAACTCATGGTTGCAGCATCTAAAACAAGGATCAAAGTGCATAATTGGATTCCTCAGGTCCAAATTAGTGGGGAGGCAGAGTTTCAATAATTTTTGCAAAGGTTTGCTACCCATTTTTCCAAAAAGGATCCAAATATGCAAAGAATTCAAATATACATTTGAATTTGGGGGAAATGTGCTCAACCATACAAATGTAGGTCAGTTTAAAACTCCAAACATTTGAATTCATCCCTGGCCAAGTTTTGGAGATCTTTTGAGGGGTGGGGGAGCACTGACAAGTGGGTCCCACATGTCATTGAGGAGGTTAAAATTGCACACAAGTCAACAGCCTTACGGACTAAGTGTTGCACTCGGAACAGAGCCGAGGCTCCACTGTGACACACTGAGAAACGCCGGGCGCCACCTCCTGCTCTCCCCTCGCGCGCTGGCAAGCTCCTCGTGGGGGCGCAGTAACTCCCAGCCGTGCCCCAGCTCGCCACATCCACGAGCCGACCCCCAGTCACTACCCTCTCGCACGACGGAGCGCCGAGGAGCCGCCGCTGTGATCCATTCACCCGGGAGCGATCGTCTCTCGCGTACCAACGTCGGCAACTCAGCAAACCAGCATCCCCAAACCTCTCACGCACTCCCCACACCACTTCCGGTCTAGCTGATCCACCACAAACCGAGCAAACGTCGTTCTTCGCGGCAGCCGGGAAGAACCGAGCCAAGGTGCTCTCGTGGGCAGCTCGGCAGAGGGCTTGTCACGACCAAGAAGGAGCGGTTTTGGACGCGCCTAGGCTCCACGCTGCTCGACCCCAAAGCCTAGAACCAGTGACCGATCATCGCCGACGAATTTCACAAAGCATTTCCAGCCGGTGCAGAACTACCTTCGGGTAAGAAAACCACAAATTCCCAACATATACTTGCTTAGAATTTATCAAACTGCACTCACAGGAGCTAGACTTGACGGCGCACAAGTTTGCTTCGCAACCCTAGCTTAATTTTGGCTGTAGCCGGCATATTTCCCGGTTTTCCAACCGCGGTTATGGCGGGAAGGGTCGGGCTCACAGTGATGGCTAAGTTAGAGCTCTTCCTGAACACTGGCATGGCCTTGTCAACCTTCTCTGAGATCCCCCGGTGCTGTAGAGCCCTTCCACCGAGGTTTTAGTGGGCTGAGTTGGCCGGGTGGCATAACCGAAGGGAGTCCGAGCCGCTGCACCATCGCCAGCTAGGTTAGGGCCACCGCCGACCGGAGCAGTCGGTGCCATCGTGTTCAGCGCACGAAAGTAGGCCCAGGCGGCGAGTTTCCGGCCGAGAGGCGGTCGGAAAGCCAAGTCCGGAGAGCTTCAGAGGTGTGCCAGCGAGGGGGCGGCACGGGAAAAAGAGCGGGCGCGAGGAAGAAGACGAGCCGGCCAGGCCCGCTCGTCAGTCCCTCGATGCACAGCGTGGGGATTTTCTGTTGCATCGGATCAGCTGTGACCACGCGGAGAACAGTCCTGTGGCCCCGTGTGGCACAGCCGAGGTGGTGACACGTGGGGGCCGGGCCCGCTGTCAGGAATTTGAACTTTTCCCCGGTTAATTCAAATTCTAGAATTTCCCCCAAACTTTAGAACCCCATAACTTTTGCTAGGAAGCTCCAAATTTAATGATTCAAATTGGGTTGGATTCATCTTGCATAGCTCTTTCCAAATATGCAACCCAATTTGATGAAACCTATTATTTAACTCTGGAAAATTCTTTAAAGCTATTCAGCAAAAGAATTTTTGAGGGAGTTTGGTTCATCCAAAAATCCCCAAATTTTGTCTGAATGTTCTTTAGGATGTTAGTGAACCCCTGTAAACGTTTCAGACCATTTGGAGTTGATTTGATCAGAGCAATTCAAATTTGAAGGTGCTGTGTTCATTTGAATACAGAAACATTTTCAGAGAATTTCCAAAACTTGGAAATTCAGTTCTGGGCAAATCTTAGCTCCAAAAATGCTAGGAAAATTCATGCAAACTCTATGAGCTATAATTGAAATTTTAATTCACTAAGTTGGGCATGAACAGGGGTGTTACCTCAGAATTAATTCCGCTTTACTTATTTGCTGAGAGAATTATTCTGAGCAAACCACTCAATGAAAAGTGCTAAATTTTGGTCCAGAGGGTTTTCTTGTGACAAGCAACTCACACAAAAATTCTCAGCTCCATTGGAGCTCTGGATCACCCCTGTCCTGTTTAACCACTTGGGGGATTAATATGGAAAAGGGGGAAACCACTTAGCACTTAACCATGTTCTTAGGTCCAAACCCAAACCACTGAACCCCAGTTCCATTTTAAATTCTTGAACAGAGTTCCAGTTGTTAGAAACTGGTTATTAGAACTAATATCAACAGTATTACAAAAAATCTATATGCATATTCATTAACATGTAGTATTTCAATAACGTGTAATCGCTGAAGGCGAGGAAGCTCCAGAGGTTCTCGACTTCCTGCTTCCAGAGGAAGAACTGACTCCTGACCAGAAGCAACAAGGCAAGCCCCGGTTTGCATTAACTCTTTTATCAAGTTTTGCTTTGTTCACATAATTAGGGTGATGTATGAATGTGTATTAGGTATAGGATGAATGAAGCCCTCCATTGCATAAGCAAAGGTTCCTAAAAGAGTGAGGGTAGTGTCTAAGACCCCGAGTAGACAGGCTATGCTTAAAGATTCATAGGGCTTTGGTACAAGTCGAGTAGTTGGAGTCTACTCGCGAGATAGGCTTGGGACACACAGGTTCGGTTGAGTGATGTGAGATCACTTTAGTAATGAAAATGAGACTAGGCAGGGGCTAGGGCGCAGCAAAAGGAAGTCTCGTGTGCGCAGCCCTGTCCGTGTCGATTGAGGACCGATCTGTGTGTGGCCCTGCTGAACAAGTATTGAACGTACCAAAGGCATATCGGATATATGGGCCCCGATAAACCGATGTAACCTAAACCTCCTGGCGTCGAGGCATAACGCACCGATTCATAGGTGTAGGCTGAGGGCAGCAAGGTGGAAATCTGCCAACGGGCATAGTGAGATGCTCCGTGTGGGGAACCTCCTACTCGTTTCGGTGCGACCGGTTCGACGTTTTGGCTGTTGGGTGAAAGGTTGTCCCGTACGACATCGAGTGAGCGTGCTGTGCAGCTCCACGGGTGGGCGTACGTGACGTGCTCTTTGGGTTTCCCTGCAGGTGTATATCAAGTCGATTCGCCGTCCCTCACGGTGACGAGTACCGCTTGTTCACTGCGTCGTAACGTAGACTAATGAATGAAATGTTATGATTCAATATTGCTGTTATGATATAATTGTATTGCTACATGTGTGCCACCAAATATTGCTTACTAAATTTCAGTTTCCTGAACTGTTAACGTGTTGCTAAAAGCTGAACTAAGGATGAAATTGTAGGCATGTCCATTTGCTGAAATATTGCCATCCCATGTCATTATACACCTCATGTAGAGTTTCCTGTTTAGGTGAGTCTGTTAAGCCTTGCTTAGCCTTCGTGCTCACGGTTGATGCTTAAGTATTTTTCAGGTGAGGAGCCACCCACAGACTCGCAGTACGAGTCCACCGGCGAGGGTTACCCTCCGTCGGGGACCACGGCTGAGTGGGAGCCGTACACGCCGCGCTGAGCTGAGACGTGCAGCTAGTGTGGGTTGCCCTAGGTTGGAGCAACCGACTTTTGCTAGATAGGCGGGCGTGAGTTGTACAAAAGAAACTTCCGCTGTGTAATAAAGACCCTAGTTTGTAACTGAGAAGTGTACTACTGTGTACATTCAGTTTGTTTTCCCATGTAATATAAGGTGTTCTTATGACGTGTGCTTTCGGGTGTCGCATCGCGCGGCACCACCCTCTGCGATCCTGGATGAGCGGATCCCGGTCCGCCACAGCCTGGTATCAGAGCTGCTTTGGGGATAGCACAGTACTTAAGGACTGTATCATGGGAAAACTTTGGTTACGGTGAGGATTCGGTAGTTGCCCAAGTAAGGATTATATTAGCATAGTTACTTAAAGTGGCAAAGACTAACTTATGTGTTATAATTCTGAATTTCAATTATGTAGTGACGCACCTACGCTCTGGTAAGAATGGTAAGGAACGCCACCGAAAGCGGTTCAATTTCGGTTAGCTCCCCTGACGAGAAACGTGGTTCAGGGATAGGTCTCACAGCTTGGTGTGAGACATCAATATGAAACTCTTGGACTCTTCATGTTCCTGAGTTCATATAAAACGCTGATCCCTAGCGTGCATTAGGCGAGTAAGTGGAGACCCCATCGCGTGGTCAGTAACGCGAAAGTGTGTTCGTCTGGAAATAGCCCAGGAGGACATATGCAGCTCTTGCCATCGGCGTGCCCTGCAGAGCAGTAGGTGGTATCTGTTGGGTTGATAACATTCCCAACCGTGACGACCCGTTCATCACATACTCAGGTTCCCCGTCGTGTGGTGTTGAAACACAATCACGTACCTTGAGACGTGACCTAACTCAAGGACGGCCGTATGACAATGATACGGGCGTTTGTATTTACTTTTAAATATGGGACTGCCTGAAATGAAACCAACCATTGAGTGCACCATTATTGTGTGGTCTTCTGCAGGTACTAACCACGTATGTATCCGCGTAGTAAACGTGTGCGAGAGACCGTTTAGTGCCACACTTGAGACGTATATGCCGCTATAATCCGGTTAGAATTTTCTTTTGTGAGGAACGTAGTACCGAGATATCATAGGCATATGCATGTAAAATAATGATAACAAGGAATTTAAAAATCCCTAGGTTCAACAATTAAGACCCTGGTTAGGTATAAGAATGGGATAGTGGAGCAGGATAGCCAAAGGGATGAAAAACAGAGTGCTCTGTTTTGGGCAGCAAGTTTGCTGATCTTCAACAGGGCATAACTCACAGGTATTTTAGTCCAGGGAGGTGTGGTTTATAGTTCTGGGAAGGTATTTAAGTGCTCTACAACTTTGTTGTAGACTTCCAGAGCTGAAACTCAGCTTAAGATGGCTGAAATCCCAGAGTAATGTAAACTGTCCAGAACCAGGACAGAGTAAAACATTCTCTGAACTGTTCTGTTTTTCAAACATAACTCCCAGTACAAAAATCTAAAATTGTCATATGATACATCCTTAGAAAGAGTAGAAGATGTGTGACATCTTTGCAATTCAAAGTTTCTGAAGTTTCAGCACAGGTTTCAGTGGAAACTCGAATGGAAAACAGCAACTTCCAAAGGAGGTGCTGTTGAAATTCTTCCAGAAATTCTGTGGACTTTGAATTACCATAACTTTTTAACCAGAGCTTATCTGTGGGCAAATGAATACTCTTTGGAAAGATACTGAAGTTAACTTTAACTCTGGTGTTCAGCTTGAGTCATGAAAATGCCCAGAACCAGACCAAAACTTGGAATAGGTAGAAACTGGTCATTCTGACAGAGGAGGGACAGTTGAACTCATTGGAGAGGGTGTTGTACCCTAAGGGTGGTATACGTGATGACAACGCGATAGTAATGTCTCGTAGTGACCAAACCTAGTTATGGTGAGCTTCCAAAGAGGAGGTTCATCATGTTGGATTAAACTAGCTTATGTTTGGTCTGGTAATGGTGTAGCTTATGCAAAGTTATTACATTATCTACTTACGAGATGTATCGCATGAATTATTGTCATTATGTTGTTACGCCTATTTTTATTGGACTGCATGCAGTGTGTTGCGGGACTGATGGTTATTGTCGTATGGTTGCAGATGGTTCTCACTAGGACCACGCACGAGGTTGGTGCCTCTAGCCAAGGGGGAGGCGATGACTCCCAGCCACCGGCCTACGACAGCACCCCGCAGCAGCAACCACCACCGCCGCCTCCGCTTACTCTAGCGGATGTGATTGCGGCACTGGTGGGTGGTCGTGAGGAGTAGACCGACCTGCTCCGCACGATCGTGCAGAATACGTCCCAGGCGGGGGGGGGGGGGGCGTCAATATAGAGGGCCTCGTGAGCCCGGGAAGTGTCGTACTCGGATTTCATGAGTACGCACCCTCCAGTGTTCACCGAAGCTAAAGAACCACTGGAGGCTGACAACTGGCTGCGGACCATCGAGTCCAAGTTCGGGCTGCTCCAATGTACGGAGCGGCAGAAGACTCTGTTCGCAGCGCAGCAACTCCACGGTGCCGCTGGTGCGTGGTGGGCAAACTATGTCGCCTCACGTCCGGCTGGCCATGTCGTGGAATGGGAAGAGTTCCGGGAGGCGTTCCGCGCCTATCATATCCCTCCCGGGATCATGAAGAGGATGTTCCAAGAATTTTTGGAACTGAAGCAGGGCGGGAGGAGTGCCCATGACTACTCCCGTGCCTTCAACCATCTGGCGCAATATGCGTCAGACTATATATCCACTGAAGAGAAGAAGCGGGAACATTTCTATCAGGGGTTACACTCCGAAATGAAGACCCATCTCGTTCAGTGGAATCGCGGCACCTTCAACGACCTAGTCAATGCTGCGATTATGCAAGAGGATGCTCAGCGGGAGTTGGCAGCTGAGCAGAGGAAGCGCAGCGCTCCACCTAGCAGTGGTGGTGGCGCGCCCCAGAAGTACCGTATGGTGTATCGGACACCATCCGGGCAGCAGTGGCGACCACCGGCGCGGCCTCAACAGTTCGGGGGACGTTCGTTCCAAGCACCCCCGTTCCGTCCGCCGATGCCACCACCAAGACAGCAGCAGCAGACGGTACCCCCGGCGTTTCCACCGCCACAACATGCCCCGGGATTCCGCCCACCGATCAGCGGGGGACGGCCCCGTTTCACCTGTTTCACGTGTGGCCAGGCGGGCCAATTCGTGAAGGACTGTCCCCAGGGGCAGCAGAGCAGCGGGCAAGCCCAGTTCCAGGGCGGTGCTCGAGGCCGACCTCCGGTGAAGAAGGTTGGTCAGCGGACTGGGGGCGTCCGCAACCTCGACAATGAGAACGCCCCATAGGGAGACAACGTGCTGGCGGGTACGTTCACTCTCAACGATCAAGCCATCATCATACTTTTTGATTCTGGTGCAACCCACAACATTATAAGTGCATCATATGTGGTTAAGCATCAGCTAGAAGCCTTCCCGACCGAGTGTTCTTATATGATCTGCTCACCGGGACGAAAGATTTCAGCAACGAGGATGGTTCCGAAAGCACCACTGTGCTTAGGTGGGAAGATATATCCGACCACTATGATTATCCTTGAGGGGCAGAAGATTGATGCAATTTTGGGAATGTCATGGCTAAGTTACCATGGAGCTGTCCTGGAAACCCTATCACGGACGGTTCACCTCAACTCCCCATTACACCATCCGCAGTCCCTCTTATTAGATAATCCAGTCCGGGAAGTTTCAGTGATCAACAATACTGAAGCTCTCAAGTTGTAGGACATCCCCGTAGTCCCGGTTTGCATTAACTCTTTTATCAAGTTTTGCTTTGTTCACATAATTAGGGTGATGTATGAATGTGCATTAGGTATAGGATGAACGAAGCCCTCCTTTGCATAACCAAAGGTTCCTAAAAGAGTGAGGGTAGTGTCTAAGACCCCGAGTAGACAGGCTATGCTTAAATATTCATAGGGCTTCGGTACAAGTCGAGTAGTTGGAATCTACTCGCGAGATAGGCTTGGGACACACGGGTTCAGTTGAGTGATGTGAGATCACCTTAGTAATGAAAATGAGACTAGGCAGGGGCTAGGGCGCAGCAAAAGGAAGTCTCGTGTGCGCAGCCCTGTCCGTGTCGATTGAGGACCGATCTGTGTGTGGCCCTGCTGAACAAGTATTGAACGTACCGAAGGCATATCGGATATATGGGCCCCGATAAACCGATGTAACCTAAACCTCCGGGCGTCGAGGCATAACGCACCGATTTATAGGTGTAGGCTGAGGTCAGCAAGGTGGATATCTGCCAACGGGCATAGAGAGATGCTCCGTGTGGGGAACCTCCTGCTCGTTTCGGTGCGACCGGTTCGATGTTTGGGCTGTTGGGTGAAAGGTTGTCCCGTACGACATCGAGTGAGCATGCTGTGCAGCTCCACGGGTGGGCATACGTGACGTGCTCTTTGGGTTTCCCTGCAGGTGTATATCGAGTCGATTCGCCGTCCCCCGTGGTAACGAGTACCGCTTGTTCACTGCGTCGTAACATAGACTAATGAATGAAATGTTATGATTCAATATTGCTGTTATGATATAATTGTATTGTTACATGTGTGCCACCAAATATTGCTTACTAAATTTCAGTTTCCTGAACTGTTAACGTGTTGCTGAAAGCTGAACTAAGGATGAAATTGTAGGCGTGTCCAATTGCTGAAATATTGCCATCCCATGTCATTATACACCTCATGTAGAGTTTCATGTTTAGGTGAGTCGGTTAAGCCTTGCTGAGCCTTCGTGCTCACGGTTGCTGCTTAAGTATTTTTCAGGTGAGGAGCCACCCACGGACTTGGAGTACGAGTCCACCGGCGTGGGTTACCCTCCGTCGGGGACCACGGCTGAGTGGGAGCCGTACACGCCGCGCTGAGCTGAGACGTGCAGCTAGTGTGGGTTGCTCTAGGGCGGGGCAATCGACTTTTGCTAGATAGGCGGGCGTGAGTTGTACAAAAGAAACTTCCGCTGTGTAATAAAGACCCTAGTTTGTAACTGAGAAGTGTACTACTGTGTACATTCAGTTTGTTTTCCCATGTAATATAAGGTGTTCTTATGACGTGTGCTGTCGGGTGTCGCATCGCGCAGCACCACCCTCTGCGATCCTGGATGAGCGGATCCCGGTCCGCCACAAAAACCGCGCCAACAGCCCGACCTTCAGCCCCGGACGCTGCTAGATAAACCAGTCTATCCTCCGCCGCCTCCCCTCGTGAAAATCCCGCACCGAAACTCACCGAATTCCCCAGCGCACTCCAATTTTCTCTCCGGTGAGAACCGAAGCTCCAATCACCGTTTTCTCTCGATCCTTGCTCGGGTTTTCTGATCTAACGCGCCGATCATGTTCCACCGCCTCCGGGGAATCACGCAGGTGCAGAAAACTCGGTGTTTTGCACCCTAGACGCAGCTCCGGCGAGCACCACGCTATTTTATCTCGGACCTCGCCGCCGACCGTCTTCCAGGACCTCCGAGCTCAAGAAAAACCCCGAGGTGAGATCCCCGACCTCCCCTCTACCGTTCTATGCCATGAAATCCCAGTTTTAGGAGGTATAGACGAAGATCCTAAGTTCTCCGGCGAGATCGCCGCCTCCCGCCGCCGCGCGCCGCCCGCGCACGGCCAGGGCGACCTGGCATCCTGAGGCCCGTCCATTTTAAATCGTGTGGTTCCTATTAGATCTAACCCTTACCGCTTCGCGTTATAATCTCAGCCGTCTGTTTTAAATCGGACGGTCCACGTCGGCCCGGCATTATAAAGGCCAGGATTCTTACGTGCTACCCCCTGGGGATCTCGGAAAACATGAGGTAGCCCCTAAAACTTCTGATCTAGCCCCTGGAACTTCAGAAATTCGTGTAAATTCATTTAAAAATCAGTTTTAGCCCCTGGACTTAATAAAAATTAGGGAAAACCCCTCTGTTATGTGTAGTTAGACCCCTAGAAATTTATGAAATAATAAATTAGACTCTTTAGTAGGGTGGATGTACCTTTTTGACCCTATGTGATATTAAATGCAGAAATTTGAATATGTGATTAGGATTTAAATTTAAAAAGGTGAGGCAAACACATTGTAAATTCAAATTTAAACTCTCCTAACACTTGGAAAACTCTAGAATGAGTTAAAAATAGATTTTAAGCTGAAATGAATCTGTCTAATTGATTGTTCACAATCATTAGTTATAGCGACACATTTTAGGTTAGGAAATAAATCTGAAAATTGGTAAAATAGATTTAAATTAGTTCACATCAGAGGAGAAGTTCAAAAATATATTATTTAATATTTTAGATCAGAACGTATTCTGTTTAGATGATATGCCTACTATTTAATATTAAAACTCACTTTTAGGCATAGAAAATAAATCTAGAAAATAAAGGAAAATAGGTATGCATAACTAGAAAATGATAAATGAAGTCTCCAAATCCAAAGACTTCAGTTTGGGATTTGGTAGAAGGTCTGAAAACCCATTTGGAATAGGAAATTACCTTCCATGCAAACTTGGTAGCTAAAGAGTGTATTAAAGAATTTGTTTAAATTGGAAATTCATATATAGTGTGCAAACAGAAATCTGAATACAAAAGTTAGAAATCATATACATATGCTTAAAAGTGCATGTAGGCCAAAAATCAACACATCTAGGATAACCCCAACACTTAGTAATGTGAATGACTTTCATAGGTATGTATGTGTGGTTTGTATGAAGTGAAAGTGTGAATCATGTCTTATGGATTTTTGTTTTCTTTTGCTATGTGTATTGGCATGAGTAGAACCTGCCCCAGAGCAAGTTCTCCCCTTCCAAGACCAAGACTTTCCATTCCCAGAGCAGCAGGAAGAAGGCAAGTGTCCTTGACCACTTTGATCCTATACTAGGATGTGTAGATAGAATTATTTGCATTGTCAATTGAACTATGAAACCCATGCTAGGAAGTTTCCCTAGAGTTGCATCACCTTGTTTCCTTGTAGCTTGGGTTGGGATTTATTTTATCATTTCATTTATTATTATGCTTATGCTTAGCCATGCTTAGAATGGGATGATTGGGATATGAGATCATCAATTTATTTACCTTACTCTTGAATGAGATATTATGAGTTATGTAGAGGTAGGGATCGAGGCAAGTTGGATGATTTGGTTGGTGCTGGGTGCACGAGACTCCGGTTTGTGTTTAGTACTTGCCTAGATCCTAAGGACCGGTTCATGGAGCATGTAACCTGGCTTTACCGTGCCAACCACATGCTGAGATGGGGCAGCTTTGCCAATTAATTATGTGTATCCCCAGCGTAGTATGGGTGTATTGGATGGTGCGGGGAATAGGTGTCAGCTGGACTACCATATGAACCGCAAGGCCCAAGAGGGGGCCACTGCAGCGGGGTTGGAGCCTCTTGTATGCTGTTAGGGGTGAAACCTCAGTGGGCTCATGCTCGTCGGGAATCCCTTTGTAAAGTCTTCGTAGTGATCTCCTGGCTACACACCTTGGAAGTGTGAATGTGGTTCGTGGCCACTGGCATAATGGAGGTTCTTTTAGTCCACCCGGCAATGGGGGATGAAATCACTACATGTGGGTACAGTGGTGCAAACTCTGCAGAGTCAAAAACTGTCATGACAGCCATGCTCACGGTCAACAGCGGCTTGGACTTATTCATGATTAGAGGATGATGGCTTTGGAAGTTGAGGATGTTAAGCGGGGAGCTTAACATTGGAATTGATGTTATGGTTATTTGATTCTGATGATGGGTTGGTAGAATTGGGACCATTTCACCTGTGTAGTAATGTAGGTGCTTAATAAGCTAAGGTGATAGGTATTAATTGCATAGTGCTTTAACCCTGAGTTCAACCTCTCCTTGTTCTAGCCATGCATGACATAACTTTCCCACACTTGCTGAGTACCCACGGTACTCAAACTTGCATATTTGTTGGTTTAAATTGCTGCTCAGGTCAAGGGGATGATGTGGTGTTGAATGACCAAGACTTCAGACCCGAAGAAGGATTTTAAGTTCATGGAGTCCCCCGAGCAATGCCTGTGACAGAGCCCACAAGAATAATATTCCGCTGCTAGTTTATTTACATGTTATGAACTTATGATCGTCCATCGAGACGTATGCTTTGTAAGACATATTTATATTCGACACCTGGCTTGTAATAAATGATGCTTCACTATTTGTCATCACATGTATTAGAAAATGATCCTGGCAAACATGTGATATTCACTCGGTTGTTCTTCGGAAAAACCGGGTGTGACACCCATCTTGCTAGGACTTTTTGTTTCCACCCCTAGGACTCTTTGGTTGAGCCCCATCTTGCTAGGACTCTATGTTTACACACCTAGGACTCTCTTTTCCCCCCTTATAAATACAATCCCGCCGCCTCCCTATTCCTTTTGGCCGCCGCCCCCCTGCCCTCATGTAAGGGCCTCAGTTTTTGACACGTGCCTGAAGTGTTCATCACCACACACACACACCTCATTTGAAGCAAGTTGATGAACACATTTGAAGAGCAAGTAACCACCATCAACATACTCATTAGAGAACAAACTCACATATTGCAAAAGTGGTATTTCCCACATGTAATACATAGGGGCTGGGCATATGAAAAACTCCTACACATTGCTAGGAATGTCCATGCCAAGTTTAACCCAAATTCAAAACCTTTTGGGTCATTTTAGGCATAGCTAGAAAGAGGGCATTTTGAAACTACATTCAAATTCAAACTGTTTTTATCCCATGAATTCAAAAGTGGGAGACATATTCTTACTCAGCACATTTTTGTGAGCTCACACACCAATTTTCACTCCATTTGGAGTTAATCTTGACATGAGCTAAGTGGGGCAAATTCAAACTTTATTTGAATTTCAAACTGAACATGTGCTGAAATTCATTCAAACCAAACCCAATTTGAATGCTAACCAATTCAAATGGTTCAAGGGTAGAAAATTCAAATCACCAGGGGCTTTGTGGGAACTACTGTTTACAACAGTGAATAGGAGTTAATCTCAGAGGTTAAAAATGAAAAGGGACCGACATGTCAGCCACAGGGATGATTCAACCGACTGAGACTTTCTCACTCGGGTCCCCGAGCTGCAGCTGCAATCGCCACCGAGGGAGGCCGCCGCGCCAGCAGCTGCTTGGCCACGCGCGGGCACGAGTCGGTTCAGAGCCTTCTTAAGGCGTTCTTCCCCCTCCTCGGCCGAAGCCCTCACCATTTTCACCCCACAAGAACATCGCACCGGGAAACTTTCTTCCGCCGCCCAGAACTGATCGGAAAGCTCCGATCACAGCCTCCCCGTCTCCTTCAGAGCTACGGCAAGGTACTAGGAACCCTCCTCGTTCTTCCCCGTTGCTAGAACTCAGCTAAAACCTGTCGATCTAGGCTATACCGAGAGTTTAGTTCGGTGACCTAAAACCGCCGCACTTCGGGCTCCCTTGGACAGCCCAACCGGGAGGTTGTCAAGCCCGAGCCAAAGCACCCTTGGACGCGGTGGTGATCGGTGCTGCTCACCCCCGAGCCACAGCCCGAGCGCTTGCTCACCGTCGGCGAATTTCCAGTTTTCCCCTTTCTGGGTACAGACTGACCTTCGGGCACGGTTCTGTCAAATTCATACTCTATAAAGGATTAGAGGGCCTCAATCCGCTCCCACACAAACTAGACCCGGTAGCGCACAAGTTGCCTTCACAACCTTTGGCCTACAAAACCCCTGTACCCGGCGTATTTCGATGATTGCCGACGGCGGAGCTTGCGGGAGGCATCGTGCGCTTGGTGAGAGCCTACTTTGGGCCTCCCCCGAGCTGCTTTAAGCTCATGTCGACCTTCCCTAAGGTCCACTGATGCTCCCCGACTGGTTGCTCGAGTGATCGAGGTGCTAGGGAAGTCGGCCGACACGGCCGAAGTCTTTCCGAAGCCACCGCTCGTCGCCGACCATGTGCTAGCCGTTTTCATGGCGAGCTGACCCCAGAATCCTGTTCCCCGAGTGAAAGTAGGCAGGGGCGGCCAGAATCGTGAAGTTTGGAGCTCCACAGAAGCTGTCGGCGAGCTCTCCGGCGAGGTACCCCAGCGGCAGAGCGCGGGCGGCGAGAGGCAGATGAAGGGGGTGGACCCAGCTGTCAGCGGCAGATATTTTAAATCGGGATTGGGCTGCGGCCGGGATCTGATGTGCTGGCGCGCAAAAACCCTGTAGGCCTCAGTGTACTGACGCCTCTGCGCCCAACACGTGTCCCCGTGGGCCCCGGTAGATTTATACTTTTCTCCCGATTTTCAGATTTCATTCAAACTTCAAATCCTCATAACTTTGGCTAGAAAGCTCCAAATTGAGTGCTCCAAATTTTGTTGGATTCAGCTCTCCGAGCACTTTCCAGAAAATCAAGTTTCACTTCATGAAAATCTTTAATTCTCCAGAATTAATTCCTCAAAGTTTAAAATGCTTGGAATTTTAACTGGAGAATCCCTTGGAGGAAAGTTCTGAAATTTTGCTGGGATGTTCACCAAAATATCCCTGAACTACCATAAAAATTGCAGGTCCATTTGAGCTACTTTGATCCACCTAATGGTGTAATTAGTGAAACTGTTTCAGAGAAAATAGAAAATGTTCAGAAACATTTTCAGAATTTTCTCTGAAATTGTGTAGCTCATATCTTTAGTTAGGAACCTTCAAATTAAGTGAGACCAACTCCATTAGAACCCTCTGAAGATCTAGTTTTCAGAAAGTTATAGCTTGTTTCATGAAAATCCTTAGAACACCCTAAAAGCCTTCAATTAAGGTCAAGTACATAATTAATTGTGGAGGGCTCAAATGAGCTTTGCTGCAACTAAAACTTGACCAAGTCTCTGTTTAGGTTGTGACCAAGCCACAGTAAAAGTTTCACAGTTTTTGGGTCTGTCTAGTGAGACTTAGAAGGTTCACAAAGTAAAACTCAATTCAAATGCATTTAATTAATACATGTACTTCTTATATCATGTAGTCGCTAAGGTCGAGGAGGAACCCGAAGTCCTAGACTTCGTTACTCCGGAGGAGCAGCTAGCCTACGACCAAGAGCAGCAAGGCAAGCTCCGGTTTGCATTAACCTCTTTACAAATTTTTATTGTTTTGAGCACTTACTTGAATACCATTATTCCTTGCATTAGAGTCTTGTTTGGAAACCCAATTGCATAGCCAAGAAAACCATGGGGTCGGGTTTAGGATTGGAAACCCCGTTAGCTACTGCAAAGCTAAGTTAGGGTAGGATTCGGTACAAGTCGAGTAGTTGGAACTACTCGCGAGCATAGGCTAGAGGCACTCGACTCGGGTAGAGATAGCACATGATACACATGGCAAGAAAATGAGACCAAGCGGAGAGTAAGGGCAGCAGGACTTTGGGGCCTGCATGCTGTAGCTCCACTTGTGTCGATTGAGGACCGAGCCGTGTGCGGGCCTGTTGAACAAGCTAGAACAGTACCGAAGACCTACCGGCTATATGGGAACCGGGAAACCGATGTAACTCGGGTAGCTGGGTGTTGAGGCATAGCTGGTCGTTCAGAGGGTAGGTTGAGAGCTTGAGGTGTAAATCGGCTGGCGGCACTGAGATGTGCGTGCAGAGACCTCTTGCTTGGGAGGATTGGACAGATTCAACATTTGGCTGACGGGTGAAAGGTGGTTGCGTACGACGTCCGTGATGGTTCTTGTAGGCAACATCGAGTACGGGCGTACGTAACGGGTTGTTCGGGTAACCCTGCAGGTGTAATTCGATTATAATCGCCGTCCCTCACAGTCAGTGAGTACCACTTGTTCATTGTACCGTGACGTAGAAAGAACAGGCTAGTTACATGTTAAAATGCTGCTGATTGAAAGATGGACTTGATTGTAAATGATTTGCTGTAGTTTAGAGCTAATTAAAGTTCCTTTCAACTTTGGGCAAAGTACATGATAGAAATGCGTTTCTTGTTTGATTGCGGCTCTCTCATGTGCCTTAGCGTAAGGTTCTCTACCACCTGCTGCTAAAATTTGAAAGTAAGGTCCCAATAATTAGGCGAGTCCTTTGCAAATGGTTTTACCTCATGTACCCATCACCCCTCATGTAGAAGCTCCATGTTTAGGTGAGACGGGTCAGACTTGCTGAGCCATCGTGCTCACTGCTTGTGTTTGAAGCTTTTGCAGGGTTCTATGAGGAAGGGACTCCCTAAGAGGAGACGGAACCCCAGGAGGGGAACCACGTCGAGTCGGAGTCGTGCACGCCACCGTGTTAGTGTGCGTGTGTGCTAGCAAGGACACGTTCACGGGATGAACGTGAACTTGATACGTAGTCTATGCCCGTGAGTGTAGACTGGACTTATTTGATGTACAAATGTTCATAAACCACTTTATGTAATAAAAGTTTTGCTTCCGCTTTGTACCTTTGATGTGTGTTATCAGGTGCTGTGCAACGCAGCACCCCTCAGCGTGATCCTGGCTCGACAAGACCGTGGGGTCGTGTCACCTCAACTCGCCGAGTTGCTCCCCCCAATGCCCAAGTCGCCGAGTCCCCCCACCCCTTGCCGGAGTTTGGCCGCCGTCGAGCCCCGTGTAACGCCCCCAATTTCACTACCATGCATTGCATAGATTTTTCATGTAGAGAAGCATTTAAAAAGAAATAGAAATGGAGAAAGAACCA
Organism: Neostapfia colusana; assembly: GCA_030760725.1. NCBI lineage: Eukaryota > Viridiplantae > Streptophyta > Magnoliopsida > Poales > Poaceae > Neostapfia > Neostapfia colusana. Next base: position 47,259,250 of record JASWHV010000017.1, read on the forward strand.
TAGAAATGGAGAAAGAACCTTGGAAATGGAGAAAGAACCATATAAATGGAGAAAGAACCATAGAAATGGAGAAAGAACCATATGAATGGAGAAAGTAATATAGAAATGGAGAAGGGAACATAGAAATGGAGAAAGGGACATAGAAATGGAGAGAAATGGAAATAAGATAGCTGAATTGAGCCATCCAAATTTTCTCCCAAATTTCCCCCAAATTTCCCCACCAAATTTCCCCAAAATTTCCCCAAATTCCCCAAAATTCCCCTATGGGGAATTTCCCCCAAATTGGCTGCAGCCTTGAGGGGAGGGAAGCCCTAGGTATCTTTGGTTGAGTACCAACTTGACTAGAATTCTTTGGTTGAGTCCCAACTTGACTAGGATTCTTTGGTTGATTCCCAATTGGACTAGGACTCTCCTTTTTCCCCTTATAAATACAACCCCCAGCCCCCCTACACCTTTGGCGGCAGCCGCCCTCCCCTCAAATCGCTGAGTTGAGCCCCCCTTGCCGGAGTTTGGTCACCGGTGAGCCCCGCCGTCGAGCCCCGTCGTCGAGCCCCGCCGTCGAGACCTGCCGTTGAGACCCTCCGTCGAGCCCCGTCACGCCTCGCCGTCGCCGGACAAGAAGCCCAATGATCTGCCCTACCATAATTCCGAAGAGAAAAATCCCCCGCTGCTGCCGTTGCTAGGAGGAAGGCCCTACCACAAGGAGGAATTGAGGTATGTCTTCATTACCCATTTCACCCCCTTCGAGCATAAACTTTTGCGTGTGGACAGATCATGTTTTCATTGATTTTTGATGGTGGAATTGATCTAGATCTTGTGTCAAGATCCTCACCACGTCCACACCTGATCCCTACACCCTTGTTCATCATTAAACCCCATGAAAGCCCATTAAAACATGGAAGAACACGTACAAACTGGTTTTATAAACTGCACTATAAGATTTGCATTCATCTACCCTATTGCATCATGAACAAAGTTTGTGCATGATGATTGATTGCTGTAAATTTTGTATGTGTGTGGTCGTGAGTAGAAGGACAAGCTCAAGAGGCCGTCTACGAGGAACTACATCACCAAGACTTTGAGACGCTTGAGCAACAAGAACCACGGGAGCAAGGCAAGTGCCCCTTGACCATATTGATTCCATGTTTTGTAACTGTTTTGTTTGTGAAAACGTGTATGCTTGAGTCAACTTGATGGGACACCCTTTTATAGGAGTTTACTAGTTTTGTTAACCATCCTTGTCACAGGGAAAGTTGATGAGTCGGGTATGGTCGTTTTTCGTTTTTGCTTCGCCTAATTAACGGGGTATGGGAAGCTGAAATAAAACATGGTTAGCTACTGCACTCATATGAATAATGATGATGAGAACTTGATGAGGTTAATGAGCATGGAATTGGGGAGATCTAGGCAAGCTTGATACGCGGATGTTGCTGAATGAGATGGTGGTTTACTTGCATAGATCTAAGGACCGGTTCATTTGAGAACATGCCAGGAAAACAGTGCCACCAAAAGGCCAAATATGGGTGCGGCTTACCTGACTAATTAGGTGTGTTGCTAGCTTGTTTTGGACCGTTGGGTGGCGCGGGGAATTGGAGTCGAGAAGGACTGCCCTGGGAACTGCATGGCACAAGAGGGGGCCCGTGGGTAGGAGAATGGAGATTCGAGCCTGCCGGTGAAACCTCAGTGGGTCCGTACATTCTAGTAGCCCCTTTGTAAAGGCTATTTTTTGATCTCATGGCCATATACCAACGGTTGTGTACTGGTATAATAGGCGTTATTTCTAGTCGCCGACAGGTGACAAAATCACGAACTTGTGGGTAAAGTGGTGCCACCTCTGCAGAGTGTAAAACTATCAAGATAGCCTTGCTTCCTGTAACAAGCACCTGGCCAACATCCATGATTAGAGGCAAAACATTGTAATGTTATTCAGGTATGGTCATTGGGATTGGTTTTGGGACTGTTTTGGGTCATGACAATCAAATTGGTTTCAGCTATATAAATATGAGGTGGTTATGAATATTTATGAGTATGAGATGAACTTGAGAAAGATTAATGGCTGGATCAGACTTGATAAATGATGAATTATGATGAGAGAATGTTGCTGAATTACTTGATTATGATGGGATAAATTTTACCTAGAAATAGTTGCTGTTTTAAAATTTGCTCGCTGCAATGAGCCTTTTTATTGCCTACCTTGTTGTAAGCTATATGTCATACTTTTCCTGCACTTGCTGAGTACGACATGTACTCACCCTTGCATTCCCACATATACATCAGCTACAGGATAAATGTACTTTGAGGAGCATGTGGAGAACTAGGCGTGCGAACTACCATCAACATGCCTGTGGAGTTGAAGATTGGAGCCTGCTGTTTTAGTCATTTTCCGCTGTCGTTTAGAGTCTTCCGCTGCAAGAATTAGTTAGATATTCATGAGTGAGACATTGATTCATTGTAATAAAGTACTTAAACACTATTTATTTGTGGTTATATTCTGAATTCAGTTTGTGGAATACATGTGTATGTGTGATGAACATCCTGGGCACACATATGCATTCGCTTGGTTCTATTTTTGGAACCGGGTGTCACACCCCGCCGTCGAGCCCCGCCGTCGAGACCCGCCGTCGAGCCCCACTGTCGAGACCTGCCGTCGAGCCCCGTCACGCCTCGCCGTCGCCGGAGAAGAAGCCCGACGTTCAGCCCTACCATAATTCCCCGCAGAAAAATCCCCCACTGCTGCCATTGCTAGGAGGGAGGCCCTGCCGCAAGGAGGGAGTGAGGTAAGTCTTCATTACCCCTTTTACGACGTCGCCGCTGTTTCTACGCATCCGTTTTCTTCACCCTCTTTGAGCAGAAACTTCTGCGTGTGGACAGATCATGTTTTGTCTATTTTCGATGGTGGAATTGATCTACATCTTGTGTCAAGATCATCACCACATCTACACATGATCCCTACACCCTTGTTCATCATAAAACCCCATGAAAGCCCATTAAAACATGCAAGAAACGTACAAACTGGTTTTATAAAACTGCACTATAGGACTTGCATTCATCTACCCCATTGCATCTTGAGTAAAGTTGCGCATAATAATTGATTGCTGTAAATTTTGTATGTGCGCGGTCGTGAGTAGAAGGACAAGATCAAGAGGTCATCTACGAGGAACTACGACACCAAGACTTCGAGATACTTGAGCAACACAAACCACGGGAGCAAGGCAAGTGCCCCTTGACCATATTGATCCCATGTTTTCGGAACTGTTTTGCTTGCAAAAAACTGTATGCTTGAGTCAACTTGATGGGACACCCTTTTATAGGAGTTTTGCTAACCATCCTTGTCGCCAGAAAAGTTGAGGAGTCGGGTATGGTCATTTTTCTCTTTTTCTTTGCTGAACTTACGGGATATGGGAAGCTGAAATAAAACATGGTTAGCTACTGCACTCATATGAATAATGATGATGATAACTTGATGATGTTAATGAGCATGGAATCGGGGAGATCTAGGAAAGCTTGGTTCGTGGATGTTGCTGAATAATATGGTGGTTTACTTGCCGTAGATCTAAGGACCGGTTCATGCAAGCACATGTCAGGAAAATGGTGCCACCACAAGGCCAAATATGGGTGCGGCTTAGCTGACTAATTAGGTGTGCTGCTAGCTTGTTATGGACCGTTGTATGGTGCGGGGAATGGAAGTCGAGAGGGACTTCTCTTGGAACTGCATGGAACAAGAGGGGACCCATGGGTGGGAGAATGGAGATTCGAGCCTACCGGTGAAACCTCAGTGGGTCCGTACATTGGATGTAGTCTAGAGGGGGTTGAATAGGATCTTTGAATTTTTAGGCGGTTTCCTGAAACACTTAGCGAACTGATTAATTCCAGGTGGGCCGGACTAGTCCGGTATGATCATAATTGACAGATCAAAGTTAGACTTGTTCCTACTTCAGGTATTTGTGCAGTGGAAAATAAATGCTTATTTAAGTATAGTGAAGTAAGACACAATAACTCTCAGTTTTAATACTAGGTGTGGATGTGAATCAAATGATGACTAACACACTTAATTAGCAATTGAAGGACGATCAAGAAGACACAAGGCAAGCTTTTATCCCGAGGTTAAATTCCACCCAGGAATCTACGTCCCCATTGAGGAGTCCACCAAGGATTGGGTCTTCGCCAACCCTTACCTCGTTGAATCGCCACAAAGGCCTATTCAATTTCACTATCCACACACAGAGGTAAACAATTGTACGTCGGGCGTTCTCACAATCTAAGAGCTCCCACAAGATTACAGAAAGTAATTCTTCCTCCCACACACAGAAACAAAGAACAACGATCAGCTATTGTGTGAGAGAAGACAAACCAAAAGGTCAATGTCGAGAAGAACGACTCTCTCCTTGATCCAATATCTAATCCTCAAAGACTTAATCTTTTTGGGCTTAGAATGATGGTGAGAGGTACTTTTTGTGCTCTTGGGGCGTGCGGCGGCGCTGGGAATCGAGAGTTCTGTTTGTGTGGCCGTGCACCTCTATTTATATGAGGTTTCCAAAAAAACCCTGGCGGCCAGACTAGTCCGCTCTGTTCACTGGACTAGTACGGTGTGCCGTGTACAATTCTCGTGTTGCATGCGGCACAGTGGAAACCCTAATTTAATGTGTTTACAGAAAGTTAAACGGACTAGTCCGGTCCAAGAGCAGACTAGTCCGGTGCAATGTGAATGCCGGTTCCATAGAGTTGAACGGACTAGTCCGGTTTTTGAGCGGACTAGTCCGGTGCAAGTTGAATGCTAGTTCCATAGAGTTGATCGGATGTGACGCCCTCAATTCTGTAGAACACAGAACCGAGAACTGATGCGTATGTGTGTTCAGGATGTTCATCACACATACACATATACTACACAAACTGAATTCAGAATATTTATAACCACGAATAACATGGTTTATTACAATGTCTCATGAGTCTTGGACTCATTCTAGCAGCGGAAGTCTAATCTTAGCAGCGGAAGTCTTTATTCTATTCTAGCAGCGGAAGTCTTCTAACTAGTGCGGAAGCAACAAAGCAGCACCAGCGGCTCCATCTCTACTCTATCCCCACAGGCAAGGTTGAGGACAGATTACAGGCCTAATTCTCCATGGGGTCTTCATAGTACTCCTCTCTTGTTGCTGATGATGAAGTAATAATGCAAGTTTGAGTACATGATGTACTCAGCAAGTGCGGAAAAATAAGATATGTAGCCCACAGCAAGGAAGGTATAAAAAGGCTCATTGCAGAAAGCAAGTTTATTTCTCAAAACACGATAAAACAGCAACTTAGCTTTAAGTGAATGTAATCCCAACATGTATTTAAAAATTAACGTACCTCCATTATGATTCATCCCTTTCAACGTCTCAACCAGACATTAATCTTTCTCAACTTTGCTCATGAATACCATCTCGTATTCACTACCATCTCATGAATACCTTCTCGAATTCACTACCATCTCATATTGAAATCTGTCTCATTCCAAGACCAAATCTCGTTGCCATGACTCAACAGTCATGCAACCCATCTCATTACCCAGACTCAACAGTCCCGAAAACCAAATCTAAAGACCAAACCAAAACCAAACCATCCAAAACCATCCCAAAAACCATCCCATCTAATCATGTGGGTTGTCCAGGCGCTCGTGACCGTAAGCTCGGCTATCATGATAGTTTTAAGACTCTGCAGAGTTTGCACCTCTTTACCCACAAGTTTGTGATTTCGTCACCCGTCGGCGACTGCAGAACCTCCATTATACCAGTACACAACCATCAGTGTATGGCCAAGAGATCACAAAATAGCCTTTATAAAGGGGCTACTAGATTTATGGACTCACTAAGGTTTCACCAGCAGGATAGAATCTCCAATTCTCCCACCCACGGGCCCCCTCTTGTGCCATGCAGTTCCCAGGGCAGTCCTCACTTGACTCCTGTTCCCCGCTCCTTCCACAGGCCATAACAATCTAGTAACTTACCTAATTACTCAGCTAAGCCGCACCCATACTTGGCCTTGTGGTGGTACTGTTATCCTGGCATGGCTGGCATGAACCGATCCTTGGATCTACGGCAAGTAAACCACCATCTCATTCTACCTCATTCACAAACCCAGGCTTGCTAGATCTCCCTCCGATTCACGTTCATTAACAATATCAGTTTCTCATTATTCTTACGAGTGCAGTTAGCTAGACACATCTATCTCGCTTCCCGTATCCCATGGACTCAGCGAAGCATAAAAGCAAAAACCATACCCGACGCATTAACTTTCCCGGTGACAAGGGTGGTTAACAAAACTAGTAAACTCCTATGAAAGGGTTTCCCATCATGTTGACTCAAGCACTCACACCTTTTTGCAAACAAAACAGTTTTCCAAAATATGGGATCAATATGGTCAAGGGGCACTTGCCTTGTTCTTGCGGTTCCTGTTGCTCAAATTCATGCTGTTGTAGTCCGTCGTAGGTAGCTCCCTGAGCTTGTCCTTATATATGCGATCACGCACATACAAGATTCATAGCAATCAATCATCATGCACAAACTCTAATCAAGATGCGATGATGAATATGCATGCTAATCCTATGATGCAACTTTTATTAGATCGGCTTGTATGTGTCCTTGCATGTTTGCATGGGTTTTACGATGAACAAAGGTGTTCAGATCAAATGTGGACGTGGCGATGATCTTGACTCAAGATCTAGGTCCGATGAACACGTGATCTATCCACGAAAAAGCTTCTGTTCGAAAGGATCGAAGAGAACAGATGCAAAGAAATCTCGATGATGTCGTAAGGTGGTATTGGAAACCTACCTTACTTCCTTCGGTCCTACCTCTAGCAAAACGGATCGTCAGCTTTCCTACGGCGATGGCAATCGTCTCTAGGCTCGTCGGCGATCTCTCAGGTGGTCAAACTCCGACAAAGGAGTTTACTCGGCGAGCTGGGGGCTAGGGCTTTAAGTTGTCGGCTCAGGAGGTAGAAAAGAAGTTCGTGGTTGCGGCCAAAGGTTTTCGGTTCTATTTGTAAGTGGAAACGAAGAGTCCTATTCAAATTGTTTTTGTATCTTAACAACTTATCTTTAGTTAATTTGGTGCGGTAGCAACGTGAAATTCGTCTTAGTTTCCTCAGTACCGGGGATTCCCGTGCATACAGAAGCGAAAACCGCTTCAGAATTGCGTCCTTCCGCAGGGATAATCTCCGGAGGCTCCATGTGTCCTGTGGTAACCTAAGCTTCCCTTTTCCGCAGAGGCGAGCTCTGGTTGTGCCGCGTGTCAGGCGGGCGAGACCTCCCTCTTACTTAGAGGCGAGCTCTGCATGCGCCACACGTCTGGTGGCTCGGGACCTCCCCTCTCAACAGAGGCAAGCTCCGCGAATGCCACATGTCATATCCGGACCTCCTATCTCTTCTATGGTAGCTACGGATGTGCCACGTATCAGTGCCGGACCTCCCCTCTCTTCGGAGGTAAGCAACGGTAGTGCCACGTGTCCTAACAGCGCCAGACTTCCTTTCTTCTCGGAGGCGAGCTCCGAGGTTGACACGTCTCTAACAGTGACGGACCTCCCGGAGATGAGCTCTGGAGGTGACACGTGTCCGATAGTGTCGGACCTCCCGGAGGTGAGCTCCGGAGGTGACTCGCGTCCAATAGGACCGGACCTCTCGGAGGTTGTAACACCCCAAAATATGTCAAAAATGTGAATCCAAAATTTGTGGACGTAATGCATGTGGAGAAAAATTCGAACTCAAACTGGAATTCAAATTTGAATCAAAAAAAAGAAAAGAAAAAGGAAAAAGAAAAAAGGAAAACGGCCAATGGGCCGAAACCCACCAAACCGGCCCAGCTGCCCGTGACCCATTCCCCCCCCCCTCCTCTCTCACTGTTGCGCGGGCCCCGCCTGTCATCCCTTTCCTCCGCCTTCCCCCAACCGCCTAAACTTTTCTCGCCGAGCAATCGATCGCCTCTCCTCCCCGAATTTCCCGCACTCACCCCACGATCTGCGGCCCCTTTTCGGTGCGGCACGAACTCCACTCGCCCCGCCACCCCCTCATCCATTTAAACGCAGAGGCTGCGCCCCCTTTCCTTCCCGCGCGACCCAACTTCCTTCCCGGTGAGGACCGAAGCTCCCATCGCTGTTTTGTTTCGAATTTCTTCCGTTTTCTCCGATCTAACGTATGTAGTGTGTTCCACCGCCGTCGGGGAGACTTGCAGGTGAAGAACACTCCAAGTGTCGCGCCCAAACCACCACTCCGACGACCGTCGCCGAGCTCCACCTTCGGACACCGTCGCCGAGCGGTCTCCGGTCACTTTGGGATCACGAGAAGCCCACTGGTGAGCTCCCTTACCTCCCCTCTTCCGTTCTATGCCAAGAAATCTATGTTTTAGCAAGCATAAACGAAAACCCGAAGCTCTCCGGCGAGAACGCCGCCTCCCACCACCGTGCGCCGCCGGGCAGCGCCACCCGCACATGGCCAGGGCGACGTGGCTCTCTGTGGACCATCCGTTTTAAATCGTGCGGTCACAGTTAGATCTCCCGCGTACCCCTTCGCGCTATAATCTCAGCCGCCCATTTTAAATCCAATGGCCCACATCAGCCCCGCAGTATAAACCCTGGGAAAATTACGCGCTACCCTCTGGGTTTGTGAGGAAAAGAGTAGCTAGCCTCGGATTCTTCTGATCTAGCCCTTGGACTTCCGGAAAACTATGCAAACCCATATAAAATGCTGATCTAGCCCCTGAACAACTTGAGAATTAGGGAAAACCTCTCTGTTTTGTATAGTTAGGCCACTGGGAATTTAGGAAATAGTAAATTGGAATCTGCAGTTGGGTGGATTTGCACTTTAGACCTATAGGACATTAAATTCAGAAATTTGACCATATGAGTAGAATTTAAATTCAAATAGTGATGCAAACAGATGGGGAAACACATATTTAACTTCCCTAGCACTTTGAAAATAATTGGAATGACTAGAGGACTAATCCCAAGCTGCAAGTGAAATCTGAAGTTTGAATTTAGAGGGGAAATAGACTTTGAAATTTAAATAAGGTTGCTGTTTTGCTATTTATTTCTGAAATATACCCTTTAGGTAGAAAACAAATTTAAATAATTGGAAAAAATGAATCTAAGTAACCAAAAAGGGTAGGGAAAATTTATAAAGGTTCTGTTTATATAATTGGAACAGTATAAAATTTGTGTATGAATTTATTTTGCTGTTTTATTGCTGAAATTCATTTTTAGGCTAGAAATAATTCTGAAAATAGGTAAAAATAAAGTTAAATTGATCCCATCAGAAAGGAAGCCAAAAGATACTTTGTTGGGCATTTTAGATCAAAATATATTCTGTGCAGGTGATGTAATTTACTATATTAGTATTGAAGTTCACTTTTAGGTATAGAAAATAAATCTGAAAGTATAGGAAAATAGGTATACATAATGGGAAAATGTCAAATGGGGTCTCCAACTCAAAAACTTCAAGTTAACAGAATATAGAGGACCTGAGAACCATTTTGGAGTGGGAATATACATTTTATACAAGTTGGAAAGTAAGAAGGGTAATATTCAATGTAGGAAATAGTTAAAATTGAAAAACCTAGAGTTAGGGTATACTTGGAAGTCTGAATAATCAAAGTTAGAAATAATATGGATGTTTAAAGGTGCATGCATGCATAGGAGCAACCTATCTAGGGTGAACACAAAATTTAATTATGTGTATGGCTTTAATGTGCATGTATGTATAACTTGCATGAGTGTAAGTGTTGGTGGTTTCTTATGGAATGTTGTTTTCTTTTGCTATATGTGTTGGCATGATTAGAACCAGCCCCAGAGCTGGTTCTCACCTTCAAAGACCAAGGCCTTCAATTCCCGGAGCAACAGGAAGAAGGCAAGTGTCCTTGACCACTTTGATCATATACTAGGATGTGTAGTTAGAATTTAATTGCATTGTCAATATGGAATATGATACCCATGCTAGGAAGTTTCCCTAGATTTCCATTATTTTGCATCCTTGTAGTCTGGATTGGGAGTTGTTTTATTATGTCATTCGTTTATACTACTCATACTTAGCCATGCTTAGAATGGGATAAATGGGATATGAGATCATCACCTTTGCTACTTTACCTTTGAATAGAATATTATGAATGATGTAGAGGTAGGGATCTAGGCAAGTTGGATGCTTTGGTTGGTGCTGTGTGCACGAGACACGGGTTTGTGTTTAGTGCTTGCCTGGATCCTAAGGACCGGTTCATGGAACATGTAACCAAGATTTACCGTGCCAACCACATGCTGAGATGGGGCAGCTTGGCCAATTAATTAGGTGTATCTCCGGCGTAGTATGGGTGTTTGGATGGTGCGGGGAATAGGTGTCAGCTGGACTACCATATGAACCGCAAGGCTCAAGAGGGGGCCACTGCAGCGGGGGTTGGAGCCTCCTGGATGTTGTTAGGGGTGAAACCTCAGTGGGCCCACACTTGTCGGGAATCCCTTTGTAAAAGGCCTCGTAGTGATCTCCTGGCTACACACCTCAGAAGTGTGATCCTGGTTCACGGCCACTGGCATAATGGAGGTTCTTCTAGTCCACCCGGCAACGTGGGATGAAATCACTACATGTGGGTATAGTGGTGCAAACTTTGCAGAGTCAAAACTGTCATGACAGCCGTGCTCACGGTTAAGAGCGGCTTGGACTTATTCATGATTAGAGGATGATGAATTGGGAAGTGGAGGATGTTAAGCGGGGAGCTTAACAATGGAAATGAAATTCTGGTTACATGATATTGATGATGGGTTAGGGGATTGGGACCATTTCACTTACGTAGTAATGTAGGTGTTTAATAAGCTAAGGTATAGGGTGTTAATTGCGTAGTGCTTTAACTATGAGTTCAACCTCCCCTTGTTCTAGCCATGCATGACATAACTTTCCCACACTTGCTGAGTACCTAAGGTACTCAAGCTTGCTTTTTTGTTGGTTTTTAAATTGCTGCTCAGGCCAAGGGAATGACGTGGTGTACAACGACCAAGACTTCGAACCCGAGGAAGGATTTTAGGTTCACGGAGTCCCCCGAGCAACGCCTGTGATGGATCCCAAAAGACTTATCTTCCGCTGTTTGTCTATCTACATTATTGTGAACATATTATCGTCCTTCAAGACACTATGTAAGACTAATTTATATTCGAACACTTGGCTGTAATCTAATGATATTTCACTATTTTTCATCACATGTATGAGAAAATGATCCTGGCATGCATGTGATATTCACTCGGGTGTTCCGCGGAATAACCGGGTGCGACAGAAGTGGTATCAGAGCCAGGTTGCCCGTAGGAACGTGGACCAAGGTAAAAATGGACGTATTTAAGTACCTTATGTTCCTAAAAAACTATTTTACAAAAGGTATGGGGTGAAAAGTGTTAATTAATGTTGTTCCCTTATTTGATTTGTTCATCTTGCCTCAACTTTATTTCAAAATACAGTATTTATTTGATTATTGTCTAACTTGATTTTAAAATGTTTTGTGTTTTAGATGGTTCGCATGGTCCGCACCGCTCGCAAGTCCACAGGAGGGAGAGTTCGTATAGCTGCCCTTGCCTTGAGGGAGGACAACCGCCCGGTGACGTACCACTCCTATGGGTTGGTAGTGGGAGGCTTGTTGCGCCTTCTTCAGCGTATGGTCCACGCCGCCGGCAATGTAGGCAAGCTGATCATACACTACAGTTCCACCAAGACCGTCCGTGAAAGGCAGGAAGAATGGAGCTCAGAGATGAGGATCATCCATGACAACAAGCTGCTCAAGATCCACCGCTCCCCAACTTGTCGGGCGACTCAGGCCGATGCTGAGAAGGATGTCACCTGGGAGGCCATCACCTGCCAGAGTTACATCAACCGCGGCCACCTGGACAGTACTGAGTACATGTATGTCCTCTAGCGTGAGAGTGGCACCGCGGAGTACAAGTACCCGCCAGTGCAGCAGGGGACATCGCATGATCACATTGACATGTGCTTGGAGGATGCGGCTATGCTCAGCACTCGACTGCAGGAGTGCCAGCAGGAGCTTCAGGATGTCCATGACACCCTGAAGGAGACTGAGGCGTTGGTTCGCGCCAGCTTGAGGGCAAGGGAGAGGAGATAGGAACGAACAGTGTGTCACGGAGAATGACACATGGACTGCTGACTCTCCAGACCGCCGGGCGAACATGCGTCACCGCACCCTTCCACTAGCAGTTTCCCCACCTAGAGCGGAGTCAGAAGGCAGCCGCAATGATGTGGAAGACCCCGACGAGCCAGCTCAGTGATACGAGTCGTTTAAAGTTATTTCCCTTATTTGAACATGTTATCGAGTAGTCGAGTCAAGAACCTATCTATTTGCTTGTTAATCTTTGGTGTGTGACGTGAGTTGTGGGAGCCATGCGCACTTGTCCACAACCTCGTCTTTTTGATTGCATTTGCTTTTGTGTGAGACCTTATGAATCAATAGTTGCATTTGTCTTCGTATGAGACATGGTGCCTAAAAATTTATGCGAGATTTCCTGAAATTGTCTAAATTTTAAAGTCTAAAAAGTTTATGTTTATACAATCAATGCGGGAAAGTAATGCGTAATGATTAAGTTGACATTTGGTTAATCATAATAGATGGCCGGAAGAGGAAGAGGTCATGGTGCCAACCCCAACAACAACAACAACAACAATGAGGCTGCCAATCCTCACCTTCCTAGATGGCAAGGCAGGGGTGGTCGCCGAGGAGGAGCTGATCCTATCTACCAAATGATCGACAATCAAAATCAGCTTATGCAGAATTTGACTCAAGTGGTGGCCAACTTGCACCAAGCTCCACCCCACAGGCTGCACCACGTCAACCAAGGTTGAGTGAGTTCCTAGGAACTCAACCCCCAAAGTTTGCAAGTGCTGCTGAACCCCTGGAGGCAGACGATTGGCTCAAGACCATTGAGAACAAGATGATGATCATACAATGCCAAGGATATGAGAGGGTGCTGTTTGCCTCTCATCAATTGCATGGACCCGCTGCTGACTGGTGGACCGCCTACGTGGCAGCCCACCATGATCCCGAGAACATAACTTGGGAGGAGTTCAAGCGCAGCTTCTGGAACCACTACATACCAAGGGGAGAGCTCAAGAACAAGAGGAAGGAGTTTTTGGGACTGCAGCAGGGCAACATGACAGTGAGGGAGTACCTCACAAAGTTCATCCAACTGTCCCATTATGCACCGCGGGACATTGAAACTGATGAGCAGAAACAGGACTGTTTCATGGAAGGGCTCACCATGGAAATGCAATGTGCCATGTCCTCCAATGAATATGAAAGTTCAAAAGATGGTGGACATGGCGTTCATAGTGGAGAGGAAGATGGAGGCCTTGGAGAATGAACACAAGAGGAAGGCGGGATGGTCACATCAAGCGTCAAGAAGCAACACACGCCCATGTCTTGTACAGCAACCTGCAGGGCAGATGAGTCGTGTTGTGGTACCCTACTCAGCACCGAGAGGGTACAACACGAACTTCAGGCCTCCATCAGCACCAGTACAGCCGCAGCGTCAGTTTGTGCAGCAGCCACGCCCCACTTATCAACCTCGACCAGCAGGACAAGGGCCACAGAACCCACCCCAAGACAACAAAGACCATGCACCTAAAGTTGGGGTGCAATGCTTCAACTGTGGTGAAGTGGCGCACTACGCTCATAAGTGCCCAAAGAAGAAGCGTATGCAGCCACAGCAGCAAAATATGATGCAAGGACGGGTGAACCATATGACCATGGAAGAAGCACAGGAGGCACCTGAAGTGGTAATTGGTAAGTTCCCTGCAAATTTACGCAATGCAACTATTTTGTTCGATTCTGGTGCTACCTACTCGTTCATTGCTCAAGGATTTGTTAAGAAGCATGATCTAGCAACAACACAAATGAATCATGTATTAGCAGTGAACTCTCCAGGGGGAGAAATAAGAACAAGAAAAGTGTGCCCCAAAGTGAACCTAGACATTAATAGGGTAGTATTTACTGCAAACCTCATAGTGATAAACTCGCAAGGGATAGATATTATTTTGGGTATGGATTGGTTGACCAAACATTAAGGTATCATCCATTGTTCGACTAGAACGGTGGAACTAACTCACACTAGTGGCACAAAGGTGAAATTCATAGCTGTACAAGAACCTAAGAGGGACATTAAACTCAATCAAGTGGAAGTGGAAGTGGAAGAGATAAGGGTTATCGAGGAATATCCGGACATTTTTCCTGAAGAGTTGCCAAGTATGCCCCCAGATCATGAAGTGGAGTTTGCGATTGAGCTAATGCCTAGAACCGCCCCGATATACAAGAGGCCTTACCGGATTGATTCTAAACAACTAGGAGAGCTCAAAGAACATATCCTGGAATTGACAGAGAAAGGGTTTATTCGCCCTAGTTCCTCGCCATGGGGAGTTCCAGTGATATTTGTGCCCAAGAAGGATGGAACCCAAAGTTTATGCGTAGACTACCGTGCGTTGAATGAGGTAACCATCAAGAACAAGTATCCATTACCTCGCATTGAAGACCTATTTGATCAGTTGAGAGGGGCTTGTGTATTCTCAAAAATGGATCTCAGGTCGGGATATCACTAACTGAAGATAAGGTCAACCGACATTCCCAAGACAACCTTCATATCTCGGTACGGGTTTTATGAATACACCGTCATGCCGTTCGGGCTAACTAATGCCCCGATGTACTTCATGTATCTCATGAACTAGGTATTCATGGAATATTTGGACAAATTTGTGGTGGTTTTCATTTTAGACATTCTCATCTTCTCCAAAGATGAAGAAGAACACGAGAAACATCTAAGACTGGTGTTGCAAAAGTTGAGAGAACACCAACTATATGCCAAGCTAAGCAAATGTGAGTTTTGGCTGAAGAGAGTTCCCTTCTTAGGACATATAATCTCGGAAAGAGGAATCTCCGTGGATCCCGCAAAGATCGCGGATGTGCAGAAGTGGAAGACCCCTGAAAATGTTGGGGAGATTCAAAGCTTCTTAGGATTGGCTGGGTACTATCGACGGTTCGTTGAGGGCTTCTCCAAGATCTCACGACCCCTCACCAAATTTCTAGAGAAGGGAATCACATTCACATGGACTCCGGAGTGTGAGGCAAGTTTCCAAGAGCTGAAGAAAAGATTGACAACAGCCCCAGTGCTAGTTATGCCAGACATGCAGAAGAATTTTTTGGTATATTGTGATGCTTCTGGACACGGGTTGGGATGTGTTCTTATGCAAGAGGGGCATGTCGGTGTCTATGCATCTCGGCAGCTTCGAAAACACGAGAAGAAATATCCTATGCACGACCTAGAGCTCACCGTAGTGGTCCAAGCATTGAAGCTTTGGTGGCACTACTTGATGGGAAAGAGGACAGAGATATATACAGATCATAAGAGCTTAAAGTACATTTTCACACAGCCAGACCTCAACCTCGGACAAAGAAGATGGTTAGAGCTAATCAACGACTTTGATGCGGGTATCAACTGTCATCCTAGGAAAGCGAACATCGTGGCAGGCGCTTTAAGCTGGAAAGTACATGTCAACATGTTGAGCTTAAACGACACGCCTACGGAATTGAGGGAGGAATTTGCAAAACTCAATCTATGCCTGGTGAATAATGGTGAGGCCATCGCCATGGAAGTGAACTCCACATTAGAGCAAGACATACGCAATGGTCAGAGGAATGACGAGAAAATACAAGAAATCAGAAGACTCATCAAGGAGAATAAAGCTCCTAGGTTTAGAGAGGATGAACAAGGTACCGTGTGGCATGGGAGAAGAATATGTGTACCAGAGGTAAAGGAGATCCGTGAGCTAATTCTGAGAGAGGCTCATGATTCTGACTATTCCTTTCATCCTGGGAGTACGAAGATGTATCATGACCTCAAAAGCAGATATTGGTGGTATGGCATGAAGCTGGATGTTGCGGAGCATGTTGCCCTATGTGACACTGTCAGCTAGTAAAAGCAGAACATCAACGACCCTCGGGACTGTTGCAACCACTCAAAGTGCCCGAATGGAAATGGGAAGAAATAGGTATGGACTTCATAGTGAGACTGCCTACGACCCAATCGGGATATGATTCGATATGGGTCATAATCGATAGGCTGACTAAGGTAGCTCATTTCATCCCCGTGAAAGAAAGCTACAGCGGATCCAAATTGGCAGAATTGTACATGTCAATAATCGTGTATTTTCATGGAGTGCCGAAGAAGATAGTGTTAGATCGAGGGACACAGTTCACCTCAAGGTTTTGGCAGAAGTGACATGAAACCATTGGGACTCATCTGAATTTTAGTTCCGCATACCACCCATAGACTGACAGGCAGACCGAAAGGACCAATCAAATCCTTGAGGATATGTTGAGAGCTTGTGCACTCAAGAACAATTGGAGTTGGGATAAAAACTTACCATATGCGAGTTCTCATATAACAACAACTATCAGGCTAGTATGAAGATGTCACCCTTCGAGGCGTTGTATGAGAGGAAGTGCAGGACCCCATTGTTTTGGAATCAAACTGGGGAAAGCAAAGTTTTTTGGCCAGAGGTGCTACAAGAAGCCGAGGTGAAAGTGAGGGAGATCCGCAACAACTTGAAAATAGCCCAGACCAGACAGAAGAGCTATGCCGATATACGGAAAAGGGAGCTCACTTTTAACGTAGGGGACTATGTCTATCTCAAGGTGTCTCCTATCAGAGGACTTCGTTGGTTCAAAGTGAAAGGGAAACTATCACCCCGATATATCGGACCCTTCCAGATTCTGGAGAGGAAGGGCGAAGTGGCATATCAGCTAGAACTACCGGCTCGCCTATCGGATGTGCACGACGTGTTCCATGTGTCACAACTCATGAAATGCCTAAGAACACCCGAGGAGAGGTTACCCATGAATGAGGTGGACGTCCGAGAAGACCTTTCATATGCCGAACAGCCAGTCAAGATTCTGGAGACGATGGAACACATCACAAGGAACAAAAGAATCCGAATGTGCAAAGTGCAGTGGAAGCACCACTCGGAAGCAGAAGCCACATGGGAGCGAGAAGACGAGCTCAAGGCACAGTGTCCGGATCTGTTTCCCTAGAGTCACCAATCTCGAGGACGAGATTTCTTTTAAGGGGGGTAGAGTTGTAACACCCCAAAATGTGTCAAAAATGTGAATCCAAAATTTGTGGACGTAATGCATGTGGAGAAAAATTCAAACTCAAACTGGAATTCAAATTTGAATCAAAAACAGAAAAGAAAAAGGAAAAAGAAAAAAGGAAAACGGCCAATGGGCCGAAACCCACCAAACCGGCCCAGCTGCCCGCGACCCATTCCCCCCCTCTCTCACTGTTGCGCGGGCCCCGCCTGTCATCCCTGTCCTCCGCCTTCCCCCAACCGCCTGCATTTTTCCCGCCGAGCAACCAATTGCCTCTCCTCCCCGAATTTCACGCATTCGCCCCACGATCTGCAGCCCCTTTTCGGTGCGGCACGAACTCCACTCGCCCTGCCGCCCCCTCATCCATTTAAACGCAGAGGCTGCGCCCCGTTTCCTCCCCGCGCGACCCAACTTCCTTCCCGGTGAGGACCGAATCGCCCATCGCCGTTTTCTTTCAAATTTCTTCTGTTTTCTCCGATCTAACATGTGTAATGTGTTCCACCGCCGTCGGGGAGACTTGCAGGTGAAGAACACTAGGAGTGTCGCGCCAAAACCACCACTCGACGACCGTCGCCGAGCTCCACCCTCGGACACCGTCGCCGAGCGGTCTCCGGTCACTTCGGGATCACGAGAAGCCCACTGGTGAGCTCCCCTACCTCCCCTCTTCCGTTCTATGCCAAGAAATCTAAGTTTTAGGAGGGGTAGACGAAAACCCGAAGCTCTCCGGCGAGATCGCCGCCTCCCACCGCCGTGCGCCACCGGGCAGCGCCGGCCGCACACGGCCAGGGCGACGTGGCTCTCTGTGGCCCGTTCGTTTTAAATCGTGCAGTCACAGTTAGATCTCCCGCGTACCCCTTCGCGTTATAATCTCAGCCGCCCATCTTAAATCCAACGGCCTACATCAGCCCCGCAGTATAAACCCCGGGAAAATTACGCGCTACCCGCTGGGTTTGTGAGAAAAGAGTAGCTAGCCCCGGATTCTTCTGATCTGGCCCCTGGACTTCCGGAAAACTATGCAAACCCATATAAAATGCTGATCTAGCCCCTGAACAACTTGAGAATTAGGGAAAACCTCTCTGTTTTATATAGTTAGGCCCCTGGGAATTTAGGGAATAGTAAATTGGGTCCTGCAGTAGGGTGGATTTGCACTTCAGACCCTATAGGACATTAAATTGAGAAATTTGAACATATGAGTAGAATTTAAATTCAAATAGTGATGCAAACACATGGGGAAACGCAAATTTAACTTCCCTAGCACTTTGAAAATAATTGGAATGACTAGAGGACTAATCCCAAGCTGCAAGTGAAATCTGAAGTTTGAATTTAGAGGGGAAATAGACTTTGAAATTTAAATAAGGTTGCTGTTTTGCTATTTATTTCTGAAATATACCCTTTAGGTATAAAACAAATTTAAATAATTGGAAAAAAATGAATCTAAGTAACCAAAAAGGGTAGGGAAAATTTATAAAGGTTCTGTTTAGATAATTGGAACAGTATAAAATTTGTGTATGAATTTATTTTGCTGTTTTAGTGCTGAAATTCATTTTTAGGCTAGAAATAATTCTGAAAATAGGTAAAAATAAAGTTAAATTGATCCCATCAGAAAGGAAGCCAAAAGATATTTTGTTGGGCATTTTAGATCAAAACATATTCTGTGCAGGTGATTTAATTTACTATATTAGTATTGAAGTTCACTTTTAGGTATAGAAAATAAATCTGAAAATATAGGAAAATAGGTATACATAATGGGAAAATGTCAAATGGGGTCTCCAACTCCAAAACATCATGTTAAGACAATGTATAGGACCTGATAATCATTTTGGAGTGGGAATATACATTTTATACAAGTTGGAAAGTAAGAAGGGTAATATTCAATTTAGGAAATAGTTCAAATTGAAAACCTAGAGTTAGGGTATACATGGAAGTCTGAATAATCAAAGTTAGAAATAATATGGATGTTTAAAGGTGCATGCATGCGTAGGAGCAACCTACCTAGGGTGAATACAAAACTTAATTATGTGTATGGCTTTAATGTGCATGTATGTATGACTTGCATGAGTGTATGAGGTTTCTTATGGAATGTTGTTTTCTTTTGCTATATGTGTTGGCATGATTAGAACCAGCCCCAGAGCCGGTTCTCACCTTCCAAGACCAAGACTTTCAATTCCTGGAGCAGCAGGAAGAAGGCAAGTGTCCTTGACCACTTTGATCCTTTACTAGGATGTGTAGCTAGAATTTAATTGCATTGTCAATATGGAATATGATACCCATGCTAGGAAGTTCCCCTAGATTTCCATTATTTTGCATCCTTGTAGCCTGGATTGGGAGTTGTTTTATTATGTCATTCATTTATACTACTCATGCTTAGCCATGCTTAGAATGGGATAAAATGGGATATGAGATCATCACCTTGGCTACTTTACCTTTGAATGGAATATTATGAATGATGTAGAGGTAGGGATCTAGGTAAGTTGAATGCTTTGGTTGATGTTGTGTGCACGAGACACGTGTTTGTGTTTAGTGCTTGCCTGGATCCTAAGGACTGGTTTATGGAACATGTAACCTAGCTTTACCGTGCCAACCACATGCTGAGATGGGGCAGCTTGGCCAATTAAATAGGTGTATCTCCGGTATAGTATGGGTGTTTGGATGGTGCGGGGAATAGGTGTCAGCTGGACTACCATATGATCCGCAAGGCTCAAGAGGGGGCCACTACAGCGGGGGTTGGAGACTCCTGGATGCTGTTAGGGGTGAAACCTCAGTGGGCCCACACTCGTCGGTAATCCATTTGTAAAGGCCTCGTAGTGATCTCCTGGCCACACACCTCAGAAGTGTGAACGTGGTTCGCGACCACTGTCATAATGGAGGTTCTTCTAGTCCACCAGACAACGGGTGATGAAATCACTACATGTGGGTACAGTGGTGCAAACTCTGCAGAGTCAAAACTGTCATGACAGCCGTGCTCACGGTCAAGAGCGGCTTGGACTTATTCATGATTAGAGGATGATGAATTGGTTAGTGGAGGATGTTAAGCGGGGAGCATAACAATGGAAATGAAGTTCTGGTTACATGATATTGATGATGGGTTAGGGGATTGGGACCATTTCACTTACGTAGTAATGTAGGTGCTTAATAAGCTAAGGTATAGGGTGTTAATTGCGTAGTGCTTTAACCATGAGTTCAACCTCCTCTTGTTCTAGCCATGCATGACATAACTTTCCCACACTTGCTGAGTACCTATGGTACTCAAGGTTGCTTTTCTGTTGGTTTTTAAATTGCTGCTCAGGCCAAGGGAATGACGTGGTGTACAACGACCAAGACTTCGGACCCGAGGAAGGATTTTAGGTTCACGAAGTCACCCGGGCAACGCCTGTGATGGAGCCCAAAAGACTTATCTTCCGCTGTTTGTCTATCTACATTATTGTGAACATATTATCGTCCTTCGAAACGCTATGTAAGACTTATTTATATTCGAACACTTGGCTGTAATCTAATGATATTTCATTATTTGTCATCACATGTATGAGAAAATGATCCTGGCATGCATGTGATATTCACTCGGGTATTCCACGGAATAACTGGGTGCGACAGAGGTGTGCTCCGAGAGCGACACGTGTCTAGCGGGCCCGGACCTCTCGGAGGTGAGCTCCAAAGGTGACACGTGTCCTGTGGGACTGGCCTCGCTCTTCCGCAGAGGCTAGCTCCGGGGGCAACACGTGTCCCACGGGGTCAGACCTCGCCCTCTGCCGCAAGGACGAGTCCCGAGCCTGCCACGTAGCCAGCTTAGCGTCGGACCTCTCCCCCTTTGCGGAGATGAGCTCCGAACACGCCACGTGGCCAGCGAGCCGCGAGAGTTGTCTTTGCCGCTCTCGGTGAACTGGAATTTGCTCTTTTTGGATATCTTTTTGATATTTTCTCTGTTTCTACTTATTTTAAAATGTTTTCTCCATATAAAATATGAATATATGCAGAACCCGAAAAGGAGGGTGTCACATCGGACTAGTCCGGTTTCTGAGTGGACTAGTCCGGTGCAAGTTTAATGTTGGTTCCAGAGAGTTGATCGGACTAGTCCAGTTTCTGAGCGAACTAGTCCGGTGCAAGGTGAATGTTGGTTCTAGAGAGTTGATCGGAACAGTCCAGTTTCAGAGCCGACTAGTCTGGTGCACGTGTTGTGAGGCAACAGAAAGTTGAACGGACTAGTCCGGTTTCTGAGTGGATTAGTCCAGTGCACCGTGTTGTGAGTGATTGGGATATGTTTTAATCTCTTACCACTATGTAAGGATTTTGAGCTCTTGAGATGTGTATCTCACACACATCCTATAGAAGTATGTCTACATTACTCTTGGTTCATGAATCTGTTCTTTTCCTTTTTCTTCATCACTTGATTTTTCACCTTTTTGAGTGCACCACTTCTACCTTACACAAGTTAATCTGCATTCACCTCAACAAGTTCATTAGGATCTCAATTCATTTGTCATCAATCGTCCAAAACCCATAGGGGATTGCCTAGATGCACTTTCAATCTCCCCCTTTTTTGTGATTGATGACAACAAACTGAGATTACATAATTAATGGTAAAATTTGATTTTCATAAAGTGTGCATATATGAGAATGACAAATGAGTAACAAGAACCTCTCACATATATGCAGCCTTTATGGTTGGATGCCTAAAAGTGTGTGAAGCAGAATGTGACATGCAATAAAAGATAAGATCATATCAAAAGTAAAGGTAGTCATCACATCGATATCAAATAGGCATCACACATCCATGAGACTTCAAAATAAAAATTACACGAAACTTCAAAATACATGTCCATGTCCATCACACATCATTAAGGTTTACAATAAGATAACTTAAGATAAATCTCAATCTCTCCCCCTTTGGGATCAAGGCACCATAAAGGGTAAAATTGAGTGGAATCACTCATCGCCGCTCTCTCCCTCACTCTCGGTCCTATCTTCATCGTCATCTTCATCATCGTTTTCATGACCATGCTGAGGAGGAGGAGCGGAGACACTTGCAAGTCCAAAAGACCTAATTATTGTTCGGTGTGTGGAGCCATTTCAGCGAAGTGTTCTTTAGAGTCCTCAGAGATCTATGGTGATCCAACTGGCTCAATCTCTAGCTTCTCATATATGGCTTTGATTTTGGCCTTCATGTATCTTTGATGTATTTTTCTGGCCGAACTCTCCTTGTGTCGCCTAACTTCAATTTTGCGACAACATCCAAAGATAGAGGAGAGCATTTTGAGCATACCACTTGAGGACTCTCTAGAAGGTGGAGGGATAGGGGTAGGTGTAGGTGTAGGCTCCGACGCCCTTGAGTCTTCATGAGCAGAGGGCACAGTGTATACTGTAGGCTTCTAGGGCTTGAGACCAGTGTGAGATACATCTTTGATAAACTCCGGTCCTGTCACCTTCTCAATCATATACATGACATAAGGTGCATAGCCACAGGACCTGTTTGGAGTTTGGAGATATTCACAATGTCATTGTAGATGTACTAAAAGACATTGGAAGTCCTTTTCTTGCTTATCACTTTCATCAATGTCCTCAGAGTCCCTTGGATTGTCCCTGCATCACCATCCTTTGGAGCTATGGTCTTTATCAAGATTCTATTCTACACGACAAAGAATGGCTTCAAGTACTTGGTAGTGGGGGGTACATATGGCATTCTTGTATCATACAAGAATCCCAGCTCATTCTTTTCCAAGGGCTTCAGGTCGTGAATGACAAGCTCATTATCTAGGGTGTGTTCAAGATGAAGAATCTTTGCAAATTCCTCATAGGTGACACTATATCTGGATCCATGTGTCATCCAAATCATCTCATCCCCATCATCACGGGCAAAGTAGAGAGTAGAGTAGAATTGGGTGATTACCTCATTGTTCCAGTCATACTGAAAAGATAGGGGGTCCTTCAACCCATGCCTCTCTAATGCCTCTAGTACCTCATGATAGACTTGGCATTTCTTTGACTGCAAGTAGTCAATATTGAGCCACTGACTCTCACCACAGGATTCTTCATCTTCATGTAGACATGCACATAGTAATCAGCATGGGCATTGCTCCAGAATCTAGGGTCTGCACATTGCTTTGGCTGCCCATAGACTTGAATTTTTCTGTGATTGTTCGCCAGTTCACTTCCCTTTCCAGTAAAGTCATCACTTGATTGCTGCCTGTTGCGGTGAATGGGGGCTTTCTTCTTCAAGGGACCAATAGGACCACTAGCAAGTCCTTTGCCCTTCCCGACACTTCTTCTAGGGCCCGCAGAACTTCCAACAATGTCATTGCTCTGTGCCGTCTTACCAACCACTCTCCTCCTTTTAGGAAGAGAGTCGTCGGGAGAAGACGGTTGGGCAACGTTGTCATGTTTCTTCTTCATGGCTTCGGAGTGTGACGACATTGTGCCTGACAGGAAAATCAAGGATTGATTGACACGATGGATTGTAGATTATTTGAAGATAATAAGTTAGATGTTCAATTGACAGGTAACCGGACTTGTCCATTTTCAAAGTGCGGACTTGTATGGAATACCGGACTTGTCCGCACCAGAGACCGGACTAGTCCGAACCTGCTGAAGAACCCTAACTTCGTATTTTCAACAGATATACCACAAATTGGTGCCAAGTATGTAGTGATACACTAGGAATTCATCTAGAAAATTAGTGTATGCCCTAGGAATCAGGAAAAATGAGCTAAATAATTGAAAATATGAGAACTTGAGTTGAGAGTAATTTTACCAAAAAATGAGGATTTGAGTCGAAGCATTAGGTCTGATCTAGATTAGTCCAGAGGAGAGGAGACCACGAGTCGAGCAGAAGCTTTCCCATGGAGAGGACATCGACTTCGTTGGCTAAAGTCAAAAATCACCTTTGGGGGCTAGGGTTTGAGGAGTGAGAGGCAAAGGAGTGTTTGTGGGGTGAAGAGGGCTGAGGTTAGCGCGTCTATAGACTCTTAAACTCGGACATACGGACTAGTCCGGTGGGAGGACCGGACATGTACGTTATGCCAGATCTGTCCAGACTAGTCTGAGGGAGCATACTAGTCTGGTGTTGACACCGGACTAGTCCGGGTCAACTGGACAAGTAAGAGTGGAATTTAGGGAAATATTGGGAATTTGATGTAATAGTGATCTAAGTGCATAATTTTCACAAATAATCTTGACGAACATGCCAAGTAAGCAATCAACAATCAGGTAATGGTCATTATTCATCAAGATTCATTGATTTAAATAGTTTTCAAGAGAACATCGAGATAAGGGATATTTTTTCACAAAGTAAGTAAGAATTTGAGAATTCAAGCAGGTATGCAGTGTTTCAAGCCACACTCCTAGAGTCATGTATATTTAGTTCATTCCTAAGCTCACATAAACGTTTTCCATCAAGTGGCTTGGTGAAGATATCAGCTAGTTGTTTCTCGGTTTTGACATGGGAAATGGGTATGTCTCCTTTGATTGAGTGGTATCTCAAAAAATGATGTCAAATATCAATGTGTTTGGTCCTAGAATGCTCAATAGGGTTATGTGCTATCTTAATCGCACTCTCATTGTCACAAAGGAGCGGAATACGGTTCATATTGTAACCGTAGTCCCTTAGAGTTTGTCGCATCCAAAGGAGTTGTGCACAACAACTCCCGGCTACAACATACTCCACTTCGGCTGTGGACAAGGCAATGGAGTTTTGCTTTCTGGAGGACCAGGAAACTAGGGACCTACCCAAAAATTAGTAAGTTCTGGAGGTACTTTTTCTATCTACTTTGCATCCTGCATAATCTGCATCGGAGTATCCAATGAGATTGAACTTTGAACCTTCAAGGCCTAGGTTGGGTGTATGAACTAAATATCGCAAGATTCTCTTTACGGCATTCAAATGACATTCCTTAGGATTGGCTTGAAATCTTGCACACATACAAACACTCAACATGATATCAGGCCTAGATGCACAAAGATAAAGTAGAGATCCAATCATGGAACGGTATACCGTTTGATCCACGTTAGGTCCATCTTCATTAAGGTCTAAATATCCATTTGTTGCCATGGGAGTCTTTATGGGCTTCGCTTTGTCCATGCCAAATTTCTTGAGAATTTTGTGAGTGTACTTTGTTTGGCTTGTGAATGTTCCTTCCTTTAGTTACTTCACTTGGAATCCCAAAAAATATCTCAATTCTCCCATCATGGATATCTTGAATCTTTCTGTCATGATTTTACTAAACTCTTGACAAAAAGATTTGTTAGTTAAACTGAATATGATATCATCAACATAGATTTGACAAATAAATAGATCATCATTTAAGTGCTTGGTAAACAGGGTGTAATCAGCTTTACCAATTTTAAAGGCATTTTCAATTAGGAAATCTCTAAGGAACTTATACGAAGCTCTAGGAGCTTGTTTGAGGCCATAGACAGCCTTACGTAGTTTGAACACATGGTCGGGGTACTCTCGATCTTCAAAATCAAGGGGTTGCTCCACGTACACCTCCTCCTTGATAGGTCCGTTGAGGAAGGCGCTTTGGACGTCCATTCGATATAGATTGAAATCATGGTGAGTAGCATATGCAAGTAATAAACGAGTTGATTCAAGTCTAGCTACGGGAGCAAAAGTCTCGTTGAAATCCAAACCTTTGACTTGTGAGTAACCTTTAGCCACAAGTCGTGCCTTGTTTCTTGTTACAACTCCGTGTTCATCTTGCTTGTTGTGGAAGACCCATTTAGTGCCGACGATATTGGACTTTGGTTTTGCAACAAATTCCCACACTTCATTCCTCTCAAAGTTGTTTAATTCTTCTTGCATTGTCATCACCCAGTCCGGATCTTTTAGCGCATCTTCGACCTTGTATGGTTCTAAAGAGGATACAAAGGAATAATATTCACAAAAATTAGCTATACGTGATCAAGTTGTCACTCCTTTTTGTATATCACCAATTATGTTGTCGACGGGGTGATCTCTTTGTGTGATTTGGTGTACTCTTGAATGTGGCACTTGTGGTGTTGTGTTCTCATAATCATCATATTCTTCGGCTCCCCTGGGATCTTTGCCTTTGTTAATGCTTTGATCATTTTGTTGGTCTTTGTGATCTTGATTTTGTGCATGGGCTCCCCCTTGATCATAGCTCTCCTGTTGAGGTTCATCTTGAGCACCTGATTCTTGTGATTGTTCTTGAGGTAGAATATCACCAAGTGCCATTCTCCTCAATGCTTGACATGGGGCTTCTTCTTGATCTAGCACACACTTATCAACTTGCTCCATTTGGGAGCCGTTAGTTTCATCGAACACTACGTCATGTGCTACTTCAACAAGTCCGGAGACCTTGTTGAAGACACGATAAGCGTAGGAGTTCGAATCATAGCCGAGCAAGAAACCCTCATCAGATTTCGAAGCAAACTTCGAGGTCCTAGGCTTCTTGTTAGAATATAACATTTTGAACCAAAAACTCAAAAGTACAAAATATTTGGTTTGTTACTAGTGAGTAGTTCATATGAGGTTTTCTTGAGTAGGCGATGAAGGTACAGTCGGTTTGTTGCATGAAAAGCATTGTCGATAGCTTCAGCCCAAAAACGGTCAGAGGTCATGTATTCGTCAAGCATTGTCCTTGCCATCTCAACGAGCGTCCGGTTCTTCCTTTCACCTACCCCGTTTTGTTGTGATGAGTAGGGTGCAGAAGGTTCATGCTTTATTCCTTCTTCATCTAGATACTCATCGACTTGTGTGTTCTTAAATTCTGTTCCATTGTCACTTCTTATGTTCTTGATTGTCAATGAGAATTCATTTTGAGCTCGCCTGAGAAACTTCTTGAGTGTTCCTTAAGTTTCTGACTTATCATACAAAAGGAAAACCTACGTGAAGCGTGAAAAATCATCGACAATAACTAAACCGTATTTATTACCACGGATTCTTATATAAGCAATTGGACCGAATAGGTCCATATGGAGGAGCTCGAGTGGTCTTGGTGTAGTCATGACATTCTTCGCTGGATAGGGTGCTCCTACTTGTTTCCCGACTTGACACGCGCTACAAGGCTTGCTTTTCTCAAAAACAACATTCTTCAAACCTCGGATGTGATCGCCTTTTAGAAGTTTTTGTAGATTCCTCATACCAACATTCCCTAGCCGTCTATGCCACAGCCAACCTGTGACGCCCGGTCCCGTGAAAACGGAACCCAGCTAATGCATATGTGTGCCCAGGATGTTCATCACACATACACATGTAATCCACAAACTGAATTCAGAATATAACCACAAATAATAGGGTTTAAGTACTTTATTACATCAATCTATAACTTATTCTTGCAGCGGAAGTCTATAACTTATTCTAGCAGCGGAAGTCTCTAAACGATAGCCGAAGCAAAACTAAACAGCAGCGGCTCCATCTTCAACACCACAGGCAAGTTGACGGTAGTTCGCACGCCTAGTACACCACATGATCTTCGAAGTACTCCTCTCCTGTTGCTGATGTTTGTATGATAATGCAAGGGTGAGTACATGTCGTACTCAGCAAGTGAGGGAAAAGTATGACATGTAGCTTACAGCAAGGTAGGGAATAAAAAGGCTCATTGCAGAAAGCAAACTTTATTTCACAAACATGATAAGAACAACAACTATATTGAATTTAATCCCATCATATATTTAAGTAAAACAGCAACATACCTCCTTCATAATTCACCACTTTTCATGTCTCAATCAACCATTAATCTTTCTCAACTTTATCTCATGCTCATAATAACCATCTCATGTTCATATCCATCTCATAATCATATAACCGAAAACCAAACTCATTGTCATGACTCAACAGTCCCAAAACCAATCCCAATAACCATACCATAACTAAGTAACCATCCCAAGTTTCCATCCCAAATTTCCCTCTAATCATGTGAGTTGGCCAGACGCTTGTGACCATAAGCACGGCTATCATGATAGTTTTACACTCTTAAGAGGTGGCACCACTTTACCCACAAGTTTGTGATTTCGTTACCCGTCGGCGACTGCAAAACCTCCATTATACCAGTACAAAACCATCGGTGTATGGCCAAGATATCACAAAATAGCCTTTACAAAGGGGCTACAAGATGTATGGACTCACTAAGGTTTCACCAGCAGGCTCGAATCACCATTCTCCCACCTACGGGCCCCCTCTTGTGCCATGCAGTTCCCAGGACAGTTCTTTCTCGACTCCCATTCCCCGCGCCTTCCACGGTCCATAACAATCTAGCAACTTATCTAATTAGTCAGCTAAGCCGCACCCATACTTGGCCTTGTGGTGGCACTGTTATCCTGGCATGTGCTCGCATGAACCAGCCCTTTGATCTACGGCAAGTAAACCACCATCTCATTCTACCACATCCACGAACCAAGCTTGCCTAGATATCCCCCGATTCTATGCTCACTATTATCATCAAGTTCTCATCATCATTATTCATATGAGTGCAGTACTTAGACATGTTCTACTTCGCCTTCCCGTATCCCGTAGCTTAAGCGAAGCAAAAAGGAAAAACGACAATACCCGACTCATCAAATTTCCCGGTGACAAGGATGGTTAACAAAACTAGTAAACTCCTATAAAAGGGTGTCCCATAAAGTTGACTCAAGCATACAAGTTTTTGCAAACGAAACAGTTTCAAAACATGGGATCAATATTGTCAAGGGGCACTTGCCTTGCTCCGGTGGCTCTTGTTGCTCACGTGTCTCACAGTCTCGGTGCTGTAGTTTTCGTAGATGGCTCCCTGAGCTTGTCCTTCTACTCACGATCATGCACATACTAGATTTACAGAAATCAAACATCATGCACAAACTTTACTCAAGATGCAATGGTGTAGATGGATGCAAATACTATGGTACTGTTTTATTAAACCAGTTTGTACGTGTTCTTGCATGTTTTACTGGGCTTACATGGGGTTTTATGGTGAACAAGGGTGTAAGGATTAAGTGTGGACGTGGTGATGATCTTGACTCAAGATCTAGATCAATTGCACCGTCAAAAACCGATCATCACGTGATCTGTCCACAGAGAACAGCTTCTGTTCGAAAGGAACGAAGAAAACAGATGCGAAGAAACCGCGACGAGGTCGTAAGATGGGTATGAAGACCTACCTCACTTCTCTTTGGTGGCCGAGCCTTCCTCCTAATGGTAGCGACGGCGAGGCGTGACGGCGCTAGTCGGCGAGCTCACCGGTGGGGCTCACCGATGACTGAACTCCAGCAGGGGGTTCAACTCGGCGAGTTTGGAGCTAGGGCCTATAAGTCGTCGACTTGGGAGGTGGAAAATAGGTACGTGGTTGTGGCCACGGGGGTTTGGGTTCTATTTATAAGGGGTGAAAGAAGTCCTACTCCAAATGGGAGCTCAAATAAGAGTAATATTCAATTTGTTTTTGGATCTGACCAAACTTATCTCCAATTGATATTGGTGCGGTATCAACGTGGAAGAAATCGTGTCGGTTTCCTCAGTATCGGGTACTCGCGCTCATGGGAAAAACTGCTTAAGGATCTCGTCTTTCCTCAGGGATGACCTCCGAAGGCTCCACGCGTCCAGCGGGGGCCGGACCTCTCTTTTTCCTCAGGGGCGGGCTCAAGGTGCGCCACGTGTCTGGCGGACGGGACCTCCCTCTCCCTCAGAGGCGAGCTCCACGTGCGCCACGTGTCTGGTGGGCGGGACCTCCCCTCTCCTCAGAGGCGAGCTCCGAGAGTGCCACGTGTCCAATAGCACCAGACTTCCTTTCTCCTTAGAGACGAGCTCCGAGGTCGCCACGTGTCCAGTAGCGCCGGACTTCCTTTCTCCTCAGAGACGAGCTCCGAGGTCGCCACGTGTCCAACAGCGTCGGACCTCTCTTCTGGGAGGTGAGCTCCGAGGTTGACACGTGTCCCGTAGTGTCGAACTCCCTTCTCCTCGGAGGTGTGCTCCGAGGATGACACGTGTCCAACAATGTCGGACCTCTCGGAGGCGAGCTCCGAGGGTGACTCGTGTCCAACAATGTCGGACCTCCCTTCTCCTCGGAGGTGAGCTCTGAGGATGACACGTGTCCAGCGTGCCGGACCTCTCGGAGGCGAGCTCCGAAAGCGCCACGTGTCCCGCTGGGCTGAGCCTCGCTTCTCCGCGGAGACTAGCTCCGAAGTCAACACATGCCCTGCGGGGCTGAGCCTCGTTTCTTCTGCAGAGAATAGCTCTGAAGACGACACATGTCCAGTGGGGCCGGACCTTGCCCCCTTTCGCAGAGGCGAGCTCCGAGCCTGCCACGTGCCCAGCAGTGCCGGACCTCACCTCCTCCTTAGGGATGAGCTCCGAAGGTGCCACGTGGCCAGCAGGCCGCGGGAAGTGTTGACGGTAGTCCTCAGTGAATTGGAATTGGCTCTTTTCAGCTATCTTTCTCCCATTTTACTTCTTTTATAATGTTTCTCTATATGCAATGCATGGATATGAAATTGAGGGTGTTACACAACCCATGTTGGTCTTTGCAATCAAGCATGTGTCAAGTTTGGCTTTTTCTTTGTTGAAATCAACTAGATAAAGATTTCCCTTTAACACACCCTTGAAGGCAATAGAGTCATCACTCCCTCTAGAGACGGTCACACCCTCATTAGTGAACAGGCAATTATAACCTTTGTCACATAGTTGAGATATGGACAGGAGGTTATAATCTAAGGAATCAACATGTAAAACATGAGAAAGTGTGTGTTGTGATGAAATAGCTATTTTACCGGTACCTAGTACCTTTCATTGACTATTGTCACAAAAACAGATGCCTTCGCTTGAGCCTTCATTTTGTTTGTACTCCACAAACATTTTTCTTTCTCCGGTTATATGATTGGTGCATCCACTATCTAGCACCTATTTTTCTCCACCGGATGCATATGCCTGCAAGAAAGAAGCTATGCTTTGGCTTTAGGTACCCAAGTTTGCTTGGATCCTTTGAGGTTACTGACAAGTGACTTGGGCACCCACACGTGAGACTTGGTGTTCTCATGGCGTGGCCCAACATATTTGGCATGAACTTTTCCAAGACCGTTTTTCATAAGCACATATGAAGCATCAAAGGTTCTAAACAAGATTTGTTGTTCATATGAGTTTTCAATGTTAATTTTATCAACATTGTTATGTTTTCCATCTTGGGAGGAATTTCCTTTGACAAAGACAATGCTTTTCTTGTTATCCTTGTGACTTCTAGTGTTTTTCCTTTCACCATATGAATACCCAATACCATGTTTGACATTGGGAGGTCTTGAGGCCAAGTATGCACTACGTGCATGTTTGACCTCTTGTTTTTTATCAAGTTTGACTTTTCTTTTATGTGGGTGTCTTTTTTAGTACATGTTCATGTTACAAGAGTTTTGGATTCAACATGGTGAGAAGGTGAGCTTAAATAGGATGAAGAACCACTTTGCTTGGGTGACTCAGCTTGCGCCTCAAGAATCTTGTTAATCTTGATTAAGTTAGCATGTTTATCCTCGACTGCAGTGTTTGAGTCTTTTAGCTTCACAGTCTCCTTGCTTGAAGCTAACTCAAGCTCAAGTTATTTGCTTCGCTCCTTTTCAATCTCAACAAGTCCTTCAATCTTAAGATATTTCTCCTTTTGTAGAATGATTATATCTTCTTGTCGATTGACTAGCTCCTCCTTATCAACTATCTCATCCATTAGAATTTTCATTTTAGCTATAGTGTTTTTATCTAAACCTCTAAGTATATCTTCATCATCACTAGAATTATTAGTATCACTAGATAAAAGAATGTAAGGAGGGAGATTTGGTTTTAATCTTTCTTTTTCCTTCCTTGACCATTAGGCATGTGTGGTTGGTGTCCTTCCATGCTCCCATGGTTGGGAATAGGGTAGACTTCATGGTAGGCTTCTTGATAGCTATGGTGGCCATCTCCTCTTCTTCCTCAGATGAGGACTCATCATTGGAGCCACATTCCTTCCCTAGATGAGCTTGGCCATATTGCTTCTTTTTAAAATGATCATATTCTCCACAATTATAGCATGCGTGCCTCGTCTTGGATATTTGTTTGTCCTTGTAGCTTCTTTCATTTGAGTAGCCACCCTTTTTTCTTCTCATCATTTTTTTGAAGTTTTTTATGAACAGGATCATGTCTTCTTCATCGATATCAGTGCTATCATCATCACTATCATCGTCCTCAAGAGCTTCTGGAGATTCTTTTGATGCTGGCTTGCATGTTGCCTTTAGTGCAACTCCTCTCTTCTTTGCCGAGGTGAGGTCGACAAGTTCTTTGACATGCTTGGCTTCCTTCTCCATCATTTCAAAGTTGATGGTCTTGCCAAGAATCTCGTCCGGGGTCATTTTTTGAAACCCTGGACTTTCTCTGATCATGGAGCAGGGTGTCAAGTTGAGGCATGAATGCTCTAAGAATTAACTTGACCACCTCATGATCCGTCCACTTCTTGCTACCATAGGCTCAAACCTTATTGATGAGAGACTTCAGTCTATTGTACATGTCTTGAGGTGATTCTCCTTCTTTGATGGGAAATCTTCCCAATTCACCTTCTATCATTTCAATCTTGGCTTCATGCATATGACGATCACCCTCATGTGCGGTTTTGAGAGTGTCTCATATTTCTTTAGCAATTTCGAGTCCATCCACCATGGTGAACTCGTCTCGGCTCAATGATGAGGTGATTACTACTGCGGCTTGAGCATTCCGATGAATGGCTTGTTCTTGATCCAAGGTTAGCTCTTCATCGTCATCAGGTATATCTAAACCTGTACACACTATATGCCAAAGACTTGGGTTAAGAGATATAAGATGCATTTTCATATTTTGTTTCCACATTGTACAATCAGTTCCGTCAAAGTAAGGTGGTTTGCCTAATGGAATTGACAAATAATGATTATTTGAATTTAAACACTCATAATTAAAAGGATATCGGGAGTAGTCTTTGTGACTACCCCCTTTTTGCTTTTTGTCTTCAATTTTCTTCCCGTTGGGGGAGAGTGCCTTCTTCCTCATCAGCGCCTTTAGTTGGAGCATCTCCTCATCATCTTCCTCGCAGTCCTGGATGGCATTGAGAAGCTTCTCCAACTTTTGGTTCCCTTCATCACCACAATTTTCATAATGGAAGCCCTTGGATTCACCCTTGATTTCCAACATCGTCTCTTTGAGCGGTGATTCTCTTTTGAAGGGTTTGGCTCTGATACCAATTGAATGTAGCCTAGAGGGGGGGGGTGAATAGGCTCTTTCAATTTTTAGGCGGTTTCCTGAAACACTTAGCGAACTGATTAATTCCAGGTGGGCTGGACTAGTTCGGTATTGTGCGGACTAGTCCGATATGATCGTAATTGACAGATCAAAGTGAGACTTGTTCCTACTTCAGATATTTGTGCAGCAGAAAATAAATGCTTATTTAAGTATAGTGAAGTAAGACACAATAACTCTCAGTTTTAATACTAGGTGTGGATGTGAATCAAATGATGACTAACACCCTTAGTTAGCAATTGAAGGATGATCAAGACGACACAATACAAGGTTTTATCTCGAGGTTCGATTCCATCCAGGAATCTACGTCCCCGTTGAAGAGTCCACCAAGGACTGGGTCTTCACCAACCCTTCCCTCGTTGAATCGCCACAAAGGCCGATTCAATTTTACTATCCACACACAGGGGTAAATAATTGTACGTGGGGCGTTCTTACAATCTAAGAGCTCCCACAAGATTACAGAAAGTAATTCTTCCTCCCACACACAGAAACAAAGAACAACGATCAGCTATTATGTGAGAGAAGACAAACAAAGAGCTCAATGTCGAGAAGAACGACTCTCTCCTTGATCCAATCTCTAATCCTCAAAGACATAACCTTTTGGGGCCTAGAATGAGTGGAGAGAGGTACTTTTTGTGCTATTGGGGCGTGCGGCGGCACTGGGAATCGAGAGTTTTGTTTGTGTGGCCGTGCACCCCTATTTATATAAGGTTTCCAAAAAAACCCTAGCGGCCGGACTAGTCCGCTCTGTTCACCGGACTACTCCGGTGTGCCGTGTACAATTTGCAGTGGAAACCCTAATTTAATGTGTTTACAGAAAGTTGAATGGACTAGTCCGGTCCAAGAGTGGACTAGTCCGGTGCAATGCGAATGCCGGTCCCAGAGAGTTGAACGGACTAGTCCAGTTTCTGAGCGGACTAGTCCGGTGCAAGGTGAATGATGGTTCCAGAGAGTTGATCGGACTAGTCCGGTTTCTGAGAGGACTAGTCCGGTGCAAGGTGAATGTTGGTTCCAGATAGTTAATCGGACTAGTCCGGTTTCTGAACGGACTAGTCCAGTGCAAGGTGAATGTTTGTTCCAGAGTGTTGATCGGACTAGTCCGGTTTCTGAGCCGACTAGTCCGGTGCACGTGTTGTGAGGCAACAGAAAGTTTAACGGACTAGTCCGGTTTCTGAGCAGACTAGTCCGGTGCACCGTGTTGTGAGTGATTGGGATATGTTTTAATCTCTTACCCCTACGTAAGGATTTTGAGCTCTTGAGATCTGTCTCTCACACACATCCTATACAAGTATGTCTACATTACTCTTGGTTCATGAATCTATTCTTTTTCTTTTTCATCATCACTTGATTTTTCACCTTTCTGAGTGCACCACTTCTACCTTACACCAGTTAATCTGCACTCATCTCAACAAGTTTATTAGAATCTCAATTCATTTGTAATCAATCGTCCAAAACCCACAGGGGACTGCCTAGATGCACTTTCATACATCCTAGTAGCTCCTTTGTAAAGGCTATTTTGTGATCTCTTGGCATACACCAACGGTTGTGTACTGGTATAGTGGAGGTTCCTTTTAGTCGCCGAAGGGTGATGAAATCACAAACTTGTGGATAAAGTGGTGCAATTTCTGCAGAGTGTAAAACTATCATGATAGACGTGCTTCCGGTCACAAGCTCCTTGCCAACTTCCATGATTAGAGGTAAAACTTGGGATGGATATTTGGGTATGGTCATTGGGATTGGTTTTGGGACTGTTTTGAGTCATAACAATGAATTTGGTTTCGGTTATATGAATTTGAGATGGTTATGAATATTTATGAGTATGAGATGAACTTGAGAAAGATTAATGGCTGGTTGAGACTCGATAAACTGTGAATTATGGTGAAGGAATGTTGCTGTTTTACTAGGTTATATTGGGATTTAACTCACCTAGAAATAGATGCTGTTTTTAACTTGTTTGTGAAATAAAATTTGCTTGCTGCAATGAGCCTTTTTATTGCCTACCTTGTTGTAAGCTACATGTCATACTTTTCCCGCACTTGCTGAGTACGACATGTACTCACCCTTGCATTCCCACATAGACACCAGCTACAGGAGAAGAATATTTCAAGGAACATGTGGAGTACTAGGCGTGCGCACTACCGTCAACATGCTTGTGGAGTTGAAGTTTGAGCCTGCTGTTTTAGTCATTTTCCATTGTCGTTTAGAGTCTTCCGCTGCAAGAATAAGTTAGATATTCATGAGTGAGACATTGAGTCATTGTAATAAAGTACTTAAACACTATTTATTCATGGTTATATTCTGAATTCAGTTTGTAGATTACATGTGTATGTGTGATGAACATACTGGGAACACAAATGCATTCGGTTGGTTCTATTTTCTGAACCGGGTGTCACAAGGAGCTATGCAAGGTAACCGTGAACAGAAGAACTATGCCTGTGGCAATGTGAATCACGTCTCCGCTTAAGAAGCACAACAAGCTGAGGACGTCGTGATTGGTATGTTTCTCGCCATCTCCAACCCAGCCACTGTTTCATTTGATTCCGGAGCATCGCATTCATTCATCTCATCCAAGTATGTTGCCAAATATAACCTGCCAATCCCACATGAAACAAACTATGTTGGTTAATTCTTCCAGTGGAGAGATGAGGACTAATATAGTATGTATGAAAGTAAGCATTAAAATAAGGGGGTAGACTTTTTTTGCCAACATTATCATCTTGGATTCCAAAGGGGTTGACATAATACTTAGAATGGACTGGTTAAGCAAGTACAATGGAGTAATTCAATGCACTCAGAGGATCGTGCAGTTGATGAGTGAGCACAGTACTCGTATTTAGTTTGAGGCAGCCCAACCTGCAACCGAGAAGGCAGTGCTGAACCACATCAAAGAAGCGGCATTGGCAAGCATTCCGATGGTTCGGGAGCATTCAGATGTGGTCCCGGAAGAACTTCCAGGTATGCCACCTGATCGGGATATTGAATTTGCCATTGATTTAGTATCCGAAACTGCACCTATGGCGAAGATGTGACACCCTCAATTTCGATTTCTGCATGCTTTCATATTTTATACAAAGGAAACATTTTAAAAGAAGTAGAAACAGAGAAAGAATAAAAAAGATAGCCAAAAAGAGCAAATTTCAGTTCACAAAGAGCGCCAAAGACAACTCCCGCGGCTGCTGGCCACGTGGCGCCTTCGGAGCTCATCCCCGCAAAAGGGGGAGAGGTCCGCCACTAAACTGGCTATGTGGCAGGCTCGGGGCTCGTCTATGCGAAAGGGGCGAGGTCCGACCCCGTGGGACACGTGTTGCCCCCGGAGCTAGCCTCTGCGTAGGAGCGAGGCCAGCCCCGCAGGACACGTGTCGCCTTCGGAGCTAGTCACTGCGGAAGAGAGAGGACCAGCCGCGCGGGAGACGTGTCGCTCTCGGGGCTCGTCTCCGAGAGGTCTGGTCCTACTGGACACGTGTCACATCCGGAGCTCATCTCCGGGAGGTCCGACGCTGATGGACACGTGTCGATCTCGGAGCTCACCTCCTGGAGGTCCGTCACTGTTGGACACGTGTCAACCTCGGAGCTCATTCCTGAGCAGAAAGAAAGTCCGACACTGTTAGGACACGTGGCACTATCGGAGCTCACCTCCGAAGAGAGGGGAGGTCCAGCTCTGACATGTGGCGTACGCAGAGCTCACCTCTGAGGGAGAGGGAGGTCCCGCCCGCCAGGACGCGTGGCGCACGAGGAGCTCGCCTCTAAGGAAGAGGGAGGTCTCGCCCGCCTGACACACGGCACAACCGGAGTCTGCCTCTGCGGAAAAGGGAAGCACAGGCCCCCGCAGGACACGTGGAGCCTGCAGAGCTCATCACCGCGGAGGTGATGAGATTTGAAGCGGTTTTTGCTTCTGTACGCACGGGAATACTGACACGGAAGGAAACCGACACTAATTCCACGTTGCTACCGCACCAAATCAAATGAAGATAAGTTTTTAGGATTCAAAAACCATTTGAATAGGACTCTTATTCGAATTCTGATCAGAGTAGGACTCTTCATTTCCAGATTATAAATAGAACCTGAAACAACCCCTTGGTCGTAACATCTTTTCTAAGCCGACAACTAAGAAGCCCTAGCCCCAAACTCGCCGAGCTAAACCCTTCGCCGGAGTTTGACCACCTGATAGACCACCGACGAATCCAGACACGATCGCCATCGCAGGAGGAGAGCCGATGATCTGTTTTTGCTAGAGGAAGGACCCTGTGACGCCCTCAATTCTGTGGAAAACCACGGAACCAAGAACTAATGCATATGTGTGCCCAGGATGTTCATCACACATATACATATATTCCACAAACTGAATTCAGAATATATATAACCATGAATAACAGAGTTTATTACAATGTCTCATGAGTCTTGGACTCATGCTTACAGCGGAAGTCTTATTTCTATGCAGCGGAAGTCTTTATTCTAATGCGGAAGCGATTTAACTAATGCGGAAGAAAATCTAAGCAGAAGTGGCTCCATCTCTACTCCCTCCACAGGCAAGGTTGAGAACAGATCACATGCCTTAATGCTCCACTTGGTCTTCATAGTAAGCTTCTTCTGCTGCTGATGACGAAATAATAATGCAAGTTCGAGTAAATGATGTACTCAGCAAGTGCGGGGAAAACATGATATGCAGCTCATAACAAGGTAGGTATAAAAGGCTTATTTACAGAAAAGCAGATTTATAAAACCATGATAAAACAGCAACTTAACTTTAGATGAATGTAATTCCAGCATCTATTAAATTACCAACATACCTCCATCGCTTTCCATGTTCCACCCGAACATTAACCAACCTCATTCTTACTCACGAATACCTCCTCGTATTCGCTACCATCTCACGAATACCTTCACGTATTCGCTACCATCTTGTCTCATAAACAACTTTGTCTCACACCGAGACCCATCTCGTTACCATGACTCAACAGTCAGGCAACCACAACCAAAAACAATAACTATAACCAAGAACCTTCCCAATAACCATCCCAACTAATCATCCCAATAACCATCCCAGCTAATCATGGCAGTTTAGCCAGGCGCTCGTGACCTTAAGCTCGGCTATCATGATAGTTTTAGACTCTGCAGAGTTTGCACCTCTTTACCCACAAGTTTGTGATATCGTCACCCGTCGGCGACTGCAGAACCTCCATTATACCAGTACACAACCGTCGGTGTATGGTCAAGAGATCACAAAATAGCCTTTACAAAGGGGCTACTAGATGTTTAGACTCACTAAGGTTTCACCGGCGGGCTAGAATCTGTAACACCCCAAAATCTGCTAAAGAGGGGAATTTAAAATTTTTTGGACGTATTGCATGTGGTGCAGAAATTCAAATTCAAACTGGAATTCAAATTCAAATCAAAACAGAAAGAAAAGGAAAAAGAAAAAGAAAAAGAAAACCCCAGCCGGCCAGTGGGCCGAAACCCGCCAGCCGGCCCACTATCTCCCCACGCTAGCCCAAACCGCGCCCCCCTCTCTTCCTCTCACTGACACGCGGGGCCCGCGTGTCATCTCCTACCTCCCGCGCGCCAACCAACCCGATCGCAACAAACTCCGGAAACCCGCGCCCCCAGCCTGATTTCCGGTCCTGGACGTCTCCAACTCGATCCCAACAGACCGCCGCCCTCCCTCGCCTATATAAACGCCGACAATCACCCTGTCCCCCCCCCCGATCGGCCGTTCTTCTCTCCGGTGAGAACCGAAGCTTCGATCACCGTTTTCTTTCGATCCTTGCTCGGATTTTCTGATCTAACGCGCTCATCGTGCTCCACCGCCCCCAGGGAGCCCTGCACGTGAAGGAAGCGACAAGTTTCGAGCCCTAGCATCGGTTCCCACGAGCACCAAGGAGCAGCTTCAACCATCGTCATCGCTGAGCCGAATTCCGACCTCCCCAAGCACGAGAAACCCCTAGGTGAGCTCCCCTACCCCTCCGCAGTCGATCCATGTGAAAAACTGCAAGATTTAACGTATAGCGGCAAGGAACCGAAGCTGCGCCGGCGAGATCGCCACCCCCGCCGCCGCGCGCCGCCACGCGGGCGGGCTGGCTTCGGCCAGGGCGACGTGGCCCCTTGAGGGCCGTCCATTTTAAATCGCACAGTAGAAATAAAACCCGCGCGTACCAGTTCGGCGATCTAATCTTAGCCGTCTATTTTAAATCGGACGGTCCACATCAGGCCCGTGTTATAAAGGCCGGGATTCTTACGCGCTACCCCCTGGGGATCTCGGAAAATACGAGCTAGCCCCGGAAACTTCTGATCTAGCCCTTGGAACTTCGGAAATTCGTGTAAATTCATTTAAAAATCAGTTTTAGCCCCTGGACTTAATAAAAATTACGAAAACCCCTCTGTTATGTGTAGTTAGACCCCTAGAAATTTATGAAATAGCAAATTAGACCCTGCAGTAGGGTGGATTTACCTTTTTGACCCTATATGATATTAAATTCAGAAAATTGAATATGTGACTAGGATTTAAATTTAAAAGGTAAGGCAAACACATGTGCAAATTCAAATTTAGATTCTCCTAGCACTTGGAAAACTTGAGAATGAATTAAAAATAGATTTTAGGCTGAAATGAAATCTGCTTAAGTGTTGTTCATATTTATTAGTTCTAGAAACACATTTTTTAGGCTAGGAAATAATTCTGAAAACTGATAAAATAAAATTAAATTAGTTCAAACAGAGGAGAAGTTCAAAAATATATTATTTATTATTTTAGATCAGAACCTATTCTGTTTAGATGATAAGTCCTACTATTTAAGATTAAAACTCACTTTTAGGCATAGAAAATAAATCTGGAAAATATAGGAAAATAGGTATGCATAATTAGAAAATGATAAATGAAGTCTCCAAACCCAAAGACTTCAGTTTAGGATTTTGTAGAAGATCTGAAAACCTATTTGGAGTAGGAAATTACCTTTCATGCAAACTTGGTAGCTAAGAAGTGTATTAATTAAACATAAGAATTTGTTCAAATTGGAAATTCATATATAGTGTGCAAACAGAAATCTGAATACAAAAGTTAGAAATCATATACATATGTTTAAAAGTGCATGTAGGCCAAAAATCAACACATGTAGAGTAACCACAACACTTAGAAATGTGAATGACTTTCATAGGTTTGTATGTGTGGTTTGTATGAAGTGAAAGTGTGAACTATGTCTTATGGATTGTTGTTTTCTTTTGCTATGTGTATTGGCATGAGTAGAACCTGCCCCAGAGCAAGTTCTCCCCTTCCAAGACCAAGACTTTCCATTCCCAGAGCAGCAGGAAGAAGGCAAGTGTCCTTGACCACTTTGATCCTATACTAGGATGTGTAGATAGAATTATTTGCATTGTCAATTGAAATATGAAACCCATGCTAGGAAGTTTCCCTAGAATTGCATTACCTTGTTTCCTTGTAGCTTGGGTTGGGATTTATTTTATCATGTCATTTATTTATATGCTTATGCTTAGCCATGCTTAGAATGGGATAATGCGGATATGATATCATCAATTTATTTACCTTACTCTTGAATGAGATATTATGAGTTATGTAGAGGTAGGGATCGAGGCAAGTTGGATGATTTGGTTGGTGCTGGATGCACGAGACTCGGGTTTGTGTTTAGTACTTGCCTGGATCCTAAGGACCGGTTCATGGAGCATGTGACCTGGCTTTACCATGCCAACCACATGTTGAGATGGGACAGCTTGGCCAATTAATTAGGTGTATCCCCGGCGTAGTATGGGTGTGTTGGATGGTGCGGGGAATAGGTGTCAGCTGGACTACCATATGAACCGCAAGGCTCAATAGGGGGCCACTGCAGCGGGGTTGGAGCCTCTTGTATGCTGTTAGGGGTGAAACCTCAGTGGGCCCACGCTCGTCGGGAATCCCTTTGTAAAGGCTTCGTAGTGATCTCCTGGCTACACACCTGGGAAGTGTGAATGTGGTTCGCGGCCACTGGCATAATGGACGTTCTTTTAGTCCACCCGGCAACGGGGGATGAAATCACTACATGTGGGTACAGTGGTGCAAACTCTGCAGAGTCAAAACTGTCATGACAGCCGTGCTCACGGTCAAGAGTGGCTTGGACTTATTCATGATTAGAGGATGATGAATTGGGAAGATGTGGATGTTAAGCGGAAGCTTAACATTGGAGATGAGACTATGTTTACTTGATAATGATGATGGGTTGAGGGATTGGGATCCATTTCACCTGTGTAGTAATCTAGGTGCTTAATAAGCTAAGGTGATAGGTAATAATTGCGTAGTGCTTTAACCGTGAGTTCAACCTCTCCTTGCTCTAGCCATGCATGACATAACTTTCCCACACTTGCTGAGTACCCACGGTACTCAAACTTGCTTTTTCTGTTGGTTTATATTGCTGCTCAGGTCAAGAGAATGATGTGGTGTTTAATGACCAAGACTTTGGTCCCGAGGAAGGATTCTAGGTTCACGGAGTCCCCCGGGCAACGCCTGTGACGGAGCCCACAAGATTTATATTCCGCTGCTGTTTTATTTACATATTATGAACTTATTATCATCCATCGAGACGTATGCTATGTAAGACTTATTTATTTTTGACACCTGGCTTGTAATAAATGATGCTTCACTATTTGTCATCACATGTATGAGAAAATTATCTTGGCATACATGTGATATTCACTCGGTTGTTCTTCGGAGAAACTGGGTGTGACAGAAGTGGTATCAGAGCCAAGGTTGTCCGTAGGAACATGGACATAGGTAGAAATGGACGTATTTAAGGACCCTATTTTCTTAAAAACTATTTTACAAAAGTGTGGGTGGAAGGTGTTATTTAATGGGGTCACTTTATTAATCTTACCCCAACTTTTATTCAAAATACATTTTTTGTTTAAATCTTATCTAACTTAATTTTAAATGCTTTATGTTTTAGATGGTTCGCATGATCCGGACCGCCCGCAAGTCCACCGTAGGGAGAGTTCCGGTAGTTGCCCTTGCCTTGAGAGAGGAGAACCATCCGGTGACGTACCACTCCTACGGATTGGCAGATGGAGGCTTGTTGCACCGTCTTCGGCGTGTGCTCCATGCTACCGGCAATACGGGCAAGGTAATCATACACTACAGCTCCACCCGGACCATCCGTGAGAAGCGGGAAGAATGGAGTTCAGAGATGAGGATTATCCATGAAAATCAGCTGCTCAAGATCCACCACTCTCCAGCTTGTCAGGCGATACAGGTCGATGCTGAGAAGGATGTCACCTGGGAGGCCATCACCTCCCAGAGTCACATCAACCGTCGCCACCTGGACAGGACTGAGTACATGTATGTCCTCCAGCGTGAGAGTGGTACAGTGGAGTACAAGTACCCGCCATTGCAGCAGGGGACTTCCCATGAGCACATGGACCTGTGCTTGGAGGATGCCGCTATGCTCAGCACTCGACTGCAGGAGTGCCAGCAGAAGCTTCAGGATGTTCATGACACCCTGAAGGAGACTGAGGCGTTGCTTCGAGCCAGCTTGAGGGCGAGAGAAAGAGGAGATGGGAATGAAATGTGTGTCACCGTGAATGACACATGGACTCCTGACTCCCCAGACCGCCGGGCGAGCAGACGTCGCCGCACTTCTCCACCAGCAGCTTCCCCACCCAAAGTGGAATCAGAGGGCAGCCACAATAATGAGAAAGACCCCGAAGAGCCAGCTCAGTGATACGAGTCGTTTGGTGTCCTTTCCCTTATTTCAGCAGGATATTAAGTAGTCGAGTCAATACCTTAGTTATATGTGTGTTAATGTTTGGTGTGTGACGTGAGTTGTGGAAGCCATCGGCATTTTTCCACAACCTCGTCTCTAGGTTGCTTTGCTTTGGTGTGTGAACCCCTACGAATTAAGAGTGCATTGATTTTCGCGTGAGACGTGACTCCCTAAAAATCTACGTGAAACCCTCAGCAAAT
This sequence comes from Neostapfia colusana, assembly GCA_030760725.1. Classification (NCBI taxonomy): domain Eukaryota; kingdom Viridiplantae; phylum Streptophyta; class Magnoliopsida; order Poales; family Poaceae; genus Neostapfia; species Neostapfia colusana. The sequence goes on from JASWHV010000017.1 coordinate 47,302,520, forward strand.
GTTTAATATATTAAGGCCTCAAAAGTTTATGTTTAACAAGCAATTTGGGAAGTTAATACGTAATGCTATAAGTTAACATTTGGTTGATCATGATAGATGGCTGGAATAGGAAAAGGTCGTGGTGTCAACCCCGCCAACAACAACAATGAAGCCGGCAACCCTCATCTTTCTAGAGGACAAGACAGGGGTGGTCGCCGTGAAGGAGCTGATCCTATCACTAGATGCTTGAAAATCAGAATCAGCTCATCCAGGGCCTGACTCAAGTGGTGGCCAACTTGCTCCAAGCTCCACCCCCACAAGCTGCACCACGCCAAGCAAGGTTGAGTGAGTTTCTGGGGACTCAACCTCCAAAGTTTGCAAGTGCTGCTGAACCTCTGGAGGCAGATGACTGGTTAAAGTAGAGAGCAAGATGAGGATCATACAATGCCAAGGGTATGAGAGGGTGCTGTTTGCCTCTCACCAATTGCATGGACCTGCTGCTGATTGGTGGACCGCTTACGTGGCAGCCCATCATGACCCTGAGAACATCACTTGGGAAGAGTTCAAGCGCAGTTTCCGCAACCATTACATACCAAGGGGTGAACTCAAAAACAAGAGGAAGGAGTTCTTCGGACTGCAGCAAGGAAACATGACTGTGAGGGAATACCTCACCAAGTTCACCCAACTATCCCGTTATGCACCACGGGACATCGAAACTGATGAGCAAAAACAGGACTGTTTTGTTGAAGGACTTACCATGGAAATGCAGTGTGCAATGTCCTCCAACGAGTATGAAAGCTTCCAAAAGATGGTAGACAGAGCACTTGTCATGGAGAGGAAGCTGAAGGCCTTGGAGAATGAAAACAAGAGGAAGGCGGGATGGTCACACCAAGCCTCAGGTAGCAACACACGCCCACGTCTGATGCAGCAACCCGCAGGGCAGACGAGTCGTGCTGTGGTACCCTACTCAGCACCCAGAGGGTACAACCCGAATTTCAGGCCTCCATCAGCACCAGCACAGCTGCAATGTCAGTTTGTACAACAGCCTCGCCCGACATATCAACCTCGACCAGCAGTACAAGGACCACCGAATCAACCTCAAGACAACAAAGGCCAGGCACCTAAGGTTGGGGTGCAATGCTTCAACTGTGGTGAAGTGGGGCACTACACCCATAAGTGCCCAAAGAAGAAGCCCATGCAGCCACAACAGCAGAATGTGATGCGAGGACGGGTGAACCACGTGACCATGGAGGAAGCGCAAGAGGCACCTGACATGGTAATTGGTAAGTTTCCTGCCAATTTACACATTGCAACCCTGTTGTTTGATTTTTGTGCTACCTACTCGTTCATTGCTCAAGGGTTTGTTAAGAGGCATGATCTAGCAAAAACACAAATGAACCATATGCTAGCAGTGAACTCTCCAGAGGGAGAAATAAGGACAAGACAAGTGTTTCCCAAGGTGAATCTAGACATTAACGGGGTAGTATTTACTGCAAACCTCATAGTGATAGACTCACAAGGGATAGACATTATTTTGGGTATGGATTGGTTGACCAAACATAAGGGAATCATCCATTGTTCGACAAGGACGGTGGAACTAACTCACCCTAGTGGCACAAGAGTGAAGTTCATAACTGTACAAAACCCTAGGAGGGACCTTACACTCAATTAAGTTGAGGTGGCAGTGGAAGAGATCAGGATCATCAGGGAATATCCAGACGTTTTTCCGGAGGAGTTGCCAGATATGCCCCCCGATCGTGAAGTGGAATTCACGATTGAGCTAGTGCCTGGAACAGCCCCGATATACAAGAGACCTTATCGGATGGACTCCAAACAGCTGGAAGAACTCAAGGAACATTTAAGAGAATTGATAGAAAAAGGGTACAGTCGTCCTAGTTCCTCACCATGGGGAGCTCCGGTAATATTTGTGCCCGAGATAGACGAAACCCAAAGGTTATGCGTAGACTACCGTGTTTTGAATGAAGTAACCATCAAGAACAAGTACCCATTACCCCGCATTGAAGACTTGTTTGATCAGTTGAGGGGAGCTTGTGTGTTCTCAAAAATTGATCTCAGGTCGGGATACCACCAACTTAAGATAAGGCAAACTTACATTCCAAAGACTACTTTCGTATCTCGGTACGGGCTATATGAATACACCGTCATGCCTTTCGGGCTAACCAATGTCCCGGCATACTTCATGTATCTCATGAACAAGGTATTCATGGAATATCTGGACAAATTTGTGGTGGTTTTCATTGATGACATTCTCGTCTTCTCCAAAAATGAAGAAGAACATGAGGGACATTTAAGATTGGTGTTGCAAAAGCTGAGAGAACACCAACTATATGCCAAGTTGAGCAAGTGTGAGTTTTGGCTGAAGAGAGTTCCCTTCTTAGGACATATAATCTCAGAGGGAGGAATCTCCGTAGATCCCGCCAAGATCGAGGATGTGCAGAAGTGGAAGACCCCTGAAAACGTCGGGGAAGTTCGAAGCTTCTTAGGATTGGATGGGTATTATCGACGGTTTATCGAGGGTTTCTCCAAGATTTCGAGACCCCTCACCAAATTGTTGAAGGGAACCACATTCACATGGACGCCGCAGTGCGAGACGAGTTTTCAAGAGCTGAAGAAAAGATTGACAACAGCCCCAGTGCTAGTTATGCCAGATATGCAGAAGAACTTTTTGGTGTACCGTGATGCCTCTGGAAACGGGTTGGGATGTGTTCTCATGCAAGAGGGGCATGTTGTGGCTTATGTGTCCCGGCAGCTCCGAAAACAAGAGAAGAACTATCCTACACATGACCTAGAGCTAGCTGCGGTAGTACACGCGTAGAAGATTTGGCGGCATTACTTGATGGGGAAGAGGACAGAGATATATACAGATCATAAGAGCTTAAAGTACATTTTCACACAGCCAGATCTCAACCTCAGACAAATGAGATGGTTAGAGTTGATCAACGACTTTGATGTGGGCATCAACTATCATCCTAGGAAAGCAAACGTCGTGGCAGATGCTTTAAGCCGGAAGGTGCAGGTCAATAGGTTGAGCTTAAAGGACATGCCTACAGAATTGAAGGAAGAGGTTATAAAACTCAATCTATGTCTGGTGAATAGTGGTGAGGCCATCGCCATGGAAGTGGAGTCCACATTAGAGAAATACATACGCAATGGTCATAAGAATGACGAAAAGATACAAGAGATTAGAGAACTCATCAAGGATAATAAAGCCCCTGGGTTCAGAGAGGATGAACAAGGTACGGTGTGGCACGGGAAAAGAATTTGTGTGCCTGAAGTGAAGGTGATCCGTGAATTGATTTTGAAGGAGGCTCATGATTCCGACTATTCCATTCATCCTGGGAGTACGAAGATGTATCATGACCTCAAGAGCAGGTATTGGTGGTATGGCATGAAGCGAGATGTCGCGGAACATGTTGCCCTATGTGACACATGTCAGTTGGTGAAAGCAGAACATCAACGACCCGTGGGACTATTGCAACCACTCAAAGTGCCTGAATGAAAATGGGAAGAAATAGGTATGGACTTCATAGTGGGACTACCTAGGACCCAATCGTGATATGATTCGATGTGGGTCATCGTCGACAGACTAACCAAGGTAGCTCATTTCATCCCCGTGAAAGAAAGCTACATCGGATCCAACTTGGCGGAATTATACATGTCAAGGATTGTGTGTTTCCATGGAGTGCCAAAGAAGATAGTGTCGGATCGAGGGACACAATTCACCTCAAGGTTCTGGCAGAAGTTACATGATACCATGGGAACTCATCTGAATTTTAGTTCTGCATATCACCCCCAGACTGACGGGCAGACGGAAAGAACCAATCAGATCCTTGAGGATATGCTGAGAGCGTGTGCGCTCAAGAATAATAGGAGTTGGGATAAAAACTTACCGTATGCGGAGTTCTCCTATAACAACAGCTATCAGGCTAGTATGAAGATGTCACCATTTGAGGCTTTGTATGAGAGAAAGTGCAGAACTCCACTATTTTGGAACCAAACCGGGCAAAGTAAAGTGTTTGGACCCGAGGTACTACAAGAAGCCGAGGCGAAAGTGAGGAAAATCCGCAACAACTTGAGGATATTACAGACCTGACAAAAGAGCTACGCCGATGTACGGAGAAGAGAGCTCGCTTTCAACGTGGGGGACTATGTTTACCTCAAGGTGTCCCCTATCCGAGGACTTCGGCGGTTCAAGGTGAAAGGGAAGTTATCACCTCGATACATCGGACCCTTTCAGATTCTGGAAACGAAAGGCGAAGTGGCATATCAACTCGAACTACCGGCTCGCCTATCGGATGTGCACGATGTATTCCATGTGTCATAGCTCAAGAAATGTCTAAGGACACCTGAAGAGATGTTACCCATGAGGTTGATGTAGGAGAGGATATGTCTTATGCCGAGCAACCGGTCAAGGTTTTGGAGACAATGGAACGCCTCACAAGAAATAAAAGAATCCGGATGTGCAAGGTGCAGTGGAAGCATCACTCGGAAGAGGAAGCCACCTGGAGCGAGAAGACGAGCTTAAGACACAGTTTCTGGAATTGTTTTCCTAGAACCACCAATCTCGAGGACGAGATTTCTTTTAAGGGGGGTAGAGCTGTAACACCCCAAAATCTGCTAAAGAGGGGAATTTAAAAATTTTTGGACGTATTGCATGTGGTGCAGAAATTCAAATTCAAACTGGAATTCAAATTCAAATCAAAACAGAAAAGAAAAGGAAAAAGAAAAAAGAAAAAGAAAACCCCAGCCGGCCAGTGGGCCGAAACCCGCCAGCCGGCCCACTATCTCCCCGCGCCAGCCCGAACCCACGCCCCCCCCTCTCTTCCTCTCACTGACATGCGGGGCCCGTGTGTCATCTCCTACCTCCCGCGCGCCAACCAACCGGACTCTTCCCTCGTGCCCGATCGCAACAAACTCCGGAAACCCGCGCCCCCAGCCCGATTTCCGGTCCCGGACGTCTCCAACTTGATTCCAACAGACCGCCGCCCTCCCTCGCCTATATAAACGCCGACAATCACCCTGTTCCCCCCCCCCCGATCGGCCGTTCTTCTCTCCGGTGAGAACCGAAGCTTCGATCACCGTTTTCTTTCGATCCTTGCTCGGATTTTCTGATCTAACGCGCTCATCGTGCTCCACCGCGCCCAGGGAGCCCTGCACGTGAAGGAAGCGACAAGTTTCGCGCCCTAGCATCGGTTCCGACGAGCACCGAGGAGCAGCTTCAACCATCGTCGTCGTAGAGCCGAATTCCGACCTCCCCAAGCCCGAGAAACCCCTAGGTGAGCTCCCCTACCCCTCCGTAGTCGATCCATGTGAAAAACTGCAAGATTTAACGTATAGCGGCAAGGAACCGAAGCTGCACCGGTGAGATCGCCACCCCCGCCGCCGTGCGCCGCCACACGCGCGGGCTGGCTCCGGCCAGGGCGACGTGGCCCCTTGAGGGCCGTCTATTTTAAATCGCACGGTAGAAATAAAACCCGCGCGTACCGGTTCGGCGATCTAATCTGAGCCGTCTATTTTAAATCAGATGGTCCACATCAGCCCCTCGTTATAAAGGCCGGGATTCTTACGCGCTACCCCCTGGGGATCTCGGAAAATACGAGCTAGCCCCGGAAACATCTGATCTAGCCCCTGGAACTTCGGAAATTCGTGTAAATTCATTTAAAAATCAGTTTTAGCCCTTGGACTTAATAAAAATTAGGAAAACCCCTATGTTATGTGTAATTAGACCCCTGGAAATTTATGAAATAGCAAATTAGACCCTGCAGTAGGGTGGATTTACCTTTTTGACCCTATATGATATTAAATTCAGAAAATTGAATATGTGACTAGGATTTAAATTTAAAAGGTAAGGCAAACACATGTGCAAATTCAAATTTATATTCTCCTAGCACTTGGAAAACTTGAGAATGAATTAAAAATAGATTTTAGGCTGAAATGAAATCTGCTTAAGTGTTGTTCATATTTATTAGTTCTAGAAACACATTTTTAGGCTAGAAAATAATTCTGAAAACTGATAAAATAAATTTAAATTAGTTCACATCAGAGGAGAAGTTCAAAAATATATTATTTAATATTTTAGATCAGAACCTATTCTATTTAGATGATAAGTCATACTATTTAAGATTAAAACTCACTTTTAGGCATAGAAAATAAATCTGGAAAATATAGGAAAATAGGTATGCATAATTAGAAAATGATAAATGAAGTCTCCAAACCCAAAGACTTCAGTATAAGATTTGGTAGAAGATCTGAAAACCTATTTGGAGTAGGAAATTACCTTTCATGCAAACTTTGTAGCTAAGAAGTGTATTAATTAAATATAAAGAGTTTGTTCACATTGGAAATTCATATATAGTGTGCAAACAGAAATCTGAACACAAAAGTTAAAAAATCATATACATATGTTTAAAAGTGCATGTAGGACAAAAATCAACACATGTAGAGTAACCACAACACTTAGAAATGTGAATGACATTCATAGGTATGTATGTATGGTCTGTATGAAGTGAAATTCATATATGGATTGTTGTTTTCTTTTGCTATGTGTATTGGAATGAGTAGAACCTGCCCCAGAGCAAGTTCTCCCCTTCCAAGACCAAGACTTTCCATTCCCAGAGCAGCAGGAAGAAGGCAAGTGTCCTTGACCACTTTGATCCTATACTAGGATGTGTAGATAGAATTATTTGCATTGTCAATTGAAATATGAAACCCATGCTAGGAAGTTTCCCTAGAATTGCATTACCTTGTTTCCTTGTAGCTTGGGTTGGGATTTATTTTATCATGTCATTTATTTATATGCTTATGCTTAGCCATGCTTAGAATGGGATAATGGGGATATGAGATCATCAATTTATTTACCTTACTCTTGAATGAGATATTATGAGTTATGTAGAGGTAGGGATCGAGGCAAGTTGGATGATTTGGTTGGTGCTGGGTGCACGAGACTCGGGTTTGTGTTTAGTACTTGCCTGGATCCTAAGGACCGGTTCATGGAGCATGTGACCTTGCTTTACCGTGCCAACCACATGCTGACATGTGGCAGCTTGGCCAATTAATTAGGTGTATCCCCGGCGTAGTATGGGTGTGTTGGATGGTGCGGGGAATAGGTGTCAGCTGGACTACCATATGAACCGCAAGGCTCAAGAGGGGGCCACTGCAGCGGGGTTGGAGCCTCTTGTATGCTGTTAGGGGTGAAACCTCAGTGGGCCCACGGTCGTTGAGAATCCCTTTGTAAAGGCTTCGTAGTGATCTCCTGGCTACACACCTGGGAAGTGTGAACGTGGTTCACGGCCACTGGCATAATGGAGGTTCTTTTAGTCCACCCGGCAACGGGGAATGAAATCACTACATGTGGGTACAGTGGTGCAAACTCTGCAGAGTCAAAACTGTCATGACAGCCGTGCTCACGGTCAAGAGCGGCTTGGACTTATTCATGATTAGAGGATCATGAATTGGGAAGATGTGGATGTTAAGCGGGAAGCTTAACATTAGAGATGACACTATGTTTACTTGATAATGATGATGGATTGAGGGATTGGGATCCGTTTCACCTCTGTAGTAATGTAGGTGCTTAATAAGCTAAGGTGATAGGTAATTATTGCGTAGTGCTTTAACCATGAGTTCAACCTCTCCTTGCTCTAGCCATGCATGACATAACTTTCCCACACTTGCTGAGTACCCACGGTACTCAAACTTGCTTTTTCTGTTGGTTTATATTGCTGCTCAGGTCAAGAGAATGATGTGGTGTTTAATGACCAAGACTTTGGTCCCGAGGAAGGATTCTAGGTTCACGGAGTCCCTCGGGCAACGCCTGTGACGGAGCCCACAAGATTTATATTCCGCTGCTGTTTTATTTACATATTATGAACTTATTATCGTCCATCGAGACGTATGCTATGTAAGACTTATTTATTTTCGACACCTGGCTTGTAATAAATGATGCTTCACTATTTGTCATCACATGTATGAGAAAATGATCCTTGCATACATGTGATATTCACTCGGTTGTTCTTCGGAGAAACCGGGTGTGACAGAATCTCCAATTCTCTCACCCACGGGCCCCCTCTTGTGCCATGCAGTTCCCAGGGCAGTCCTCACTCGACTCCCATTCCCCCCGCCTTCCACAGTCCATAACACTCTAGCAACTTACCTAATTACTCAGCTAAGCCGCACCCATAATTGGCCTTGTGGTGGCACTGTTATCCTGGCATGTGCATGCATGAACCGGTCCTTAGATCTACGACAAGTAAACCACCATCTCATGCTACCTCATTCACAAACCCAGGCTTGCCTAGATCTCCCTCCGATCCATGTTCATTAACATCATCAGTTTCTCATTATCATTACGAGTGCAGTTAGCTAGACACATCTATCTCACTTCCCAATCCCATAGACTCAGCGAAGCATAAAGCAAAATCCATACCCAACTCATAAACTTCCCAGGCGACAAGGGTGGTTTAACCAATACTAGTAAACTCCTATAAAAGGGTTTCCCATCATATTTGACTCAGCACACACACCTTTTCGCAAAACAAAACAGTTTCACCCAAAACATAGGATCAATATGGTCAAGGAGCACTTGCCTTGTTCTTGCGGTTCCGGTTGTTCTTGAATCCCAAAATCTTGTTGTTGCAGCTCGTCGTAGACAGCTCCCTGAGCTTGTCCTCTAGGTAGGATCACGTGCACACAAGATTCACAGCAATCAATATCATGCACAAACCTTAAACTAGATGCGATAATGCACATGCATGCTATCCTATGATTAGTTTTATTAGATTGGTCTGTACGTGTTCTTGCATGGCTTGCATGGATTTTATGATGAACAGGGGTGTTTGGATCAAAGGTGGACGTGGCGATGATCTTGTCTTTAGATCAACCTGACCATCAAATGATCTGTCCACGAGAAGGCTTCTGTTCGAAAGGGAACAAAGAACAGATGCAAAGAAAACACAACGATGTCGTAAGGCGGTATTGGAGACCTACCTTACGTTCTTCTCCGTCTCGAGGTCCTCCTCAGATCGTTGGGCTTTCCTCCGGCGTTCTTCCTTGCTGCACTCCAGCGAGGGTCTACTCGGCTGGTTGGGACTTAGGGCTCTAAGTCATCAGCTCAGGAGTTGGAAAAGAAGTTTGTGATTTCGGCCAGGCGTTCTGGGTTCTATTTATAATCGGGAAGAGAAGAGTCCTAATCTGATTGTATCCCGAATATGAGTCATGTTTGAATCTTACAACTTATCTTTAGTTGATTTGGTGCGGTATCATCGTGGAATTCAGGTCGGTTTCTGTTCCGGCATTTCTACGCTTACAGATTCCAAAATCGCTTCAGACCCCGTCACCTTCGCGGTGATGAGCTCTGGAAGCTCCAAGTGTCCACCGGGTCTCGTCTATTCTTTTCCGCAGAGATGGGCTCCGGTTGTGCCGCGTGTCAAACGAGCAGGACTTCCCTCTTCCTCGGAGGTGAGCTCCACGTGCGCCACGTATCCTGGCGGTCAGGATCTCCTCTGCTTTCGGAGGTGGTTCCTCGCACGCCACGTGTCAAGTAGCGCCAGACCTTCCTTCCTTCCTTCTCAGAGACGAGCTCCGAGGTTAACACGTGTCCAGCAGCGACGGACCTCCCGGAGATAAGCTCCGGTGGCGACACGTGTTCGATAGAACCGGAACTCTCGGAGTTGAGCTCTGAGATCGACACGTATCCCGCGCGACGGGTCCTCTGATTTCCGCGGTGACTAGCTCTGAAGGTGACATGTGTCCTGCGTAAATGCCTTTGCTTCTTCCGCAGAGGCTAGCTCCGGGGCAACACGTGTCCCACAGGGTCGGACCTCCCCCCCCCCCTTTTGTGGAGATGGGCCCCGAACACGCCACGTAGCCTACTTTAGCGGCGGACCTCTCTCCACTTCGCAGGAATGAGCTCCGATCACGCCATGTGGCCAGCGGGCCGCAGAAGTTGTCTTCGGCGCTCTCTGAGAGCTGGATTCGGCTCTTATTGGCTATCCCTTTGATATTTTCCTCTATTCCTACTTTTCTTAAAATGTTTTCTCTTCATAAAACATGAATATATGCTGACACCAGGAATGAGGGTGTCACAAATCTACCCGCCTTAAATTGAATCTCGCCCTCGAGATTCGTTAGTAATGAATAGATGGGAAAATTCTGCCTTGATATCCTCCTCATGCTCCCATGTGGCTTCAGCTTCGGTGTGATGGCTTAATTGTACCTTGCACCATCGAATCACCTTGTTCCGGGTGACCCTTTCCTTTATGTCCAAGATTCGGACAGGGTGTTCCGCATAAGTCAGATTCTCTTGAAGTTCAAGCTCTCCCATTGATACTTGTTCCTATGGTACTCTTAAGCACTTCTTGAGCTGGGATACATGAAACACATCATGTACGTCGGAGAGGTGGGTTGGGAGCTCTAGTTGATAGGCTACTTCTCCTCGCTTGTCCAAAATCTTAAATGGTCCGATGTAGCGAGGTGCTAGCTTGCCTTTGACGTTGAAACGTCGTTGGCCTCGGATAGGCGATACCTTAAGGTATACGAAGTGTCCCATTTCAAAGGTCAACTTCCTTCGCCTATTGTCCGCATAGCCTTTCTGTCATGACTGAGCAGCCTTTAAGTTCTCCCGTACCGTTTGGACTTGCTTTTCAGCTTCTTGTAGTACTTCGGGTCCAAACACCTGGTTCTCTCCGGTTTCGTTCCAGAACAGTGGCGTTCTACACCGTCTACCATATAATGCTTCAAAAGGCGACATCTTCAAGCTAGCTTGATAGCTGTTGTTATAGGAGAATTCGGCATACGGTAAACTCCTATCCCAACTACGCCCACGTTTCGAGGCGCAAGCTCTCAACATGTCCTCCAAAATTTGGTTTGTCCTTTCGGTTTGTCCATCTGTTTGTGGGTGATAGGCGGAGCTAAAATCCAGTCGTATACCCATGGCTTTCTGCAGCTTCCTCTAGAATCTAGAGGTAAACTGAGAACCTCGATCTGAGACTATCCTCCTCGGAACTCCTTGACGGCACACGATCTGCTCCATGTACAACTCTGCCAATTATGCAATGTTGTAACTGGTCTTTACAGGGAGAAAATGGGCGATTTTCATCAATCGGTCCACAATGACCCAGATCGTAACCCGACTGAGTACGTGGCAATCCGACGATGAAATCCATACTGATGTCCTCCCACTTCCATTTGGATACTTTCAAAGGTTGCAGCAATCCAGTGGGTTTTTGATGTTCGGCCTTCACCCGTTGGCATGTGTCGCGTAGGGCAATGTATTCGGCTATATCCCTCTTCATACCATCCCACCAATAACAAGTTTTCAAGTCCTTGTACATTTTGGTGCTTCCGGGATGTATAGAATAGGGGGAATCATGTGCCTCCTTCAATATCATGTCGCGGAGGTGTTTTATGTTAGGCACACAAATCCTTTTTCCTAGCCAAAGCGTACCCTTCTCATCTTCTTTGAAATCCTTCTCTATTCCTTGTCGGATTCTTTCCTTGATCTCGTTGATCTCCTCATCCGTTGCTTGGCCATCTCTTATTTCTTGTTCCAATGAAGAGTGGATCTCCATTATTTCCATGTTATTCAAGAATCCGAGGTGTAACCGTTCGAACTCCTTATGTAGTTTGGGTGGTAGCTCCCGAACCGTGAGTTGGTGACATGCTCCGTTTCGGCTCAATGCATCAGCTACTACATTGGCCTTCCCGGGGTGGTAGTTGATTCCAATATCATAATCCTTGATGAGTTCCAACCATCGACGTTGCCTCAAATTCAAGTCCGTTTGTGTAAATATGTACTTGAGGCTTTTATGATCCGTATAGATCTCACATCGATGACCAAGGATATAATGTCTCCAAATCTTCAATGCATGCACCACTGCTGCTAGCTCCAAGTCATGCGTAGGATAATTAAGCTCGTGCTTCTTTAATTGTTGTGAGGCGTAGGCTACCACTTGTCCTTCTTGCATGAGCACACATCCAAGCCCATGTCTCGATGCGTCACAATATATGTCAAAGCTCTTTCTTACGTCTGGCAATACCAGAACCGGTGCTGTGGTTAGCCTTTTCTTGAGTTCCTCAAAACTTCCTTGGCAGGCTGGTGTCCAATGGAAGACCTTCCCTTTCATTAGCAACTCCGTCATAGGCTTTGCTATCTTAGAGCAGTCTTTAATAAAGCGTCGATAGTATCCAGCCATCCCAAGAAAACTCCGAATATCCCTCACGCTCTGCGGTTGGTCCCACTTCAGAACATCTCTCACTTTTCCAGGATCGACCGATATCCCTTCCTTGGAGATAATGTGGCCTAGGAAGATATTTCCTTTAGCAAAAATTGACACTTGTTAAGCTTGGCATACAATTGATGCTCATGGAATTTCTGCAAGGTAAATTTCAAATGTTCATCATGCTCCTCCACACTTTTTGAATACACCATAATGTCGTCGATGAAAACCACGACGAACTTGTCCAAGTACTCCATGAAAACCTTGCTCATAAGGTACATGAAGTATGCGGGTGCATTTGTCAACCCAAAAGACATGACTGTATATTCATACAAACCATACTGTGTTCGAAAGGCTGTCTTGGGTATGTCGGAGGGCTTAATCTTCAGCTGCAAGTATCCCGACCGAAGATCAATCTTGGAGAACACTCGGGCTCCTTTCATTTGGTCGAACTGGTCCTCTATACGGGGCAGAGGGTATTTGTTCTTGATTGTTACCTCGTTGAGTGACGCGACCCGCTCAGCCGAGACAGGCCACTTGCCCAGGAATCACATTGGGTGGTGCCGTGTTGTGCGGCACCCAACAACACACATATGAGGAACAATGTATTACATAAAACAATAGCGGAAGCTTACAAGTTTTTCCTTTGTAAATACTTTACATCAAGTAACTACAGCGGAAGTCTATATCAACTCACGTCGAATAACTAAAAGCACTCGAGATGAAGTCCAGCCCGCGGACTCCTCTCGCTAGCAACACGAAGACAACAGCAGCGGCTGGGTTCTCCCTGGGTTAAATGACTCGGAAGTCTCCGGGTCCCACCAGACAACCTTCTTTTCAGCATCGTTGTTAACCTGCAAAACCACTTATATAGCAAGCGTGAGCACATAGGCCCAGCAAGTCTAACCCGTCTCTTCTAAACAAGAAACTCTACATGCACGACGGTTACAATTGGGTCGGCTAGATTTGCATAAAGGACTCGCCTAAAGTTGATCCTTAACTTTCATATTTTAAGCCTCATTGTGCAGACCTTGAGCCGAAAAGCATCACAACTCCACTATCAAACAAGAAACGCTTTGTTGCGATGCTCCTTGCACAAAGTGAAAGTAAACTTTAATGAGCCTATCTCTAATTCAATCATGGTTGCAATACAAGTTATAGCACCGCCTTATCAAGTTCAAAGATAAACCTTTCCAGTTGTTACTACGTCAAGACACAGTGGGCAAGTATGCTCATATGACCGCGAGCGACGGTGATTCGAATCAGTACACGCCCAGACTACACGACACGTACACCCGTACTCCGAGTTGCCGGCAGCAACCTCGACTGACGTTGTACGCGGCCACCTTTCCCAAGATCTTCCACATTGGACGCAGTCCAACTGCCCCGAGTACGCAAGCTCCCTCAAGGTACATACCCATTGTGGTATGTTCTTGAGCGAGGTACCTCCTGCTACCCTGATGCCGAAAGCCTAAGGCAGTTGGAAAAGTTCCACTATGGATCTCCCAAGGTACATCGGTTTCCTGGGTCCCATATAGCCAGTATGCGCCCGGTACACAACTCAAACTTTTCCAACAGGGCCAAGCACGGACGGGCCTTAACCGACACAGGCAGGGCTATGCACGCACGGCCTGCAACCTGCTGCATCTAATCCTCCCTGCCCGGTCTCCATTTATTATGTGTGAACTTTCCTCATCTTCTCTAAATTGGACCCGTTCCAGGTACACCAGCCCTAAACTCGTGAGTAGATTCCAACTACTCGTCTTCTACCGGACCTTTCCTACTAAAATTAGCGTAGCCAAATTCCCTCGGGGAGTTGCTATTCTACCCTTCTCTCTTAGGTGTTTCTGGTCATGCAAGTGGGGTTTTCAATATCATCTAGATGTAATGCAATCAATGATGCAAAGCTATGATCTCTACAAATAAAAATGCTTTATAAAACGGTTCAAATGCAAACCGGGGCTTGCCTGTTTTGCAGGTGACTAAGGTTACAATCAGTTAGTGACGATCACTTGGAGCTTGATCACTTGTTTTCCTCCCTCCTTGATCTTCACCTCAAGTTCTTCTCACCTTCTGCACGTATAGGCTACACGATATGATCATGCATATGTATTTAATTAAAAAGCTTTTGCTATTAAGATCTAATGACAGTTTTAAAACTGTAACTCTGTTTAAGAATTTAAAATGACACTGGTGCTAGTGGTTTGGGTTGGGCTTAAACACTAAGATCAATTATTAAGTGCTTTTCCCACTTAAGTGTTGATCACCTTAAGAGGTTACCTATGACAGTGGTGATCCAGAGCTCCAATGGAGCTGGGAATTTTCATGTGAGTTCCGGGTCACAAGAAAGTCCTCTGGACCAAAATTTAGCACTTTTCATGGAGTGGTTTATTCAGAATAATTCTCTAAGTGTTTAATCAAAGATGAATTAATTCTGAGGTAACTCCCAGGTTCATGTCAAACTCAGTGATCCACAATTTCAATTATAGTTCATAGAGTCCACATGAATTTTCCTAGGATTTTTGGAGCTAAGAATGGCCCAAAACTGAATTTACAAGTTTTGAAAATTCTCTGAAAATGTTTTCTGTATTCATTTGAATACAGGAACTTACAATCTGAATTACCCTGATCAATTCAACTCCAAATGAGCTGAAACTTTTACAGGAGTCTAATAACACCGTAAAGATTATTCTGGCAAAATTTGAGGATTTTTGGATAAACCAAACTCCCTCTAAAATTCTTTTGCTGAAAAGCTTTAAAGAATTTTCCAGAATTAAATAAATACTTTCGTACAAATTGGGTTGCATAATTGGATAGAGTTTGTCAGTCTGAATCTAACCCAATTTGAATCACTAAATTTGGAGGTTCCTAGCAAAAGTTATGCTCTTCTAAAGTTTGGGAAAAATCTGGGATTTGAATAAATCCGAGGTAAAGTTTAAACCTGACTGTGGGCCATGGGGCACGTGTCAGTTGCTGAGGAAGTGCCACACGGGGTCACAGGGTTATTTCCCGCGCTGTCACAATTGATCCCGTTCCACAGACTATCCAGCCCGATACCCTGAGCCACTGACAGGCGGGACCGGCGAGGCCTTCTTCAACCTCACGCGCCCGCGCGATCCCGCCGCCGGTCTCGCCGGAGAAGCTCCGGGATTAGTCGTCCGGCCATCTCAACTGCTGAAACTCGCCGCCAGCCCCTAATTCAACGTGAGGAACACGCTGGTGGGGTTTGCTCGAGCCGGTAGGGCCCCCAAACTAGCCCGCGACGGCGCAACGGTTCGGACGAAGTCCGGCGACGTCGCCCCGACGCCCTAAGCCTTCTAGGCTTCAGTTTCCAAGCTCTAGAGCACCGGCGGACACTAAGGAACATCGACATGGGAATACAATGGCTCGGAAACGGTTCTAAATTAGGGTTCGCCGTGCACCCGAACCTTTCCGCCATAGCCGCCGTCGCAAAGACTGGAAATACGTCGTGCACAGTGTGTTTCATGCGGGGTTTCAAAAGCAAACTGGGGCGTCCTTACGTCTAGCCCTCATGTGCGAAGTTTCGGGCTATCTAGACCATAATCAACTGGGAATTTCTCGGAAACGTACCGGAAGGTCGGTTTGCACCGATCGGGAGAGATTCTCGAAATTCCCTGCCGACGATCCACGGTTGATCCTGAGCTTCGGGGGTGAGTTGCCTGGACGTCGCGCACGCCCAGAGATGGCCTAGCTCGGTAGTAACAAGCCGCGGTTGAAGCTGCCCATGAGAGCACTTGCTCTCGGTTCTATGGCGGCTGCTGTGGAAACTCGCCGTTCTCGGTGCAGAGAGCGTGAATCCGCTCGGTGATGGATCGGGGATGTTGTGGGGTGTTCTGCAGTGCAGTTTTGCTGCTCAGCTGCGGCTGGCACAAGCGCTAGGTGGTGGTCGATCGACCGAGAGCTCGGCGGCAGTTCTCGGTTGATTTCTCGCGCGAGGAAAGGAAGAACAACGTGGCTTCGGGGCTTCGGTGATGAGAGGGAGAAGGAGCCCGACAGGGGGTAATAAAGCCCTGGGTGAGGCAGTTCCCACGGGGAGGCGGACGCCCGAGGCGGTGAGCGCCGCTGTCGGCTCTGCCGATTGCTTCACGTGGGAAGTAAGCAAAACAGAGACTGTGGACTTCAGATCTTTTGCAATTTCAGTGCTCCCAATGACATGTGGGACCCACTGATCAGTCCTCCTTATCCCCCCTCCAAATATCTCCCAAGTTTGAATGTTGAGTGAATTCAATTGTGGGAATTCAAATCTGGTATGCATTTGGATAATTAGGCAAGTTTCATCCAAATTCAAATTAGTGTTTGAATTCTTTGTCATTTAAAGTCCATTTTTGGAAAAATGGGTTGCAAATCATTTCCATAAATCATGAAACTTTGCACACCCCCTAATTTGGACTCAAGGAATCCAAATATGAAATCTGATTTTTATTTTGGCTGTTGCAAATGAGATTTGTAGCACAACAGTTTGGAAATTCCTAGTGTTGCTCTCATTTGAATTTTGAGTTTGAACAATTGTTCTAAATCTAATTTTTGCTTCCTCACACATATGGGAACTTCCCATCTTTGTTTTAGACCCCTCTAGGGTCCCAAGTTCTCAAATAAACATTTGACTTGTGTGAAGAAAACCCTCATGTGGGTTATCACATGTGGGGAAAAAGTTTTAACAAGTCCAAAATTTCATACATGTGAAACCAACTTTTGCAAATAAGTGTTTCTTTGTATTCATAATTTTGGGACCTTTACATTCCTCCCCCCTTAAAAGGAATCTCATCCCGAGATTCAAAGGAAGACGAGGTGGGAGGTAATTACAAGGTTTATGACAAAAGCTCCGGATAATTCTTGTGGATGTAATCTTCGGTTTCCCACGTCGCCTCTTCCGGGGTATGATTACTCCACAGGACTTTGTAAAATTTCAAAGTCCGGTTCCTAGTGGTCCGGGTCTTTTCGTCGATAATCTGTACAGGTTGCTCGACATAGGTGAGATCCGGCTTCAACTCGTCGATGTCTTCGATGCGGATGGCAGCTGTAAACTTGAGACACTTCCACAGCTGGGACACGTGAAATATGTCATGAATACCGGCAAGGCTTGCCGGTAGTTTCAGCCGGTAGGCTACAGTTCCGCACTTCTCCGTGATAGTAAATGGACCGATGAATCGGGGAGCAAGTTTCCCCTTGACACCGAACCGATGAATCCCCTTCATCGGAGACACACGAAGATACACGTGCTCTCCGACTTCGAAATGCAGCGGTCGACGTCTCTGGTCCGCGTAGCTCTTTTGACGAGATTGGGCAGCTTTGAGGTTTTCTTGTATTATCCGAACTCTCTCTTCGGCTTCATTGACAAGATCAACCCCGAATGTTACTTGTTCACCGGATTCGCACCAGTTCAAGGGTGTACAACACTTCCGGCCGTATAGAGCTTCATATGGTGCCATCTTAATGCTCGTATGATATCCGTTGTTGTACGAGAACTCCGCCAGCGGTAAGTGATCATCCCAGCTCTTACCGTGATGGATGGCACACGCCCTTAGCATATCTTCCAGTATTTGATTCACCCTCTCAGTTTGCCCATCGGTTTGAGGTTGATATGCAGAGCTTCTAATCAACTTTGTCCCCAAGGAGGCGTGTAGCTGTTCCCAGAAACGGGCTACGAACAGCGATCCTCTATCTGACACAATGGTGCGGGGAACTCCATGTAAGCACAAGATCCGTGCTATGTACAACTCTGCATACTGCTTTGTGTTGTACCTAGTATGCACAGGGATGAAATGTGCTGATTTGGTTAATCGGTCCACGATTACCCAAACCGAATCATGGTTGTGGGAGGTCATCGGCAACCCGACGATGAAGTCCATACTCAAGTCTTCCCACTTCCATGCCAGTACTTGCAATGGCTGCAACAGGCCTGACTTCTTCATATGGTCGGCCTTGACTCTTCGACACGTATCACACTCTGAAACGTACTTTGCAACTTCACGTTTCATACGTGTCCACCAAAACTTCTTCCAGAGATCTTGGTACATTTTATTACTGCCCGGATGAATGGAAAACTTGGACAAATGAGCTTCATCCAAAATTTTCTTCCGTAGTCCCATATCCCGGGGTACTACAATCCAGTCGTTAAACCACAAAGTACCCTCATCGTCCTTCCGGAAGCACTTCATTTCTCCGTTGTCTAATCTTCGTCGTATGTGAGACATACCCTTATCTTTTCGTTGAGCCTCAATGATCTCCTCTCGGATGGTAGGAATAAGAGCAAGATTATAGAGAGCTCCATACGGGATGACACGGAGGCTTGGTTCTTCATCATCCATTTCAGCAATATTTAGGTGATGGATATGCGCCTTACGACTGAGCGCATCGGCGACCACATTCGCCTTTCCTGGATGATAATGAATTTCTAGTTCATAGTCCTTAATGAGCTCTAGCCATCTTCATTGCCTGATGTTCAGTTCTTTCTGAGTGAAGATGTACTTCAAGCTCTTGTGGTCGGTGTAGAGGTGTACAAGATTTCCGAGCAAGTAATACCTCCACATCTTTAAAGCAAGGACCACAGCAGCTAACTCAAGATCATGAGTTGGATAATGCTGCTCGTGATTTCTGAGTTGACGAGATCCATAAGCGACCACTCGTCTTTCTTGCATCAGCACGCAGCCAAGACCGATGCCAGATGCATCGCAATAAACGTCGAATGGCTTTGTCGTATCCGGCTGAGCAAGAACTGGGGCTGTTGTGAGATGCTTCACTAAAGTCTTGAAAGCTTGATTACACGCAGCGCCCCACACGAATCTGGTATTCTTCTTTAATAATTCCATCATCGGTTTAGCAATCTTGGAAAAACTCGGAATAAACCTCTGGTAGTAACCCGCTAAACCGAGGAAGCTTCGTATTTCATGTACTGACTTTGGTGACTCCCCATTTCTGCACTTGGATAATCTTACTCGAATCTACAGCGATGCCCTCCGCTGAAATGATGTGTCCGAGAAAAGGTACTTGATTAATCCAGAATTCACACTTGCTGAATTTTGCATAGAGCTGATGATCTCGCAATCTTTGTAGCACAATATGCAGATGTTCAGCATGTTCTTCCTCTGACTTGGAGTACACCAAGATATCGTCGATGAAGACCACGACGAATTTATCCAACTCCGGCATGAACACTGAATTCATCAGGTACATAAAGTGTGCCGGGGCGTTGGTCAAACAAAAAGACATAACGAGATACTCATACAGCCCGTATCTCGTTGAGAATGCCGTCTTCGGAATATCTTCTGCCCGGATTTTAATCTGGTGATATCCGGACCGAAGATCCATCTTTGAAAATACCTTCGCACCCACTAATTGATCGAAGAGCATATCAATGCGAGGTAGTGGATACTTGTTCTTGATGGTAACGGCATCAAAGGACGATAATCAACACAAAGCCGTAGTGTTTCGTCCTTCTTCTTGACAAACAACGCTGAACAACCCCACGGTGATGAACTCGGTCGTATAAAACCCTTGCTCATTAATTCACTCAGCTGTGTCTTCAATTCTACCAGTTCATTGGGTGCCATCTTGTACGGCCTTCGTGATATCGGTGTTGTTCCCGGTATGAGTTCAATCTTGAACTCAACGTCTCGTTCGGGCGGCATGCCCGGTAAATCTTCGGGAAACACATCCGGATACTCTCGTACCACCGGAATGTCCTCTATCTTGACAGCTTCCATGTGGTTCACTGTTGCAATCTGCTGCCGTCTGGCGCCCAGAATTAATATATGAAGACCGTGCTGTGGGGAGTTGAGCTCAACGGTCCTGGAGCTGATGTTAAGAACCGCTCTGTGGTAATTCAACCACGACATCCCCAAAATGATGTCGATCTTCAGACCTTCAAGAATAATGAGGGTCGTAGGGTATATTTTACACCCCAAACAAAGAGGTGCTCGGGAGACAACCTCACTTGCGGTGCTGCTGCCCCCGGGCGAAGATATGAGGTATTGCCTCTTTGTATAAACTGTTTGGGGCTGATGTTGAGCCACGAAAGACTTGCTAATGAAGTTGTGTGTGGCACCGGAATCAAAGAGAACTAAAACCGGTAGCTGATTCAGAGAAAACATCCCTGCTAAAGCGGCTTTTCCTTCCGGAACATCGTCAATCACCGTATAGTGAATATTGCCCCTTATCTGCCCTCCTATCTACAGATTAAGGTACGGATCGTATTGTTGTAAATATGATGACCCGTACCCTCGAATCCGCTCCGAACATTGCCTAGCATAATGGCCCATACGCCCACAAGTAAGACACGGATGCCTCTCCGGTTCTTCGTTGACTTGCGGTGGACTGCTAGGTACATATGGCTGCAGCGATGGAGCACAAACCACCGTCTGATGCTGCAGCAGTGGAGGTGGTGCAAGCTGTAAAACTTGACCAGCAATCAATCTCTGAGGAGTTGATCATACAGGTGGCCTCTATCTTACACCGGGTGGCGTTTGATACACCAAACGGTACTCTTGAGGCACATAACTTGTGCTAGCCTGCTCGATCTCACTCATCTTTCTCTTCTCCGCTTCCACTCAAGTGTCGGCTTCTCTTGAATGAAAGCCGCATCGACCATGTCGGTGTAACTGCCGTTATTGTGTACAGCCAGCTTTTCCCGTAATATGGCACTCAGGCCATGGAAGAATAGGTCACACCGTGCCTCTTCTTTCGCCACATATTCGGGAGCATATTGGGCCAAAAGATTAAATCTCATGACATACTCGAGGACACTCATGTCCCCTTGCTTCAAGCCCAAAAATTCCTCCCGCTTTGCCTTGACAATACCTAGTGGTATGTAACGAGTACGAAAGGCTTCACAAAACTCCCTCCATGTCACTTGATGGTTCTTCGGAATGGTGGCAAGATGATCCACCCACCAGTTTCCGTCAGCTCCATGGAGTTGTTGAGCGGCAAACTTAGTTTTCTGGTAGTCATCACACTTGAATACTCCAAATTTCGACTCCATGACACGAAGCCATTGATCTGCTTCCACAGGTTCGGTGGCTTCAGTAAAAATTGGCGGTTGAGTCGCCAAGAAGTGCAGATAAGCGTCCCGAGATGGAACGACTTGTTGCGTGTTCTGGAGTATGCCTTGCTGTACCAAAGCTTGGAGTAAGCGTGTGTGTTCTTGCGTTGCTTCTTGGAGTAGCCTAGTGTTCTCTTGGTTAGACTCGACGACTCGAGTCATAAGATTCATCCATCCCGTGGATGGTGTTTCTGATGGTGGAATAGAAGCATCACCACCTCGACGAGAACTTCCGGCCCTACTCCTAGAGCGAGTACGAACCATACTGCAAAATGTAGTTGAGATGAGTTAAACAAGAACTCAGCAGTATGTGAGACTAATGGAACATGATTATGTCCAAACTTTATGAAAGCAGTAACAAAATTCATGTTTACAAAACTCCTTAGTAGGCATAACTATCCAGCCTATCTGTACAGGACAGACCTTTATGCACTATCTCCAGATTTTGATCTAGTTAAGGGCATTTTCATAACTCACGTTCAATACCAAAGTTAAAGTTAACTTCAGTATTTTTCCAACGAGTACTCGTATGACCTCAGATCATCTCCGGATTAAAAGTTATGATTTTTCCAAAGTTGACAGGATTCCTGGATAAAATTTGCCAGCACCTCCTTTGTACGTGGCTGATTTTATCACAGTTGTATATGTAAATACAATGAGAACCTGAACAAACTTCGAACTACAACAATGTTGCACATTTCATAACCTATCCAATGGTGTATCATAGGCTTCTTAAGGGTTTCTCTATAGAAAGTTATGGCTTAAAAACAGGAAGGTCCAGAGAGGTTTTGTTGCTGTCCTGGTTCTGGACAGTTTACCTTACTCTGAACTTTCTACCCATTTAGAATGTGATTTAGCTCTGGAGGTCTACAAAGAAGTTGTAGATCACTTGAAAATATTTCCAGATCTGTATCATACACCTTAATTGGGTCAAGCTACTCAGAGTTATGCTCTGATGAAGTCCAGCACAAATTTCTGCTGAAAACAGAGCACTCTGTTTTTGAAATCTTTGAAGTCTAATCTTCCTCTCGTTTGAATCTTAGCTCAAAATAAGAGTTCAGTAACTAATATTCGTTTCAAACTTCCATTTTTAGTTGAAAGTTAGTTCATGAGTCATTTCGTCAAAGGAAAGGGGTTATTAGGTTTAGTACGGCGTCGATGCACCGTAAGTAACATGTCGGTACTACGTAGCCTCACCAAAAGAAAATCCTATCCGGATTATACTGGCATAAACGTATCTTAGGTGGCACTAAAACGGTCACTCGCAAACGTGTACTATACGTAATACGGTTTCGTGGTTAATCCTGCACAAGTCACACTCAATCGTCAGGTCCGGCTGCACACCGAACCCGGTATCCATACAGTTCTTACACCCGTCCGTCATCACTCGCACAGGTGTTCTCAAGTGAAACACGCCTTGAGCTACGTGTTCACGTTACTAACCACGTGACGGGGTTTCCCAAATTGCACCATGCACGCCTGGGACAGACGTTGCTCGAGTACCCCAAACGACATGAGGAGTCGTAGAGGATACTAGCGGATCGGGTTACCTGCCACCCGTGGGGCTCCACCCTTCAGCTTGTGCGCACTGGTGGACAGCGCTTACATGCACCCCCCAAGACATAAATTTTCCCGAGATGCACGATTTTCCGATATAACAAATAAGTTAGGTTGCCACCTTCATAATAAGCTAATAGTAATCCTTATGTGGGCCTAATACCGTATCCTCACCGTAACCTAAATTTTTGTCGTAATACCTTCCTTATTCTGTGTGCTATTACCAATGCGGCTCTGATACCACGCTGAAGCGACCCGCTCAGCCGAGACAGGCCACTCGCCCGGGAATCGCATTGGGTGGTGCCGTGTTGTGCGGCACCCAACAACACACATATGAGGAACAATGTATACATAAAACAATAGCGGAAGCTTACAAGTTTTTCCTTTGTAAATACTTTACATCAAGTAACTACAGCGGAAGTCTATATCAACTCACGTCGAATAACTAAAAGCACTCGAAATGAAGTCCAGCCCGCGGACTCCTCTCGCTAGCAACACGAAGACACCAGCAGCGGCTGGGTTCTCCCTGGGTTAAATGACTCGGAAGTCTCCGGGTCCCACCAGACAACCTTCTTTTCAGCATCGTTGTTAACCTGCAAAACCACTTATATAGCAAGCGTGAGCACATGGGCTCAGCAAGTCTGACCCGTCTCTCCTAAACAAGAAACTCTACATCCACGACGGTTACAATTGGGTCGGCTAGATTTGCAT
The DNA here is from genome assembly GCA_030760725.1 of Neostapfia colusana. Classification (NCBI taxonomy): domain Eukaryota; kingdom Viridiplantae; phylum Streptophyta; class Magnoliopsida; order Poales; family Poaceae; genus Neostapfia; species Neostapfia colusana. Next base: position 47,326,058 of record JASWHV010000017.1, read on the forward strand.
AAAGGACTCGCCTAAAGTTGATCCTTAACTTTCATATTTTAAGCCTCATTGTGCAGACCTTGAGCCGAAAAGCATCGCAACTCCACAATCTAACAAGAAATGCTTTGTTGCGATGCTCCTTGCACAAAGTGAAAGTAAACTTTAATGAGCCTATCTCTAATTCAAACACGGTTGCAATACAAGTTATAGCACCGCCTTATCAAGTTCAAAGATAAACAATTCCAGTTGTTACTACGTCAAGACGCAGTGGGCAAGTATGCTCATATGACCGCGAGCGACGGTGATTCGAATCAGTACACGCCTGGACTACACGACACGTACACCCGTACTCCGAGTTGCCGGCAGCAACCTCGACTGACGTTGTACGCGGCCACCTTTCCCAAGATCTTCCACATTGGACGCAGTCCAACTGCCCCGAGTACGCAAGATCCCTCAAGGTACATACCCGTTGTGGTATGTTCTTGAGCGAGGTACCTCCTGCTACCCTGACGCCGAAAGCCTAAGGCAGTTGGAAAAGTTCCACTATGGATCTCCCAAGGAACATCGGTTTCCTGGGTCCCATATAGCCAGTATGCGTCCGGTACACAACTCAAACTTGTCCAACAGGGCCAAGCACGGACGGGCCTTAACCGACACAGGCAGGGCTATGCACGCACGGCCTGCAACCTGCTGCATCTAATCCTCCCTGCCCGGTCTCCATTTCTTATGTGTGAACTTTCCTCATCTTCTCTAAACTGGACCCGTTCCAGGTACACCAGCCCTAAACTCGCGAGTAGATTCCAACTACTCGTCTTCTACCGGACCTTTCCTACTAACATTAGCGTAGCCAAATTCCCTCGGGGAGTTGCTATTCTACCCTTCTCTCTTAGGTGTTTCTGGACATGCAAGTGGGGTCTTCAATATCATCTAGACGTAATGCAATCAATGATGCAAAGCTATGATCTCTACAAATAAAAATGCTTTATAAAACGGTTCAAATGCAAACCGGGGCTTGCCTGTTTTGCAGGTGACTAAGGTTACAATCAGTTAGTGACAATCACTTGGAGCTTGATCACTTGTTTTCCTCCCTCCTTGATCTTCACCTCAAGTTCTTCTCACATTCTGCACGTATAGGCTACACAATATGATCATGCATATGTATTTAATTAAAAAGCTTTTGCTAATAAGATCTAATGACAGTTTTAAAACTGGAACTCTGTTTAAGAATTTTAAATGACACTGGTGCTAGTGGTTTGGGTTGGGCTTAAACACTAAGATCAATTATTAAGTGCTTTTCCCACTTAAGTGTTGATCACCTTAAGAGGTTACCTATGACAGTGGTGATCCATAGCTCCAATGGAGCTGGGAATTTTCATGTGAGTTCCTGGTCACAAGAAAGTCCTCTGGACCAAAATTTAGCACTTTTCATGGAGTGGTTTATTCAGAATAATTCTCTAAGTGTTTAGTCAAAGATGAATTAATCCTGAGGTAACTCCCATGTTCATGTCAAACTCAGTGATCCACAATTTCTTTTATAGTTCATAGAGTCCACATGAATTTTCCTAGGATTTGTGGAGCTAAGAATGGCCCAAAACTGAATTTTCAAGTTTTGAAAATTCTCTGAAAATGTTTTCTGTATTCATTTGAATACAGGAACTTACAATCTGAATTACCCTGATCAATTCAACTCCAAATGAGCTGAAACTTTTACAGGAGTCTAATAACACCCTAAATATTATTCTGACAAAATTTGAGGATTTTTGGATAAACCAAACTCCCTCTAAAATTCTTTTGCTGAAAAGTTAAAAGAATTTTCCAGAATTAAATAAATACTTTCATACAAATTGGGTTGCATAATTGGATAGAGTTTGTCAATCTGAATCTAACCCAATTTGAATCACTAAATTTGGAGGTTCCTAGCAAAAGTTATGCTCTTCTAAAGTTTGGGAAAAATCTGGGATTTGAATAAATCCGAGGAAAAGTTTAAACCTGACTGTGGGCCATGGGGCACGTGTCAGTTGCTGAGGAAGTGCCACACGGGGTCACAGGGTTATTTCCCGTGCTGTCACAATTGATCCCGTGCCACAGACTATCCAGCCCGATACCCTGAGCCACTGACAGGCGGGACCTGCGAGGCCTTCTTCAACCTCGCGCTGCCGCGCGATCCCGCCGCCGGTCTCGCTGGAGAAGCTCCGGGATTTGTCGTCCGGCCCTCTCAACTGCTGAAACTCGCCGCCAGCCCCTAATTCAACGTGAGGAACACGCTGGTGGGGTTTGCTCGAGCCGGTAGGGCCCCCAAACTAGCCCGCGACGGCGCAACGGTTCGGACGAAGTCCGGCGACGTCACCCCGACGCCCTAAGCCTTCTAGGCTTCAGTTTCCAAGCTCTAGAGCACCGGCGGACACTAAGGAACATCGACATGGGAATACAATGGCTCGGAAATGGTTCTAAATTAGGGTTCACCGTGCACCCGAACCTTTCCGCCATAGCCGCCGTCGCAAAGACTGGAAATACGTCGTGCACAGCGTGTTTCATGCGGGGTTTCAAAAGCAAACTGGGGCGTCCTTACGTCTAGCCCTCATGTGCGAAGTTTCGGGCTATCTAGACCATAATCAACTGGGAATTTCTCGGAAACGTACCGGAAGGTCGGTTTGCACCGATCGGGAGGGATTCTCAAAATTCCCTGCCGTCGATCCACGGTTGATCCTGAGCTTCGGGGGTGAGTTGCCTGGACGTCGCGCGCGCCCAGAGATGGCCTAGCTCGGTCGTAACGAGCCACGGTTGGAGCTGCCCACGAGACCACTTGCTCTCGGTTCTATGGCGGCTGCCGTGGAAACTCGCCGTTCTCGGTGCAGAGAGCGTGAATCCGCTCGGTGATGGCTCGGGGATGTTGTGGGGTGTTCTGCGGTGCAGTTTTGCTGCTCAGCTGCGGCTGGCACAAGCGCTAGGTGGTGGTCGATCGACCGAGAGCTCGGCGGCAGTTCTCGGTTGATTTCTCGCGCGAGGAAAGGAAGAACAACGTGGCTTCAGGGCTTCGGTGATGAGAGGGAGAAGGAGCCCGATAGGGGGTAATAAAGCCCTGGGTGAGGCGGTTCCCACAGGGAGGCGGTCGCCCGAGGCGGTGAGCGCCGCTGTCGGCTCTGCCGATTGCTTCATGTGGGAAGTAAGCAAAACAGAGACTGTGGACATCAGATCTTTTGCAATTTCAGTGCTCCCAATGACATGTGGGACCCACTGATCAGTTCTCCTTATCCCCTCTCCAAATATCTCCCACGTTTGAATGTTGAGTGAATTCAATTGTGGGAATTCAAATCTGGTATGCATTTGGATAATTAGGCAAGTTTCATCCAAATTCAAATGAGTGTTTGAATTCTTTGTCATTTAAAGTCCATTTTTGGAAAAATGGGTTGCAAATCATTTCCATAAATCATGAAACTTTGCACACCCCCTAATTTGGACTCAAGGAATCCAAATATGAAATCTGAATTTTATTTTGGCTGTTGCAAATGAGATTTGTAGCACAACAGTTTGGAAATTCCTAGTGTTGCTCTCATTTGAATTTTGAGTTTGAACAATTGTTCTAAATCTAATTTTTGCTTCCTCACACATATGGGAACTTCCCATCTTTGTTTTAGACCCCTCTAGGGTGCCAAGTTCTCAAATAAACATTTGACTTGTTTGAAGAAAACCCTCATGTGGGTTATCACATGTGGGGAAAAAGTTTTAACAAGTCCAAAATTTCATACATGTGAAACCAACTTTTGCAAATAAGTGTTTCTTTGTATTCATAATTTTGGGACCTTTACATTGAGAGACCTATAGTCCACGCACATCCTTTGGGTTCCATCCTTCTTGTCTACGAAGAGCACCGGAGCTCCCTATGGTGACGAGCTTGGACGTATGAAACCCTTCTCCAACTGCTCTTGAATTTGCTTCTTGAGTTCTACTAGTTCAATGACGGGCATCCTATAGGGTCTCTTGCCTATGGGTGCAGTTCCGGGTACCAAATCGATTGCAAACTCAATGTCTCGGTCAGGGGGCATACCTGGAAGCTCTTCCGGGAACACGTCCGAAAATTTCTGAACCACCGGAATGCTGTCCAATGTTGCTCCTTCAACGTGGTTCAAATTTGCCCTTTCAGTGGTTTGTCGGGCTGACTCAAACTCGACACGGATGCCGTGCTCGTTTGTCAACTGCACGCTTCTTTCAGCACATTGGATTACCCCGTTGTGCTTGCTTAACCAATCCAAACCGAGTATTATGTCAATCCCTTGGGAGTCCAAGACAATAAGGTTGGCAAGGAAGTCTACCCCCCCTTATTTTAAGGCTTACTTTCGGACATACTATATTAGTCCTCATCTATTCACCGGGAGAATTAACTAACATAGCACATTTCAAGTGGGTTATGGGTAGGTGATGTTTGGCAACATATTTGGATGATATGAAGGAATGTGATGCTCCAGAATCAAACAAGATGGTGGCTGGGTTGGAGTTGGCAAGGAACATACCAATTACGACGTCCTTAGCCTGTTGTGCTTCCTCAGCAGAGACAAGGTTCACGTTGCCGCGAGCATAGTTCTGTTGTCCCTGATTTCCTTGATTGTCCCCTCCGTTCGGTCGCGGGTTCTGCTTGGGAATGTTGCCTTGCTGTCCAGGGCCTCTCCTCGGGCACTGGTTCGCGAAGTGTCCTATCTCCCCGCATGCAAAGCATGCCCTGTTGCCTGCGGCAGCAGGTACGTTGGGGCAGGGGTTTTGAACAGGAGCGCCATTGTTAGGTCAGGGCATAGGAGGCATGGGCACACGAGGTGCCGGTGCAATGAATTGTTGCTGTGGTGGCTGACCAGGGCGGTATACAGGAGTGGTTGATCCATACTGCGGTGCAGGGGGCATGTAACGAGGTCGTACGTTGCTCCCTTGAGGCTGGTATGACATCTTCCTCTTGCACTCTCGCTCGATCTCTCGGATCTTGTTTTCAACCACTATGGCCTTGTCAATCAGCTTCTGGAAGCTCACGTAGTCATTGTTGAGGAGTTGAATCTGAATCTCATCGTTCAACCCTCTCATGAACAGGTATTGCTTCCTGTGATCTGAGTTGACATCTTCGGGGGCATACCAGGACAGTTGCGTGAACATGTTGAGGTACTCATTCAAACTTTTCTGTCCTTGGCGGAGACCTTCGAACTCTTGCCTCTTGAGCATCATTACACCAGCAGGGATGTAATGAGAGCGGAAACTTTCCTTGAACTCAGTCCAAGTGATTATCTCTGGGTTGACATGGGTGTTGCATAGGGCATCCCACCAGTCAGCGGCAGCTCACATAAGTTGGTGCGACGCAAAGAGAACCTTCTCTCGGTCATTGCACTGAACAATGACAAGCTTTTTCTCCATGACTTTCAACCAGTCATCGGCCTCCATAGGATCACTAGCTTGAGCAAAGGTGGGTGGTCGAGTCCTCATGAACTCTCCCAGTCTTTTTTGAGCCGGCGGTGGTGGTGGCGGTGGTGCCGGAACAGGGTTGTTGTTGGCCTGCAACTGACCCAAAGTTTGGATCATGGTTTGCGTAAGCTGGTTTTGCATGGCCATCAACCTTTCTAGGTTGTTCTTGCCAGCTTCGGGGTTAACAAGATCTTCCTCGTGATCATCCTCTTGGTTGTCATGGACGTTCCTTCGGCCGGTGTTTCCTCTCACCATCTATGAGAGAGGTCAAAATAGAATAGAATGTTAGAAGGTTAAGTAGGTCCCTTCAACTATATGCATCAATGTGAGTTGGACTATATATATATTAGCCCATACGAGGATGTGAACAAGTGCCGAAGCATCTCACACCTCTTTTCTTCTGACGTGTGGATATGGACAACGTTTGGGGGACGTCCCACAACTCACACTAAGCACACAATCACAAACAATCATTGAAAAGGCTCATACAACTCCTATTCAAGGATTGTTCCCTATGTCAATGTGGGTTTAAAGCCAATCTAAGCGTCCTAGGGTGCTTCCTTTGGTCAGCATTGCTTAACTACCAATCTGTGTCCAATCTGTGACTCCTATTTAAGGGTGTAACCTACTGTTAACTCATGGCTCTAATATCAATCTAAGGTTTCTATCTAGGCGTGTAACCTACTGTAACCCGTGGCTCTGATACCAATCTGTGACGCCCTCAATTCTGTGGAAAACCATGGAAGTAAGAACTAATGCATATGTGTGCCCAGGATGTTCATCACACATATACATATATTCCACAAACTGAATTCAGAATATATATAACCACGAATAACAGAGTTTATTACAATGTCTCATGAGTCTTGGACTCATGCTTACAGCAGAAGTTTTATTTCTATGCAGCGGAAGTCTTTATTCTAATGCGGAAGCGATTTAACTAAAGCGGAAGCAAATCTAAGCAGAAGTGGCTCCATCTCTACTCCCTCCACAGGCAAGGTTGAGAACAGATCACACGCCTTAATGCTCCACTTGGTCTTCATAGTAAGCTTCTCCTGCTGCTGATGATGAAATAATAATGCAAGTTTGAGTACAATGATGTACTCAGCAAGTGCGGGAAAAACATGATATGCAGCTCATAACAAGGTAGGTATAAAAAGGCTTATTTGCAAAGAAAGCAGATTTATAAAACCATGATAAAACAACAACTTAACTTTAGATGAATGTAATCCTAGCATGTATTAAATTACCAACATACCTCCATCGCTTTCTATGTTCCACCCGAACATTAACCAACCTCATTCTTACTCACGAATACCTCGTCGTATTCGCTACCATCTCACGAATACCTTCACATATTCGCTACCATCTTATCTCATAAACAACTTTGTCTCACACCGAGACCCATCTCGTTACCATGACTCAACAGTCAGGCAACCACAACCAAAAACAATAACTATAACCAAGAACCTTCCCGATAACCATCCCAACTAATCATCCCAATAACCATCCCAGCTAATCATGGCAGTTTAGCCAGGCGCTCGTGACCATAAGCTCGGCTATCATGATAGTTTTAGACTCTGCAGAGTTTGCACCTCTTTATCCACAAGTTTGTGATTTCGTCACCCGTCGGCGACTGCAGAACATCCATTATACCAGTACACAACCGTCGGTGTATGGTCAAGAGATCACAAAATAGCCTTTACAAAGGGGCTACTAGATGTATGGACTCACTAAGGTATCACCGGTAGGCTAGAATCTCCAATTCTCCCACCCACGGGCCCCCTCTTGTGCCATGCAGTTCCCAGGGCAGTCCTCACTCGACTCCCATTCCCCGCGCCTTCCACAGTCCATAACACTCTAGCAACTTACCTAATTACTCAGCTAATCCGCACCCATACTTGGCCTTGTGGTGGCACTGTTATCCTGGCATGTGCATGCATGAACCGGTCCGTAGATCCACGGCAAGTAAACCACCATCTCATGCTACCTCATTCACAAACCCAGGCTTGCCTAGATCTCCCTCCGATCCATGTTCATTAACATCATCAGTTTCTCATTATCATTACGAGTGAAGTTAGCTAGACACATCTATCTCGCTTCCCAATCCCATAGACTCAGCGAAGCATAAAGCAAAAACCATACCCGACTCATAAACTTCCCAGGTGACAAGGGTGGTTTAACTAATACTAGTAAACTCCTATAAAAGGGTTTCCCATCATATTTGACTCAGCACACACACCTTTTCGCAAAACAAAATAGTTTCACCCAAAACATAGGATCAATATGGTCAAGGAGCACTTGCCTTGTTCTTGCGGTTCTGGTTGTTCTTGAATCCCAAAACCTTGTTGTTGCAGCTCGTCGTAGACAGCTCCCTGAGCTTGTCCTGCTAGGTAGGATCACGTGCATACAAGATTCACAGCAATCAATATCATGCACAAACCATAAACTAGATGCAATGATGCACATGCATGCTATCCTATGATTAGTTTTATTAGATTGGTCTGTACGTGTTCTTGCATGGCTTGCATGGATTTTATGATGAACAGGGGTGTTTGGATCAAAGGTGGACGTGGCGATGATCTTGTCTTTAGATCAACCTGACCATCAAATGATCTGTCCACGAGAAGGCTTCTGTTCGAAAGGGATCAAAGAACAGATGCAAAGAAAACACAACGATGTCGTAAGGCGGTATTGGAGACCTACCTTACGTTGTTCTCTGTCTCGAGGTCCTCCTCAGATCGTTGGGCTTTCCTCCGGTGTTCTTCCTTGCTGCACTCCGGCGATGGTCTACTCGGCGGGTTGGGACTTAGGGCTCTAAGTTGTCGGCTCAGGATTTGGAAAAGAAGTTTGTGATTTCGGCCAGGAGTTCTGGGTTCTATTTATAATCGGGAAGAGAAGAGTCCTAATCTGACTGTATCCCGAATATGAGTCTTGTTTGGATCTTACAACTTATCTTTAGTTGATTTGGTGCGGTATCATCGTGGAATTCAGGTCGGTTTCTGTTCCGGTATTTCTACGCGTACAGATTCCAAAATCGCTTCAGACCCCGTCACCATCGTGGTGATGAGCTCCGGAAGCTCCACGTGTCCACCGGGCCTGGTCTCTTACTTTCCGCAGAGACGGGCTTCGGTTGTGCCGCGTGTCAAACGAGCAAGACTTTCCTCTTCCTTGGAGGTGAGCTCCGCGTGCGCCAAGTATCCTGGCGGTCGGGATCTCCTCTCCTTTCGGATGTGGTTCCTCGCACGCCACATGTCAAGTAGGGCCAGACCTTCCTTCTTTCTCAGAGACGAGCTCCGAGGTTAACACGTATCCAGCAGCGACGGACCTCCCAGAGATAATCTCCGGTGGCGACACGTGTTTGATAGAACCGGACCTCTCGGAGTTGAGCTCCGAGATCGACACGTATCCCGCGTGACGGGTCCTCTGATTTCCGCAGTGACTAGCTCCGAAGGTGACATGTGTCCTGCGGAAATGCCTTTGCTTCTTCCGCAGAGGCTAGCTCCGGGGAAACACGTGTCCCACAGGGTCGGACCTTCCTCCCTTTTGTGGAGATGAGTCCCAAACACGCCACGTAGCCTACTTTAGCGGTGGACCTCTCCCCACTTCGCAGGGATGATCTCCGATCACGCCACGTGGCCAGCAGGCCGCGGAAGTTGTCTTCGGCGCTCTCTGAGAGCTGGATTCGGCTCTTATTGGCTATCCCTTTGATATTTTCCATTATTCCTACTTTTCTTAAAATGTTTTCTCTTCATAAAACATGAATATATGCTTACACCAGGAATGAGGGTGTCACAGACCCGAAGGAAGTAAGGTAGGTCTCCATTACCACCTTACAACGTCATCGCGTTTTTCTTTGCATCTGTTCTTCGATCCCTTCGAACAGAAGCTTTTTCGTGGGCAGATCACGTGTTGATCGGTCTAATCTAGATCTTGAGTCCAGATCATCGCCATGTCCACATTGGATCCGAACACCTTTGTTCATTGTAAAACCCATGCAAGCAATGCAAGAACACGTACAAACTGATCTAATAAAAACTGCACCATAGAATTAGCATGCATATGCACCATTGCATCTCGAGTAAAGTTTGTGCATAATGATTGATTGCTATGAATCTTGTATGTGCGTGATCATAAATAGAAGGACAAGATTAGGGAGCTATCTACGAAGGATTTCAGCACCAAGACTTCAAGATCCCAGAGCAACAGAAGCCGCAAGAACAAGGCAAGTGACCCTTGAAAGACTGTTTTGTTTGCGAAAAGGTGTGTGTGCTTGAGTCAACATGATGGGAAACCCTTTCATATGAGTTTACTAGTTTTGTTAACCTCCCTTGTCACCGGGAAAGTTAATGAGTCGGGTATGGTCATTTTTGTTTTTATGCTTCGCTGAGTCCATGGGATAGGGGAAGCGAGATAGATGTCTCTAGCTAACTGCACTCATATGAATAATGAGAAATGGATATTGTTAATGAACATGAATCGGATGGAGATCTAGGCAAGCTTGGTTTGTGAATGAGGTAGAATGAGATGGTGGTTACTTGCCGTAGATCTAAGGACCGGTTCATGCGAGCACATGCCAGGAATACAGTGCCACCACAAGGCCAAGTATGGGTGCAGCTTAGCTGACTAATTAGGTAAGTTGGTAGATTGTTGTAGACCGTGGAAGGCGCGGGGAATGGCAGTCGAGTGAGGACTGCCCTGGGAACTGCATGGCACAAGAGGGGGCCCGTAGGTGGGAGAATTGGAGATTCTAGCCTGCTGGTGAAACCTTAGTGAGTCCATACATCTAGTAGCCCCTTTGTAAAAGCTATTTTGTGATCTCTTGGCCATACACTGACGGTTGTGTACTGGTATAATGGAGGTTCTACAGTCGTCCGATGGGTGACGAAATCACAAACTTGTGGGTAAAGTGATACAAACTCTGTAGAGTCTAAAACTATCATGATAGTTGAGCTTACGGTTACGAGCGCCTGGACAACTTCCATGATTAGATGGGATGGTTATTGGGATGGTAATTGGTTTGGTTTTGGTTTGGTCTTTGGAATTGGTTTTGGGACTGCTGAGTCTGGGTAATGAGATTTGTTGCATGACTGTTGAGTCATGGCAATGAGATTTGGTCTCGGTATGAGACGGAATTGAATATGAGATGAGATGGTAGTGAATACAAGATGATATTCATGAGCATGTGAAAAGATGAGCAAGATAAATGTCTGGTTGAGACATGAAAAGTGGTGAATCATGATGGGGGTATGTTGACGTTTAAATACATGTTGGGATTACATTCATTTAAAGCTATTCGTTGTTTTTATCATGGTTTGTGAAATAAACTTTGCTTTCTGCAATGAACCTTTTTATAACTACCTTGCTGTGAGCTACATATCATATTTTCCCGCACTTGCTGAGTACATCATGTACTCAAACTTGCATTATTACTTCATCATTAGAAACAGGAGAGGAGTACTATGAAGACCAAGTGGAGTATTAGGCATACGATCTATCCTCAACCTTGTCTGTGGAGTAGAGATGGAGCCGTTGCTGCTGCTTAGTTGCTTCCACAATAGAATAAAGACTTGCGCTGCTAGAATAAGACTTCCACTGCTAGATTAAAGACTTCCACTGCTAGAATGAGTCTGGGACTCATGAGACTTTGTAATAAACCCTGTTATTTGTGGTTATATATATTCTGAATTCAGTTTGTGGATTATATGTGTATGTGTGATGAACATCCTGGGCAAACATACGCATTAGTCTCAGTTCCGAGAGGTTCTCTCTCAGAACAGTGGCGTCACAGATTGGTATCAGAGCCACGATTGATCATAGGTCGCACGCCTGGATAGGTCACTGATTGGTATCAGAGCCACGATTGATTGTAGGTCACACGCCGAGATAGAAAACACAAATTGGTATCAACCTGCCACGGTGGATCGTAGGTCACAAGCCTAGATAGGTCCCAGATTGGTTTTAGAAGCCACACTGACCATAAGATGCAAGCCTAGGTAGAAGCCATAGTTGGATCACAGATTGGTACCATAGGTATCGCCCCAAACCACCTTGACATAGGGTGAAATCACAGATTGGTATCACCCCAAACCACACAGGACCCCCATTGAATAAGCTTGAATAGGAGTTGTATGAATCTTTTTGTGATGATTGTTGTGCTTGTGTGCTTAGTGTGAGTTGTGGGACGTTTCAATGTTGTCCATATCCACACATAGTAGAGAGGTGTGAGATGCTTCGGCACTTGTTCACATCCTCATATAGGATGATATATAGTCCAACCACCTTGATGCATATAGTTAGGGGGATTCATCTAACTTTCTAACCTCTATTCTATTCAACCCTCTATCATAGATGGTGAGAGGAAACTCCGGCCGCCAAGGAAGGAACGTCCGCGACAACCAAGAAGGGACCACGTCGAGGTTCCTGAGAATGACAATCCCAGAGCTGGTGCAAACAACCTGGAATGGTTGATGGCCATGCAGAACCAGCTTATGCAAACTATGATCCAAACCTTGGATCAGCTGCAAGCCGACAACAATAACCCCGTTCCTGCACCCCTGCCACCACCACCGCCGGCTCACAACCGACAGGGAGAGATCATGAAGACTCGACCACCCACTTTTGCACAAGCTAATGACCCCATGGAGGCCGACAATTTGTTGAATTCCATGGAGAAGAAGCTTGTCATAGTTCAGTGCAATGACTGAGAGAAAGTTCTCTTCGCATCGCACAAACTCATGGGAGCAGCCGCTGACTGGTGGGACGCTCTATGCAACGCTCATGTCAACCCGGAGACTATTACTTGGACTGAGTTCAAGGAGAGTTTCCGCTCTCATTATATCCCTGCTGGAGTAATGATGCTCAAAAGGCAAGAGTTTGAGGGTCTTCGCCAAGTAAAGAAGAGCGTGAATGAGTACCTCAACAAGTTTACACAGCTTTCAAGGTATGCCCCCGAAGATGTCAACTCCGACCAAAGGAAGCAGTACTTGTTCATGAGAGGGTTGAACAATGAGATCCAGGTTCAACTCCTCAACAATGACTATGTGAACTTCCAGAAGCTAGTTGACAAGGCTATAGTGGTTGGGAGCAAGATCTGAGAGATCGAGCAATAGGGCCAAAGAAAGATTCCATATCAGCCACAAGGGAGCAATGTACGCCCTCGGTACATGCCCCCAGCTGCACCACAGTATGGATCGTTTCGCCCTAATCAACCACCACAACAACGTCCTGTCGTGCAAGCACCTCGTGTGCCTTTGCCTCCTACGCCTCGTCCCAACGTGGGTTCGTATGCTCAAAACCCCCGCCCCAACGTACCTGATGCCGTGGGCAACAAGGCATGCTTTACATGCGGAGAGACGGGACACTTTGCGAGCCAGTGCCCAAAGAGAGGTCCTGGACAACCAAGCAACGTGCTCAAGCAAAACCCACGGCCGAACGGAGGAGCCAATCAAGGAAACCATGGACAGCAGAACTACGCTCTCGGCAATGTGAACCATGTCTCTGCTGAGGAAGCGCAACAGGCTGAGGACGTCGTGATTGGTATGTTCCTTGCCAACTCCAACCCAGCCACCATTCTATTTGATTATGGAGCATCACATTCATTCATATCATCCAAGTATGTTGCCAAGTATAATCTACCCATATCACACTTGAAATATACTATGTTAGTTAATTCTCCCGGTGGAGATGAGGACTAATATAGTATGTCCGAAAGTAAACCTTAAAATAAGGGGGGTAGACTTCCTTGCCAACCTCATTGTCTTGGATTCCCAAGGGCTTGACATAATACTCGGAATGGATTAGTTAAGCAAGCACAACGGAGTAATCCAATGTGCCAAGAGGAGCGTGCAGTTGACAAACGAGCACGAAACCCGTATTGAGTTCGAGTCAGCCCAGCCAACAACCGAGAAGGCAACGTTGAACCACGTCGAAGGGCAACATTGGAAAGCATTCCGGTGGTTCAAGAATTCTCGGACGTGTTCCCGGAAGAACTTCCAGGTATGCCACCTGACCGGGACATTGAGTTTTCCATTGACCTAGTACCCGGGACTGCACCTATAGCAAAGAGGCCCTATAGGATGCCCGTTAACAAACTAGTGGAGCTCAAGAAGCAGATACAGGAGCAGTTAGAGAAGGGACTTATACGCCCAAGCTCGTCACCGTGGGGAGCCCCCGTGCTCTTCGTGGACAAGAAGCATGGGACCCAAAGGATGTGTGTGGATTATAGGTCTCTCAACGAGGTGACGATCAAGAATAAATACCCGCTGCCCCGAATAGAAGACCTATTTGACCAAATGAAAGGAGCCAGAGTTTTCTCCAAGATTGATCTTCGGTCGGGATACTTCCAACTGAAGATTAAGCCCTCCGATATACCCAAGACTGCCTTTCGAACACGGTATGGTTCGTATGAATATATTGTTATGTCTTTTGGGTTAACGAATGCACCTGCATACTTAATGTACCTCGTGAAAAAGGTCTTCATGGAGTTCTTGGACAAGTTCATCGTGGTTTTCATTGACGACATCATGGTGTATGCTAAAAGTGAGGAAGAACATGAAGAACATTTGAGATTGGCATTACAGAAGCTGCGGGAGCATCAATTGTATGCCAAGCCCAGCAAGTGTCAATTTTGGCTATAGGAGATATCGTTCCTAGGCCACATTATCTCCGAGGAAGGAGTATCGGTTGATCCCAGAAAAGTGGGAGATGTTCTAAAGTGGAACCAACCGCAAAACGTGAGGGATATTCGGAGTTTTCTTGGGATGGATGGATACTACCGATGGTTCATCAAGGACTTCTCCAAGATAGCAAAACCTATGACGGAATTGCTAATGAAAGGAAAAGCCTTCCAATGGACACCAGCATGCCAAGAAAACTTTGAGGAGCTCAAGAAAAGGCTAACCACTGCGCCGGTTTTGGTGTTGCTGGACGTGAGCAAAAGCTTCGACATATATTGTGACGCATCCAGACAAGGGCTTGGATGTGTGCTCATGCAAGAAGGACAAGTGGTATCCTATGCGTCAAGACAGCTCAAGAAAAATGAGCTGAATTACCCCACACATGACTTGGAACTCGCAGCCGTGGTGCATGCATTAAAGATCTAGAGACATTATATCCTTTGTCATCGACGTGAGATCTATACGGATAATAAAAGCCTCAAGTACATATTCACCCAAACGGATTTGAATTTGAGGCACGTCGATGGTTGGAACTTATCAAGGATTATGATGTTGGAATCAACTATCACCCCGGAAAGGCCAACGTAGTAGCCGATGCATTGAGCCGGAAGGGAGCATGTAACCAACTCACGGTTCGGGAGCTACCGCCCGAGCTACGCAGGGAGTTCAAACGGTTACATCTAGGATTCTTGAATGAGATGGAAGTTATGGAACTCCACTCTTCATTAGAACAAGAGATAAGAGATGGCCAAGCAGCGGATGAGGAGATCAAGGAGATCAAGGAAAGGATCCGACAAGGAATATAGAAGGACTTCAAGGAAGACGAGAAGGGTACGCTTTGGCTAGGAAAAAGGATTTGTGTGCCTAACGTGAAGCACATCCGCGACACGATATTAAAGGAGGCACATGACTCACCTTATTTCATACATACCGGAAGTACCAAGATGTACAAGGACCTGAAGACTTGTTATTGGTTGGATGGTATGAAGAGGGACATAGCCGAGTATGTTGCCCTATACGACACATGCCAACGGGTTAAGGCCGATCATCAAAGACCCGCTGGACTGTTGCAACCCTTGAAGTTACCTGAGTGGAAGTGGGAAGACATCAGTATGGATTTCATCGTCGGATTGCCACGTACTCAGTCAGGTTACGACTCCATCTGGGTTATCGTGGACCAATTGACGAAAACCGCCCATTTTCTTCCTGTAAAGATCAAGTACAACGTTGCACAACTAGCCAATCTGTACATGGAGCAAATCGTGTGCCGCCATGGAGTCCCGAAGAGGATAGTCTCAGATCGGGGTTCTCAGTTTACCTCTAGATTTTGGAGGAAGCTGCAGAAAGCTATGGGTACACGACTAGATTTTAGCTCCGCTTACCACCCATAGACCGATGGACAAACAGAAAGGACAAACCAAATTTTGGAAGACATGTTGAGAGCCTGTGCCTTGAAGCATGGATGAAGTTGGGATAGGAGCTTGCCATATGCTGAGTTCTCCTATAACAACAGCTATCAAGCCAGTTTGAAGATGTCACCTTTTGAAGCGTTGTACGGTAGACGGTGTAGAACGCCGTTGTTTTGGAACGAGACCGGAGAGAACCAAGTGTTTGGACCCCAAGTGCTACAAGAGGCTGAGAAGCAAGTCCAAACAATACGGGAGAACTTGAAGGCTGCTCAGTCACGACAGAAAGGCTATGCATACAATAGGCAAAGGCAAGCTAGCACCTCGCTACATCGAACAATTTAAGGTTTTGAGCAAGCGAGGAGATGTAGCCTATAAACTAGAGCTCCCAACGCACCTCTCTGACGTGCATGAAATGTTTCACGTATCCCAGCTCAAGAAGTGCTTGAGAGTACCAGAAGAACAAGTACCGATGGGTGAAATCGAACTTCAAGAGGATCTAACCTACTGTGACGCCCTCAATTCTGTGGAAAACCATGGAACCGAGAACTGATGCGTATGTGTGCCCATGATGTTCATCATACATACACATACCATCCACAAACTGAATTCAGAATATATATATAACCATGAATAACAGGGTTTATTACAAAGTCTCATGAGTCTTGGACTCATGCTAGCAGCGGAACTCTAAATCTAGCAGCGGAAGTCTTCTAACTAGTGCGGAAGCAATCTAAGCAGCAGCAGCGGCTCCATCTCTTCTCCATCCCCACAGGCAAGGTTGAGGACAGATTACACACCTAATCCTCCACTTGGTCTTCATAGTATTCTTCTCCTGTTGATGATGACGAAGTAATAATGAAAGTTTGAGTACAATGATGTAGTCAGCAAGTGCGGGAAAATATGATATGTAGCTCACAACAAGGAAGGTATAAAAAGGCTCATTGCAGAAAGCAAAGTTATTTCTCAAAACCACAATAAAATAGCAACTTAGCTTTAAGTGAATGTAATCCCAACATGTATTAAAATACCAACATACCAACATTATGTTCATCACTTCCCATGTCTCAACCAGACATTAATCTTTTTCATCTTTGCTCCTGATACCTTCTCGTATTCGCTACCATCTCACGAATACCATCTCGTATTCGCTACCATTTCATCTCATAAAAAATTCTGTCTCACACCGAGACCAATCTCGTTGCCACAACTCAACAGTCATGCAACCAATCTTATCACCCGGACTCAACAGTCCCGAAAACCAAACCAAAACCAAAACCATAACCAAAACCATAACCAAAACGATAACCAAAAACCATAATCAAAACCATCCAAACTAATCATGGAAGTTGGCCAGGCGCTCGCGACCGTAAGCTCGGCTATCATGATAGTTTTAGACTCTACAGAGTTTGCACCTCTTTACCCACAAGTTTGTGATTTAGTCACCCGCCGGCGACTGCAGAACCTCCATTATACCAGTACACAACCGTCAATGTATGGCGAAGAGATCACAAAATAGCCTTTACAAAGGGGTTACTAGATGTATGGACTCACTAAGGTTTCACCGGCACGCTAGAATCTCCAATTCTCCCACCCACAGGCCCCCTCTTGTGCCATGCAGTTCCCAGGGCAGTCCTCACTCGACTCCCATTCCCTGCACTTCCCACGGTCCATAATAATCTAGCAACTTACCTATTTACTCAGCTAAGCCGCACCCATACTTGGCCTTGTGGTGGCACTGTTATCCTAGCATGTGCTCGCATGAACCGGTCCTTAGATCTACGGCAAGTAACCACCATCTCATTCTATCTCATTCACAAACCCAGGCTTTCCTAGATCTCCCTACGATTCATGTTCATTAACAACATCAGTTTCTCATTATTATTACGAGTGCAGTTTGCTAGACACATCTATCTCGTTTCCCGTATCCCATGGACTCAGCGAAGCATAAAAGCAAAAACATACCCGACTCAATAACTTTCCCAGTGACAAGAGTGGCTAACAAAACTAGTAAACTCCTATAAAAGGGTTTCCCATCATGTTTGACTCAAGCACACACACACCTTTTTGCAGACAAAGCAGTTCTCCAAAATATGGGATCAATATGGTCAATGGGCACTTGCCTTGTTCTTGCGGTTCCTGTTGCTCTTGGATCTCGAAACCTTGTTGTCGCAGCTCATCGTAGACAGCTCTCTGAGCTTGTCCTTCTATATGCGATCACGCACATACAAGATTCACAGCAATCAATATCATGCACAAACTCTACTTTAAGATGCAATGATGCATATGCATGTTAATCCTATGATGCAGTTTAGTTTGTACGTGTTCTTGCATGGATTGCATGGTTTTATGATGAACAGAGGTGTTCGGATCAAATGTGGATGTGGCGATGATCTTGACTTTAGATCAAACCGATCAACACGTGATCTGTCCAAGAAAAAGCTTTTGTTCGAAAGGAATCATAGAACATATGCAAAGAAAACACGATGATGTCGTAAGGTGGTATTTGAGACCTACCTTACGTTCTTCTTGGTCTCGGGGTCCTTCTCCTAGCAAGACAGATCGTCAGGGCTCTCTTCCGGCGATCTCCGGTGTCTGAACTCCGGGGAAGGGGTTTACTCGGCGAGCTGGGGCTAGGGCTCTAAGTTGTCGGCTCAGGAGGTGGAAAAGAAGTTCGTGGTTGTGGCCAAAGGTTTTCGGTTCTATTTATAAGAGGAAAACGGTGAGTCCTCCTCTGATTGGAATTCGAACAAGAGTCCTATTCAAATTGTTTTTGAATCTTAACAACTTATCTTAGATTGATTCAGTGCGGTAACATTGTGGAAACCGTGTTGGTTTCCTCCCGTACCGGTATTCCTGTGCGTACAGAAGAAAAACCACTTCACAACCGCGTCCTTATGCGGTGATGAGCTCCGGAAGCTCCACGTGTCCAGCGGGACCTGGGCTTCCCTTTTCCGTAGAGCCGAGCTCCAGTTGTGCTGCGTGTCAGGCGGGCGAGACCTCCCTCTTCCTCAGAGGCGAGCTCCGCGTGCGCCACGCGTCCTGGTGGGCGGGACCTCCCTTTCCCTCAAAGGCGAGCTCCGCGTGCGCCACCTGTCTCGTAGATTGGAACCTCCCCTCTCAACAGAGGCGAGTTCCGCGAACGCCACGTGTCAGTGCCGGACCTCCCCTCTCTTCGGAGGTGAGCTCCAATAGTGCCACGTGTCCTAACAGCGCCAGACTTCTTTTCTCCTCAGAGACGAGCTCCGAGGTTGGCACGTGTCCAACAGTGACGGACCTCCCGGAGGTAAGCTCCGGAGATGACACGTGTCCGAAAGTATCGGACCTCTCGGAGGCAAGCTCTAAAGGTGACACGTGTCCAGTAGGACCAGACCTCTCGGAGGTAAGCTCCGAGAGCGACACGTGTCTGGCGGGGCCGGACCTCTCGGAGGTAAGCTCTGAGAGCGACACACGTCCCGCGCGGCTGGTCCTCTCTTTTCCGCGGTGACTAGCTCCAACGCCGACACGTGTCCTTCGGGACTGGCCTCGCTCCTCTCCAGAGGCTAGCTCCGAGGGCAACACGTGTCCCACGAGGTCGGACCTCTCCACTTTTGCAGGAATGAGCCCCGAGCCTGCCACGTAGCCAGTTTAGCGGCGGACCTCTTCCCCTGTGCGGAGATGAGCTCCGAACGCGCTACATGGCCAGCGGGTATTGTCTTCGGCGCTCTTTGTGAACTGGAATTGGCTCCTTTTGGCTATCTTTTTAATATTTTCTCGGTTTCAACTTATTTTAAAAATGTTTTTTCTACATGAAACATGAATACATGCAGAAATAAAAAATGAAGGTGTCACAAATCTACACCCCTTAAGTTGAATCTCGCCCTCGAGATTCGTTAGTAGAGAATAGATGAGGCAATTCTGCTTTCTCGGCTGTTGGTTGGGCTGACTCAAACTCGATATGAGTTCCGTGCTCATTTGTCAACTACAGGCTCCTTTCAGCACATTGGATTACTCCGTTGTGCTTACTTAGCCAATCCATTCCGAGTATTATGTCAAGCCCTTAGGAATCCAAGACAATGAGATTGGCAAGGAAGTCTACCCCCCTTATTTTAAGGTTTACTTTCGAACATACTATATTAGTCCTCATCTCTCCATCGGGAGAATTAACCAACATAGTATATTTTAAGTGTGATATTGGGAGATTATGCTTGGCAACATACTTGGATGATATGAAGGAATGTGATACTCCAGAATCAAATAGAATGGTGGCTGGGTTGGAGTTGACAAGGAACATACCGATTACGGCGTCTTTAGCTTGTTGCGCTTCCTCAGCAGAGACATGGTTCACGTTGCCGCGAGCGTAGTTCTGCTGTCCATGGTTTCCTTGCTGTCCAGGACCTCTCCTCGGGCACTGGCTCGCAAAGTGTCCCGTCTCCCCGGATGCAAAACATGCCCTGTTGCCTACGGCAGCAGGTACGTTGGGGTGGGGGTTTTGAACAGGAGCACCTTTGTTGGGACGAGGCGCAGGAGGTAAAGGCACACGAGGTTCTTGTGCAACGGGTCGTTGCTGTGGTGGCTGATTAGGGCGGTATGCAGGAGCGGTCGATCCATACTGCGGTGCAGCTGGGGGCATGTACCGAGGGCATACGTTGCTCCCTTGCGGCTGGTATGGCATCTTTCTTTTGCCCTCTCGCTTGATCTCTTGGATCTTGCTCTCCACCACTATAGCCTTGTCAACCAGCTTCTAGAAGCTCGCATAGTCCTTGTTGAGGAGCTGAACCTGGATCTCATTGTTCAACCCTCTCATGAACAAGTACTGCTTCCGTTGGTCTGAGTTGACGTCTTCAGAGGCGTACCGTGACAGTTGCGTGAACTTGTTGAGGTACTCATTCACGCTTTTCTGTCCCTGGCGGAGACCTTCAAACTCTTGTCGCTTGAGCATCATTACTCCAGCAAGGATGTAATGAGAGCGGAAACTCTCCTTGAACTCAGTCCAAGTGATCGTCTCCGGTTCAACATGAGCGTTGCACAGGGCATCCCACCAGTCAGCGGCAGCTCCCATGAGTTGGTGCGACGCGAAAAGAACCTTCTTTTGGTCATTGCACTGAACTATGGCAAGCTTCTTCTCCATGGACTTCAACCAGTCGTTGGCTTCCATGGGCTCATTAGCTTGTGAAAAGGTAGGGGGTCGAGTTTTCATGAAATCTCCCAGCCTGTTGTGAGGCTGTGGTGGTGGTGGTGGTGCCGGAACGGGGTTGTTGTTGTTGTTGGCCTGCAGCTGACCCAAAGTTTAGATCATGGTTTGCATGAGCTGATTCTGCATGGCCATCAACCGTTCCAGGTTGTTTTCACCAGCTCCGGGGTTAACAGGAACTTCATCGTGGCCATCCTCTTGGTTGCCACGAACGTTCCTTCCTTGGCGGCCGGCGTTTCCTCTCACCATCTGTGAGAGAGAATGTAATAGAATAGAGGTTAGAAGGTTAGATGGATCCCTCCCAACTATATGCATCAAGGTGGATAGACTATATATATTAGCCCATATGAGGATGTGAACAAGTGCCGAGGCATCTCACACCTCTCTCTACTATGTGTGGATATGGACAACGCTGAAACGTCCCACAACTCACACTAAGCACGTAATCACAAACAATCATCACATAGGCTCAAACAACTCCTATTCAAGGCTTATTCAATGGGAGTCCTATGTGGTTTAGGGTGAATACCAATCTGTGACTTCACCCTATGTCAAGGTGGTTTGAGGTGATACCAATCTGCGATCCAACTATGGCTTCTCCTAGGCTTGCATCCAATGTCAAGGTGGTTTCAATGCCAATCTATGCATACTAGGCTTGCATCCTATGGTCAGTGTGGCTTCTAATACCAACCTGCTACTTGGGGTGCGTCCTACAGTCAACGTGGCTCTATAACCAATCTGTGATCATTCTAGGTTTGTGACCTACAGTCAACCGTGGTAGCTTGGTACCAATCTATGACAAGGCATGGCAGCTCTAATATCAATCTGTGACCTATCAAGGTTGTGTGATCTACGATCAACCCGTGGCAGGTTGATACCAATTTGTGTCTTATACCAATCTGTGTTTTCTATCTAAGCGTGTGACCTACCGTCAACCCGTGGCTCTGATACCAATCTGTGATGCCCTCAATCCTGTGGAAAACCACGGAAGCGAGAACTGATGCGTATGTGTGCACAGGATGTTCATCACACATACACATATCATCCACAAACTGAATTCAGAATATATATAACCATGAATAACAGGGTTTATTACAAAGTCTCATGAGTCTTGGACTCATGCTAGCAGCGGAAGTCTAAATCTAGCAGCGGAAGTCTTCTAACTAGTGCGGAAGCAATCTAAGAAGCAGCTGTGGCTCCATCTCTTCTCCATCCCCACATGCAAGGTTGAGGACAGATTACACGCCTAATCCTCCACTTGGTCTTCATAGTATTCTTCTCCTGTTGATGATAATGAAGTAATAATGCAAGTTTGAGTACAATGATGTACTCAGCAAGTGCGGGAAAATATGATATGTAGCTCACAACAAGGAAGGTATAAAAAGGCTCATTGCAGAAAGCAAAGTAATTTCCCAAAACCACGATAAAACAACAACTTAGCTTTAAGTGAATGTAATCCCAACATGTATTAAAATACCAACATACCTCCATTATGTTCATCACTTCCCATGTCTCAACCAGACATTAATCTTTTTCATCTTTGCTCACGCATACCTTCTCGTATTTGCTACTACCTCACGAATACCATCTCGTATTATCTACCATTTCATCTCATAAACAATTCTGTCTCACACCGAGACCAATCTCGTTGCCACGACTCAACAGTCATGCAACCAATCTTATCACCCGTACTCAACAGTCTCGAAGACCAAACCAAAACCAAAACCATAACCAAAACCATCCCAACTAATCATGGAAGTTGGCCAGGCGCTCGTGACCGTAAGCTCGGCTATCATGATAGTTTTAGACTCTGCAGAATTTGCACCTCTTAACCCACAAGTTTGTGATTTCGTAACCCGTCGGCGACTGCAAAACCTCCATTATACCAGTACACAACCGTCGGTGTATGGCCAAGAGATCACAAAATAGCTTTTACAAAGGGGTTACTAGATGTATGGACTCACTAAGGTTTCACCGGCAGGCTAGAATCCCCAATTCTCCCACCCACCCTCTTGTGCCACGCAGTTCCTAGGGCAGTCCTCACTCGACTCCCATTCCCCGCGCCTTCCATGGTCCATAACAATCTAGCAACTTACCTAATTACTCAGCTAAGCTGCACCCATACTTGGCCTTGTGGTGGCACTGTTATCCTGGCATGTGCTCGCATGAACCGGCCCTTAGATCTACGGCAAGTAACCACCATCTCATTCTACCTCATTCACAAACCCAGGCTTGCCTATATCTCCCTCCAATTCACGTTCATTAACAACATCAGTTTCTCATTATCATTACGAGTGCAGTTTGCTAGACACATCTATCTCACTTCCCGTATCCCATGGACTCAGCGAAGCATAAAAGCAAAAACCATACCCGACTCAATAACTTTCCCGGTGACAAGGGTGGCTAACAAAACTAGTAACTTCCTATAAAAGGGTTTCCCATCATTTTTGAATCAAGCACAAATACACCTTTTCGCAGACAAAACAGTTTTCCAAAATATGGGATCAATATGGTCAAGGGGCACTTGCCTTGTTCTTGCGGTTCCTGTTGCTCTTGGATCTCGAAACCATGTTGTTGCAGCTCGTCTTAGACAGGTCCCTGAGCTTGTCCTTCTATATGCGATCACGCACATACAAGATTCACAGCAATCAATACCGTGCACAAACTCTACTTTAAGATGCAATGATGCATATGCATGTTAATCCTATGATGAAGTTTAGTTTGTACATGTTCTTGCATGGATTGCATGGTTTTACGATGAACAGAGGTGTTTGGATCAAATGCGGACGTGGCGATGATCTTGACTTTAGATCAAACCGATCAACACGTGATCTGTCCACGAAAAAGCTTCTGTTCGAAAGGAATCAAAGAACAGATGCAAAGAAAATGCGATGATGTCGTAAGGTGGTATTGGATACCTACCTTATGTTCTTCTTGGTCTCAGGGTCCTTCTCCTAGCAAGACAGATCGTCAGGGCTCTCTTCTCGGGATCTCCGGCGACTGAACTCTGGCGAAGGGGTTTACTCGGCGAGCTGGGGCTAGGGCTCTAAGTTGTCGGCTCAGGAGGTGGAAAAGAAGTTCGTGGTTGCGGCCAAAGGTTTTCAGTTCTATTTATAAGAGGAAAACGGAGAGTCCTCCTCTGATCGGAATTTGAATAAGAGTCCTATTCAAATTGTTTTTGAATCTTAACAACTATTCTTAGATTGATTCGGTGCGGTAACATTGTGGAAATCGTGTCGGTTTCCTCCCGTACCGGTATTCCCGTGCGTACAGAAGAAAAACTGCTTCAGAATCGCGTCCTTACGCGGTGATGAGCTCCAGAAGCTCCACGTGTCCAGCGGGACCTGGGCTTCCCTTTTCCATAGAGGCAAGCTCCGGTTGTGCCTCGTGTCAGATGGGCGAGACCTCCCTCTTCCTCAGAGGCGAGCTCCGTGTGCGCCACACGTCCTGGCGGGCGGGACTTCCCTTTCCCTCAAAGGCGAGCTCCGCGTGCGCCACATGTCTGGTAAATCGGAACCTCCCCTCTCAACAGAGGCGAGTTCCGCAAATGCCACGTGTCACTGTCGGACCTCCCCTCTCTTCGGGGGTGAGCTCCAATAGTGCCACATGTTCTAACAGCGCCAGACTTCCTTTCTCCTCAGAGACAAGCTCCGAGGTTGACACATGTCCAACAGTGACGGACCTCCCGGAGGTAAGCTCCGGAGGTGACACGTGTCCGAAAGTATCGGACCTTTCGGAGGTGAGCTCCAGAGGTGACACGTGTCCAGTATGACCGGACCTCTCGGAGGTGAGCTCCGAGAGCGACACGTGTCTGGCGGGGCCGAACCTCTCGGAGGTGAGCTCCGAGAGCGACACGCGTCCCGCGCTACTGGTCCTCTCTTTTCCTCTGTGACTAGCTCCGAAGCCGACACGTGTCCTTCGGGACTGGCCTCGCTCCTCTGTAGAGGCTAGATCCGGGGGCAACATGTGTCCCACGGGGTCGGACCTCTCCCCCTTTGCGGGAATGAGCCCCGAGCCTGCCACGTAGCCAGTTTAGCGGCGGACCTCTCCCCCTGTGCGGAGATGAGCTCCGAACATGCCACGTGGCCAGCGGGCCGTGGGTACTGTCTTTGGCGCTCTCTGTGAACTGGAATTGGCTCTTTTTGGCTATCCTTTTAATATTCTCTCGGTTTCAACTTATTTTAAAAATGTTTTTATACATGTAACATGAATACATGGAGAAATAAAAAATGAGGGTGTCACACCTATCTAGAGCACCCTGTCCGAATTTTGGACGTGAAGGAGAGGGTCACGAGGAACAAAGTGATCCGTTGGTGCAAGGTACAATGGAGCCATCACACCGAAGCTGAAGCCACATGGGAGCGTGAAGAAGACATCAAGGCAGAATTCCCTCATCTATTCTCCACTAGCGAATCTTGAGGGCGAGATTCAATTTAAGCGGGGTAGATTTGTGACACCCTCAATTTTGATTTCTGCATGCATTCATATTTTATATAAAGAAAACATTTTAAAAGAAGTAGAAACAGAGAAAGAATAAAAAAGATAGCCAAAAAGAGCAAATTTCAGTTCACAGAGAGCGCCAAAGACAACTCCCGCGGCCGCTGGCCATGTGGCGCCTTTGGAGCTCATCCCCGCAAAAGGGGGTGAGGTCCGCCGCTAAACTGGCTATGTGGCAGGCTCAGGGCTCGTCTCTGCGAAAGGGGCAAGGTCCGACCTCATGGGACACATGTTGCCCCCGGAGCTAGCCTCTACGGAGGAGCGAGGCCAGCCCCACAGGACACGTGTCGCTGCGGAAGAGAGAGGACCAGCCGCGCGGGAGACGTGTCGCTCTCGGGGCTCGTCTCCGAGAGGTCCGGTCCTACCGGACACGTGTCACCTCCGGAGCTCATCTCTGGGAGGTCCGACGCTGATGGACACGTGTCGATCTCAGAGCTCACCTCCGGGAGGTCCGTCACTGTTGGACATGTGTCAACCTCGGAGCTCGTTCCTGAGCACAAAGAAATTCCGACGCTGTTAGGACACGTGGCACTATCGGAGCTCACCTCGGAAGAGAGGGGAGGTCCAGCTCTAACACGTGGCGTACGCGGAGCTCGCCTCTGAGGGAGAGGGAGGTCCCGCCGGCCAGGACGTGTGGCGCACACGGAGCTCGCCTCTTAGAAAGAGGGAGGTCTCGCACGCCTGACACGCGGCACAACCGGAGCCCACCTCTGCGGAAAAGGGAAGCACAGGCCCCCGCAGGACACATGGAGCTTCCGGAGCTCATCACCGAGGAGGTGACGAGATCTGAAGTGGTTTTTGCTTCTGTACGCACGGGAATACCGACACGGAAGGAAACTGACACTAATTTCACGTTGCTACCGCACCAAATAAATTGAAGATAAGTTATTAGGATTCAAAAACAATTTGAATAGGACTCACACTCGAATTCCGATCAGAGTAGGACTCTTCGTTTCCCGATTATAAATAGAACCTGAAACAACCCCTTGGTCGTAACATCTTTTCTAAGCCGACAACTTAGAAGCCCTAGCCCCAAACTCCCTAAGCTAAACCCTTCGCCGGAGTTTGAACACCGGAGAGACTGCCGACGAGTCCAGACACGATCGCCATTGCCGGAGGAGAGCCGACGATCTGTTTTTGCTACAGGAATTACCCGAAGGAAGTAAGGTAGGTCTCCATTACCACCTTACAACGTCATCGCGTTTTTGTTTGCATCTGTTCTTCGATCCCTTCGAACAGAAGCTTTTTCGTGGGCAGATCACGTGTTGATCGGTCTGATCTAGATCTTGAGTCCAGATCATCGCCACGTCCACATTTGATCCGAACACCTTTGTTCATCGTAAAACCCATGCAAGCCATGCAAGAACACGTACAAGCTGATCTAATAAAAACTGCACCATAGAATTAGCATGCATATGCACCATTGCATATTGAGTAAAGTTTGTGCATAATGATTGATTGCTATGAATCTTGTATGTGCGTGATCATAAATAGAAGGAGAATCTCAGGGAGCTATCTACGAAGGATTTCAGCACCAAGACTTCGAGATCCCAGAGCAACAGAAGCCGCAAGAACAAGGCAAGTGACCCTTGACCATATTGATCCCATGTTTTTGAAAGACTGTTTTGTTTGTGAAAAGGTGTGTGTGCTTGAGTTAACATGATGGGAAACCCTTTCATAG
Organism: Neostapfia colusana; assembly: GCA_030760725.1. NCBI lineage: Eukaryota > Viridiplantae > Streptophyta > Magnoliopsida > Poales > Poaceae > Neostapfia > Neostapfia colusana. The sequence continues at coordinate 47,352,908 of JASWHV010000017.1, forward strand.
GAGTTTACTAGTTTTGTTAACCATCCTTGTCACTGAGAAAGTTGAGTCGGGTATGGTTGTTTCGGCCTTGATATCATCTTCACGTTCCCATGTGGCTTCAACTTCGGTGTGATAGCTCCATTGTACCTTGCACCATCGAATTACCTTGTTCCAGGTGACCCTTTCCTTTATGTCCAAGATTCGGACAGGGTGTTCCGCATAAGTCAGATCCTCTTGAAGTTCAAGCTCTCCCATTGATACTTGTTCCTCTGGTACTCTTAAGCACTTCTTGAGCTGGAATACATGAAACACGTCATGTACGTCGGAGAGGTGGGTTGGGAGCTCTAGTTGATAGGCTACTTCTCCTCGCTTGTCTAAAATCTTAAATGGTCCGATGTAGCGAGGTGCTAGCTTGCCTTTGACATTGAAACGTCGTTGGCCTCAGATAGGTGATACCTTAAGGTATACGAAGTCTCCTACTTCAAAGGTCAACTTCCTACGCCTATTGTCCGCATAGCCTTTCTGTCGTGACTGAGCAGCCTTTAAGTTCTCCCGCACCGTTTGGACTTGCTTTTCAGCTTTTTGTAGTACTTCAGGTCCAAACACCTGGTTTTCTCCGGTCTCGTTCCAGAACAGCGGCGTTCTACACCGTCTACCATATAATGCTTCGAAAGGCGGCATCTTCAAGCTAGCTTGATAGCTGTTGTTATAGGAGAATTCGGCATATGGTAAACTCCTATCCCAACTACGCCCATGTTTCAAGGCGCAAGCTCTCAACATGTCCTCCAAAATTTGGTTTGTCCTTTCAGTTTGTCCATCTGTTTGTGGGTGATAGTCGGAGCTAAATTCCAGTCATGTACCCATGGCTTTCTGCAGCTTCCTCCAGAATCTAGAGGTAAACTGAGAACCTCGATATGAGACTATCCTCCTCGGAACTCCATGACGGCACACGATCTGCTCCATGTACAACTCTGCCAATTGTGCAATGTTGTAACTGGTCTTTACAGGGAGAAAATGGGCGGTTTTCATCAATCGGTCCACAATGACCCAGATGGAGTCGTAACCCAACTGAGTACGTGGCAATCCGACGATGAAATCCATACTGATGTCCTCCCACTTCCATTCGGGTACTTTCAAAGGTTGCAACAATCCAGCGGGTTTTTGATGTTCGGCCTTCACCCGTTGGCATGTGTCGCATAGGGCAACGTATTCGGCTGTATCCCTCTTCATACCATCCCACCAATAACAAGTTTTCAAGTCCTTGAACATTTTGGTGTTTCCGGGATGTATAGAATAGGGGGAATCATGTGCCTCCTTCAATATCATGTCGCGGAGGTGTTTTATGTTAGGCACACAAATCCTTTTTCCTAGCCAAAGCGTACCCTTCTCATCTTCTTTGAAATCCTTCTCTATTCCTTGTCGGATTCTTTCCTTGATCTCCTCATCCGTTGCTTGGCCATCTCTTATTTCTTGTTCCAATGAAGAGTGGATCTCCATTATTTCCATGTTATTCAAGAATCCGAGGTGTAACCGTTCGAACTCCTTACGTAGTTCGGGTGGTAGCTCCCGAACCGTGAGTTGGTGACATGCTCCCTTTCGGCTCAATGCATCAGCTACTACATTGGCCTTCCCGGGGTGGTAGTTGATTCCAACATCATAATCCTTGAAGAGTTTCAACCATCGACGTTGCCTCAAATTCAAGTCCGTTTGTGTAAATATGTACTTGAGGCTTTTATGATCCGTATAGATCTCACATCGATGACCAAGGATATAATGTCTCCAAATCTTCAATGCATGCACCACTGCTGCTAGCTCCAAGTCATGTGTAGGATAATTAAGCTCGTGCTTCTTTAATTGTCATGAGGCGTAGGCTACCACTTGTCATCCTTGCATGAGCACACATCCGAGCCCATGTCTGGATGCGTCACAATATATGTCAAAGCTCTTGCTTACGTCTGGCAATACCAGAACGGGTGCTGTGGTTAGCCTTTTCTTGAGTTCCACAAAACTTCCTTGACAGGCTGGTGTCCATTGGAAAATCTTCCCCTTCATTAGCAACTCCGTCATAGGCTTTGCTATCTTAGAGAAGTCTTTAATGAAGCGTCGATAGTATCCAGCCATCCCAAGAAAACTCCGAATATCCCTCACGCTCTGCGGTTGGTCCCACTTCAGAACATCTCTCACCTTTCCGGGATCAACTGAAACCCCTTCTTTGGAGATGATGTGGCCTAGGAATGATATTTCCTTTAGCCAGAATTGACACTTGTTAAGCTTGGCATATAATTGATGCTCACGCAATTTCTGCAAGGTCAATTTCAAATGTTCTTCATGCTCCTCCTCACTTTTTGAATACACCATAATGTCGTCGATGAAAACCACGACGAACTTGTCCAAGTACTCCATGAAAACCTTGTTCATAAGGTACATGAAGTATGCGGGTGCATTTGTCAACCCAAAAGACATGACAGTATATTCATACAAACCATACCGTGTTCGAAAGGCTGTCTTGGGTATATCGGAGGGCTTAATCTTCAGCTGGAAGTATCCTGACCGAAGATCAATCTTGGAGAACACGGGCTCCTTTCATTTGGTCGAACAGGTCCTCTATACGGGGCAGAGGGTATTTGTTCTTGATTGTTACCTCGTTGAGAGACCTATAGTCTACGCACATCCTTTGGGTTCCATCCTTCTTGTCCACAAAGAGCACAGGAGCTCCCCATGGTGACGAGCTTGGACGTATAAAACCCTTCTCCAACTGTTCTTGAATTTGCTTCTTGAGTTCTACTAGTTCATTGACGGGCATCCTATAGGGTCTCTTTGCTATGGGTGCAGTCCCGGGTATCAAATCAATGGCAAACTCAATGTCCCGATCAGGGGGCATACCTGGAAGCTCTTCCGGGAACACGTCCGAAAATTCCTGAACCACCGGAATGCTGTCCAATGTTGCTCCTTCAACGTGGTTCAAATTTGCCTTTTCAGTGGTTTGTTGGTCTGACTCAAACTCGACACGGATGCCATGCTCATTTGTCAACTGCACGCTTCTTTCAGCACATTGGATTACCCCGTTGTGCTTGCTTAATCAATCCATCCCGAGTATAATGTCAATCCCTTGGCAATTCAAGACAATAAGGTTGGCAAGGAAGTCTACCCCCCTTATTTTAAGGCTTACTTTCGGACATACTATATTAGTCCTCATCTCTCCACCGGGAGAATTAACTAACATAGCACATTTCAAGTGGGTTATGGGTAGGTGATGTTTGGCAACATATTTGGATGATATGAAGGAATGTGATGCTCCAGAATCAAACAAGATGGTGGCTGGGTTGGAGTTGGCAAGGAACATACCAATTACGACGTCCTCAGCCTGTTGTTCTTCCTCAGCAGAGGCATGGTTCACGTTTCCTCGTGCATAGTTCTGCTGTCCCCGATTTCCTTGATTGTCCCCTCCGTTCGGTCGCGGGTTCTGCTTGGGCACGTTGCCTTTCTGTCCAGGGCCTCTCCTCGGGCACTGGTTCACGAAGTGTCCTATCTCCCCGCATGCAAAGCATGCCCTGTTGCCTGCGGCTGCAGGTACGTTGGGGCGGGGGTTTTGAACAGGAGCGCCATTGTTAGGTCGGGACGCAGGAGGCATGGGCACACGAGGTGCCGGTGTAACGAATTGTTGTTGTGGTGGCTGACCAGGGCGGTATGCAGGAGTGGTCGATCCATACTGCGGTGCAGGGGGCATGTACCGAGGTCGTACGTTGCTCCCTTGAGGCTGGTATGACATCTTCCTCTTGCACTCTCGCTCGATCTCTCGGATCTTGTTTTCAACCACTATGGCCTTGTCAACCAGCTTCTGGAAGCTCATGTAGTCATTGTTGAGGAGTTGAACCTGAATTTCATTGTTCAACCCTCTCATGAACAGGTACTGCTTCCTCTGATCTGAGTTGACATCTTCGGGGGCATACCGGGACAGTTGCGTGAACTTGTTAAGGTACTCATTCACACTTTTCTGTCCTTTGCGGAGACCTTCGAACTCCTGCCTCTCGAGCATCATTACACCAGCAGGGATGTAATGAGAGTGGAAACTTTCCTTGAACTCAGTCCAAGTGATTGTCTCCGGGTTGATATGGGCGTTGCATAGGGCATCCCACCAGTCAGCAGCGGCTCCCGTAAGTTGGTGCGACGCGAAGAGAACCTTCTCTCGGTCATTGCGCTGTACTATGGCAAGCTTCCTCTCCATGGATTAAGTAGGTTAAGTAGGTTGAGGACACCATCCCCACAGGCAAGGTTGAGGACAGATTACACGCCTAAGGCTCCACTTGATCTTCATAGTAATCTTCTCCTGTAGCTGATGATGAAGTAATAATGCAAGTTTGAGTACAATGGTGTACTCAGCAAGTGCGGGAAAATATGATATGTAGCTCACAACAAGGAAGGTTTAAAAAGGCTCATTGCAGAAAGCAAAGTTATTTCTAAAAAAACCACGATAAAACAGCAACTTAACTTTAAGTGAATGTAATCCCAACATGTATTAAAATAACAAAATACCTCCATTATGTTTCATCACTTTCCGTATCTCAACCCGACATTAATCTTTTCATCTTTGCTCACGAATACCTTCTCGTATTCGCTACCATCTCACGAATACCATCTCGTATTCGCTACCATTCAATTCTGTCTCACACCGAGACCAATCTCATTGACATGACTCAACAGTCAAGCAACCAATCTTATCATCCAGACTCAACAGTCCCGAAAACCAAACCATAACCAAAACCATAATCCAAAACCATAATCATAACCGTCTCAAAATCCATCCCAACTAATCATGTGAGATGTCCAGGCGCTTGTGACCGTAAGCTCGGCTATCATGATAGTTTTAAGACTCTGCAGAGTTTGTACCACTTTACCCACAACTTTGTGATTTCGTCACCCGTCGGCGACATCAGAACCTCCATTATACCAGTACACAACCGTCGGTGTATGGTCAAGAGATCACAAAATATCCTTTACAAAGTGGTTAATAGATGTATGGACTCACTAAGGTTTCACCGGCAGGCTAGAATCTCCAATTCTCCCACCCACGGGCCCCCTCTTGTGCCATGCAGTTCCCTGGGCAGTCCTCACTCGACTCCCATTCCCCGCGCCTTCCACAGTCCATTACAATCTAGTAACTTACTTAATTACTCAGCTAAGCCGCACCCATACTTGGCCTTGTGGTGGCACTGTTATCCTGGCATGGATGGCATGAACCAGTCCTTAGATCTACGGCAAGTAAACCACCATCTCATTCTACCTCATTCACAAACCCAGGCTTGCCTAGATCTCCCTCCGATCCATTTTCATTAACAACATCAGTTTCTCATTATTCTTACGAGTGCAGTCAGCTAGACACACATATCTCGCTTCCCAATCCCATGGACTCAGCGAAGCATAAAAGAAAAAACCATATCCGACTCATTAACTTTCCCGGTGACAAGGGTGGCTAACAAAACTAGTAAACTCCTATGAAAGGGTTTCCCATCATATTGACTCAAGCACTCACACCTTTTCGCGACAAAACAGTTTTCCAAAACATAGGATCAATATGGTCAAGGGGCACTTGCCTTGTTCTTGTGGTTCCGGTTGCTCTTGGATCTTGAAACCTTGTTGTTGCAGCTCGTCGTAGACAGCTCCCTAAGCTTGTCCTTCTTACGTTCTTCTTGGTCTCGGGGTCCTTCTCCTAGCAAGACAGATCGTTGGGGCTCTCTTCCGGCGATCTCCGGCGACTGTACTCCAGCGAAGGGGTTTACTCAGCGAGCTGGGGCTAGGGCTCTGAGTTGTTGACTCAGTGGTGGAAAAGAAGTTCGTTGTTGTGGCCAAAAGTTTTCGGTTCTATTTATAACCGGGAAGAGAAGAGTTCTGATCTGATTGGACTTCAAATAAGAGTCTCATTCAAACTGTTTTTGGATCTTAACAACTTATCTTAGATTGATTCGGTGCGGTAACATTGTGGAAATCGTGTCGGTTTCCTCAGTACCAGGGACTCCCGCACGTACAGAAGCAAAAATCGCTTCAGAACTCGTTACCTCCACGGTGATGGCTCCGGAAGCTCCACGTGTCCTGCGGAACCTGGGCTCCCTCTTCCGCAGAGACCAGCTTCGGTTGTGCCGCGTGTCAGGCGGACGAGACCTCCCTCTCCTTTAGAGGTGAGCTCCGCTTTCGCCACGTGTCCTGGCGGGCAGGACCTCCCTCTCTCCAGAGGCGAGCTCCGCGTGCGCCACGTGTCTGGTGGGTTGGGACCACCTCTCTCAACAGAGGTGAGCTCCACAACGGCACGTGTCAGTTCCGGACCTCCCCCTCTCTTTGGATGTGGCTCCGGATGTGCCATGTGTCAATTCTGGACCTCCCCTCTCTTCGGAGGTGGCTCCGGATGTGCCACGTGTCCTAAGAGCGCCAAACTTCCTTTCTTCTCAGAGATGAGCTCTGAGGTTGAAACATGTCCATCAGTAATGGACCTCCTGGAGACGAGCTCTGGAGGTGACACGCGTCCATCAGCGTTGGACCTCTCGGAGGTAAGCTCCGGAGGTGACACGTGTCTGATAGGACCGGACCTCTCGGAGATGAGCTCCGAGAGAGACACGTGTCTGGCAGGGCCGGACCTCTCTTGGATGAGCTCCAAGAGCAACATGCGTCCGGAGCGGCTTGTCCTTTCTTTTCCTCGGTGACTAGCTCCGCAGCCGACACGTGTCCTTCGGGACTGGCCTCGCTCCTCTGCAGAGGCTAGCTCCGGGGGCAACACGTGTCCCACGGGGTCGAACCTCTCGCCCCTTTGCGGGGATGAGCCCCGAGCCTGCCACGTAGCAAGTTTAGCGGCGGACCTCTCCGCCTTTGCGGAGATGAGCTCCGAACGCGCCACGAGGCCAGCGGCCACGAGAGTTATCTTCAGCGCTCTCTGTAAACTGGAATTGGCTCTTTTTGGCTATCTTTTTTATTCTTTCTCTGTTTCAACTTATTTTAAAAATGTTTTTCTACATGGAACATGAATACACGCGGAACCCGAAATTGAGGGTGTCACAAATCTACCCCCCTTAAATTGAATCTCCCCCTTGAGATTTGTTAGTTGAGAATAGAAGAGGGAACTCTGTCTTGATATCTTCTTCACGCTCCCATGTGGCTTCAGCTGCCGTGTGATGGCTCCATTGTACCTTGCACCATCGGATCACTTTGTTCCTCGTGACCCTTTCCTTTACATCCAAAATTTGGACAGGGTGCTTTGCATAGGTCAGATCCTCTTGAAGTTCAAGTTCATACATTGGTACTTGCTCTTCCGGCATTCTCAAGCACTTCTTGAGCTGGGATACATGGAACACGTCATGTACGTCGGAGAGGTGCGTTGGGAGCTCTAGTTGATAGGCTACTTCTCCTTGCTTGTCCAAAATCTTAAATGGCCTGATGTAGCGAGGTGCTAGCTTACCTTTGACGTTGAAACATCGTTGGCCTAGGATAGGCGATACCTTACGGTATACGAAGTCTCCTACTTTGAAAGTCAACTTCCTTCGCCTATTGTACGCACAGCCTTTCTGACATGACTGAGCAGCCTTCAAGTTCTCCCGTACCGTTTGGACTTGCTTCTCAGCTTCTTGCAGAACTTCTGGTCCAAACACTTGATTCTCTCCGGTCTCATTCCAAAACAGCGGTGTCCTACACCGTCTACCATATAATGCTTCGAAAGGCGATATCTTCAAGCTAGCTTGATAGCTGTTGTTATAGGAGAATCCCGCTTACGGCAAGCTCCTATCCCAACAACGCCCAAGTTTCAAGGCACAAGCTCTCAACATGTCCTCCAAAATTTGGTTTGTCCTTTCGGTTTGTCCATCAGTCTGCGGGTGGTAGGCGGAGCTAAAATCCAGTCGTGTACCCATAGCTTTCTGCAGCTTCCTCCAAAATCTAGAGGTAAACTGAGAACCCCGACCTGAGACTATCCTCTTCGGTACTCCATGGAGGCACACGATTTGCTCCATGTACAGCTTGGCTAGATCTGCCACATGGTACGTGGTTTTAACAGGAAGAAAATGAGCGGTTTTCGTCAATCTGTCCACGATAACCCAGATTGAGTCGTAACCCGACCGAGTACGTGGCAATCCGATGATGAAATCCATACTGATGTCTTCCCATTTCCACTCGGGTACCTTCAAGGGTTGCAACAGTCCAGCGGGTCTTTGATGTTCGGCCTTCACCCATTGGCATGTGTCGCAGAGGGAAACATATTCAGCTACGTCCCTCTTCATACCATCCCACCAATAACATGTCTTCAGGTCCATGTACATCTTGGTACTTCTTGGATGTATGGAATAAAATGAGTCATGTGCCTCCTTTAATATCGTGTCGCGGATGTGCTTCACGTTAGGCACACAAATCCTTTTTCCAAACCAAAGCGCACCCTTTTCGTCTTCCTTGAAGTCCTTCTCTATTCCTTGTTGGATCTTTCCCTAGATCTCTTCATCCGCATCTTGGCCATTTCTTATCTCTTGTTCCAATGAAGAGTGGAGTTCCATCACTTCCATCTCGTTCAAGAACCTGAGATGTAACTATTCGAACTCCTTGCGTAGCTCGGGCGGTAGCTCCCGAACCGTGAGTCGGTGACATGCTCCCTTCCGGCTCAATGCATCGGCTACTACATTGGCCTTTCCGGGGTGATAGTTGATTCCACCATCATAATCCTTGATAAGTTAGAACCATCGATGTTGCCTCAAATTCAAATCCGTTTGAGTGAATATGTACTTGAGGCTCTTATGATCCGTATAGATCTCACATCGATGACCAAGGATATAATGTCTCCAAATCTTCAATGCATGCACCACGGCTGCGAGTTCCAAGTCATGTGTGGGGTAATTGAGCTCGTGTTTCTTTAATTGTCGTGAGGCATAGGCTACCACTTGTCCTTCTTGCATGAGCACACATCCAAGCCCTTGTCTGGATGCGTCACAATATATGTCAAAGCTCTTGCTTACGTCCGACAATACCAAAACCGGTGTTGTGGTTAGCCTCTTCTTGAGCTCCACAAAGCTTTCTTGGCACGCTGGTGTCCATTGGAAGGCTTTTCCCTTCGTTAGCAACTCCGTCATAGGATTTGCTATCTTAGAGAATTCCTTGATGAACCTTCGGTAGTATCCAGCCATCCCAAGAAAACTCCGAATATCCCTCACATTTTGCGGTTGGTTCCACTTCAGAATATCTCCCACTTTTCCGGGATCAACCAATACTCCTTCCACGGAGAGGATGTGGCCTAGGAACGATATCTCCTTTAGCCAAAATTGACATTTGTCGAACTTGGCATACAGCTGATGCTCTCGCAGCTTCTGTAATGTCAATCTCAAGTGTTCTTCATGTTCCTCCTCACTTTTCGAATACACCATGATATCGTCAATGAAAACAACGATGAACTTATCCATGTACTCCATGAAAACCTTGTTCATGAGGTACATGAAGTATGCAGTTGCGTTCGTTAACCCAAAAGACATCACAGTATATTCATATGAACCATACCGTGTCCGAAAGGCAGTCTTGGGTATATCGGAGGGCTTAATCTTCAGCTGGAAATATCCTGACCGAAGATCAATCTTGGAGAACACTCGGGCTCCTTTCATCTGGTCAAATAGGTCCTCTATACGGGGCAGAGGGTATTTGTTTTTGATCATCACCTCGTTGAGAGACCTATAGTCCACGCACATCCTTTGGGTTCCATCCTTCTTGTCTACGAAGAGCACGGGGGCTCCCCATAGGGATGAGCTTGGACGTATAAAACCCTTCTCTTGCTGCTCCTGGATTTGCTTCTTCAGTTCCACTAGCTCGTTGACGGGCATCCTACATGGTATGTTTGCTATAGGTGCGGTACCGGGTACTAGGTCAATGGAAAACTCAATGTCCCGGTCAGGTGGCATACCTGAAAGCTTCCGGGAACACGTCCTAGAATTCTTGAACCACCGGAATGCTTTCCAGGGTTGCTCCTTCGACGTGGTTCAACGTGGCCTTCTCGGTTGCCGGTTGGGCTGACTCAAACTCGATACGGGTACCATGCTCATTGGTCAACTGCACGCTCCTCTCAGCACATTGGATTACTCCGTTGTGCTTACTTAGCCAATCCATTCCGAGTATTATGTCAAGCCCTTGGGAATCCAAGACAATGAGGTTGGCAAGGAAGTCTACCCCCCTTATATTAAGGTATACCTTCGGACATACTATATTAGTCCTCATCTGCACCGGGAGAATTAACCAACATAGTATATTTCAAGTGTGATATGGGTAGATTATGCTTGGCAACATACTTGGAAGATATGAAGAAATGTGATGCTCCAGAATCAAATAAGATGGTGGCTGGGTTGGAGTTGGCAAGGAACATACCAATCATGACGTCCTCAGCCTGTTGTGCTTCCTCAGCAAAGACATGGTCCACGTTGCCGCGATCGTAGTTCTGCTGTCCACGGTTTCCTTGGTTGGCTCCTCCGTTCGGCTGTGGGTTCTGCTTGGGGATGTTGCCTTGCTGTCTAGGACCTCTCCTCGGGCACTGGCTCGCGAAGTGTCCTGTCTCCCCGCATGCAAAGCATGCCCTGTTGCCCACGGCAGCAGGTACGTCGGGGCGGGGGTTTTGAGCAGGGGCGCCCATGTTGGGACGGGGCGCTGGAGGCAAAGGCACACGAGGTGCTTGTGCAACAGGTCGTTGCTGTGGTGACTGATTAGGGCGGTATGCAGGAGTGGTCGATCCATACTGCGGTGCAGCTGGGGGCATGTACCGAGGTCGTACATTGCTCCCTTGTGGCTGGTATGGCATCTTTCTCTTACCCTCTCGCTCGATCTCTCGGATCTTGCTTTCAACCACTATAGCCTTGTCAACCAGCTTCTCGAAGCTCGCGTAGTCATTGTTGAGGAGCTGAACCTGAATCTCGTTGTTCAACCCTCTCATGAGCAAGTACTTTTTCCGTTGGTCTGAGTTGACATCTTCAGGGGCATACCGTGACAGCTGCGTGAACTTGTTGAGATACTCATTCACCCTTTTCTGTCCTTGGCGGAGACCCTCAAACTCTTGCCTCTTAAGCATCATTACACCAGCAGCGATGTAATGAGATCAGAAACTTTCCTTGAACTCAGTCCAAGTGATCGTCTCCGGGTTGACGTGAGCGTTACAAAGGGCATCCCACCAGTCAGCGGCAGCTCCCATGAGTTGGTGCGACGCAAAGAGAACTTTTTCTCTGTCGTTGCACTGAACTATGGCAAGCTTCTTCTCCATGGACTTCAACCAGTCATCGGCCTCCATGGGGTCATTAGCTTGAGCAAGGGTAGGTGGTCGAGTCCTCATGAACTCTCCCAGCCGGTTGCGAGCCGGTGGTGGCGGCGGTGCCGGAACGGGGTTGTTGTTATTGGCCTGCAGCTGACCCAATGTTTGGATCATGGTTTGCATATGCTGATTCTGCATGGCCATCAACTATTCCAGGTTATTCTCGCCAGCTCCGGGGTTAACAGGAACTTCATCGTGGCCATCCTCTTAGTTGCCACGGACGTTCCTTGCTTGGCGGCTGGCGTTTCCTCTCACCATCTGTGAGAGAGAATGGAATAGAATAGAGGTTTAGAAGGTTAGATGTATCCCTCCCAACTATATGCATTAAGGTGGATGGACTGTATATATATCAGCCCATATGAGGATGTGAATCAAGTGCCGAGGCATCTCACACCTCTTTTTACTTATGTGTGGATATGAACAATGCTTGAGACGTCCCACAACTCACACTAAGCACACAAGCACAAACAATCATCACAAAGGCTCACACAACTCCTATAGGGTTTTAGGGTGATATCAATCTGTGACTTCACCCTATGTCAAGGTGGTTTGGGGCGACACCAATCTGTGATCCAACTATGGCTTCTCCTAGGCTTGCATCCTATGTCAAGATGGTTCCAATTCCAATCTATGCATCATAGGCTTGCATCCTATGCTCAGCGTAGCTCCTAATATCAATCTGTTACTAGGGTTGCGTCCTACAGTCATCGTGGTTCAGCTACCAATCTGTGATCATTCTATGTTTGTGGCCTACAGTCAACCATGGTAGCTTGGTACCAATCTGTGAATTGGACCAATCTATGACTAGGCACGGTAGCTCTAACATCAACCTGTGACCTATCTAGGCTGCGTGATCTACGATCAACCCGTGGCAGGTTGATACCAATCTGTGTCTGATACCAATCTGTGTATTGTCCTACCGTCAACCGTGGTAGGTTGATACCAATCTGGGGTTTCTATCTAGGCGTGAAACCTACCATCAACCCATGGCTCTGATACCAATCTGTGACGCCCTCAATTCTGTGGAAAACAACGGAACCGAGAACTGATGCATATGTGTGCCCAGGATGTTCATCACACATATACATATGTTCCACAAACTGAATTCAGAATATATATTACCATGAATAACAGGGTTTATTACAAAATCTTATGAGTCTTGGACTCATGCTAGCAGCGGAAGTCTAAATCTAGCAGCGGAAGTCCTTATTCTATTGCGGAAGCAATCTAAGCAGCAGCAGCTCCATCTCTACACCATCCCCACAGGCAAGGTTGAGGACAGATTACACGACTAAGGCTCTACTTGGTCTTCATAGTAATCTTCTCCTGTAGCTGATGATGAAGTAATAATGCAAGTTTGAGTATACTGATGTACTCAGCAAGTGCAGGAAAAGATGATATGTAGCTCACAACAAGGAAGGTTTAAAAGGGCTCATTGCAGAAAGCAAATTTATTTCTTAAAAAAACCACGATAAAACAGCAACTTAACTTTAAGTCAATGTATCCCAACATGTATTAAAATACCAACATACCTCCATTATGTTTCATTACTTTCCATATATGAACCCGACATTAATCTTTTCATCTTTGCTCACGAATACCTTCTCGTATTTGCTACGATCTCACGAATTTCATTTCGTATCGCTACCATTCAATTCTGTCTCACACCGAGACCAATCTCGTTGCCATGACTCAACAGTCATGCAACCAATCTTATCACCCGGACTCAACAGTCCCGAAAACCAAGCCACAACCACAACCATAATCCAAAACCATAACCATCCCAAAATCCATCCCAACTAATCGTGTGAGTTGTCCAGGCGCTCGTGACCGTAAGCTTGGCTATCATGATAGTTTTAAGACTCTGCAGAGTTTGTACCACTTTACCCACAAGTTTGTGATTTCGTCACCCGTCGGCGACTGCAGAACCTCCATTATACCAGTACACAACCGTCGGTGTATGGTCAAGAGACCACAAAATAGCCTTTACAAAGGGGTTACTAGATGTATGGACTCACTAAGGTTTCACCGGCAGGCTAGAATCTGCAACTCTCCCACCCATGGGACCCCTCTTGTGCCATGCTGTTCCCAGGGCAGTCCTTACTCGACTCCCATTCCCCGTGCCTTCCACGGTCCATAACAATCTAGTAACTTACCTAATTACTCAGCTAAGCCGCACCCATACTTGGCCTTGTGGTGGAACTGTTATACTGACATGGCTGGCATGAACCGGTCCTTTGATCTACGGCAAGTAAACCACCATCTCATTTTATCTCATTCACAAACCCAGGCTTGCCTAGATCTCCCTCCGATCCATGTTCATTAACAACATCAGTTTCTCATTATTCTTATGAGTGCAGTTAGCTAGACACATCTATCTCGCTTCCCAATCCCATGGACTCAGCGAAGCATAAAAGCAAAAACCATACCAGACTCATTAACTTTCCCGGTGACAAGGGTGGCTAACAAAACTAGTAAACTCCTATGAAAGGGTTTCCCATCAAATTGACTCAAGCACTCACACCTTTTCGCAACAAAACAGTTTTCCAAAACATAGGATCAATATGGTCAAGGGGCACTTGCCTTGTTCTTGAGGTTCCGGTTGCTCTTGGATCTCGAAACCTTGTTGTTGCAGCTCGTCGTAGACAGCTCCCTGAGCTTGTCCTTACGTTCTTCTTGGTCTCGGGGTCGTTCTCCTAGCAAGATAGATTGTCGGGGCTCTCGTCCGGCGATCTCCGGCGACTGTACTCCGACGAAGGGGTTTACTCAGCGAGCTGGGGCTAGGGTCTGAGTTGTCGGCTGAGGAGGTGGAAAAGAAGTTTGTATTTGCGGCCAAAAGTTTTCGGTTCTATTTATAACTGGGGAGAGAAGAGTTCTAATCTGATTGGACATCGAATAAGAGTCCCATTCAAACTGTTTTTCGATCTTAACAACTTATCTTAGATTGATTTGGTGCGGTAACATTGTGGAAATCGTGTCGGTTTCCTCAATACCGGGGATTCCCGTGCGTACAGAAGCAAAAAACCACTTCAGAACTCGTTACCTCTGCGGTGATGAGCTCCGGAAGCTCCACATTCCCTGTGGAACCTGGGCTCCCTCTTCCGGAGAGACCAGCTTCGGTTGTGCCGCGTATCAGGCGGATGAGATCTTCCTCTCCTTCAGAGGTGAGCTCTGCTTTCGCCACGTGTCCTGGCGGGCGGGACCTCCCTCTCTCCAGAGGCGAGCTCCGCGTGCGCCACGTGTCTGGTGGGTCAGGATGTGACACTCTCATCTCTGGTTTCTGCATGTATTCATATTTCATGTAGAGAAAACATTTTAAAGAAAGTGGGAACAGAGGAATTATCAAGAGCCGAATCCAGTTCACAGAAAGCGCCGAAGACAACTTACCGCGGCCGCTGGCCACGTGGCGTGGTTGGAGCTCATCCCTGCGAAGTGGGGAGAGGTCCGCCTCTAAAATGACTACGTGGCAGGTTCGGGGCTCATCTCCGCAAAAAGGGAGAGGTTCGACCCTGTGGGACACGTGTTGCTCTCGGAGCTAGCCTCTGCGGAAGAAGCAAAGGCACTTCCGCGGGACACATGTCACCTTCGGAGCTAGTCACCACCGAAATCAGAGGATCAGTGGCGCGGGATACTTGTCGATCTCGGAGCTCACCTCCAAGAAGTCTGGTTCCATTAAAACACATGTCGCCACCGGAGCTTATCTCCGGGTGGTCCGTCGCTGCTGGACACGTGTTAACCTTGGAGCTCGTCTCTAAGGAAATAAGAGAGGAAAGGTCTAGCACTGATACGTGGCGTTCGCAGAGCCACCTCCAAGTAAGAGAGAAGGTCCCGACCGCGAGGACACGTGGCGCACGTGGAGCTCACCTCCGAAGGAGAGGGAAGTCCTGCTCGCTTGACACGCGGCACAACCGGAGCTCGCCTCTGCGGAAAAGGAGAGACCAGGCCCGATGGACACGTGGAGTCTCCGGAGCTCATCACCTAGGAGGTAACGAGTTCTAGGAACGGTTTTTGGATTCTGTACGCGTAGAAATACCATAGCAGAAACCGACCTGAATTCCACATCGAATCAATTAAAGATAAGATGTTAGGATCTAACTAAGATCTAAATAGTACTCTTATTCGAGATGCAATCAGATTAGGACTCTTCTCTTCCCGATTATAAATAGAACACAGAACCTCTGGACGAAACCACAAACTTCTTTTCCAACTCCTGAGCCGACAACTTAGAGCTCTATTCCCAACCCGCCGAGTAAAACATCGCCGAAGCGCGGCAAGGAAGATCGCCGGAGGAAAGCCCAGCGATCTGAGGAGGACCTCGAGACCGAGAGGAACGTAAGGCAGGTCTCCAATACCACCTTACGACATCGTTGTGTTCTTTTTGCATATGTTCTTTGATTCCTTTCGAACAAAAGCCTTCTCGTGGACAGATCACTTGATGATCAGGTTGATCTAAAGGACAAGATCATCGCCACGTCCACCTTTGATCCGAACACCCCTGTTCATCATAAAATCTATGCAAGCTATGCAAGAACACGTGCAAACCAATCTAATAAACCTAATCATAGGATAGCATGCATATGCCTCATCGCATCTAGTTTAAGGTTTGTGCATGATATTGATTGCTGTGAATCTTGTATACACGTGATCCTACCTAGCAGGACAAGCTCAGGGAGCTGTCTACGACGAGCTGCAGCAACAAGGTTTTGAGATCCAAGAACAACCGGAACCGCAAGAACAAGGCAAGTGCTCCTTGACCATATTGATCCTATGTTTTGGGTAAAACTGTTTTGTTTTGCGAAAAGGTCTGTGTGCTGAGGCAAACATGACGGGAAACCCTTTTATAGGAGTTTACTAGCTTTGGTTAAACCACCCTTGTCGCCAGGGATGATTATGAGTCGGGTATGGTTTTTGCTTTATGCTTCGCTGAGTCTATGGGATTGGCAAGCGAGATAGATGTGTCTAGCTAACTGCACTCATAGCGATAATGAGAAACTGATGAAGTTAATGAACGTGGATAGGAGGGAGATCTAGACAAGCCTGGGTTTGTGAATGAGGTAGCGTGAGATGGTGGTTTACTTGCCGTAGATCTAAGGACCGGTTCATGCATGCACATGCCAGGATAACAGTGCCACCACAAGGCCAAGTATGGGTCCGGCTTAGCTGAGTAATTAGGTAAGTTGCTAGAGTGTTATGGACTGTGGAAGGCGCGGGGAATGGTAGTCGAGTGAGGACTGCCCTGGGAACTGTATGGCACAAGAGGGGGCCCGTGGGTGGGAGAATTGGAGATTCTAGCCTGCCGGTGAAACCTTAGTGTCACACCCGATTTCTCCAAAGAGCAACCAAGTGAATATCACATGTATGCCAGGATCATTTTTTCATACATGTGATGACAAATAGTGAAGCATCATTTATTACAAGCCAAGTGTTTGAATATAAATAAGTCTTACATAGCATACGTCTCGATGGACGATAATATGTTCATAACATGTAAATAAAGCAGCAGCGGAATATAAATCTTGTGGGCTCCGTCACAGGCGTTGCCTGGGGGACCCCGTGAACCTAGAATCCTTCTTTGGGTCCAAAGTCTTGGTCATTGAACACCACATCATCCCCTTTACCTGATCAGCAATTTAAACCAACTGAAAAGCAAGTTTGAGTACCGTTGGTACTCAGCAAGTGTGGGAAAGTAATTCCATGCATGGCTAGAGCAAGGAGAGGTTGAACTCATGGTTAAAGCACTACACAATTAATACCTATCACCATAGCTTATTAAGCACCTACTTTACTACACAGGTGAAATGTCCCAATCTCCCAACCCATCATTAATATCAAGTAACCATAATCTCATCCCCAATGTTAAGCTTCCCGCTTGACATCCTCAACTTCCCAATTCATCATCCTCTAATCATGAACAAGTCTCAAACCGCTCTTGACCGTGAGCACGGCTGTCATGACAGTTTTGACTCTGCAGAGTTTGCACCACTGTACCCACATGTAGTGATTTCATCCCCCGTTGCCGGGTGGAATAAAAGAACCTCCATTATGCCAGTGGCCGCGAACCACGTTCACACTTCCCAGGTGCGTAGCCAGGAGATCACTACGAGACCTTTACAAAGGGATTCCCGACGAGCATGGACACACTGAGGTTTCACCCCTAACAGCATACAAGAGGCTCCAACCCCGCTGTAGTGGCCCCCTCTTGAGCCTTGCGGTTCATATGGTAGTCCAGCTAACACCTATTCCCCGCACCATCCAAAACACCCATACTACGCCGGGGATACACCTAATTAATTGGCCAAGCTTCCCCATCTCAGCATGTGGTTGGCACGGTAAAGCCAGGTTACATGCTCCATGAACCGGTCCTTAGGATCCAGGCAAGTACTAAACAAAAACCCGAGTCTCGTGCACACAGCACCAACCAAATCATCCAACTTGCCTCGATCCCTACCTCTACATAACTCATAATATCTCGTTCAAGAGTAAGGTAAATAAGTTGATGATCTCATATCCCACCTATCCCATTCTAAGCATGTCTAAGCATAAGCGTATAAGTAAATGACATAATAAAATCAATCCCGTCCCAGGCTACAAGGAAATAAGATAATAAAAATCTAGGGAAGCTTCCTAGCTTTGGTATCATATTTCAAATTGACAATGCAATTTAAATTCTAACTACACATCCTAGTATAGGATCAAAGTGGTCAAGGACACTTGCCTTCTTTCTGCTGCTCTGGGAATGGAAAGTCTTGGTCTTGGAAGGGGAGAACTTGCTCTATGGCAGGTTCTACTCATGCCAATACACATAGCAAAAGAAAACAACAATCCATAAGCCATAGTCCACACTTTCACTCATGCAAACCACACATACATACATATGAAAGTCATTCACATGTTTAAGTGTTGTGGTTACCCTAGATGTGTTGATTTTAGTCCTACATACACTTTTAAACATTTATATATTATTTCTAGCTTTTGTATTCAGATTTCCATTTGTACACTATATAGGAATTTCCTATTTGAACAAATTCTCTATATTTAATTAATACACTTTTTAGCCACATGTGTGTATGAAAGATAATTTCCTACTTCAAATAGGTTTTCAGATCTTCTACCAAATCCTAAACTGAAGTTTCTGGATTTCGAGACCTCATTTATCATTTTCTAATTATGCATACCTATTTTCCTATATTTTGAGATTTGGTTTCTATGCCTAAAAGTGAATTTTAATATTAAAATAGTAAGACATATCATCTAAACAGAATAGGTTCTGATATAAACAATTAAATAATATATTTTTGAACTTCTTCTCTGATGTGAACCAATTTAAATTTATTTTATCAGTTTTCAGAATTATTTCCTAGCCTAAAAATGTGTTTCTAGAACTAATAAATATGAGCAACACTTAGGCAGATCTCATTTCAGCCTAAAATAAATTTTTAACTCATTCTAAAGGTTTTCCAAGTGCTAGGAGAGTTTAAATTTGTATTTGCACATGTGTTTATATTACCTTTTGAAATTAAATTCTACTCCTATGTTCAAATTTCTGAATTTAATATCTTGTAGGGTCTAAAAGGCAAATCCACCCTACTGCAGGGTTTAATTTACTATTTCCTAAATTTTCAGGGGCCTAATTACACATAACAGAGAGGTTTTCCTAATTTTTATTAAGTCCAGGGGCTAAAACTGATTTTTAAATGAATTTACAGGAATTTCTGAAGGTCCAGGGGCTAGATCAAAAGTTTCCGGGGCTAGCTCGTGTTTTCCGAGATCCCCAGGGGGGTAGCGCGTAAGATTCCCGGCCTTTATAATGCGGGGCTGACGTGGACCGTTGGATTTAAAACAGACGGCTCAGATTAGATCGCCGAAGGGGTATGTGCCGATTTAATTTCTGCCGTGCGATTTAAAATAGACGGCCTACAAGAGGCCATGTCGCTCCTGGCCGGAATTCGCCCGCGCGCGCGGCGGCGCACGGTGGCAGCGGTGCGGTCTCGCCGGCGAGGCTGCGGATCTTCATCTACAGAGGCTAACATCCGCCCTTTTTGGTAGCAAACGGCAGAGGGGAGGAAGGAGAGCTCACCAGTGCAGTTTTCTTGGATCCGAAGGGGTCGGGAGGGCTTAATGGCGGCGAGGAGCGGCAACCAAAGGTGAGCTTCGGTGGGGGAGCAATGGGGTCGTTCCTCCTTGGATTTTCTTCGGCGATGAGCTTCTCTGGAGGCGGTCAAGCACTGCAAGCACGTTAGCGTGGGGAGAAACGGAAGAGGGAGCTGGAAAAAGGGTAGCAGCAGCGGCGGTTCTCACCTTGCGTCGGGTGTGGCCGATCGGGGAGGAAGGGGCGAGTTTTCAGCGTTTAAATGGCGAGGGAGGGCGGCGGGGTCGGTTCAGATCACACTGGGGTGCCCGGGACCGAGAATCGGGGCTGGGAGCGCGGGGTTCGGGAGGGCGGTTGTGATCAGGCGCGAGAGAGAGAGCCGGAGCGTTTGGCGGCGCGCGGGTTTTGGGCTGGCTGGCGCGCGCGGTTTTGGGCCGGCTGACCGGGTTTTGGCCCACTGGCCGGTTTTTTTCTTTTTCTTTTTCTTTTTCCCTTTCCTTTTTCTGTTTTGATTCAAATTTAAATTCCAGTTTGAATTTGAATTGCTACACCACATGCAATACGTCCAAAAATTTTTAAATTCTCCTCCTTAGCAGGTTTTGGGGTGTTACAGCTCTACCCCCCTTAAAAGAAATCTCATCCTCGAGATTGGTGATTCTTGGAAAACAAATCCAGAAACTGTGTCTTAAGCTCGTCTTCTCGCTCCCATGTGGCTTCTGCTTCCGAGTGATGCTTCCACTGCACCTTGCACATTCGGATTCTTTTATTTCTTGTGAGGCGTTCCATTGCCTCCAAAATCTTGACCGGCTGCTCAGCATAAGAAAGATCCTCTCGTACGTCCACCTCATTCATGGGTAACATTTCTTCGGGCTTTCTTATGTGAGACCTATTTGTGCTGAATACATTGGCAATTAGGATAAAAGTTAGCATTAACATTCAAAGTTTCGAATATTGCCAAAACATTCTTCTGTGGCAAGGTCCGACAAGTTCTTTGTTAGGTCCGCCAAGTGTTGGCAAGGTCCGACGCAAGGTCCGGGGAGCTCCTGCAAGGTCCGGAGAGGTTCCGTGAGGTCCGGAGCTTGTTTTTAGGGAGCTCCCGTGAAGTTCAACTCGTAGAACTGCAGCGTCTGGTTTTTGCTTTTAACTCGCAATGTTTCAAACTTGCTTTATGGGAATGTTTGCTTAGTATTAATTTGCTAAGTTTATGGTGTGTTTTGGTGTTATCGCTGTTATCATTTGATATGGTTTGCAACATGCTTATTTGACGTGCTCATGTAAGGTGTTGTGGTTTTCGAACTAACGTGAGTCAAGTCGAAAACTTGTGCTCGGAAGAATTGGTTGTTTATTCATGTGCAGGTGTTGCTTGAGTTCAAGACATGGCTGGTGACGGGATCCTTGGACTAGTCTCAGGGAGGAGATGAGGTTCCAACAACCAAGTTCGGGAGGAGCTGTGGTTGAGTTGATCGGGAGGTTGCGCAACATGTTTAGATCAAGGGCAGTGCATATGAAGGTTGCGTGTACATAGTTGGAAGGTGTTTGCACGTGTGCAAGGAGTGCATGGACGTGGCAACATTGTTCCAAGGCGTGATGAAGAGAAGTGGACGTAAAGAATTGGTCGGAAAGGTCCAACCGGCTGGATTGCGTACTCAGGCTGAGGCTGAGTCGGATATGGCTCAAATATGGAAGATTTGAGTTGGTTATGATAGGATTTCGTGCTAGGCACGAAGTTGAGTTGTTTTAGGAATGTTTAGGACGTTCCTAAGTTGTTTGGAAGTCTCACGATTGCTTCTATCTGCGAATAGGAGAGTCCTGAGCAGTTATGGTAAGTTAGGATACGAGTGCAATTAGGAGTAGGAGTCCTAGATTGGATTGTTTAGCCTGAGGGCTGGCTATAAAAGCAAGGGAGGCCAGAGCACTCGTGGGTAGAGAACTTTGGGCTGTTCCTCTTGTGTTTCCATTGAATAAAGTTCATAGTTTCGAGGAGCTTTTGTGCCTTGTTCGTCCGACTTGTTTTTCGTCAAGTCTTTCTCGCCGAGTTTCTGGACAGACCGACGTTGCTTCGGTGTTTTGTTCATAACTCGTGTTTTACAGATCCGATTGACGTGATTCATTTTGGGTTGTCTTCACAACTCAATTATATATCATCTGTGAAATTTTCACGAGCTTCAGATCTGTAGTTTTTGAGATACACGAGTTTCTTTGCAGCATTGCAGATCTGTTTTATATCGGGTAGAACAGATTGATCTTCATTTAATGTTTTGATCGTATCTCAAGTTTTACTTCGTGTTTTCAAGTGATTCTATTTGAATTAGATCCGTGACTTGATTCTCTACCTCTCTACTTGATTTGTCACGGTTGAACACGTTTGAAAACACTTGCACACACGGTTTCTTTAACCGATTGATTTTTTGCTGAGGGGTTTTTGTTGTTTCCGCTGCGAAAAGTTTTAATCTACCATTCACCCTCTCTCTGGTAGCTTTTAACGTGCTCTTCGATCCTACAATTGGTATCAGAGCCAAGGCTCTCTAATCTTTGTGATTTGCACGTGTTTTGACTAACCATCATGAAGAAGTACTCCGCAAAACCTTGTGTGTTCAATGGCATCGATTTTCAGGTTTGGAAGGCGCGGATGGAGTCCTACATATAGGCGCAAGGCTTCGCCATATGGGAAAAGGTCTACCGGAACTTCGATGTACCACCCAACGATCAAGTTACGGCTGCGAACATAAGAGATGTTGACAACAACAACAAGGCTCGCAACTTGATCATCCAAGGATTGACTCAAAGTGACTTCGACCGTGTTGCACACCTCCGATCTGCATATGATGTTTGGAAAGCTCTTTGTGACTACCATGAAGGATCCAATACGATCAAGGAGGTTAGGCAAGATATGTTCAAGAAAGAATACATGTGTTTTGAGATGCAACCCGGTGAGTCAATTGATGACCTTTTTGCTCGCTTTAATAAAATTCTCAGCAACTTGCGTAGTGTCAATGTTAACTTTTCAGATGCTGAAAATGCTAGACAATTGTTAGGAGCATTAGATATGTCAATTTGGGAGATGAAAGTTACATCTATTCGTGAATCTACTGTCATGAGTTCTCTTACTTTAGACGTGCTTTATTCTAAATTGAAAACTCATGAAATTGACATCATCTCACGTAAAAACCCCAACAAGTCTATTGCATTTGTTTCGCAACGTGACATGTTTAGTTCTAGTCAATCATCATCTAGTGGTGCACTCTCTTTGCTGTCCTCTCTAACCCTTGAACAGATTGAAGAGTTTCCAGAGGAGGAGCTTGCACTCATCTCTACTCGGTTCTCAAAAGCATTGCAAAATGTGAGAACTAGATGGAGAGGAAGCTCCGGACCTCAACAATGTTTTGAATGTGGTAAGACAGGACATTTCGTACGGAGTGCCCTAACCTTTCAGGTCCGACTTCACGTGAAGAAAAGCAAACAAGGCCGAAGAAATCGTTTGCAAAGAATAAGAAGAAGAAAGATTTATCAATGCGCAACATAGTGCATAGTATGATCTCTGCACTTCAAGATTTCGGCTCAAGTGATGTGGACACCGGTAGTGCTGAAGATGAAAAAGCTATGGCAAATATGTGCTGCATGGCGAGCAAGTCAAGTTCAAGCTCCGAGGAGGCAGAACACAACAGCGACGATGAAGAGGTATGTCCCACTTGTGAAGAAATGTGTGATGCTATTTCTCGTGCCACTGTTATATTAAAGAAAAAGGATAAAAAACTTAGGAACAATGCTGTTAAAATTGAATCACTAGAATCTGAAATTAATCATTTAAAAACTTTGATTCCTAGTGATGATTCTTGTTCCTCATGTGATTTGATTTATGAACAATTATCCTCTTTAAGAAGTGCACACGCATCTACACTTGATAAACTTGAACTTGAAATTGAAAAGAACAAAGAGCTTGCTGCACTTAATGATAAATATTTGAAATATGCTTGTTGTTCTACAATTGATTTGCATTGTTCTTCATGTGATGATCTGAATAAGAAACTAAATGATGCTATGAATGAGATTTCTATTTTGAACAATGCTTTACGTGTGCATGAAGTTAAATATTGTCCAAATTGCAAACTAAAAGGAAAAACTTCATGTGAAAACTGCATTGATCTGTCCAATAAACTTGATGACGTGCATAGGACACTAGATCGGTTTTCTAATGCAAATAAGAACCTAAACTTGCTGCTGAATTCTTCCAAGTCATGTAATGGTAAAACTGGTTTAGGTTTTAATTCTCATGCTCATGCTAAGGCACACCCACCTAAAGTTGTAAAGTCATTACGAAGCGGTTTGATTCAAACAGCTCCTAGACAAAGAGAGGTGATTGTCAAATCTGCAGGAGTACTGTCCCATTCGGGTTCTAATAAACGTGTTGCTTGCTCATCTAGACATGATAATAAGTTTATTTTTCATTGTACCTACTGTGGTAGAGATGGTCATGTCATGGATTTTTGTTATAGACTAGCTAAACACGATAAGAAACAAAGAATACTTGCTAGATCACATAACAACCAAGCAAAATCTGCTAGACCGAATGTTCGGAGCTTGCAACCTGCTGTAATGAGTCAAAAACTTGCTCCCGGACCTACTGTTTTTTGTGCTACATATAACACATCTTCTAAGTCAGTAGTTGGGAACAAAAATTTTCGATGTTTGGCTCATAAACCTGCTGTACCTTCTCAGCTTTCACGTGTTATTCCTGCTGGACGTCGTGTGACTCAGTACTGGATTCCTAAAAGTCATTTAACTAACCCCAGTATTGAGTCATCGACGTATTGTGCTGCTGTGTAGGTTTCACGTTTGAGGAAGGAGAACATTTGGATTGTGGATTCAGGTTGCTCACGCCACATGACCGGTAACAAAGAATGGTTCTCCTCTCTCTCTTTTGTGTCACGTGTAGAAAATGTTACTTTCTCCGATAACTCTTCTACTCCCATAATTGCTAAAGGTTCGGTTAGAGTAAACAATCTCTACACTTTGAAAGATGTGGCACTTGTTAAAAATTTGAAATACAACTTGCTTTCGGTTTCACAATTGCTTGATGAAAATCTAGAGGTTAGCTTTGCTAAATATTGCTGCAAGGTTGTAGATTCAAAAGGTGAGCTTTTGTTTAACATGTCTAGGTTTGGAAGAGTTTTTAAAGCTGATTTTGATTTGTCAACTTCTAAGCATCGGCTAGTTGCTAATGATACAAAGGATCTATATTTTTGGCATCGTAGACTTGGTCACATAGGCTTTGATCATCTCACTCGTGTTAGTGCTCTAGATCGCATATGTGGGCTGCCGAAGCTTAAAAAGGACAATGATATTGTGTGCTTTTCTTGTAGACATGCTAAGTTTGTTGCAGGTTCACATGCTCCTCTCACAATGACCATGACAGCTGAACCGGGACAACTTTTACATCTTGACACAGTAGGTCCGGCACGTTTTCAATCCTTCGGAGGTAAATGGTATGTGCTTGTGATTGTTGATGATTATTCCAGATATTCTTGGGTTTATTTTATGGCATCTAAGAATGAAGCTTTTAGTCATTTTAGAACTTTATTTCTTAGAATATCTATTGATCACCCAGGATCATTAAAAGCAATTAGAAGTGATAACGGAACTGAATTTAAAAACTAATCCTTTGATCACTTTTGTGCTGAAAATGGAATAGATCATCAATACTCTTCACCCTATGTACCACAAAAAAATGGTGTCGTAGAAAGAAAGAACATGACCTTAGTTGAGATGGCTAGGACTATGCTTGATGAATATCAAACTCCTAGGAAATTTTTGGCTGATGCAATTGCAACCGCTTGTTATGTCTCAAATCGTGTTTTCTTGCGTGCTAAGCTTGGAAAAACCCCATATGAGCTCCGGTTTGGACATAGGCCTAGTGTTACACACTTTAGGGTTTTTGGTTGCAAATGCTTTGTTAAGAAACATGGTAATCTTGATAAATTTGAAGCTAGATCTGTTGATGACATGTTTCTTGGTTATCCATCTCATACTAGAGGCTACCGTGTGCTTTTACTTGACACTAACAAAATTGTGGAGACTTGCGAGGTTTCTTTTGATGAAGCTAGCCCAAGTACTAGCTCCGATATTGCAGGTCCGGATCCATATCCGCAGGGGGAGAGTATTTTTATTGAAGAATATGAAGAAGTGGTGCTGCTTCCCGAAAACTCGGAAGTAAATAACGATCAAGCTGCTGATTTTGCACCACAACCAGCACCAACAGTCACTACTGCTGGTTCCGACCTTCCTCAATCAACAAGCTCTCCTAATCAAAGGTCCGAACATGAAGAAGAAGGTGCTTGTGAAGTGTCTACTCCCCTCCGAGTACTCAAAAGTCATCCTCCACAACAAATCATTGGAAGCTTGCATGAACGAGTCACTCGGTCCAGGTTTTGCGATCCAAACTCTCATGCTCATTCTGCTTTTGTTGCTTCTTTTGAACCCAAGGATATATCACACGCACTCACTAATGAATCTTGGATTAATGCCATGCAAGAAGAGTTAGAAAATTTTGAAAGAAATAATGTTTGGAAACTTGTACCTCCACCTCAAGGTCACACATTAATTGGAACTAAATGGGTATTTAAAAATAAGCAAAGTGAGGATGGGGTTGTGGTTAGGAATAAAGCTAGGTTGGTTGCTCAAGGTTTCACTCAAATTGAAGGTCTAGATTTCGATGAAACATTTGCTCCTGTTGCTAGATTAGAAGCTATAAGAATTTTATTAGCATTTGCTGCATCTAAAGGTTTCAAGTTATATCAAATGGATGTTAAAAGTGCTTTTCTTAATGGCTACATAGAGGAGGAAATTTATGTTAAGCAGCCACCGGGTTTTGAAAATCCAAATTTTCCTAATCATGTTTACAAACTGTCCAAAGCCTTGTACGGTCTAAATCAAGCCCCTAGAGCATGGTATGATAGGTTAAAAACATTCTTACTTGAAAAGGGGTTTACCATGGGCAAGGTTGATAAAACTCTTTTTGTACTTAAGCATGGCAATGACTCATTATTCGTTCAAGTGTATGTGGATGATATTATCTTTGGTTGTGCTTCTCATGATCTCGTGTCCAAGTTTTCAGCTATGATGAGTTCAGAATTTGAGATGAGTATGATGGGAGAACTCACATACTTTTTGGGGCTGCAAATCAAGAAAACAAAAGAAGTAACTTTTGTGCATCAAACTAAGTATACAAAGGACCTTCTTACGCGCTTCAACATGGACAAATGCAAGCCTCTTCGGACACCAATGGGAACAGCAACAACACTTGAACTTGACGAAGATGGTGACCCGGTCGATAAAAAAGAATACAGAAGTATGATTGGATCACTTTTGTATCTCACGGCGTCAAGACCGGACATACAATTCAGCGTATGTCTTTGTGCACGTTTTCAAGCTTCTCCACGTGCTTCACATCGCCATGCCATCAAAAGAATTCTCAGGTACCTACATGGAACTCAAGAATTTGGCATTTTTCTTCCTTCTTCCTCAACCGTTTCTTTGAAAGTTTTTTCGGATGCTGATTTTGGGAGTTGTAGGATTGATAGGAAAAGTACTTCGGGTGCTTGTCATTTTCTTGGTAATTCACTTGTTGCTTGGTCCTCTAGAAAACAAAGTTCAGTTGCACAATCCACGGGCGAATCTGAATATGTAGCTGCGGCTAGCGCTTGCTCACAAATTCTTTGGATTGTTCAAACACTTAAGGACTATGGGGTTGATTTAGATAGTGTTCCACTGTTTTGTGATAACACTAGTGCAATTTGTATTGCTAAAAACCCCGTGAAACACTCTAGAACTAAGCACATTGACATTAGGTATCACTTTCTTCGTGATAATGTTGAAAAAGGAAACATTGTGCTTCACCATGTCGATACCGAACAACAATTGGCTGATATTTTTACAAAACCTTTGGATTTCACTCGTTTTTGTTTCATTCGTAGTGAAATAGGGGTTATGCATCCTCATGGCTTAAATTGAGGGGGAGTTTTTGAAACTTTGAAAGTCTATGTGTGAATCTGAAACTAAAATAATATGAGCATAGTATTTCATACATATATGACTTTGTGATTCCTTTTACAGGCTGAAAGTTCTTACTACATTACTCATGTTATACATTTTGTAGTTTTTTCCATGACTAGTAATTGGAATAATTACTTACACTAAATATGGTCATGATCGAACTTTCTTGCTGTTTTGAACTTGTTGCGTGCTCACAAGTGCTTTTAATCATAAAAAATTAATCAAGTGATCAGCTCACATGTTGAGTTTTCAAATAAAAATTTGAGAAAAGATCAAGAGAATATGCATGCATCGCACTTCTTCTTTTGAGATTGCTTATCATTGCACTAAGATATGAACTTGGAAGGAATTGTGTATGACTAAAACCATGTCCTTAAGCTTCTGATTGTCAAATGACATAGGCTTGGCTTGGTTGGTTAGAATAAGGCTGATGTGGCATATAATCTCTTGCAAATATCATATGATCAACTTTGTGCCTTAAATGATTATGAATAATAAAAATGCAGCAACAAGTGTCATGTTTTCAGGTTTTGAAATAGTTGAGTAAGGGAGGTCATGACTTGCTTAAACTGAAAAATACATTTGATCTCTAGCATGGCTTACACTACTTTATGTATCTCATTGATGTGATAGTGTAAGTAACCTGATAGTATGACTTGAATGAGCTTTGTTTTGTATGTATATGTTATAATATGCTCATAACATTTAAAAATTTCTCTTTTGAACCTTGCTGAATACATTGTCAAAGGGGGAGAAATATGTATAAGGAGAGATTTTTTTTACACTTTGCATATGTTATACACTTTCTTCCTTCTCTGATTTTAAAAAATGGGGAGAAATTAATAAAGGGGGAGAAATGATTTTTCAAAGCTTTTCAAAACATTTCATAAGCCAATGTTCGGATTTTAATTGGTGTTGCCAATGCATTCATCAAGGGGGAGATTGTGAGACCTATGTGTGCTGAATACATTGGCAATTAGGATAAAAGTTAGCATTAACATTCAAAGTTTTGAATATTGCCAAAACATTCTTCTGTGGCAAGGTCCGACAAGTTCTTTGTTAGGTCCGCCAAGTGTTGGCAAGGTCCGACGCAAGGTCCGGAGAGCTCCTGCAAGGTCCGGAGAGCTTCTGTGAGGTCCGGAGCTTGTTTTTAGGGAGCTCCCGTGAAGTTCAACTCGTAGAACTGCAGCGTCTTGTTTTTGCTTTTAACTCGCCATGTTTCAAACTTGATTTATGGGAAGGTTTGCTTAGTATTAATTTGCTAAGTTTTTGGTGTGTTTTGGTGGTTATGGCTGTTATCATTTGATATGGTTTGCAACATGCTTATGTGACGTGCTCATGTAAGGTGTTGTGGTTTTCGAACTAACGTGAGTCAAGTCGAGGACTTGTTCTCGGAAGAATTGGTTGTTTATTCATGTGCAGGTGTTGCTTGAGTTCAAGACATGGCTGGTGACGGGATCCTTGGATTAGTCTCAGGGAGGAGATGAGGTTCCAACAACCAAGTTCAGGAGGAGTTGTTTGAGTTGATCGGGAGGTTGCGCGGCATGTTTGGATCAAGGGCAGTGCATATGAAGGTTGCGTGTACGTCGTTGGAAGGTGTTTGCACGTGTGCAAGGAGTACATGGACGTGGCAACATTGTTCCAAGGCGTGATGAAGAGAAGTGGACGTAAAGAATTGGTCGGAAAGGTCCAACCGGCTGGATTGCGTACTCAGGCTGAGGCTGAGTCGGATATGGCTCAAATATGGAAGATTTGAGTTGGTTATGATCGGATTTCGTGCTAGGTACAAAGTTGAGTTGTTTTAGGAATGTTTAGGACATTCCTAAGGTGTTTGGAAGTCTCACGATTGCTTCTATCTGCGAATAGGAGAGTCCTGAGCAGTTATGGTAAGTTAGGATACGAGTCCAATTAGGAGTAGGAGTCCTAGATTGGATTATTTAACCTGAGGGCTGGCTATAAAAGCAAGGGAGGCCAGAGCTCTCATGGGTAGAGAACTTTGGGCTGTTCCTCTTGTGTTTCTATTGAATAAAGTTCATAGTTTCGAGGAGCTTTTGTGCCTTGTTCGTCCGACTTGTTTTTCATCAAGTCTTTCTCGCCGAGTTTCTGGACAGACCGACGTTGCTTCGGTGTTTCGTTCATAACTCGAGTTTTACGGATCCGATTGACGTGATTCTTTTTGGGTTGTCTTCACAACTCAATTATATATCATATGTGAAATTTTCACGAGCTTCAGATCTGTAGTTTTTGAGATACACGAGTTTCTTTGCAGCATTGCAGATCTGTTTTATATTGGATAGAACAGACTGATCTTCATTTAATGTTATGATCGTATCTCAAGTTTTACTTCGTATTTTAAAGTGATTCTTGTTGCATTAGATCCGTGACTTGATTATCTACCTCTCTACTTGATTTGTCACGGTTGAACACGTTTGAAAACACTTGCACACACAGTTTCTTTAACTGATTTATTTTTTGCTGAGGGGTTTTTGTTGTTTCCGCTGCGAAAAGTTTTAATCTACCACACCCCCCCCTCTGGTAGCTTTTCACGTGCTCTTCGATCCTACATCTTAACATTTCTTGAGCTGTGACACATGGAATACATCGTGCACATCTGATAGGCGAGCCGGTAGTTCTAGTTGATATGCCACTTCGACTTTCCTCTCCAGAATCTGAAAGGGTCTGATGTATCGCGGTGATAATTTCCCTTTCACCTTGAACCGACGAAGTCCTCGGATTGGGGACACCTTGAGATAGACGTAGTCCCCCACGTTGAAAATAAGCTCTTTTCTCCGTACATCGGCATAACTCTTTTGTCGGGTCTGCGCTATACTTAAATTGTTGCGAATTTCCCTCACTTTCGCATCGGCTTCTTGTAGTACCTCGGGCCCAAACACTTTACTTTCCCCTGTTTGGTTCCAAAATAGTGGAGTCCTGCACTTCCTCCCATACAACGCCTCAAATGGTGACATCTTCATACTGGCCTGATAGCTGTTGTTGTAGGAGAACTCCGCATACGGTAAGTTCTTATCCCAACTTCTATTGTTCTTGAGTGCACACGCTCTCAGCATATCCTCAAGGATCTGATTGGTTCTTTCCGTCTGCCTGTCAGTTTGGGGGTGATAGGCAGAACTAAAATTCAGATGAGTTCCCATGGTTTCTGTAACTTCTGCTAGAACCTTGAGGTGAACTGTGTCCCTCGATCCAACACTATCTTCTTTGGCACTCCATGGAAACATACGATTCTTGACATGTACAATTCTGCCAATTTGGATCCATTGTAGTTTTCTTTCACGGGGACGAAATGAGCTACCTTGGTTAGCCTGTCGATGATGACCCATATCGAATCATATCCCGATTGGGTTCTAGGTAGTCCCACTATGAAATCCATACTGATTTCTTCCCATTTCCATTCAGGCACTTTGAGTGGTTGCAATAGTCCCGTGGGTCGTTGATGTTCTGCTTTCACCAACTGACATGTGTCACATAGGGCAACATGTTCCGCGACATCTCGTTTCATGCTATACCACCAATATCTGCTCTTGAGGTCATGATACATCTTCATACGCCCAGGATGAATGGAATAGTCAGAATCATGAGCTTCCTTCAAAATCAATTCACGGATCTCCATCACTTCAGGCACAAATATTCTTTTCCCATGCCACACCGTACCTTGTTCATCCTCTCTGAACCCAGGGGCTTTATTTTCTTTGATGAGTTCTCTAATCTCTTGTATCTTCACGTCATTCTTCTGACCGTTGCGTATGTCTTGCTCTAATGTGGAGTCCACTTCCATGGCGATGGCCTCACCACTATTTACCAGACATATATTGAGTTTTACGATCTCATCCTTCAATTCTGTAGGCATGTTCTTTAAGCTCAACCTATTGACCTGCACCTTCCGGCTGAAAGCATCCGCCACGACGTTCGCTTTCCCGGGGTGATAGTTGATGCCCACATCAAAGTCGTTGATTAGCTCTAACCATCTTATTTGTCTGAGGTTGAGATCTGGCTGTGTGAAAATAAACTTTAAGCTCTTATTATCCGTATATATCTCTGTCCTTTTTCCCATCAAGTAATACCACCAAATCTTCAATGTGTGTACTACTGCGGCTAGCTCCAGGTCATGCATAGGATAGTTCTTCTCGTGTTTTTGATGCTGCCAGGACGCATAAGCCACGACATGCTCCTCTTGCATGAGAACACATCCCAACCCGTGTCCAGATGCATCGCAGTACACCGAAAAATTCTTCTGCATATCTGGCATAACTAGCACTGGGGCTATTGTCAATCTTTTCTTCAGTTCTTGAAAACTCGTCTCAAACTGCGGTGTCCATGTGAAAGTGATTCCCTTCTCTAACAATTTGGTGAGGGGTCTCGAGATCTTGGAGAAACCCTCAATGAACCGTCGATAATACCCAGCCAATCCTAAGAAGTTTCGAATTTCCCCGACATTTTCAGGGGTCTTCCACTTCTGCACATCCTCGATCTTGGCGGAATCTACCGAGATTCCTCCCTCCGAGATTATATGTCCTAAGAAGGGAACTCTCTTCAGCCAAAATTCACACTTGCTCAGCTTAGCATATAGTTGGTGTTCTCTCAGCTTTTACAATACCAATCCTAAATGTCCCTCATGTTCTTCTTCATCTTTGGAGAAGACGAGAATGTCATCAATGAAAACCACCACAAATTTATCCAGATATTCCATGAATACCTTGTTCATGAGATACATGAAATATGCCGGGGCATTAGTTAGCCCAAACGGCATGACGGTGTATTCATACAGCCCGTACCGAGATACGAAAGCTGTCTTTGGAATGTCGGTTTGCCTTATCTTCAGTTGGTGGTATCCCGACCTGAGATCAATTTTTGAGAACACACACGCTCCCCTCAACTGATCAAATAAGTCTTCAATGCGGGGTAATGGGTACTTGTTCTTGATGGTTACTTCGTTCAACGCACAGTAGTCTACGCATAACCTTTGGGTTCCGTCCTTCTTGGGCACAAATATAACTGGAGCTCCCCATGGTGAGGAACTAGGACGAATAAACCCCTTCTCTGTCAATTCTGTTATATGCTCCTTGAGCTCTTCCAGCTGTTTGGAGTCCATCCGATAAGGCCTCTTGTATATTGGGGCTGTTCCACGCACTAGATCGATCGTGAATTCCACTTCACGATCGGGAGGCATACCTGGCAACTCCTCCGGAAAAACATATTGATACTCCCTGATAGTCCTTATCTCTTCCACTCCCACCTCAACTTGATTGAGTTTAATGTCCCTCCTGGGTTCTTGCACGGCTATGAACTTCACTTTTGTGCCACTAGTGTGAGTTAGTTCCACCGTTCTGGTCGAACAGTGGATGATACCTTTGTGTTTGGTCAACCAATCCATACCCAAAATAGTATCTACCCCTTGGGAGTCTATCACTATGAGGTTTGTAGTAAATACTACCCCATTAATGTCTAGATTCACCTTGGGACACACTTGTCTTGTTCTTATTTCTCCCCCTAGGGAGTTCACTGCTAACATATGGTTCATTTGTCTTGTTGCTAGATCGTGCTTCTTAACAAACCTTGAGCAATGAACGAGTGGGTAGCACCAGAATCGAACAATAGGGTTGCAATGTGTAAATTTGCAGGAAACTTACCAATTACCACGTCAGGTGCCTCTTTCGCTTCCTCCATGGTCACGTGGTTCACCTGTTCTCGCATCACATTCTGCTGTTGTGGCTGCATGGGATTCTTCTTTGGGCACTTATGGGCGTAGTGCCCCACTTCACCACAGTTGAAACATTGCACCCCAACTTTAGGTGCCTGGCCTTTGTTATCCTGGGGTTGGTTCTGTGGCTCTTGTCTTGCTGGTCGAGGTTGATATGTGGGGCGAGGCTGCTGCACAAACTGACACTGCGGCTGTGCTGGTGCTGATGGAGGCCTGAAGTTCGGGTTGTACCCTGTCGGTGCTGAGTAGGGTACCACAGCACGGCTCGCCTGCCCTGCGGGTTGCTGCATCAGACGTGGACGTGTGTTGCTACTTGAGGCTTGGTGTGACCATCCCGCCTTCCTCTTGTTTTCATTCTCCAAGGCCTTCAGCTTCCTCTCCACGACAAATGCTCTATCTACCATCTTTTGGAAGCTTTCATACTCGTTGGAGGACATTGCACATTGCATCTCCATGGTAAGTCCTTCCACAAAACAGTCCTGTTTATGCTCATCGGTTTCGATATCCTGTGGTGCATAACGGGATAGTTGGGTGAACTTAGTGAAGTATTCCCTCACAGTCATGTTGCCTTGCTGCAGTCCCAAGAACTCCTTTCTCTTGTTTTTGAGTTCACCCCTTGGTATGTAGTGGTTGTGGAAACTGCGCTTGAACTCTTCCCAAGTGATGTTCTCGGGGTCGTGATGGGCTGCCATGTAAGCGGTCCACCAATCAGCAGCAGGTCCATGCATGGTGAGAGGCAAACAGCACCCTCTCATACCCTTGGCACTGTATGGTCCTCATCTTGCTCTCAATGGTCTTTAGCCAATCATCTGCCTCCGGGGGTTCAGCAGCACTTGCAAACTTCGGTGGTTGAGTTCTCAGAAACTCACTCAACCTTGGTTGGCGTGGTACAGCTTGTGGGGGTGGAGCTTTGTGCAAGTTGGCCACCACATGAGTTAGACTCTGGATGAGATGATTCTGATTTTCGATCATTTGATGGATAGGATCAGCTCCTTCACGGCGACCACCCCTGTCTTGTCCTCCAGAAAGATGAGGGTTGCCGGCCTCATCGTTGTTGTTGTTGGGGTTGGCACCACTACCCTTTCCTCCTCCAGCCATCTATCATGATCAACCAAATGTTAACTTAAAGCATTACGTATTAACTTCCCAAATTGCTTGTTTAAACTTAAACTTTTGAGTCCTTAATATTTAAACATTTTCTGAAGATTTCACGTAGATCTTTGGGCTTCACGTTTCACGCGAAAATAAAATGCACTATTGATTCATAAGGGTTCACACACCAAAGCAAAGCAACCTAAAGACGAGGATGTGGACAAATGCCGATGGCTTCCACAACTCACGTCACACACCAAACATAAACACACAAATAAATAGGTTATTGACTCGACTACTCGATAACCTGCTGAACTAAGGGAAATGACTCTAAACAACTCGTATTCACTGAGCTGGCTCGTCGGTGTGTTGCTCATTATTGCGGCTGCCCTCTGATTCTGCTTTGGGTGGGGAGGCTGCTGGTGTAGGAGTGCGACGACGCTTGCTCGCCCGGCGGTCTGGGGTGTCAGGAGTCCATGTGTCATTTACGGTGACACACAGTTCATTCCCATCTCCTTTTTCTCTCGGCCTCAAGCTGGCGTGAAGCAACGCCTCAGTCTCCTTCAGGGTGTCACGAACATCCTGAAGCTCCTGCTGGCACTCCCGCAGTCGAGTGCTGAGCATAGCAGCATCCTCAAAGCACAGGTCCATGTGCTCATGGGAGGTCCCCTGCTGCACTGGCGGGTACTTGTACTCCGCGGTGCCACTCTCACACTGGAGGACATACATGTACTCAGTCCTGTCCAGGTGGCGACGGTTGATGTAACTCTGGCAGGTGATGGCCTCCCAGGTGACATCCTTCTCAGCATCGGCCTGAGTCGCCCGACAAGCTGGAGAGCGGTGGATCTTGAGCAGCTGATTTTCATGGATAATCCTCATCTCTGAGCTCCATTATTCCCGCTTCTCATGGATGGTCCTGGTGGAGCTGTAGTGTATGATCAGCTTGCCAACATTGCCGGCGACGTGGAGCATACGTCGAAGACGGCGCAACAAGCCTCCTACTGCCAACCCGTAGGAGTGGTACGTCACCGGACGGTTCTCCTCTCTCAAGGCAAGGGCAACTACAGGAACTCTCCCTCCAGTGGACTTGCGGGCGGTGCGGATCATGCGAACCATCTAAAACATAAAGAATTTAAAATTAAGTTAGATAAGAATTAAATAAAAATTGTATTTTGAATAAAAGTTGGGGCAAGATGAACAAATAAAGTGACCCAATTAAATAACACTTTCAACCCACACCTTTGTAAAAATAGTTTTTAAGAAAATAGGGTCCTAAAATACGTCCATTTCTACCTAGGTCCACGTTCCTACGGGCAACCTTGGCTCTGATGCCACTTCTGTCACACCCGATTTCTCCAAAGAGCAACCGAGTGAATATCACATGTATGTCAGGATCATTTTCTCATACATGTGATGAAAATAGTGAAGCATCATTTATTCCAAGCCAAGTGTTCGTAAATAAGTCTTACATAGCATACGTCTTGATGGACGATAATATGTTCATAACATGTAAATAAAGCAGCAGCGGAATATAAATCTTGTGGGCTCCGTCACAGGCGTTCCCCGGGGGACCCCGTGAACCTAGAATCCTTCTTCGGGTCCAATGTCTTGGTCATTGAACACTACAACATCCCCTTGACCTGAGCAGCAATTTAAACCAACAGAAAAGCAAGTTTGAGTACCGTTGGTACTCAGCAAGTGTGAGAAAGTAATGTCATGCATGGCTAGAGCAAGGAGAGGTTGAACTCATGGTTAAGGCACTACGCAATTAATACCTATCACCTTAGCTTATTAAGCACCTACTATACTACACAGGTGAAATGTCCCAATCTCCCAACCCATCATTAATATCAAGTAACCATAATCTCGTCTCCAATGTTAAGCTTCCCGCTTAACATCCTCAACTTCCCAATTCATCATCCTCTAATCATCAATAAGTCCAAGCCGCTCTTGACCGTGAGCACGGCTGTCATGACAGTTTTGACTCTGCAGAGTTTGCACCACTGTACCCACATGTAGTGATTTCAGCCCCCGTTGCCGGGTGGACTAAAAGAACCTCCATTATGCCAGTGGCCGTGAACCACGTTCACACTTCCCAGGTGTGTAGCCAGGAGATCACTACAAGACCTTTACAAAGGGATTTCCGACGAGCGTGGGCCTACTGAGGTTTCACCCCTAACAGCATACAAGAGGCTCCAACCCTGCTGCAGTGGCCCCCTCTTGAGCCTTGCGGTTCATATGGTAGTCCAACTGACACCTATTCCCCGCACCATCCAGAACACCCATACTACGCTAGGGATACACCTAATTAATTGGCCAAGCTGCCCCATCTCAGCATGTGGTTGGCACGGTAAAGCTAGGTTACATGCTCCATGAAGCGATCCTTAGGATCCAGGCAAGTACTAAACACAAACCCGAGTCTCGTGCACACAGCACCAACCAAATCATCCAACTTGCCTCGATCCCTACCTCTACATAACTCATAATATCTCATTCAAGAGTGAGGTAAATAAGTTGATGACCTCATATCCCACCTATCCCATTCTAAGCATGGCTAAGCATAAGCATATAAGTAAATGACATAATAAAATAAATCCCAACCTAGGCTACAAGGAAATAAGATAATGAAAATCTAGGGAAACTTCCTAGCTTGGGTATCATATTTCAAATTGTCAATGCAATTTAAATTCTAACTACACATCCTAGTATAGGATCAAAGTGGTCAAGGACACTTGCCTTCTTCCTGCTGCTCTGGGAATGGAAAGTCTTGGTCTTGGAAGGGGAGAACTTGCTCTGGGGCAGGTTCTACTCATGCCAATACACATAGCAAAAGAAAACAACAATCCATAAGCCATAGTCCACACTTTCACTCATGCAAACCACACATACATACATATGAAAGTCATTCACATGTTTAAGTGTCGTGGTTACCCTAGATGTGTTGATTTTAGGCCTACATACACTTTTAAACATTTATATATTATTTCTAGCTTTTGTATTCAGATTTCCATTTGTACATTATATAGGAATTTCCAATTTGAACAAATTCTCTATATTTAATTAATACACTTTTTAGCCACAAGTGTGTATGAAAGATAATTTCCTACTTCAAATAGGTTTTCAGATCTTCTACCAAATCCTAAACAGAAGTTTTTGGATTTGGAGACCTCATTTATCATTTTCTAATTATGCATACCTATTTTTCTATATTTTCAGATTTATTTTCTGTGCCTAAAAGTGAATTTTAATATTAAAATAGTAAGACATATCATCTAAACAGAATAGGTTCTGATCTAAAATATTAAATAATATATTTTTGAACTTCTTCTCTGATGTGAACCAATTTAAATTTATTTTATCAGTTTTCAGAATTATTTCCTAGCCTAAAAATGTGTTTCTAGAACTAATAAATATGAGCAACACTTAGGCAGATCTCATTTCAGCCTAAAATAAAATTTTAACTCATTCTAAAGGTTTTCCAAGTGCTAGGAGAGTTTAAATTTGTATTTGCACATGTGTTTATATTACCTTTTGAATTTAAATTCTACTCCTATGTTCAAATTTCTGAATTTAATATCTTGTAGGGTCTAAAAGGCAAATCCACCCTACTGCAGGGTTTAATTTACTATTTCCTAAATTTTCAGGGGCCTAATTACACATAACAGAGAGGTTTTCCTAATTTTTATGAAGTCCAGGGGCTAAAACTGATTTTTAAATGAATTTACAGGAATTTCTGAAGGTCCAAGGGCTACATCAGAAGTTTCCCGGGCTAGCTCGTGTTTTCCGAGATCCCCAGGGGGTAGCGCGTAAGATTCACGGCCTTTTTAATGCGGGGCTGACGTGGACCGTTGAATTTAAAACAGACGGCTCAGATTAGATCGCCGAAGGGGTATGCGGGGATTTAATTTCTGCCGTGCGATTTAAAATAGACGTCCTACAAGAGGCCACGTCGCTCCTGGCCGGAATTCGCCCGCGCGCGCGGTGGCGCACGGCGGCAGCGGTGCGATCTCGCCGGCGAGGCTGCGGATCTTCATCTACAGACGCTAACATCCGCCCTTTTTGGTAGCAAACGGCAGATAGGAGGAAGGAGAGCTCACCAGTGCAGTTTTATTGGATCCGAAGGGGTCGGGAGGCCTTAACGGCGGCGAGGAGCGGCGACCGAAGGTGAGCTTAGGTGGGGGAGCAATGGGGTTGTTCCTCCTCGGATTTTCTTCGGTGATGAGCTTCTCTGGAGGCGGTCAAGCACTGCAAGCACGTTAGCATGGGGAGAAACGGAAGAGGGAGCTGGAAAAAGGGCAGCAGCGGTGGCGGTTCTCACCTTGCGTCGGGTGTGGCCGATCGGGGAGGAAGGGGCGGATTTTTGGCGTTTAATGGAGAGGGAGGGCGGCGGGGTCGGTTGAGATCATGCTGGGGTGCCCCGGATGGAGAATCGGGGCTGGGAGCGCGGGGTTCAGGAGGGCGGTTGTGATCAGGCGTGAGAGAGAGCCGGAGCGGTTGGGGGCGCGCGGGGAAGGAGATGACATACGGGCCCCGCGCGTCAGAGAGAGGGAGGGGCGGCGCGCGGGTTTTGGGCTGGCTGGCGCGCGCGGTTTTGGACCGGCTGAGCGGGTTTCGGCCCACTGGCCATTTTTTTCTTTTTCTTTTTCTTTTTCTTTTTCCCTTTCCTTTTTCTGTTTTGATTCAAATTTAAATTCCAGTTTGAATTTGAATTGCTACACCACATGCAATACGTCTAAATTTTTTTAAATTCTCCTCCTTAGCAGGTTTTGGGGTGTTACACTTAGTGAGTCCATACATCTAGTAACCCCTTTGTAAAGGCTATTTTGTGATCTCTTGACCATACACCGACGGTTGTGTACTGGTATAATGGAGGTTCTGCAGTCGCCGACGGGTGACGAAATCACAAACTTGTGGGTAAAGATGTGCAAACTCTGCAGAGTCTAAAACTATCATGATAGCCGAGCTTACGGTCACGAGCGCCTGGCCAAACTGCCATGATTAGTTGGGATGGTTCTTGGTTATGGTTATTGATTATGTTTATGGTTTGGTTTTGGGACTGTTGAGTCCGGGTGATAAGATGTTTTCATGACTGTCGAGTCATGGCGACGAGATTGGTATCGGTGTGAGACAAAGTTGTTTATGAGATGAAATGGTAGCGAATACGGGAAGGTATTCGTGAGATGATAGCGAATACGAGGAGGTATTCGTGAGTAAGAATGAAGTTGGTTAATGTTTGGATGGAACACGGAAGTGATGGAGGTATGTTGGTAATTTAATACATGCTGGGATTACATTCATTTAATGTTAAGTTGCTGTTTTATTATGGTTTATAATTCTGCTTTTCTGCAAATGAGCCTTTTTATACCTACCTTGTTATGAGCTACATATCATGTTTTCCCGCACTTGCTGAGTACATCATTGCACTCAAACTTGCATTATTATCTCCTCATCAGCAGGAGGAGAAGACTACTATGAAGACCAAGTGGAACATTAAGGCGTGTGATCTATTCTCAACCTTGCCTGTGGAGGGAGTAGAGATAGAGCCACTTTTGCTTAGATTTGCTTCCGCATTAGTTAAATCGCTTCCGCATTAGAATAAAGACTTCTGCTGCATAGAAAAAAGACTTCCGCTGTGAACATGAGTCCAGGACTCATGAGACATTGTAATAAACTCTGTTATTCGTGGTTATATATATTCTGAATTCAGTTTGTGAAATATATGTGTATGTGTGATGAACATCCTGGGCACACATATGCATTAGTTCTCGGTTCCGTGGTTTTCCACAGAATTGAGGGCGTCACACGGGACCTCCTCTCTCAACATAGGCGAGCTCCACAATACCACGTGTCAGTTCTGGACCTCCCCCTCTCTTTTGAGGTGGCTCCGGATGTGTCATGTGTCAATTCCGGACCTCCCCTCTCTTCCGCGGTGGCTCCGGGTGTGCCACGTGTCCTAAGAGTGCCAGACTCCCTTTCTTCTCAGAGACGAGCTCCGAGGTTGACATGTGTCCATCAGTAACGGACCTCCCGGAGACGAGCTCCGGAGGTGACATGCGTCCATCAGCGTCAGACCTCTCGGAGGTAAGCTCTGGAGGTGACACGTGTCCGATAGGACCGGACCTCTCGGAGATGAGCTCTGAGAGCGACACGTGTCTGGCGGGGCCGGACCTCTCGGGGATGAGCTCCGAGAGTGACACGCGTCTTGCGCGGCTGGTCCTTTCTTTTCCTCGGTGACTAGCTACGCAGCCGACACGTGTCCTTCGGGACTGGCCTCGCTCCTCTGCAGAGGCTAGCTCCGAAGGGCAGCACATGTCCCACGGGGTCGGACCTCTCCCCCTTTGCGGGGATGAGCCCCGAGCCTGCCACGTATCAAGTTTAGCGGCGGACCTCTCCCCCTTTGCGGAGATGAGCTCCGAACGTGCCACGTGGCCAGCGGCCGCGAGAGTTGTCTTTGGCGCTCTCTGTAAACTGGAATTGGCTCTTTTTGGCTATCTTTTTTATTCTTTCTCTGTTTCAACTTATTTTAAAAATGTTTTTCTACATGGAACATGAATACATGCGGAACCCACAAATGAGGGTGTCACACCGAGTTAATGCATATGTGTGCCCAGGACATTCATCACACATACACATGTAATCCACAAATTGAATTCAGAATATAACCACGAATAAATAGGATTTAAGTACTTTATTACATCGACTCATTGTCTCACTCATGAATCCCTAACTTATTCTTGCAGTGGAAGTCTCTAAACGACAGCGAAAATAACTAAGTAGCAGTGGCTCCATCTTCAACTCCACAGGCATGTTGACGGTAGTTCGCACGCCTAGTACTCCACATGGTCCTCTAAGTACTCTTCT
Source organism: Neostapfia colusana (assembly GCA_030760725.1). Lineage (NCBI taxonomy): Eukaryota > Viridiplantae > Streptophyta > Magnoliopsida > Poales > Poaceae > Neostapfia > Neostapfia colusana. Next base: position 47,393,993 of record JASWHV010000017.1, read on the forward strand.
CCTGTTGCTGATGTTTATGTGATAATGCAAGGGTGAGTACATGGCGTACTCAGCAAGTGCGGGAAAAGTATGACAACTAAAGAAGGACAAGTGGCCAGCGGCCGCGAGAGTTGTCTTCGGCGCTCTTTGTAAACTGAAATTGGCTCTTTTTGGCTATCTTTTTTATTCTTTCTCTGTTTCAACTTATTTTAAAAATGTTTTTCTACATGGAACATGAATACATGCGGAACCCGAAAATGAGGGTGTCACACCGAGTTAATCCATATGTGTGCCCAGGATGTTAATCACACATACACATGTAATCCACAAACTGAATTCAGAGTATAACCATGAATAAATATGGTTTAAGTACTTTATTACATCGACTCATTGTCTCACTCATGAATCTCTAACTTATTCTTGCAGCGGAAGTCTCTAAACGACAGCGAAAATAACTAAGTAGCAGCGGCTCCATCTTCAACTCCACAGGCATGTTGACGGTAGTTCGCACGCCTAGTACTCCACATGGTCCTCGAAGTACTCTTCTCTGTTGCTGATGTTTATGTGATAATGCAAGGGTGAGTACATGACGTACTCAGCAAGTGCGGGAAAAGTATGACACACAGCTTACAACAAGGTATGGAATAAAAAGGCTCATTGCAGCAAGCAAATTTTATGATAAAAACAGCAACTATTTATAAGTGATATTTAATCCCAACATATATCCAAGTAGAACAGCAACATTTCCTCCATCATGGTTCATCATTTATCAAGTCTCAACCAACCATTAATCTTTCTCATGTTCATCTCATGAGAATAAATATTCATAACCGTCTCATATTCATATAACCAAACCAAACTCATTTTCATGACTCAGAACAGTCCCAAAACCAATCCCAATGACCATACCATAACCATATGGAATAACCATTCTGTAGGATCGAAGAGCACGTGAAAAGCTACCAGAGGGTGGTGAATGGTAGATTAAAACTTTTCACAGCGGAAACAACAAAAATCCCTCAGCAAAAAATCAATCAGTTAAAGAAACCGTGTGTGCAAGTGTTTTCAAACGTGTTCAACCGTGACAAATCCAGTAGAGAGGTAGAGAATCAAGTCACGTATCTAATGCAACAAGAATCACTTGAAAACACGAAGTAAAACTTGAGATACGATAAAAACATTAAACGAAGATCAATCTGTTCTACCCGATATAAAACAGATCTGAAATGCTGCAAAGAAACTCGTGTATCTCAAAAAATACAGACCCGATATTAAACGAATATTTCATGGATGTTAGATAATTGAGTTGTGAAGACAACCCAAAAAGAATCACGTCAATCGGATCTGTAAAACTCGAGTTATGAACAAAACACCGAAGCAACGTCGGTCTGTGCAGAAACTCGGCGAGAAAGACTTGACGAAAAACAAGTCGGACGAACAAGGCACAAAAGCTCCTCGAAACTATGAACTTTATTCAATAGAAACACAAGAGGAACAGCCCAAAGTTCTCTTCCCACGAGAGCTCTGGCCTCCCTTTCTTTAATAGCCAGCCCTCAGGCTAAACAATCCAATCTAGGACTCCTACTCCTAATTGGACTCGTATCCTAACTTACCATAGCTGCTCAAGACTCTCCTATTCGCAGATAGAAGCAATCGTGAGACTTCCAAACACCTTAGGAACGTCCTAAACATTCCTAAAACAACTCAACTTCGTGCCTAGCACGAAATCCTATCATAACCAACTCAAATCTTCCATATTTGAGCCATATCCGACTCAGCCTCAGCCTGAGTACGCAATCCAGCCGGTTGGACCTTTCCGACCAATTCTTTACGTCCACTTCTCTTCATCACGCCTTGGAACAATATTGTCACGTCCATGCACTCCTTGCACACGTGCAAACACCTTCCAACGACATACACGCAACCTTCATATGCACTGCCCTTGATCCAAACATGCTGCGCGACCTCCCGATCAACTCAACCACATCTCCTCCCGAACTTGGTTGTTGGAACCTCATCTCCTCCCTGAGACTAGTCCAATGATCCCGTCACCAGCCATGTCTTGAACTCAAGCAACACCTGCACAAGAATAAACAACCAATTCTTCCGAGCACAAGTCCTCGACTTGACTCACGTTCGTTCGAAAACCACAACACCTTACATGAGCACGTCACATACGCATGTTGCAAACCATATCAAATGATAACAGCCATAACCACCAAAACACACCAAAAACTTAGCAAATTAATACTAAGCAAACCTTCCCATAAAGAAAGTTTGAAACATTGCGAGTTAAAAGCAAAAACAAGACGTTGCAGTTCTACGAGTTGAACTTCACGGGAGCTCCCTAAAAACAAGCTCCGGACCTCACAGAAGCTCTTCGGACCTTGCAGGAGCTCTCCGGACCTTGCGTCGGAGCTTGCCAACACTTGGCGGACCTAACAAAGAACTTGTCGGACATTGCCACAGAAGAATGTTTTAGCAATATTCAAAACTTTGAATGTTAATGCTAACTTTTATCCTAACGGCCAATGTATTCAGCACACATAGGTCTCACAATCTCCCCCTTGATGAATGCATTGGCAACACCAATTAAAATCCGAACATTGGCTTATGAAAAGTTTTGAAAAGCTTTGAAAACTCATTTCTCCCCCTTTATTAATTTCTCCCCATTTTTTAAATCAGAGAAGGAAGAAAGTGTATAACATATGCAAAGTGTAAAAAAATCTCTCCTTATACATATTTCTCCCCCTTTGACAATGTATTTAGCAAGGTTCAAAAGAGAAATTTTTAAATGTTATGAGCATATTATAACATATACATACAAAACAAAGGTCATCCAAGTCATACTATCAGGTTATTTACACTATCACATCAATGAGATACATAAAGTAGTGTAAGCCATGCTAGAGATCAAATGTATTTTTCAGTTTAAACAAGTCATGATCTCCCTTACTCAACTATTTCAAAACCTGAAAACATGACACTTGTTGCTGCATTTTTATTATTCATAATCATTTAAGGCACAAAGTTGATCATATGATATTTGCAAGAGATTATATGCCGCATCAGCCTTATTCTAACCAACCAAGCCAAGCCTATGTCATTTGACAATCAGAAGCTTAAGGACATGGTTTTAGTCATACACAATTCCTTCCAAGATCATATCTTAGTGCAATTATAAGCAATCTCAAAAGAAGAAGTGTGATGCATGCATATTCTCTTGATATTTTCTCAATTTTTTATTTGAAAACTCAACATGTGAGCTGATCACTTGATTAATTTTTTATGATTAAAAGCACTTGTGAGCACGCAACAAGTTCAAAACAGCAAGAAAGTTCGATCATGACCAGATTTAGTGTAAGTAATTATTTCAATTACTAGTCATGGCAAAAACTACAAAATGTATAACATGAGTAATGTAGTAAGAACTTTCAGCCTGTAAAAGGAATCACAAAGTCATATATGTATGAAATACTATGCTCATATTATTTTAGTTTCAGATTCACACATAGACTTTCAAAGTTTCAAAAACTCCCCCTCAATTTAAGCCATGAGGATGCATAACCCCTATTTCACTACGAATGAAACAAAAACGAGTGAAATCCAAAGGTTTTGTAAAAATATCAGCCAATTGTTGTTCGGTATCGACATGGTGAAGCACAATGTTTCCTTTTTCAACATTATCACGAAGAAAGTGATACCTAATGTCAATGTTCTTAGTTCTATAGTGTTTCACGGGGTTTTTAGCAATACAAATTGCACTAGTGTTATCACAAAACAGTGGAACACTATCTAAATCAACCCCATAGTCCTTAAGTGTTTGAACAATCCAAAGAATTTGTGAGCAAGCGCTAGCCGCAGCTACATATTCAGATTCGCCCGTGGATTGTGCAACTGAACTTTGTTTTCTAGAGGACCAAGCAACAAGTGAATTACCAAGAAAATGACAAGCACCCGAAGTACTTTTCCTATCAATCCTACAACTCCCAAAATCAGCATCCGAAAAAACTTTCAAAGAAACGGTTGAGGAAGAAGGAAGAAAAATGCCAAATTCTTGAGTTCCATGTAGGTACCTGAGAATTCTTTTGATGGCATGGCGATGTGAAGCACGTGGAGAAGCTTGAAAACGTGCACAAAGACATACGCTGAATTGTATGTCCGGTCTTGACGCCGTGAGATACAAAAGTGATCCAATCATACTTCTGTATTCTTTTTTATCGACCGGGTCACCATCTTCGTCAAGTTCAAGTGTTGTTGCTGTTCTCATTGGTGTCCGAAGAGGCTTGCATTTGTCCATGTTGAAGCGCGTAAGAAGGTCCTTTGTATACTTAGTTTGATGCACAAAAGTTACTTCTTTTGTTTTCTTGATTTGCAGCCCCAAAAAGTATGTGAGTTCTCCCATCATACTCATCTCAAATTCTGAACTCATCATAGCTGAAAACTTGGACACGAGATCATGAGAAGCACAACCAAAGATAATATCATCCACATACACTTGAACGAATAATGAGTCATTGCCATGCTTAAGTACAAAAAGAGTTTTATCAACCTTGCCCATGGTAAACCCCTTTTCAAGTAAGAATGTTTTTAACCTATCATACCATGCTCTAGGGGCTTGATTTAGACCGTACAAGGCTTTGGACAGTTTGTAAACATGATTAGGAAAATTTGGATTTTCAAAACCCGGTGGCTGCTTAACATAAATTTCCTCCTCTATGTAGCCATTAAGAAAAGCACTTTTAACATCCATTTGATATAACTTGAAACCTTTAGATGCAGCAAATGCTAATAAAATTCTTATAGCTTCTAATCTAGCAACAGGAGCAAATGTTTCATCGAAATCTAGACCTTCAATTTGAGTGAAACCTTGAGCAACCAACCTAGCTTTATTCCTAACCACAACCCCATCCTCACTTTGCTTATTTTTAAATACCCATTTAGTTCCAATTAATGTGTGACCTTGAGGTGGAGGTACAAGTTTCCAAACATTATTTCTTTCAAAATTTTCTAACTCTTCTTGCATGGCATTAATCCAAGATTCATTAGTGAGTGCGTGTGATATATCCTTGGGTTCAAAAGAAGCAACAAAAGCAGAATGAGCATGAGAGTTTGGATCGCAAAACCTGGACCGAGTGACTCGTTCATGCAAGCTTCCAATGATTTGTTGTGGAGGATGACTTTTGAGTACTCGGAGGGGAGTAGACACTTCACAAGCACCTTCTTCTTCATGTTCGGACCTTTGATTAGGAGAGCTTGTTGATTGAGGAAGGTCTGAACCAGCAGTAGTGACTGTTGGTGCTGGTTGTGGTGCAAAATCAGCAGCTTGATCGTTATTTACTTCCGAGTTTTCGGGAAGCAGCACCACTTCTTCATATTCTTCAATAAAAATACTCTCCCCCTGCGGATATGGATCCGGACCTGCAATATCGGAGCTAGTACTTGGGCTAGCTTCATCAAAAGAAACCTCGCAAGTCTCCACAATTTTGTTAGTGTCAAGTAAAAGCACACGGTAGCCTCTAGTATGAGATGGATAACCAAGAAACATGTCATCAACAGATCTAGCTTCAAATTTATCAAGATTACCATGTTTCTTAACAAAGCATTTGCAACCAAAAACCCTAAAGTGTGTAACACTAGGCCTATGTCCAAACCGGAGCTCATATGGGGTTTTTCCAAGCTTAGCACGCAAGAAAACACGATTTGAGACATAACAAGCGGTTGCAATTGCATCAGCCAAAAATTTCCTAGGAGTTTGATATTCATCAAGCATAGTCCTAGCCATCTCAACTAAGGTCATGTTCTTTCTTTCTACGACACCATTTTTTTGTGGTACATAGGGTGAAGAGTATTGATGATCTATTCCATTTTCAGCACAAAAGTGATCAAAGGATTAGTTTTTAAATTCAGTTCCGTTATCACTTCTAATTGCTTTTAATGATCCTGGGTGATCAATAGATATTCTAAGAAATAAAGTTCTAAAATGACTAAAAGCTTCATTCTTAGATGCCATAAAATAAACCCAAGAATATCTGGAATAATCATCAACAATCACAAGCACATACCATTTACCTCCGAAGGATTGAACACGTGCCGGACCTACTGTGTCAAGATGTAAAAGTTGTCCCGGTTCAGCTGTCATGGTCATTGTGAGAGGAGCATGTGAACCTGCAACAAACTTAGCATGTCTACAAGAAAAGCACACAATATCATTGTCCTTTTTAAGCTTCGGCAGCCCACATATGCGATCTAGAGCACTAACACGAGTGAGATGATCAAAGCCTATGTGACCAAGTCTACGATGCCAAAAATATAGATCCTTTGTATCATTAGCAACTAGCCGATGCTTAGAAGTTGACAAATCAAAATCAGCTTTAAAAACTCTTCCAAACCTAGACATGTTAAACAAAAGCTCACCTTTTGAATCTACAACCTTGCAGCAATTTTTAGCAAAGCTAACCTCTAGATTTTCATCTAGCAATTGTGAAACCAAAAGCAAGTTGTATTTCAAATTTTTAACAAGTGCCACATCTTTCAAAGTGTAGACATTGTTTACTCTAACCGAACCTTTAGCAATTATGGGAGTAGAAGAGTTGTCGGCGAAAGTAACATTTTCTACACGTGACACAAAAGAGAGAGAGGAGAACCATTCTTTGTTACCGGTCATGTGGCATGAGCAACCTGAATCCACAATCCAAATGTTCTCCTTCCTCAAACGTGAAACCTACACAGCAGCACAATACGTCGATGACTCAATACTGGGGTTAGTTAAAAGACTTTTAGGAATCCAGTACTGAGTCACACGACGTCCAGCAGGAATAACACGCGAAAGCTGAGAAGGTACAGCAGGTTTATGAGCCAAACGTCGAAAATTTTTGTTCCCAACTACTGACTTAGAAGATGTGTTATATGTAGCACAAAAAACAGTAGGTCCGGGAGCAAGTTTTTGACTCATTACAGCAGGTTGCAAGCTCCGAACATTCGGTCTAGCAGATTTTGCTTGGTTGTTATGTGATCTAGCAAGTATTCTTTGTTTCTTGTCGTGTTTAGCTAGTCTATAACAAAAATCCATGACATGACCATCTCTACCACAGTAGGTACAATGAAAAATAACCTTATTATCATTTATAGATGAGCAAGCAACACGTTTATTAGAACCCGAATGGGACAGTACTCCTGCAGATTTGAAAATCACCTCTTTTTGTCTAGGAGCTGTTTGAATCAAACCGCTTCCTAATGACTTTACAACTTTAGGTGGGTGTGCCTTAGCATGAGCATGAGCATGAGAATTAAAACCTAAACCAGTTTTATCATTACAAGACTTGGAAGAATTCAGCAGCAAGTTTAGGTTCTTATTTGCATTAGAAAACCGATCTAGTGTCCTATGCATGTCATCAAGTTTATTGGACAGATCAAAGCAGTTTTCACATGAAGTTTTTCCTTTTATTTTGCAATTTGAACAATATTTAACTTCATGCACACGTAAAGCATTGTTCAAAATAGAAATCTCATTCATAGCATCATTTAGTTTCTTATTCAGATCATCACATGAAGAACAATGCAAATCAATTGTAGAACAACAAGCATCTTTCAAATTTTTATCATTAAGTGCAGCAAGCTCTTTGTTCTTTTCAATTTCAAGTTCAAGATTATCAAGTGTAGATGCGTGTGCACTTCTTAAAGAGGATAATTGTTCATAAATCAAATCACATGAGGAACAAGAATCATCACTAGAAATCAAAGTTTTTAAACGATTAATTTCAGATTCTAGTGATTCAATTTTAACAGCATTGTTCCTAAGTTTTTTATCCTTTTTCTTTAATATAACAGTAGCACGAGAAATAGCATCACACATTTCTTCGCAAGTGGGACATACCTCTTCATCGTCGCTATTGTGTTCTGCCTCCTCGGAGCTTGAACTTGACTTGCTCGCCATGCAGCACATATTTGCCATAGCTTCTTCATCTTCATCACTACCGGTATCCACATCACATGAGCCGAAATCTTGAAGTGCAGAGATCATACTATGCACTATGTTGCGCATTGATAAATCTTTCTTCTTCTTATTCTTTGCAAACGATTTCTTCGGCCTTGTTTGCTTTTCTTCACGTGAAGTCGGACCTGAAAGGTTAGGGCACTCCGTATGAAAATGTCCTGTCTTACCACATTCAAAACATCGTTGAGGTCCGGAGCTTCCTCTCCTTCTAGTTCTCACATTTCGCAATGCTTTTGAGAACCGAGTAGAGATGAGTGCAAGCTCCTCCTCTGGAAACTCTTCAATCTGTTCAAGGGTTAGAGAGGACAGCAAAGAGAGTGCACCACTAGATGATGATTGACTAGAACTAGACATGTCACGTTGCGAAACAAATGCAATAGACTTGTTGGGGTTTTTACGTGAGATGATGTCAATTTCATGAGTTTTCAATTTAGAATAAAGCACGTCTAAAGTAAAAGAACTAATGACAGTGGATTCACGAATAGATGTAACTTTCATCTCCCAAATTGACATAATGCTCCTAACAATTGTCTAGCATTTTCAGCATCTGAAAAGTTAACATTGACACTACGCAAGTTGCTGAAATTTTTATTAAAGCGAGCAAAAAGGTCGTCAATTGACTCACCGGGTTGCATCTTAAATGCATGTATTCTTTCTTGAACATATCTTGCCTTACCTCCTTGATCGTATTGGATCCTTCATGGTAGTCACAAAGAGCTTTCCAAACATCATATGCAGATCGGAGGTGTGCAACACGGTCGAAGTCGCTTTGAGTCAATCCTTGGATGATCAAGTTGCGAGCCTTGTTGTTGTTGTCAACATCTCTCATGTTCGCAGCCGTAACTTGATCGTTGGGTGGTACATCGAAGTTCTGGTAGACCTTTTACCATATGGCGAAGCCTTGCGCCAGTATGTAGGCCTCCATCCGCGCCTTCCAAACCTGAAAATCGATGCCATTGAACACACAAGGTTTTGCGGAGTACTTCTCCAAGATGGTTAGTCAAAACACATGCAAATCACAAAGATTAGAGCACCTTCGCTCTGATACCAATTGTAGGATCAAAGAGCACGTGAAAAGCTACCAGAGGGGGGGTGAATGGTAGATTAAAACTTTTCTCAGCGGAAACAACAAAAACCCCTCAGCAAAAAATTAATCGGTTAAAGAAACCGTGTGTGCAAGTGTTTTCAAACGTGTTCAACCGTGACAAATCAAGTAGAGAGGTAGAGAATCAAGTCACGGATCTAATGCAACAAGAATCACTTGAAAACACGAAGTAAAACTTGAGATACGATCAAAACATTAAACAAAGATCAATCTGTTCTACGCGATATAAAACAGATCTGCAACGCTGCAAATAAACTCGTGTATCTCAAAAACTACAGATCTATCTCAAAAACTACAGATACGAAGCTCGTGAAACTTTAAAAGATGATAGATAATTGAGTTGTGAAGACAACTGACACGACCCCATTGGTCCTGTCGAGCCAGGATCACGCTGAGGGGTGCTGCGTTGCACAGCACCGTATAACACACGTCAAAGGTATAAGCGGAAGCAGAAATTTTTATTACATAAACAGGTTTATGAACTTGTTTACATCAAAATAAGTTTAGTCTACACTCGCGGGCGTAGACTAAGCATCAAGTGCACGTTCGGCCCTTGAACGTGTCCTTGCTAGCACACACGCACACTAACTCTGCGGCGTGCACGACTCCCACTCGACGGGGTTCCCCTCCTGGGGTTCCGTCTCCTCTTCGGGAGTCCCTTCCTCATAGAACCCTGCAAAAGCTTCAAACACAAGCAGTGAGCACGAAGGCTCAGCAAGTCTGACCCGTCTCACCTAAACATGGAACTTCTATATGAGGGTAATGGGTTACATGAGGTAAAAATCAGTTGCAAGGACTCGCCTAATTAGTAGAACCTTACTTTCAAGTTTTAGCAGCCGGTTGTGGAGAACCTTACGCTAAGGCACATGAGAGAGCCGCAAACAAGAAACACATTTCTCTCATGCACTTTGTCCAAAGTTGAAAAGAACTTTAGTTAGCTCTAAGCTACAGCATATCATTAACAATCAATGACTAGCTTTCAATCAGCAACATTTTAACATGTGACTAGCCTGTTCTTTCTACGTCACGGTACAGTGAACAAGTGGTACTCACTGACCGCGAGGGACGGCGATTATAATCGATTTACACCTGCAGGGTTACCCGAACAACCCGTCACGTACGCCCGTACTCGATGTTGCCTACAACAACCATCACGGATGCTGTATGCGACTACCTTTCACCCGTCAGCCAAATATTGAACCGGTCCCATCGTCCCGAGCAAGAGGTCTCTGCACGCGCATCTCCGTGCCGCCAGCCGATTTACACCTCGAGCTCTCAACCTACCCTCTGAACGACGGGCAATGCCTCAATACCCAGCTACCCGAGTTACATAAGTTTCCCGGTTCCCATATAGCCGGTAGGTCTTCGGTACTGTTCTAGCTTGTTCAACAGGCCCGCACACGGCTCGGTCCTCAATCGACACAAGCGGAGCTACAGCACCCAGGCCCCAAAGTCCTGCTGCCCTTACCCTCCGCTTGGTCTCATTTTCTTGCCATGTGTTTCATGTGCTATCACTACCCGAGTCGAGTGCCTTTAGCCTATGCTCGCGAGTAGTTCCAACTACTCGACTTGTACCGAATCCTACTCTATCCTAGCAATGCAGTAGCTAACGGGGTTTGCAATCCTAAACCCAACCCATGGTTCTCTTGGCTATGCAGTGGGGCTTCCAAACAAGACTCTAATGCACAGGATAAAGGAAACAAGTATGTGCTCAAAAAAATAAAAATTTGTAAAAACGGTTAATGCAAACCGGGGCTTGCCTTGCTGCTCTTGGTCGTAGGCTAGCTGCTCCTCCGGAGTTACGAAGTCTAGGACTTCGGGTTCCTCCTCGACCTTAGCGACTACATGATAGAAACAATACATGTATTAATTTAATGCATTTGTATTAAGTTTGAAGTTGTGAAGTCTATAACCTTTGCTAGACAGACCTAATGACTGTGAAACTTTTATTGTGGCTTGGTTACAACCTAAACAGAGAATTGGTCAAGTTTTAGTTGCAGCAAAGCTCATTTGAGCCCTCCACAATTAATTATGTCCTTGACCTTAATTGGAACTCTTAGGGTGTTCTAGGAATTTTCATGAAGCAAACTATGACTTTCTGAAAACTAGATTTTCAGAGGGTTCTAATGGAGTTGGTCTCACTTAATTTGAAGGTTCCTAGCAAAAGTTATGAGCTAACAATTTCAGAGAAAATTCTGAAAATGTTTCTGAACATTTTCTATTTTCTCTGGAACAGTTTCACTAATCACACCATTAGGTTGATCAGATGAGCTCAAATGGATCTGAAATTTTTATGGTAGTTCAAGGATATTTTGGTGAATATCCCAGCAAAATTTCAGGAATTTCCTCCAAGTGATTCTCCAGTTAAAATTCCAAACAGTTTAAACTTTGACGAATTAATTCTGGAGAATTAAGGGTTTTCACGAAGTGAAACTTGATTTGCTGGAAAGTACTCGGAGAGCTGAATCCAGAAAAATTTGGTTCACTCAATTTGGAGCTTTCTAGCCAAAGTTATGAGGATTTGAAGTTTGAAGGAAATCTGAAAATCAGGGAAAAGTTTAAACTCGCGCGTGGGCCCAGGGGACACACGTCGCACGCCGAGGCGACAGCACACCGCGGCCCACAAGGATTTTGCGCGCCAGCACACCCGATCCCGGCCGCAGCCGGATCCCGATTCAACATATCTCCCGCTGACAGCTGGGTCCACCCCCTTCTTCAACCTCGCGACTGCCCGCGCCCCTCCGCCGAGGAACCTCGCCGGAGAGCTCGCCGCCGGCTTCTGTACAGCTCCAAACTTCTCGATTCTGGCCGCCCCTGCCTACTTTTACTCGGGGAACAGGATTCTAGGGTCAGCTGCTCATGACAATGGCCGGAGCATGGTCGGCGACGAGCCGCCATCTTGGAACGACTTCGGCCATGTCGGCTGACTTCCCTAGCACCTCAGCTACTTGGGAAACCGGTCGGGAAGCACCAGTGGACCTCAGAGAAGGTCGACATGCGCTCGAGGCAGCTCGGGGAAGGCCCGAAATAGGTCCTCACCATGCGCTCGATGCCGCCCGTTCATTCCGCCATTGGTAGACCTCAAATTACGCCGGGTACAGGGGTTCTCCGGCCCAGAGTTGTGAAGGAAACTTGTGCGTTACCGTGTCTAGCTCGTGTGAGATCTATTTGAGGCCCTCTAATCCTTTCTAGAGCATGAATTAAACAGAATCGTACCCGAAGGTCGTTCTGCACACAGAAAGGGGAAAAGTGGAAATTCGCCGCCGGTGAGCAACCACTCGAGCTGTGGCTCGGGGATGAGCAGCACCGGTCACCAGCGCATCCAAGGGTGCCTTGGCTCAGGCGTGACAACGCCCTGGTTGGGCTGTCCGCGAGAGCCCGAGGTGCGGCGGTTCCAAGTCCCGAATTTGATCTTTCGGCACAGCCGATATCAATCGGTTTCAATGGAATTCTAGCAACGGGGAGGACGGAGGAGGTCTCTAGTACCTTGCTGGGGTTCTGGAGTGGACGGAGGGAGCTGCGATCGGTGTTCTCCGATTGATTCCGAGCTGCGGAAATTTTTGGTCGGCGCTGAGTTCTTGCGGGGAAGAACGGCGATGCCTCGGCCGAGGAGGGGGGGGGGGGGGGGCAGGCGCCTTAAGAAGGCTCTGCACCGCCTCGCGCACGCGCGTGGGCAAGCAGCTGCTGGCGCGGCGGCTGCCCTCGGTGGCGATCACAGCTGCGGCTCGGCGACCCGAGTGAGAAAAGTCTCAGTCGGTTTGATCTGAGCAGTGGCTGACATGTGGGTCCCACTCCCCATTTTAACCTCTGAAATTTACTCCTAATCACTGTTGTAAACAGTGAACCCCACACTACCCCTGGCAATTCAAATTATTCACCCATGAGCCATTTGAATTGATCAAAGTTCAAATGAGGTTTGGTTTGAATGAATTTCAGCACAAGTTCAGTTCGAAATTCAAATAAAGTTTGAATTTCTCCCACTTAGCCCATGTCAAGATCAACTCCAAATGGAGTGAAAATTGGTGTGTGAGCTCACAAAAATGTGCTGAGTAAGAATATGCCTCCCACTTTTAAATTCATGGGGTAAAAACAGTTTGAATTTGAATATGGTTTCAAACTGCCCTATTCCTTACTATACCCAAAATGACCTCAAAAAGGTTTTGAATTTGGGTGAAACTTGGCATGGACATCCTTAATAAAGTGTAGGAGTCTTCATATGTCCAGCCCCCCTTATATCACATGTGTGAAATACCACTTTGGCAATGTGTGAGTTTGTTCTCTAATGAGCATGTTGATAATTGTTACTTGCTCTTCATTTGTGTTCATCCTCCTTCCTCAAATTAGGTGTGTGGTGTGGTGATGAACACTGCAAATGTGTGTCAAAAACTGAGGCCCTTACATTCCTCCCCCCTTAAAGAATCTCGTCCCAAGATTATAAGGTGAAAATGAGAGAGAGGACGGTGGGAAATTACCGGATATGCGACGCGAAAAATTCGGGGTAGTTAGTGCGAAGGAATTCTTCGCTCTCCCATGTCGCTTCGTCCATGGAGTGATTACTCCATAGAACCTTGTAGAACCACAACGTACGGTTGCGTGTGGTTCGGGCCTTTGCATCAATAATCTGCACCGGTTTCTCCCGATAGGTGAGATCCGGTTGCAGTTCTTCAATGTCTTCCAGCTGAACGGTAGTTGATAGCTTGAGACACTTCCTCAGCTGGGCAACGTGAAAGACGTCGTGCACACCGGAAAGTGCTTCTGGTAATTCTAGCCGGTATGCCACTGATCCATATCCTTCGGTAATCAGAAATGGACCGATGAATCGGGGTGCCAACTTTCCTCTCACCCCAAATCTGTTTACGCCCTTCATTGGAGACACCCGTAGATATACGTGATCTCCAACTTCGAATTGTAATGGGCGCCTTCTCCGGTCCGCATATTGTTTCTGATGGGATTAAGCGGCTTTTAGGTTCGCTTGAATCAGTCGAACCTTTTCTTCCGTGTTGTTGACAAGGTCAATCCCGAAGGTAACCCTTTCGCCAGATTCACACCAATTCAGTGGTGTGCGGCATTTCCGCCCGTATAGCGCCTCGTAAGGTGCCATCTTGATGCTGGCTTGGTACCCATTATTGTACGAGAACTCGGCCAACGGCAAGTGATCATCCCAATTCTTGCCGTAGTTGATAGCGCAAGCTCGTAGCATGTCTTCTAAAATCTGATTTACCCGCTCGGTTTGTCCATCTGTCTGCGGGTGGTATGCTGAACTACGGATCAGCTTCGTCCTCATGGCAGCGTGTAGCTGCTCCCAAAAACGGGACACAAATAAAGTGCCCCGATCCGGTATGATGGTACGGGGTACGCCGTACAAGCATAGGATCCGTGAGATGTACAGTTCAGCGTACTTCTTGGCGTTGTAGTTGGTGTTGACCGGGATGAAATGGGCAACTTTGGTGAGTCGATCGACGATCACCCACACAGAATCATGTTTCTGCAAGGTGGTGGGTAAACTGACGATGAAGTCCATGCTCACATCCTGCCACTTCCAGGCAGGAATGCCCAGTGGTTGCAGCAGTCCCGGTTTCCGCATATGATCTGCCTTCACCCTTCGACATGTATCACACTCGGACACGTATTTTGCAACCTCGCGCTTCATCCGTGTCCACCAAAACTTTCTTCGGAGTTCTTGATACATCTTGTTGCTGCCGGGGTGAATAGAGAACTTTGATAAGTGAGCCTCACAAAAGATCTTCTTCCGTAGTTCCAGGTTTCGGGGTACGACAATCCGGTCCTTGAACCATAGGACGCCGTCTCCGTCCTTCCGGAAACACTTCAGCTCCCCACTGTCTACACGTCTCCGTAAATGTGACATGCCCTTGTCATTCTTCTGGGCTGCCGCTATCTCTTCACGGATGGTGGGGATCAAAGCTAGGTTGTAGAGAGCTCCGTGTGGAATCACATGTAGTGGTGGTTCGCTCTCTTCCAACGGTGTGATGGTCAGATTATTGACGTGTGACTTGCGGCTCAGCGCATCTGCCACTACGTTTGCCTTGCCCGGATTATAATGGATCTCTATTTTGTAATCCTTTATCAGTCCTAACCATCTTCGTTGCCTCATGTTCAGCTCCTTCTGAGTGAATATGTACTTCAGGCTTTTGTGGTCGGTATATAAATGTACGAGGTTACCGAGTAGGTAGTGCCTCCACATTTTTAGTGCAAGTACCACGGCAGCGAGCTCGAAATCGTGAGTTGGATAATTTTGCTCATGGTTTCTAAGCTGCAGTGACCCATACGCGACCACCCTTCGGTCTTGCATCAGCACACATCCGAGCCCAATGCCGGATGCATCGCAGTACACATCGAACGATTTTGTTGTGTCTGGCTGCGCCAAAACCGGTGCTGATGTCAGGTGCTTGACTAAAGCCTTGAATGCTGCTTCACATGCTGGACTCCAAACATATTTGGTAGCCTTCTTCAGCAGCTCTGTCATTGGCTTGGCAATCTTCGAGAAGTTCGGGATGAACCTCAGATAATATCCCGCGAGTCCGAGGAAACTCCGTACCTCGTGAACAGTTCTCGGGGATTTCCAATTCAGCACTTGAGTGATCTTGCTCGGGTCCACAGCGATACCCTCCGCTGAGATGATATGCCCGAGGAAAGGCACTTGCGATATCCAAAACTCGCATTTGCTGAATTTTGCGTATAACTTGTGATCCCGCAGCCGTTGCAAGACTATACACAGATGTTTCTTGTGATCTTCCTCCGACTTGGAATATACTAGGATGTCGTCGATGAAGACCACGACAAACTTGTCCAGCTCCGGCATGAATACCGAGTTCATTAAGTACATGAAGTGAGCTGGAGCATTGGTGAGGCCGAAGGACATGACCAGGTACTCATAAAGTCCATACCTTGTCGAGAAAGCTGTCTTTGGAATGTCCTCCGCCCTTATCTTAATCTGATGGTACCCGGATCTTAAGTCCATCTTGGAAAAGATCCTTGCTTCGACCAACTGATCAAATAACATGTCGATCCGTGGCAACGGGTACTTATTCTTGATGGTTACGGCATTTAATGGACGATAGTCCACGCAAAGCCGCAACGTCTCATCCTTCTTCTTGACAAATAATGCCGAACAGCCCCATGGTGAGGAGCTCGGCCTAATAAAACCCTTCTCCAGAAGGTCCGTGAGCTGAGTCTTCAGTTCAGCCAACTCCTTGGGCGCCATCTTGTACGGCCTTCGGGATATTGGCATGGTTCCCGGTGCAAGTTCAATCTTGAACTCCACCTCTCTATCGGGCAGCATCCCCGGCAAATCGTCCGGGAATACATCAAGGAGCTCTCGGACCACTGGAATATCTTCCAATCTGATGGTTGTGGTTTGATAGACACTTGGAAGTTTTATTTCTGGACTGTCCAGAAATAATGAGTGAGAACCGTGCACCTCTGAGTTTAAGTGCACGACTCGAAGGACGGTGTCTAAAACAGCGCCGTGGCGGGTTAACCACGACATCCCTAGGATGACATCGACCTTCTGTTCCTCTAAGATAATGAGAGACGTGGGGTACACTCTACCCGCTAAGCATAATGGTGCTTTGGAGACCATTACGCTTGCTGAAATCTTCCCACCCGGCGAACAAATTAAATATGGACTATCGGTGGGTAGTATTGGCAAACTGTGTGTAGCAATGAAAGCTTGGCTAATAAGATTATGCGTGGCGCCTGAATCAAACAGTACTATAGCGGGATGCTGGTGGAGTTGGAACATACCCGCAAGGATTGGCTCGCCCTCCGGCACGTCCTCAATGGCAAGCTGGTGGACGGTGCCGGGCCTAGGGTTTGCCCGCCGCGCATTAGTAGGGTTCCGGGGTTGATTCCTCCCCGGAAACTGTGGTGCCACTCCGCCGCCTTGCCTCTCCGGGCAACTGCTCGCGAAGTGTCCTGGACGACCACACTTGTAACATGTAGCCGCTGCTGGTGGAGTGCTCGGTGGACGAAAGCCCGGCATGCGTTGCTGAGGTGCAAACGCACGCGGCATCGTCCGCTGCTGCTGTTGTTGTTGCGGTGGTACTGGCAGTGCCGGCCTGAATGCCGGTGAAGAATACGGCCGACTGCGGAACGGCATCGACCACTGTGGTGGCTGCCAGCGTGGACCTGATGGTGGGCGATTCGCCATCCAAAACTTCTGAGAAGGACCGCCTCCTTCTCCGCTGCTCTGCGGCGCGCTTCGCTTTCACTCTGCCGCCGCCAACTCCTTGCCGGAGTCCTCCTGAACAATCGCGGCATCAATGATGTCGTTGAGGCTGCCGCGATTGAACATCGCCAACTTGTCCTTCAGGAGCAGGTTAAGCCCCTGGTAAAAATGGTCCCGCCGCTTCTCGTCGGTATCTGCGTGATACGACGCGTAGAGCGCGAGATCGTTGAACGCCCTGGAGTATTCCAGCGCATTCCGGCTCCCCTGCTGCAGGTGTAAGAACTCCTGCATCTTCCTCTTCATTAAACCTGGCGGTATATGATAGGCCCTGAAGGCCGTCCGGAACTCCGTCCAGGTCGTCACTCCGTCGGTGGGCTGTGAAGCACAGAAGTTGGCCCACCACGCGCTCGCGGATCCTTGGAGCTGCTGGACTGCGAACTGAGTCTTGCGCTGCTCGCTGAGCTGGAGCAGCCCGAACTTCATCTCTATGGCGCGGAGCCAGTTGTCCGCGTCAAGTGGTTCATCCGCCCTTGAGAATATCGGGGGATGAGTTGCCAGGAAGTCAGAGTAGGAGCTCTGTTGACGCTCCTCCCGGTCTTGACGTCTCTCCGGCGAGACGTATTGGCGATGAGGGTCTGCAGCAACTCTGTGTGCTGCTGATGCGAGCCCGCCATTGCCGCGACGATGTCGGCCAATGTAACCGTTGGCAGTGGCGGTGGCGGTGTTTGCTGTTGCTGTTGCTGCTGTTGCTGCTGCTGTCCCGAGGAGTCCTCGGGAGGTGGTTGGGAGGTCTCTCCCCCTTGACTGGTACCCCCAACGTCAGGGTTGGCACGAGTACGCGTCATTCTGAAATTCAAAACAGCAGCAATTAGCACATGTCTTACTTAAAATTCCATAAGCAACAGTAGGTATTGAAGTGACACATGATTAATTTGCACAACATTCACATATATTGATAAAGCATAAACTTTATACAAGATACATTATTCTCGGGTCTCCGAGAAGTCGTGCTCATGTCGTCACTACCTATGCATACGCTACTGTCTACACGACATGTCACCGATTACAAAATTTGGGCTACACTGCCCTGGCTGCCCTACATGGCAACTGTAACCCCCCCCCCACTCGGAGTAGAACTCGACCTCCTGTGGATCGTCCTCCTCCGGTACCTCTGCTGCTGGCTCTGGATCTACCACCTCTTCTCCCATCCCGGGTTCTCCCATTGCTGGAAGACCCAAGACCACTGGTACGCCTAACACCGGAGGTACGAGGTCCTGCAATGCATGCACCTCATCCATGGCTTGGTTGTAATCTTTTTCCCAGCCTTGCCCTTCCTCAATCGTGTCGTCTCGCTCTTGAGCAAGGTCCTCGTTCTGCTGGGTCAGATTCTGTACCAGTTCTTGCAATGCCGCGATGTCAACACGGCTCTTTTTCCTTGCCTTCTTCAGACGACGCAACTGATTGTGTTGTTCATTCAGTCGCTTGCTCGTCGGAAGGAGCACATTGCGGAGTGCGCTGTGAGCACTCTCGAAATGATCCCCACGGCTTGTGCTCTCCTTGAGCTTTGTGGTGAGATGCTCCGTATGAACAGCTTGGCTGTCCATCACGGCGTTTCCCGCCCTCATCTGGAGGCTGAGATTTGCCTCCGCGGGGTTGTACCTTGGGCAACTCGGGTCCGTTGCTCCCAGGTACCTCTCTTCCCACACATGTTGAGCCCGTCCCTCCACCGGAACGAGCGCGTATGGAGTACCGTCCACAGCCTGCACGTGTAGTTGGCAGAAACGTGACATGGTGTCACGGGCTGCCACTTGCCACATCCCTTCCGGTTGTCTTCCTCTCACCGTGACGGTGAACGGCACCCAACCGGGTGGCATAGGTCCTGCAGGAACCTCGACATGGATCGTCCACGTCTTGTTCCCCTCTTCGCCTTCTTCCTTGGCGAAGTATTGCGGCATCTGGTTGTACCCGAAATATTGGAGCATCTGCCACAATGCTTCCGGGTAGCCGCTACGGTGAGAACAGTGGGACATCACCCACCCGTTCTCCAGTTGCTTATCTGCTTTCATCTGTAAAAATATATTTGAAAAATGTCAAATATTTATTTAAACAGTAAACCGCTGAGTTATAACATAAAACATGTCATTGAACCCATAAAATTTGGAAACTTGACTGCTGATCTGCTGTTCCCTAGACAGCCCTGACCAGTTTCCATTGCAACCTGATTTAGGCCATGTTAAATGCAAAACCAGTTCTGGAGCTCAACATCAAAGTTAGAGCTAACTTCAATAGATTTCCAGAAAGTGTTTGCTTGGCCCAAGATCTGTCCTGGTTCAAAAGTTATGATATTTCAAAGTTAACAGAATTTCTGGAAACAATTGGACAGCACCTCCCTGCCTTAGGTACTGATTTGATCCAAGAATCCCAGTTACTTCTGTTCCTCATCTGACAAAACTTTCTGTTACAAAGTTATAACCCATCTCACAATCTTTCCAGAACTACCTCATTTTCTATTTTTGGATTTTTAAGCAGGAAGTTATGCTTAATTTACAGAGCGTTTACAGAGAGTCTTTGCTCTGCCCTGTTTTCTGGACAGTTTCAACTCTACTGCATTTTTCGATTGGTTAAGGGATGAAACACCTCTGGACCTCGACAGAAGAGTTATAAAGCTCTTCCAACGCTTTCCAGAAATGTATCATACGACCCCAACCCCGAAAGAACTCAACCTCTAACCTCTGATTAGTTTCAGCCTTGATTCAGCTGAAAACAGAGTGCTCTGTCCTTAACAACCTATAAGTTGAAAACTTGTTAACTTTGAATATCCTGTTCAAGGGAAGGAGTTACATAAAGTTTTACAACTTTGGATCAAAACCTTTAAGTTTTAAATGAAGTTATTCATTTAATGTGGTGTGACGTCGATGCGTCACCAGATTATGTCGGTACTACGTCCTCACAAAGGAAAAACCTATACCGGACTTAGCCGGCCTCGTTAGTTTAGTGGAACTACTCGTCACTCGCACACGGATGCTACACGTCTACTGTTTCATGGTCCGGCTACCTGCATAAACTCAAACAATCATCAGACTCGGCTGCACACCGAGCCCGGAATCCATACAGTTCGTACACCCGGCCGTCATCACTCACCCGGATGTTCTCAAGCCAACCACGCCTTGAGTTACGTGTTCACGTTTCAGACCACGTGACGGGGTCTCCCATGTTGCACCACGCACGCCAGGGACAGACGTTGCTCGAATACCCCAAACGACATGAAGAGTCGTAGAGGATATCAAAGCGGGTCGGGTTACCTGCCACCCGTGGGGCTCCACCCTTCAGCTTGTGCGCACTGGTGGACAGCGCTCACGTGTACCCCCCAAGACATAAATGTCCTGAGATACACAATTTTCCGACATAACAAATAGGTTAATATGCCACTTTCTATATACTAATAACATCCTTATACGGGCTACTAACTCGTTCCTCACTGGATTTTTGAAAAAGAAGACCTTTGTACTGTGTTAAACCTCAAGCGAGATCTGATACCAACGCTGACACGACCCCATTGGTCCTGTCGAGCTAGGATCACGCTGAGGGGTGCTGCGTTGCACAGCACCGTATAACATACGTCAAAGGTATAAGCGGAAGCGGAAATTTTTATTACATAAAAAGGTTTATGAACTTGTTTACATCAAAATAAGTTTAGTCTACACTCGCGGGCGTAGACTAAGCATCAAGTGCACGTTCAGCCCTTGAACGTGTCCTTGCTAGCACACACGCACACTAACTCTGCGGCGTGCACGACTCCCACTCGATGGGGTTCCCGTCCTGGGGTTCCGTCTCCTCTTCGGGAGTCCCTTCCTCATAGAACCCTGCAAAAGATTCAAACACAAGCAGTGAGCACGAAGGCTCAGCAAGTCTGACCCGTCTCACCTAAACATGGAACTTCTATATGAGGGTAATGGGTTACATGAGGTAAAAATCAGTTGCAAGGACTCGCCTAATTAGTAGAACCTTACTTTCAAGTTTTAGCAGCCGGTTGTGGAGAACCTTACGCTAAGGCACATGAGAGAGCCGCAATCAAACAAGAAACAAATTTCTCTCATGTACTTTGCCCAAAGTTGAAAAGAACTTTAGTTAGCTCTAAGCTACAGCATATCATTAACAATCAATGTCCAGCTTTCAATCAGCAACATATTAACATGTGACTAGCCTGTTCTTTCTACGTCACGGTACAGTGAACAAGTGGTACTCACTGACCGCGAGGGACGGCGATTATAATCAATTTACACCTGCAGGGTTACCCAAACAACCCGTCACGTACGCCCGTACTCGATGTTGCCTACAACAACCATCACGGACGCCGTATGCGACTACCTTTCACCCGACAGCCAAATATTGAACCGGTCCCATCGTCCCGAGCAAGAGGTCTCTGCACGCGCATCTCCATGCCGCCAGCCGATTTACACCTCGAGCTCTCAACCTACCCTCTGAACGACGGGCAATGCCTCAATACCCAGCTACCCGAGTTACATCAGTTTCCCTATTCCCATATAGCCGGTAGGTCTTCGGTACTGTTCTAGCTTGTTCAACAGGCCCGCACACAGCTCGGTCCTCAATCGACACAAGCGGAGCTACAGCACACAGGCCCCAAAGTCCTGCTGCCCTTACCCTCCGCTTGGTCTCATTTTCTTGCCATGTGTTTCATGTGCTATCACTACCCGAGTCGAGTGCCTTTAGCCTATGCTCGCGAGTAGTTCCAACTACTCGACTTGTACCGAATCCTACTCTATCCTAGCAATGCAGTAGCTAACGGGGTTTGTAATCTTAAAACCAACCCATGGTTCTCTTGGCTATGCAGTGGGGCTTCCAAACAAGACTCTAATGCACAGGATAAAGGAAACAAGTATGTGCTCAAAACAATAAAAATTTGTAAAAACGGTTAATGCAAACCGGGGCTTGCCTTGCTGCTCTTGGTCATAGGCTAGCTGCTCCTCCGGAGTTACGAAGTCTAGGACTTAGGGTTCCTCCTCGACCTTAGCGACTACATGATAGAAACAATACATGTATTAATTTAATGCATTTGTATTAAGTTTGAAGTTGTGAAGTCTATAACCTTTGCTAGACAGACCTAATGACTGTGAAACTTTTATTGTGGCTTGGTTACAACCTAAACAGAGAATTGGTCAAGTTTTAGTTGCAGCAAAGCTCATTTGAGCCCTCCACAATTAATTATGTCCTTGAACTTAATTGGAACTCTTAGGGTGTTCTAGGAATTTTCATGAAGCAAACTATGACTTTCTGAAAACTAGACTTTCAGAGGGTTCTAATGGAGTTGGTCTCACTTAATTTGAAGGTTCCTAGCAAAAGTTATGAGCTAACAATTTCAGAGAAAATTCTGAAAATGTTTCTGAACATTTTCTATTTTCTCTGGAACAGTTTCACTAATCACACCATTAGGTGAATCAGATGAGCTCAAATGGATATGAAATTTTTATGGTAGTTCAAGGATATTTTGGTTAATATCCCAGCAAAATTTCAGCATTTTCCTCCAAGGGATTCTCCAGTTAAAATTCCTAACACTTTAAATTTTGAGGAATTAATTCTGGAGAATTAAGGGTTTTCATGAAGTGAAACTTGATTTGCTGGAAAGTACTCGGAGAGCTGAATCCAGCAAAATTTGGTTCACTCAATTTGGAGCTTTCTAGCCAAAGTTATGAGGATTTGAAGTTTGAAGGAAATCTGAAAATCGGGGAAACGTTTAAACTGGTGCGTGGGCACAGGGGACACGCGTCGCACGCCGAGGCGACAGCAGACCGCGTCCAACAAGGATTTTGTGCGCCAGCACACCCGATCCCGGCCGCAGCCGGATCCCGATTCAACATATCTCCCGCTGACAGCTGGGGTCCACCCCCTTCTTCAACCTCGCGACGCCCGCGCCCCTCCGCCGAGGAACCTCGCCGGAGAGCTCGCCGACGGCTTCTGTACAGCTCCAAACTTCTCAATTCTGGCCGCCCCTGCCTATTTTTACTCGGGGAACAGGATTCTAGGGTCAGCTGCTCATGACAATGGCCGGAGCATGGTCGGCGACGAGCCGCCATCTTGGAACGACTTCGGCCATGTCGGCTGACTTCCCTAGCACCTCAGCTACTTGGGAAACCGGTCGGGAAGCACCAGTGGACCTCAGAGAAGGTCGACATGCGCTCGAGGCAGCTCGGGGAAGGCCCGAAATAGGTCCTCACCGTGCGCTCGATGCCGCCCATTCATTCCGCCATTGGTAGACCTCAAATTACGCCGGGTACAGGGGTTCTCCTGCCCAGAGTTGTGAAGGCAACTTGTGCGTTACCGTGTCTAGCTCGTGTGAGATCGGTTTGAGGCCCTCTAATCCTTTATAGAGCATGAATTAAACAGAATCGTACCCGAAGGTCGTTCTGCACACAGAAAGGGGAAAAGTGGAAATTCGCCGCCGGTGAGCAACCACTCGAGCTGTGGCTCGGGGATGAGCAGCACCCGTCACCAGCGCGTCCAAGGGTGCCTTGGCTCGGGCGTGACAACGCCCTGGTTGGGCTGTCCACGAGAGCCCGAGGTGCGGCGGTTCCAAGTCCCGAATTTGATCTTTCGGCACAGCCGATATCAATCGGTTTCAACGGAATTCTAGCAACGGGGAGGACGGAGGAGGTCTCTAGTACCTTGCTGGGGTTCTGGAGTGTACGGAGGGAGCTGCGATCGGCATTCTCCGATTGATTCTGAGCTGCGGAAATTTTTGGCCGGCGCTGAGTTCTTGCGGGGAAGAACGGCGATGCCTCGGCCGAGGAGGGGGGGCAGGCGCCTTAAGAAGGCTCTGCACCGCCTCGCGCACGCGCGTGGGCAAGCAGCTGCTGGCGCGGCGGCTGCCCTCGGTGGCGATCACAGCTGCGGCTCGGCGACCCGAGTGAGAAAAATCTCAGTCGGTTTGATCTGAGCAGTGGCTGACATGTGGGTCCCACTCCCCATTTTAACCTCTGAAATTTACTCCTAATCACTGTTGTAAACAGTGAACCCCACACTACCCCTGGCAATTCAAATTATTCACCCATGAGCCATTTGAATTGATCAAAGTTCAAATGAGGTTTGGTTTGAATGAATTTCAGCACAAGTTCAGTTCGAAATTCAAATAAAGTTTCAATTTCTCCCACTTAGCCCATGTCAAGATCAACTCCAAATGGAGTGAAAATTGGTGTGTGAGCTCACAAAAATGTGCAGAGTAAGAATATGCCTCCCACTTTTAAATTCATGGGGTAAAAACAGTTTGAATTTGAATATGGTTTCAAACTGCCCTATTCCTTACTATACCCAAAATGACCTCAAAAAGGTTTTGAATTTGGGTGAAACTTGGCATGGACATCCTTAATAAAGTGTAGGAGTCTTCATATGTCCAGCCCCCCTTATATCACATGTGTGAAATACCACTTTGGCAATGTGTGAGTTTGTTCTCTAATGAGCATGTTGATAATTGTTACTTGCTCTTCATTTGTGTTCATCCTCCTTCCTCAAATGAGGTGTGTGGTGTGGTGATGAACACTGCAAATGTGTGTCAAAAACTGAGGCCCTTACAACAACCCAAAAAGAATCACGCCAATCGGATCTGCAAAACTCGAGTTATGAACGAAACACCGAAGCAACGTCGGTCTGTCCAGAAACTCGGCGAGAAAGACTTGACGAAAAACAAGTCGGACGAACAAGGCACAAAAGCTCCTCGAAACTATGAACTTTATTCAATAGAAACACAAGAGGAACAGCCCACAGTTCTCTGCCCACGAGAGCTCTGGCCTCCCTTGCTTTTATAGCCAACCCTCAGGCTAAACAATCCAATCTAGGACTCCTACTCCTAATTGGACTCGTATCCTAACTTACCATAGCTGCTCAGGACTCTCCTATTCGCAGATAGAAGCAATTGTGAGACTTCCAAACACCTTAGGAACGTCCTAAACATTCCTAAAACAAGTCAACTTCGTGCCTAGCACGAAATCCTATCATAACCAACTCAAATCTTCCATATTTGAGCCATATCCGACTCAGTCTCAGCCTGAGTACGCAATCCAGCCGGTTGGACCTTTCCGACCAATTCTTTACGTCCAATTCTCTTCATCACGCCTTAGAACAATGTTGCCACGTCCATGCACTCCTTGCACACGTGCAAACACCTTCCAACGACGTACACGCAACCTTCATATGCACTGCCCTTGATCCAAACATGCTGCGCGACCTCCCGATCAACTCAACCACAGCTCCTCCTGAACTTGGTTGTTGGAACCTCATCTCCTCCCTGAGACTAGTCCAAGGATCCCGTCACCAGCCATGTCTTGAACTCAAGCAACATCTGCACATGAATAAACAACCAATTCTTCCGAGCACAAGTCCTCGACTTGACTCACGTTCGTTCGAAAACCACAACACCTTACATGAGTACGTCACATACGCATGTTGCAAACCATATCAAATGATAACAGCTATAACCACCAAAACACAACATAGCAAATTAATACTAAGCAAACCTTCCCATAAAGCAAGTTTGAAACATTGCGAGTTAAAAGCAAAAACAAGACGCTGCAGTTCTACGAGTTGAACTTCACGGGAGCTCCCTAAAAACAAGCTCCGGACCTCACAGAAGCTCTTCGGACCTTGCAGGAGCTCTCCGGACCTTGCGTCGGACCTTGCCAACACTTGGCGGACCTAACAAAGAACTTGTCGGACCTTGCCACAGAAGAATGTTTTAGCAATATTCAAAACTTTGAATGTTAATGCTAACTTTTATCCTAATTGCCAATGTATTCAGCACACATAGGTCTCACACATTCCAAGTTTTCCCTCTAATCATGTGAGTTGGCCAGGTGCTTGTGACCAGAAGCACGGCTATCATGATAGTTTTACACTCTGCAGAGGTGGCACCACTTTACCCACAAGTTTGTGATTTCGTCACCCGTCGGCGACTGCAAAACCTCCACTATACCAGTACACAACCGTCGGTGTATGGCCAAGAGATCACAAAATATCCTTTACAAAGGGGCTACTAGATGTATGGACTCACTAAGGTTTCACCGGCAGGCTCGAATCACCATTATCCCACCTACGGGCCCCCTCTTGTGCCATGCAGTTCCCAGGGCAGTCCTCTCTCGACTTCCATTTCCGCGCCATCCACGGTCCATAACAAGCTAGCAACACACCTAATTAGTCAGCTAAGCCGCACCCACATTTGGCCTTGTGGTGGCACTGTGTTCCTGGCATGTGCTGGCATGAACCGGTCCTTAGATCTACGGCAAGTAAACCACAATCTCAATCAGCAACATCCACGAACCAAGCTTGCCTAGGTCACCCCGATTTCATGCTCATTAACATCATCAAGTTCTCATCATCATTATATGAGTGCAGTACCTAACCATGTTTTAATTCAGCTTCCTGTATCTCGTAGACTAAGCGAAGCAAAAAGGAAAAATGACCATGCCCGACTCATCAACTTTCCCGGCGACAAGGATGGTTAACAAAACTAGTAAACTCCTATAAAAGGGTGTCCCATCAAGTTGACTCAAGCATACGAGTTTTCGCAAACACAACAGTTTCAAAACATGGGATCAATATGGTCAAGGGGCACTTGCCTTGCTCCTGTGGCTCTGGTTTCTCAAGCGTCTCGAAGTCTTGGCGCTGTAGTTCTTCGTAGATGGCTTCCTGAGCTTGTCCTTCTACTCACGACCATGCACATACAAAATTTACAGCAATCAAACATCATGCACAACTCTACTCAAGATGCAATGGTGTCGATGAATGCAAACCCTAGGGTACTGTTTTATTAAACCAGTTTGTATGTGTTCTTGCATGTTTTAATGGGATTGCATGGGGTTTTATAATGAACAAGGGTGTAAAGATCAAGTGTGGACGTGGTGATGATCTTGACTTAAGATCTAGATAAATTCCACCTTCAAAAACCGATCAAAACATGATCTGTCCACACGTAAAAGTTTCTGCTCAAAGGGGGACGAAGAAAACGGATGCGTAGAAATGGCGATGATGTCTTAAGATGGGTAACGAAGACCTACATTACTTCTCTTTGGTGGTAGGGCCTTCCTCCTAGCAATGGCAGCAGTGGGGGCTCACCGGCGACTGAGCTATGGCGAGGGAGGGTGTGTGTGTCCAACTCAGCGAGTTGGGGGCTAGAGCCTCCAAGTCGTCGACTTGGGAGGGGGAAAAGAGAAAGGGGTTACGGCCAAAAGGGGTTTTGGGTTGTATTTATAAGGGAAAAGAGGAGTCCTACTCCAATTGGAGCTCAAATAAGAGTCCAACTCAATTTTGGATTTCAAAAAACTTATCTTTTCAGTTAGGTGTGGCAGCCTTGGGGATATTGTGTCGGTAAGCTTAGTACCGGGTACTCCCGCGCACAGGAGAAAAATCCGCCTAAGGACGTCACATCTCCGCAGTGGTGAGCTCCGGAGGTGCCACGTGTCCGGCGGGGGCCGGGCCTCCCCACTCCTCAGAGACGAGCTCCGGGCTTGCCACGAGGCCAGTAGAGCCGGGCCTCGCCCCCTCCGCAGGGGCGAGCTCTGAAGACGCCACGCGTCTAGCGGGGTCGGACCTCCCTTCTCCTCAGAGGCGAGCCCCGGGTCTGCCGCGTGTCCGGCGGGGACGGGCCTCCCTTCTCCTCAGAGGCGAGCTCCGAGGGCGCCAAGTGTCCAGCAGAGCTGGGCCTCCCTTCTCCCCCGAGGCAAGCTCCGGGGACGACACGTGTCCAGCGGCGCCGGACCTCACCCCCTTCGCGGAGGTGAGCTCCGAGAGCGACACGTGTCCAGCAGGGCCGGACCTCACCCCCTTCGTGGAGGTGAGCTCCGCGGGCAACACGTGTCCAGCGGCGCCGGACCTCATCCCTTCCGCAGGGATGAGCTCCGCGGGCGACACGTGTCCAGCGGCGCCGAACCTCATTCCTTCTGCAGGGGTGAGCTCCGCGGGCGACATGTGTCCAGCGGTGCCGGACCTCCTCCCTTATGCAGGGGTGAGCTCCCCGGGCGCCACGTGTCCCGCGGTGCCGGACCATACCCCCTCCACGGAGGTGAGCTCCGCGGGCGCCACGTGTCCCGCGGTGCCGGGGAAAGCGTCGACGACGCTCTCCGGCAGGTTGGAATTGGCCCATTTCAGCTCTTTTTCTCATTCCCCACCATTTTTATGATTCTTTCTCCATTTCTACTTCTTTTATAATGTTTATCTATATGAAAAATGTATGCATGCATGGAAATGAATTTGAGGGTGTTACTTTGGTGAATCAAAACCGAAAGTCAAGTGTGAATTCTACAATTCCTTACCCGTGGGTCGTTTTGCAGCGATCGGGACAAAAACCAAAATTCCGCCGGCGACGATCCACGGTTGGGCTTGAGCTTCGGAGGTGAGCAGCGTGAGTCCTTGGCACGTCCAAAGGTGCCTTTGTTCAACCGTGAGAGGCTCCGGGTGACGGTGTCCACCGGAGCACCTTCCTTCGGTTGTGGTTCGGCCACCGCGGAAATATGGTGTGCTCGGGGTTTGGGAGGCTGATCTCACTCGGTGGCGCGTCGAGGACGAAGAAGGAAGGTCTCCGGTGCTGTTTTTCTACTACGTAGGCTTTGTTAGCGTGAGCTCGTGGGTGCCCGAGCGATCGAAGAAGTGGCGGCGGTGTGTTCTGTTCTTGTGCATGAGAGAGGAAGAAACAGAGATGATGCTTCGGTGTAGGGCAATAAGGAGCACAGAAATGAATGAAGAACCACAGGCACAGCTCTCCAGCGTGAGGGAAGCAGCTGCGAGGTGTCCTCGGTGTGTCTCAGTGTCGCCTGGGTGAACTTCGGTCTGCCTCGGTAGTCTTCGAGTAGAGAAACAGAGACTGAACACTGAAGATCTTTTGGGCATATGACAATTGGGTCCCACACTCCCCCTTATCTCTCCAAAATATCTCCAAAATTTTGCAAATGATCAAATTTAATTGTGGAGTTGAAATCTGAACTGCATTTGGATAATTGGGCAAGTTTCATACAAATTCAAATTTGCATTTCAATTCATTGCAATTTAAAGTCCCTTTGGAAGAATGGGTAGCAAAACATTTCCAAAATTCTTGAAACTTTGCATCCCCGCTAATTTGGACCTAAGGAATTCAAATATGAAATCTGATTTTAAGTTTAGCTGCTGCAACTGAGTATTTGAACACAACAGTTTGCATTTCCATTGTGTTGCCCTCATTTGAAATTTGAGTTGAACAAATTTCAATCCAAAATCTGAATTTAACTTTCTCACACACATGAGAACTTCCCATCTTGGGTTCAAATTCGCTTTGGTTCCAAGCATTCAAATAAATAATTGAACTTGTGTGAAGAGACCTCTCATGTGCATCATCACATGTGAAAGTTTAAACAAGTCCCATTTCTCATACACATGAAACCAATTGCTTGATCAAACTTGAGTTTCTTTGTATTCATATTTTTGGGACCTTTACAATCATCTCCGAAGGAGGAGTATCGGTTGATCCCGGAAAAGTGGGAGAAGTTTTGAAGTGGAACCAACCGCAGAATGTGAGGGATATTCGGAGTTTCCTTGGGATGGCTGGATAATACCGCCGGTTCATCAAGGATTTCTCCAAAATAGCGAAGACTATGACTGAATTGCTGATGAAAGGGAAAGCATTTCAGTGGACACAAGTGTGTCAAGACAGCTTTGAGGAGCTAAAGAATAGATTAACATCAGCGCCGGTTTCGGTATTGCCAGACGTGAGCAAGAGCTTCAACATATATTGTGATGCCTCAACACAAGGACTTGGATGTGTGCTTATGCAAGAAGGCCAAGTGGTAGCCTATGCATTGAGTCAATTAAAGAAACATGAGGTGAACTACCCTACACACGACCTGGAACTTGCAGCCGCAGTACATGCCTTGAAGATTTGGAGGCATTACATCCATGGTCACCGATGTATATATTCATGCAAACCGATCTGAATTTGAGGCAACGTCGATGGTTGGAACTCATCAAGGATTATGACGTAGGAATCAACTATCACCCAGGGAAGGACAATGTAGTAGCTGATGCATTGAGCCAAAAGGGAACATGTCATCAACTCACATTTTGGGAGCTGCCACCCGAGCTGCATAAGGAGTTCGAACGATTACATCTCGGGTTCTTGAAAGAGATGGAGGTGGTAGAACTGAACTCAACGTTGGAACAAGAGATACGAGATGGACAATCAACGGATGAGGAAATAAAAGAAATCAAAGAAAGAATTTGACAAGGGATAGAAAAGGATTTTAAGGAAGACGAGAATGGCACGCTTTGGTTTGGGAAAAGGATTTGTGTGCCTAACGTGAAGCACATCCGTGACACGAAACTAAAGGATGCACATGACTCGCCAAATTCCATACATCCCGGCTGTACGAAGATGTATAGGGACCTGAAAACTTTCTATTTGTGGGATGGCATGAAAAGGGATATAGATGAACATGTTGCCCTATGCGACACGTGCCAACAAGTGAAGGTCGAACATCAAAGACCCGCTGAATTATTGCAGCCATTAATAGTACCAGAGTGGAAGTGGGAGAACATCAGTATGGATTTTATAGTCGGATTGCCACGTCCTCAGTCGGGCTATGACTCTATTTGGGTTATCGTGGACCAACTGATGAAATCAGCCCACTTTATTCCTGTTAGGACTAAGTATACCGTGGCACAATTAGCCGAGCTGTATATGGAGCAAATCGTGTGTTGTCATGGAGTTCCAAAGAGGATAGTTTCAGATCGAGGTTCTCAGTTTACCTCTAGGTTCTGGAAGAAGCTGCATGAAACTATGGGTACAAGGTTGAATTTCAGCTCCACATATCACCCTCAAACCGACGGACAAACGGAGAGGATAAATCCAATTTTGGAAGACATGTTGAGAGCTCGCGCCTTGAAACATGTGCGTAGTTGGGACAAAAGTTTGTCGTATGCTGAATTCTCATACAACAACAGTTACCAAGCCAGTTTGAAGATGTCACCTTTCGAAGCATTGTATGGTAGACGGTGTAGAATACCACTGTTCTAGAATGAGACCGGAGAAAGCCAAGTATTTGGACCCGAAGTGCTGCATGACGACGAAAAGCAAGTCCAAACACATACGTGAAAGCATGAAGCCCGCTCAGTCACGACAAAAAGGTTATGCGGACAATCGGCGAAGGAGTTTGACCTTCGAAGTTGGAGACTTCGTGTACCTTTAGGTGTCGCCTATCCGAAGCCAACGACGGTTCAACTTTAAATGCAGGTTAGCACCTCGCTACATCAGGCCATTCATGATTTTGGGCAAACGAGGAGAGGTAGCCTATCAACTAGAGCTGCCAACGCACCTCTCCGACGTGCACGACGTATTTCACGTATCTCAGCTCAAGAAGTGCCTAAGAGTGCTGGAAGAACAAGTACCGATTGATGAGCTAGAACTTCAGGAGGATCTGACCTACGTGGAACACCCCATCAAAATCTTGGACATAAAGGAAACGGTCACGAGGAACAAAGTACTTTGTTGGTGCAAGGTGCAATGGAGCAATCACACGGAAGCCGAAGCTACATGGGAGCGTCAGGAAGACCTCAAGACGGAATTCCCTCATCTTTTCTCCACTCTATCGAACATGGAGGGCGAGATTCATTTTAAGGGGGGTAGGTTTGTAACACCGTCAATTTTACTACCATGCATTGCATACATTTTTCATATAGAGGAGCATTTAAAAAGAAGAAGTAATAAAAAGAGGAATATAGAAATAAATAAAATAATAAAAGGAAATAAAAGTAGAAAATAATGAAAATAAATATAAAAGAAAAAGATATAAAAAAAGAGAAAGAAAAAATAAATAAAATAGCTAAATCTGGCCACCCCTAATTTTCCGCAAAAATTGCCCAAATTTCCTCAAATTCCCCTCTCCCCTAATTTCCCTATTTATCTCAATTTTCCAGATTTTCCCCAAGTTCCCCTAGGGAATTTTTCCCGACATTTGGGGGGAATTTCCCCCCAATTTCGGCAGCCCCATTTACTGGGCGGAAACCCTAATGGGCCCCACCCCCTTGACCGCAGCCCATTAGGGGGGGACACCCTAGGTGCCCGCCCCCCCTTTTGCTTTTTTGTGGGCTTTTATTTTCTCAATTAATCTCAGTCATTGGTGGAAAAAATATAAAATCCCAGCCCCTAGCCCCCACCTCTATTAAAATTAAATCTCAGCCCTTGGATAATTGGGTTGCTAAAATCCTAGCCTCCCTAGCTCTTTTCCCTTCTTATAAATAAAACCCTCCCCCCTAGCCACCACCCCACCCCTCTTTTGGCCGCCACCCTCTCTCCCCTGCTGCCAAGGCTTGGTCACCGCCCTCTAGCTCGATTTTGGCTGCCGTTAGAGCTCCGTCACGCCTTGTCAGGAAAAGAAGCCCCCGACGTTCTGCCCTAGCCACAGCCTTGTAATTCTCCATTGAAAATCTCCCGCTGCTGCCAATGCAAGGAAGGAGGTTCTGCCGCAAGGAAGAGAGGAGGAAGAAGTGAGGTAGGTCTTTGTTACCCCTCTTACCACGTCGCCACTGTTTCTGCGCACCCGTTTTCATACCTTGCGAGCAGAAATTTCTGCGTGTGGACAGATCATGTTTTGGTCGATTTTTGACGGTGGAATTGATCTACAAAGTGTGTAAAGATCATAACCACGTCCACACTTGATCCCAGCAGTCTTATTCATCATATAACCCCATGGAAGCCTACTAAAACATGCAAGAACACGTGCAAATTGATTTTTATAAACTGTACCATAGGAATTGCCTTCATCCACCTCATTGCATCTTGAGTAAAGTTTGTGCATGATAATTGATTGCTGTAAATTTTGTATGTGCGTGGTCGTGAGTAGAAGGACACGCTCAAGAGGCCATCTATGAGAAACTACAGAACCAAGACTTTGAGACGCTTGAGCAACACGAACCGCGGGAGCAAGGCAAGTGTGCTTGACCATATTGATCCCATGTTTTGAAACTGTTTTGCTTGCGAAAACTTGAATGCTTATGTCAAATTGATGGGACACCATTTTATTGGAGTTTACTAGTTTTGCTAGCCATCCTTGTCGCCGGTAAAGTTGATGAGTCGGGTATGGTCATTTTTCCTTTTTGCTTCGCTTAACTTACAGGATACGGGAAGCTGAAATAAAACTTGTTTAGCTACTGCACTCATGAGAATAAAGATAATGAGAACTTGATGATGTTAATGAGCATGGAATCATGGAGATCTAGGCGAGCTTGGTTCATGGATGTTGCTGAATGAGATGGTGGTTTGCTTGCCGTAGATCTAAGGACCAGTTCATGCGAGCACATGCCAGAAAAACAGTGCCACCACAAGGCCAAATATGGGTGCGGCTTAGCTGACTAATTAGGTGTGTTGCTAGATTGTTATGGACCATTGGATGGCGAGGGGAATGGGAGTCGAGGAGGACTGCCTTGGGAACTGCATGGCACAAGAGGGGGCCTGTTGGTGGGAGAATGGAGATTCAAGCCTGCTGGCAAAACCTCAGTGGGTCCGTACATCCTAGTAGCCCCTTTGTAAAGGATATCTTGTGATCTCTTGGCCATACACCGATGGTTGTGTACTGCTATAATGGAGGTTCTCTCTAGTCGCCGTCGGGTGACAAAATCACGAACTTGTGGGTAAAGTGGTGCCACCTCTGCAGAGTGTAAAACTATCACGATAGCTGTGCTTCCGGTTACAAGCACCTGGCCAACTTCCATGATTAGAGGCAAAAATTGGGATGGTTATTTGGTTATAGTTATGGTATGGTCAATGGGACTGTTTTGGGACTTTTTTGGGTCATGACAATGAGTTTGGTTTCGGTTCTAAGGAAATGAGAGGGTTATGAATATTTATGAGTATGAGATGAAGTTGAGAATGAGTAATGGCTGGTCGAGTCTTGATAAATGGTAAATTACGATGAAGGAATGTTGATGAATTACTTGGTTATGTTGGGACTTAACTCACCTAGAGATAGCTGCTGTTTATATCTTGTTTGTGAAATAAAAATTTCTTGCTGCAACGAAACCATTTATTTCCTACCTTGTTGTAAGCTACATGTCATACTTTCCCGCACTTGCTGAGTACGACATGTACTCACCCTTGCATTCTCACATATAAATCAGCTACAGGAGAAGAATACTTCGAGGAACAGGTAGAGTACTAGGCGTGTGCACTACCGTCAACATGTCTGTGGAGTTGAAGTTGAAGTCCATCATCTTTAGTTATTTTCCACTATCGTTTAGAGTCTTCCGCTGCAAGAATAAGTTAGATATTCATGAGTGGGACAATGGGTCAATTTAATAAAGTACTTAAACATCATTTGTACGTGGTTATATTCTGAGTTCAGTATGTGATAAATCTGTGTGTGTGTGATGAACATCATATGCGTGCACTTGGTTCGTTTTTCAGTACTGGTTGTCACAGAGGAGCAGCTGTTTCATGGAGGTCTTGTAAACACTATTTGATGAGGTCAACCATAATCTGTTTTATATGCATGTCGCTGCTTATGTCTTGTGAATTATCCATCATGCGTATGGTTACAATTTTGGAAATTAATTTTATTTATAAAGTGCATTGTTTTCTAACAATCCAAAAACCCGATAGGCACTTTAAGATGGGTAATAGCTTTACTGATGCGGTGAAACCTAAGAAGTTCGCTGGTTTGAACTTTAAGAGATGGGCTACAAAACTTGACTTGTGGCTCACTTCTATGGACATATATTATGTTCTAAAGCTTGTAGATCGACCCATGACTGTTGAAAAACATGTTGAGTTTGATAAGGAAAATGTAATGGCAGTGGGTTGCATTTTGAGTGTGCTATCTGACAAACCGTGTGATGTTTATATGACCCATAAGAGCGCAAAAGGGCTCTGGGAGGCCATTGAACAAAAGTACGGTGTGTCGGATGCTGGACATGAGTTGTATGTCATGGAGCACTATCATGACTTTAATATGGCAGACTATCCTGTGCAACGACCCACAGCTTGCAGCTTATCTACTCCAAGTACAGAAGTTGGAGAAGGACTTCTTACCCTTAGACTTGTGCCATGTTCTCCGTGCCAATAACACAATAGCCGACGACCTGTCAACGAAGGCTTCCACTTGGGTTCCGGTGCCTGATGGGGTCTTTGAAAGGAAGTTGTTGTGACCTACCGCCTGGCCGGCCAAACCAGACGAAGGGGGCGGGACCAGAACCTCGAAGCTGGCGATCCCGGCGGCCCTGTTACCATGGCGCTCGCCAAGGATCATAAGCGTCACCGGGGGCTTTGTGCGCCCCGGCGCTCAAGATCCAAGTGCTCAAGTAGGTCCCGATGCATGGATCACGGAGATCCGAGACTACTTTAAAGACAGTTTCCTTCCCGATGAACGTGTATCCACTTTACGGATCACTCGGTTGGCTAATAGATACACGCTGGTAGAAGGGGATCTCTACCGGCGTGGCGCTGATGGCGTCCTATTGCGGTGCATAACCCGGGAGGAGGGCTGCGACCTGCTCATAGAGATCCATGGAGGCGAGTGTGGGAACCATGCAAGTTCCCGCACGCTGGTCGGTAAATCCCTCCGGCATGACTTTTACTGGCCGACAGCTCTCCAAGATGCCGTCAACCTGGTCAGGAGATGCAAGGCGTGCCAGTTCCATGCAAAGCAGATCCACACACCAGCACAGATGCTGCAGATGATCCCGTCCTTATGGCCCTTAGCTGTGTGGAGCTAAAAATCCTAGGGCCATTCCCCAGATCCACCGGAGGGTACCGGTACCTCTACTTCGCCGTAGACAAGTTCACCAAGTCGCCGGAAGCTACTCCTGTAGTAACCATCAACAAGCAGTTAGCAGTCATGTTCATCAAGTCAATCATCTGCCGGTTTGGGGTTCCACACAGAATCATCACTAACAATGGGACCCAGTTCACCAGTGAAGTATTCCAAGACTGTTGTGAAGGCCTCGGCATCCAAGTTTGCTATGCTTCCGTTGCTCACACAGAGAGTAATGGTCAAGCCGAAAGAGCCAACGGCGATATTCTCAGAGGACTCAAGACGTGCACCTACAACAGCTTGAAAAAGTGTAGGATCGAAGTACACGTGTAAAGCTACCAGAGGGGGCATGAATGGTACATAAAAACTTTTCAGCGGAAGCAACAAAACACCCCTCAGCAGAAAACCGATCTGTTAAAGAAACCGTGTGTGTGACTAATCTAAACTTGTTCAACTGTGACAAAACTAGTATAGATTGTAGAGAATAAAGTCACGAAGACGTCACAACAAGAATCATGAAAATCTGTTGAGAGAAACTCAAGTTAAGATCGAAAGATCGAACAAAGGTCAATATGTCCTACGTGAGAAAAACAGTTCTGGAATACTGCAAAGAAACTCGTGTAGATCAGAAACCACAAATTCAATGACCATGAAATTTTCACAGATGATATATAATCAATATGTGAGGACAACACAAAAAGAATCACATCAATTGGATCTGTATGTAAAAGTCCCAAAAACGTGAATGCAAAGAAACGGATGATTGAATGTCATCGTGTTTCTGGTTCATGAAAAATGGGACTTACAAAAACTTTCTTACATGGGATGGTATTAATGAGGTGCAACCACACGGGTTCAAGCATGCCTTTGAAGGTGTTGGACCAAGGTGGAGCTAAACTCAGGTGTAATCATGCAGGTGGATGAGAAAGAATGAAGATAAGGTCTTTAGATCCAAAGCCTCAGCTCAGATTGCCGCCAAACTTTTGAACACACATGGACCCTCATACATTTGAAGTTGAGGAGATTATTGTGGCAACTTTCTGATTTGAGGGGGAGCCAAAAAAAGAATGGACTATGATCATGTTGAGTTCATGCTGAATTCAAGCATGTTAAGGCAAGGGAATGACTTGAGTTATGTCACATGAAATGATAAATTCAAACATGGACATGTGGGGAGAGCTAAAATGTTCTTTGGCTCATACTGAACACATGTTAACCTAGGGAGGAATTTCACTCTAAAAAATCTAGCTCATATGCACATTCTCTATGAGTAGAGGGGAGGGAAGTTTAAACCCCATTTTTGACACCTTGCAAAGCATTCATGTTCAGATGGTCCAAAAGCATATATATGAGATGATCATTGCAGTCCTCAGGTATTGAAGAGCTTAAGTTCCAAAATGGGAGGGAGGTTAAGCTCATATACCATTTGTTCAAAGCATTGTTTGAGATCATCTTCAAATTCAAATTAGAGGGGCATGGTCAAACTGAACTTGTGAGGTTCAGCTTGGGACCAAGGTTGATCAAGCATGAGCTAGGAGCAAACCAAAGTGTTTCACCCAAATTCATATGGGTCATCACAAAAGAGGACTTAAAAATTCAGTTTGAATCAAAGGATTTACTTCAAAGAGAAGAAGACCATTTCCAAAGAGGAAATTCAAACTGTTGTTTGAAAATTTGTATTTGCAGTGGCCCACTCAAAGATCTGAGGTCATATTCAAACTCTCCAGGTTCAAATTATGAAGAAGGCAAATTTTGAGAAAATTTGGAGGTGCTTTGATATGTGGATCAAAGATACTTGTGAATTGTCATTGAAATTTGATTTTGAAACTGAAGTAAAGATTTCCAAATTTCCAATTGACCTTTGAATTTGAGCTCTTCATAGCTGAATTTGCAATGTGCCAAGATTTGGAGATATTTGTGAAAGTTTTGGGGATAAGAAAGGGGGTGGACCCCACATGTCATCGGAATGAGTAGACTTAATCCCTAAGTATTTGCTCTCTGTTCCTCACTCCACCGAGGCCTTGCCTCCGGGCGACACAGAGCGACCCCTCCATCGCCCAAGGCAACACCTCCTGCTACCATTTCGCACCAGCATGATCTTTACCTCGGAGCCAA
Organism: Neostapfia colusana; assembly: GCA_030760725.1. Lineage (NCBI taxonomy): Eukaryota > Viridiplantae > Streptophyta > Magnoliopsida > Poales > Poaceae > Neostapfia > Neostapfia colusana. Next base: position 47,432,149 of record JASWHV010000017.1, read on the forward strand.
CTGCAGCACGTTGCTTTCCTCATGTTGATCGCGCGCTCGCTGTGCTTCTCACGCGCGAACAGAAACCGGCGCTTACCGCCGCCTCTGAAAAGCCATCGGGAGCCGGCTAAACCGCGCCACAGCGCCTCCTCGAGCTGCACAACGACCCTGTGCCATCGTTCCGCACCTTCTGAGCGCGAGAGCTAGCCATCCGTGGTGTGTTTCGAGCGTTAAACGCCTCAACCGCGGCGACCCACAGCCAGCCAACGACCGGGCGCACGCGGGCAGCCTTCCACAAGGGTTGTCATGTCCGAGCAAGCCCGGCCACGGGAGCGCGCCATCGTGGTGCTGCTCTCCTCTAAAGCCTGGAGCAAACCGTGAAGGATCGGTGGCCAATTTGGAGATTTTGTCCCGGCGACCTCAAACAGAGCATCCAGTAATTGCCGCCAAAATTCTCGTTCTCCAGTCCTCTGTAGCTTGTGAAATCTTGCACACACGAGCTGGGCTAGCCGGCAATCATTTGCCCTTTTTCAACCCACGCCTGAAAATCATTGTGCACGACGTATTTCCCACTTTTCCAACGGCGGTTATGGTAGGGCGGTTCGGGCTCCCGATAAGAGCTAGGTTAGAGCCATGTCCAGGCTGCTTCACCACCCGGACGGTCCTCCTTGGCGTCCACTGATGCTATAGTGCCGTTCGACCGGTGTTTTGGCGGGTTAGGTTAGCCGGGCAACGTCGCCGAACTGGTCCAGAGCCGCCGCGCCGTGGCCGGCTAGGTTAGAGCCATCGCCGGCCGGGGAAGAGGGTCCCATCTTGTTCATCACGTGAAATTAGGCCCTATCAGTGAGGGAGGGCTTGGGGAATGGCCGGGAGACCAGAATCTGTCGAACGGCGGCGCGGGCGCGGGGGGCCGAGGTAGAAGATGACCCGGTGGGTCCCGCCTGTCAGTGACGGTGTTTCAAATTTCTGATCGGCTGTGGTGCTGGGATCTAGTGTGGCCGCGCGGGAAATACCCAGTAGCCCCGTGTGGCTTGCCTCGGCAAATGACACCTGTCCCCTGGACCCACAGCCAGTATTTGAACATTTTGGGGAATTTCAGTTTTCGGTTCAAACTTTCAATAGCTACAACTTTGGGTAGGAGAATCAAAAATTGTGAAACAAATTTTGTTGGATTCCTCTAATAGAGTGCTATCCAAATATAGAACCCAATTTGTATGAAACTCTTTATTTAATTCTGGAAAATTCTTTAAAAATTTTCAGCAAAAGAATTTTAGAGGGAGTTTGGTTAATCCAAAAATCCTCAAATTTCGCCAGAATATTATCTAGGATAATAGTGAACTCCTGTAAAAATTTCAGACCATTTGGAGCTGATTTGATCAGGGAAATTCAGAATTTAAGGTGCTGTATCCAATTGAATACAGAAACATTTCAGGGAATTTCCAGAACTTGGAAATTCATTGCTGGGAGGTTCTTAACTCCAAAAATCTTTGGAAAATTCATGCAAGTCCTATGAACTATAATTTAAATTGTAGTTCACTAAGTTTGGCATGAACATGCAAGTTTATTCAGAATTAATTCCTTTTTGCCTAAAGGCTTAGGGAATTATTCTGAGTACTCCACTCATTAGATAATCCCAAATATTGGCCCAGAGTGTTTTCTTGTGACAAGGAACTCACAAGAAAATTCTCAGCTCCATTGGATCTTTGGATCACCCCTGTTCTGTTTAACCTCTTAAGGTGATCAATATAGATGAGGGGAAAACATTTAGCACTTGATCATGTTACTTGAACCCAAACCCAAACCACTAGCACCAGTGTCATTTTAAATTCTTAAACAGAGTTCCAGTGTTTGAAAACTTGTTATTAGAACGTGTAGCAAAGTATTTACAACTAAACAATTGTGCATATACACTACGTGTAGCATCTACGTGAAGGAGTTGAAGTCATCGGAGTAGAGATCAAAGAAGGAGGAAAGCAGTTGATCAAGCACCAAGTGGTCTTCACTAACTGAACTGCATATATATATAAGTCACCTGCAAAACAAAGGCAAGCCTCGGTTTGCATCAAATTTGCAAGTTTTTATTTGTATTCACTTCATACGTCTAGCATTTTATTTATTGCATTACGTCTAGATGGTATGAAACTCCAAATGCATAACCCAGAAAACCCTGGAGTTTAATGTAGGATATGTTATCAATTAATTATAACTTCTGATGTCAACAAAAGTGGATTAAAAGAGGCATAACTCGAGTGGGCAGATTCCTACTCGTGAAACGGGGTTAAGGGGTGTCACACCCGGTTTTTCCGAAGAACAACTGGGTGAATATCACATGTATGCCAGGATCATTTTCTCATACATGTGATGACAAATAGTGAAGCATCATTTATTACAAGCCAGATGTTGAATATAAATAAGTCTTACATCGCAAATGTCTCAATGGACACTAATTCTTCATCACAAGTAAATAAACTAGCAGCGGAATATTATTCTTTAGGGCTCCATCACAGGCGTTGCCCGGGGGTCTTCATGAACCTAAAATCCTTGCTCGGGTCCAAAATCTTGGTCATTATACACCACCTCATTATCTTGACCTGAGCAGCAATATAAACCAACAAATATGCAAGGTTGAGTACCAATGGTACTCAGCAAGTGTGGGAAAATTATATCATGCATGGCTAGAACAAGGAGAGGTTGAACTCAGGGTTAAAGCACTACGCAATTAATACCTATCACCTTAGCTTATTAAGCACCTACATTACTACACAGGTGATATGGTCCCAATCTCCCATCCCATCATCATAATCCAATAACCATAACATCATTTCCAATGTTAAGCTCCCCGCTTAACTTCCACAACTTCCAAAAACCTTCACTCCTCTAATCATGAATAAGTCCAGGCCGCTCTTAACCGTGAGCACGGCTGTCAAGACAGTTTTGACTCTGCAGAGTTTGTACCACTGTACCCACAAGTAGTGATTTCATCCCCCGTTGCCGGGTGGACTAAAAGAACCTCCATTATGCCAGTGGCTACGATCCACATTCACACTTCCCAGGTGTGCAGCCAGGAGATCACTACGAACCCTTTACAAAGGGATTCCCGACGAGCGTGGGCCCACTGAGGTTTCACCCCTAACAGCATACAAGAGGCTCCAACCCCGCTGCAGTGGCCCCCTCTTGAGCCTTGCGGTTCATATGGTAGTCCAGCTGACACCTACTCCCCGCACCATCCAACACACCCATACTACGCCGGGGATACACCTAATTAATTGGCCAAGCTGCCCCATCTCAGCATGTGGTTGGCACTGTAAAGCCGGGTTACATGCTCCATGAACCGGTCCTTAGGATCCAGGCAAGTACTAAACACAAACCCAAGTCTCGTGCACCCAGCACACAACCAAAACATCCAACTTGCCTTGATCCCTACCTCTACATAACTCCCAATAGCTCATTCAAGAGTATGGTATAATAAACTGATGATCTCATGTCCCAAATATCCCATTCTAAGCATGGCTAAGCATATGCATGTAAATAAATGACATGGTAAAATAAATCCCAACCCAAGCTACAAGGAAAACAAGGTAATGCAATTCTAGGGAAACTTTCCTAGCATGGGTTTCATATTTCATTTGACAATGCAAATAATTCTATCTACACATCCTAGCATAGGATCAAAGTGGTCAAGGACACTTGCCTCCTTCTTGCTGCTCTTGAAATGGGTATTCCTGGTCTTGGAAATGAATAACTTGTTCTTGAACAGGTTCTACTTCATACCATCACACATAGCAAAAGAAAAACAACAATCCATAAGACATAGTTCACACTTACACTTCATACAAACCACACATTCACATTTATGAAATTCATTCACCATTATATGTGTTGTGTTTCAGTTTTAAATAAATTCCTTATATTAAACTACTACACCTTTTCACTACCAGGTATGTATGAAAAGTTTTCTTCTCCATATGTGCCTTCAGAATTTCTACCAACCCTAAACTGAATTCTTTGGATTTTAGAAACTCCATTTATCATTTACTAGTTGCTATATTTTCAGATTTATATTCCTATGCATAATTGTGTATTTTATTTGAAATTAGTAATACACATCATCTAAACAGTATAGGTTCTAGTCCTAAATGATTTAATAACATCTTTTGACCTTGGCTTCTGATGTAGACCATTTCATAATTATTTTCCCTATTTTTCTATAACTATTCTTTACTTAAAAATGTGTCCCTATACTAATAAATGTGAATAATAGATGAAACAGATTTATTTCAGCCCAAAAATATACTTTTATCTCACTCCAAAGTTTTCTAAGTACTGAGAAAGTTTTTAATTAATTTTGACAATTATGTTTGTCCCCCTTTTTAATTTTTAAACACTAGTTACATATTCAATTTTCTAAATTAAATACTAAACAGGGTTAAAAAGTAAACTCACCCCATTACAGGGTCTATAATATTATTTTCATAATTTCCAGGGGTCTAGCTACACTTATCAGAGGTGTTTTTCCTAATTTTTATTAAGTCCAGGGGCTAAAACTGATTTTTAAATGAATTTACATGATTTTCTGGAGTTCCAGGGGCTAGATCTGAAGTTTCCGAGGCTAGCTCTCAATTCCAGAGAACCCCAGGGGGTAGCACGTAAGAATTCCAGTCTTTATAACGTGGGGTTGACGTGGACCGTCCGATTTTAAACCGACGGCTGAGATTATAACATCGAACCGGTACGCGGGGATTTAAAGTCTACCGTGCGATTTAAAATAAACGGCGCACAAGCGGCCACGTCGCTCTGATCGAGCGCGGGCGGCGCTGCCGGCGGCGCACGGCGGCGGGAAGCGGCGATCTCGCCGGAAAGTTTCGGATCCTCGAGAATTCTGCCTAAAACTGTGATCTTATGGCATAGATCGGTAGAGGGGAGGTCAGGGATCTCACCTCGGGGTTTTCTCGAGCTCGGGGGTCCTGGAAAGTGATCGGCGGCGAGGTCCGAGGCAAAACCACGGCGAAGCTCGTCGGCGCTGTGTTTACACCGTAACACTCCGAGTTTTCTGCACCTGCAAAGTTCCCCGGAGGCGGTGGATCAAGACCAGCGAGTTAGATCAGAGTTTCCGAGCTTAGATCGGCCAGAATTCACCGGCGAAGTCTCGGTGCTCACCGGAGTGAAAATCGGCGATCGCGTGAGAAAAACTGATCGGAGCTGGGGTTTTTATAGCCGGGGGAGGGCGGTGGGTCAGTTGTGATCGAGTTGGATTCTTCTGGGACCGGAATTCGGGCTGCGGGACGGGTTACCCGATCGGTTACGATCGCGCGCGCTCGGGGGGGAAAAGTCCGGGCCGCAGACGCTCGGGTTAGGGATGACAGGTGGGTCCCACCCGTCGGTGAGAGGCAGCGCGGCGCGCGCGGGGGCGGGCTGCGCGGGGAAGCTGGGCCGGCTGGCGGGTTTTGGCCCACTGGCCGGTTTTTTTCCCGTTTCTCTTTTTCTTTTTCCATTTCTTTTCTGTTTTGAGTCTAATTTGAATTCCAGTTTGAATTTGAATTTTTGCAAAACATGCAACACGTCCAAAAATTTTTAAATTCCCCTCTGAACATGGTTTAGGGTTTTGAATCAAAATTTGGGGTGTTACAGCTCTACCCCCCTTAAAAGAAATCTCGTCCTCGAGATTGGTGTTTCTAAGAAAACAATTCCGGAAATTGTGACTTGAGCTCATCTTCCCGTTCCCAGGTGGCTTCCTCTTCTGAGTGATGCTTCCACTGCACCTTGCACATCCAGATTCTCTTATTTCTGGTGAGGCGTTCCGTTGTCTCCAAAATCTTGTATGGTTGCTCGGCATAAGACAAATCTTCAGCTACATCTACTTCATTCATGGGTAACACCTCCTCAGGCGTCCTCTGGCATTTCTTGAGTTGTGACACATGGAATACATCGTGTACATCCGATAGATGAACCGGTAACTCTAGTTGGTACGCCACTTCGCCTTTCCTTTCCAAAACCTGGAAGGGTCCGATGTATCGAGGTGACAACTTCCCTTTCACCTTGAACCGACGAAGTCCTCTGATAGGGGACACCTTGAGATAAACATAGTCTCCCACGTTGAAAACGAGCTCTCTTCTTCGTACATCAGCATAACTCTTCTGGCGTGTTTGTGCTATCCTCAAGTTGTTGCGAATCTCCCTCACCTTCGCCTCGGCTTCTTGTAGCACTTCTGGACCAAACACTTTACTTTCTCCTGTTTGGTTCCAAAATAGAGGAGTTCTGCACTTCCTTCCATACAAAGCTTCAAACGGTGACATCTTCATACTAGCTTGATAGCTGTTGTTATAGGAAAACTCCGCATACGGTAAGTTCTTGTCCCAACTCCTATTGTTTTTGAGTGCACATGCCCTTAACATATATTCAAGGATCTGATTGGTTCTCTCCGTCTGCCCGTCAGTTTGGGGATGATAGGCAGAGCTGAAGTTCAGATGGGTTCCCATGGTTTCATGCAGCTTTTGCCAAAACCTCGAGGTGAACTGTGTCCCTCGGTCCGACACTATCTTCTTTGGCACTCCATGGTAACACACAATCCTTGACATGTACAATTCTGCCAATTTGGATCCGCTGTAGCTTTCTTTCACAGGAATGAAATGAGCTACCTTGGTTAGCCTATCAATGATGACCCATATTGAATCATACCCTGATTGGGTCCTAGGCAATCCCACGACGAAATCCATGCTGATTTCTTCCCATTTCCATTCAGGCACTTTGAGTGGTTGCAATAATCCCGCGGGTCGTTGATGTTCTGCTTTCACCAACTGACATATGTCACATAGGGCAACATGTTCCGCGACATCTCGCTTCATGCCATACCACCAATACCTGCTCTTGAGGTCCTGGTACATCTTCGTACTCCCAGGATGAATGGAATAGTCAGAATCATGAGCCTCCTTTAAAATCAATTCACGGATCTCCTTTACTTCTGGCACACAGATCCTTTTCCCGTGCCACACCGTTCCTTGTTCATCCTCTCTAAAACCAGGAGCTTTATTTTCCTTGATGAGCTGTCGGATCTCTTGTATCTTCTCATCATTCTTTTGGCCCTCGCGTATGTCTCGCTCGAGTGTGGAGTCCACTTCCATGGCGATGGCTTCACCACTATTTACTAGACATAGATTGAGTCTTATAACCTCGTCCTTCAATTCTGCAGGCATGTCCTTCAAGCTCAACTTATTGATCTGCACTTTCCGACTCAAAGCATCGGCCACGACGTTTGCTTTCCCGGGATGATAGTTGATGCCCACATCAAAGTCATTGATTAGCTCTAACCATCTCCTTTGTCTGAGGTTGAGATCTGGTTGTGTGAATATGTACTTCAAACTCTTATGATCCGTATATATCTCTGTCCTCTTCCCCATCAAATAGTGCCGCCAAATTTTCAACGCGTGTACCACTGCGGCTAGTTCTAGGTCATGTGTAGGATAGTTCTTCTCATGCTTCCGAAGCTGCCGGGATGCATATGCCACGACATGTCCTTCTTGCATGAGAACACATCCCAACCCATTTCCAGAGGCATCGCAGTACACTGTGAAATTCTTCTGCATATCTGGCATAACCAGCACTGGGGCTGTTGTCAATCTCTTCTTTAGCTCCTGAAAGCTCGTCTCGCACTGTGGCGTCCAGGTGAATGCGATTCCCTTTTCCAACAGTTTGGTGAGAGGTCTCGAGATCTTAGAGAATCCCTCAATAAACCGTCGATAGTATCCAGCCAATCCCAAAAAGCTTCGAACTTCCCCGACATTTTCAGGGGTCTTCCACTTCTGGATATCCTCGATTTTGGCGGGATCTACGGAGATTCCTCCCTCCAAGATTATATGTCCTAAAAAGGGAACTCTCTTCAGCCAAAACTCACACTTGCTCAACTTGGCATATAGTTGGTGTTCTCTCAGCCTCTGTAACACCAACCTTAGATGTTTCTCATGTTCTTCTTCATCTTTGGAGAAGACGAGAATATCATCTATGAAAACCACCACAAATTTGTCCAGATATTCCATGAATACCTTGTTCATGAGGTACATGAAATATGCCGGGGCATTGGTTAGCCCGAAAGGCATGACAGTGTATTCATACAGTCCGTACCGAGATACGAAAGCTGTCTTGGGAATATCAGATTGCCTTATCTTGAGTTGGTGGTACCCCGACCTGAGATCAATTTTCGAGAACACACAAGCTCCCCTCAACTGATCAAACAAGTCTTCAATGCGGGGTAATGGGTACTTGTTCTTGATGGTTACCTCATTCAAGGCACGGTAATCCACGCATAACCTTTGGGTTCCGTCTTTCTTGGGCACAAATATCACCGGAGCTCCCCATGGTGAGGAACTAGGGCGAATATACCCCTTCTCCGTCAATTCTCTCAAATGATCCTTGAGCTCCTCTAGCTGCTTGGAGTCCATTCGATAAGGTCTCTTGTATATCGGGGCTGTTCCCGGTACTAGCTCAATTGTGAATTCCACGTCACGGTCGGGAGGCATACCTGGCAACTCCTCCGGAAAAACATCTGGATATTCCCTGATGGTCCTGATTTCCTCAACTTTCACCTCCACTTGATTTAATTTAATGTCCCTCCTAGGCTCGTGTATTGTCACGAACTTTACTCTGGTACCACTGGGGTGAGTTAGTTCCACCGTTCTGGTCGAACAATGGATGATTCCTTTATGTTTGGTCAACCAATCCATACCCAAAATAATATCTATCCCTTGTGAATCTATCACTATGAGGTTAGCAGTAAATACTACCCCATTAATGTCTAGGATCACTTTGGGACACACTTGTCTTGTCCTTATTTCTCCACCTGGAGAGTTTACCGCTAGCATATGGTTCATTTGTGTGGTTGCTAGGTCATGCTTCTTAACAAACCCTTGAGCAATGAACGAGTGGGTAGCACCAGAATCAAACAGCAGAGTTGCAAGGTGTAAATTGGCAGGAAACTTACCAACTACCACGTCGGGTGCCTCTTGTGCTTCCTCCATAGTGACGTGGTTCACCCGTCCTCTCACTACATTCTGCTGTTGTGGCGGCGCAGGCTTCTTCTTTGGGCATTTATGGGCGTAGTGCCCCACTTCACCACAGCTGAAACATTGCACCCCAACCTTAGATGCTTGGCCCTTGTTGTCTTGGGGTTGGTTTGGGGGTCCTTGTATTGCTGGTCGAGGTGGATATGCGGGGCGAGGCTGCTGCACAAACTGACGTGGCGGCTGTGCAGGTGCTGCGGGTGGCCTGTAGTTTGGGTTGTACCCTCTTGGTGCTGAATAGGGTACCGCAGCACGGCTCGTCTGCCCCGTAGGTTGCTGCATCATACGTGGGCGGGTGTTGCTCCCTGAGGCTTGATGTGACCATCCCGCCTTCCTCTTATTCTCATTTTCCAGGGCCTTTAGCTTCCTTTCCACCACAAATGCTCTGTCCACCATCTTTTGAAAGCTTTCATACTCATTGGAGGACATGGCACACTGCATCTCTGCGGTAAGTCCTTCCACGAAACAATCTTGTTTCTGCTCATCAGTCTCTATGTCCCGTGGTGCATAACGGGATAGTTGAGTAAATTTAGTGAGGTATTCCCTCACCGTCATGTTTCCCTGCTGCAGTCCCAAAAACTCTTTCCTCTTGTTTTTGAGTTCACCTCTTGGGATGTAGTGGTTGCGGAAGCTACGCTTGAACTCTTCCCAAGTGATGTTCTCAGGGTCATGATGGGCGGCCACATAGGCGGTCCACCAATCAGCAGCAGGTCCCTGCAATTGATGAGAGGCAAACAGCACCCTCTCATACCCTTGGCATTGTATGATCCTCATCTTGCTTTCAATAGTCTTCAGCCAATCATCTGCCTCCAGAGGATCAGCAGCACTTGCAAACTTTGGAGGTTGAGTTCCTAGAAACTCACTCAACCTTGGTTGGCGTGGTGCAGCTTGTGGAGGTGGAACTTGATGCAAGTTGGCCACCACTTGAGTCAAGTTCTGGATAAGCTGATTTTGATTCTCCAGCATTTGGTGGAGAGGATCAACTTCTTCACGGCGACCACCCCTGTCCTGGCCTCCAGAAAGATGAGGGTTGCATGCCTCATCATTGTTGTTGGCGGGGTTGGCAGCACGTCCTTTTCCTCTTCCGGCCATCTGGCAGAATCAACAAATGTTAATTTGATACCATTTAGTATCATCTTACTACTTTCGTTTGTTGGTACTTTAAGGTGTTGAGGCTTTGTTGAAATTTTACGAGGGTTTATATCTCACACCAAATAAATGCACTATTATTTTCTGTGGGTTCACACACCAAAGCAAAACAATCTGAAGACGAGGCTGTGGACAATTGCTCATGGCTTCCACAACTCACGTCACACACCAAGCATTATCACACCATTAACTACGTAACGACTCGACTACTCGACCTCTTGTTAGCTAGGGGAAAGACTCTACACTACTCGTCCTCTTGAGCTGGCTCCTCGGGATCTTCCTCCTCATTTCGGCTACCTTCTGACTCTGCTTTGGGTGGGGAGGCTGCTGGTGGAGAAGTGCGACGACGCCTGATCGCTCGGTGATCCGGGGAGTCAGGAGTCCATGGATCACTCACGGTGACACACAGTTCATTCCCATCTCCTCTTTCTCTCGCCTTTAAGCAAGCTCGCAGCAACGCCTCCGTTTCCTTCAGGGTGTCTCGGACATCCTGAAGCTCTTGTTGACACTCCTGCAGTCGAGTGCTGAGCATAGCAGCATCCTCCAAGCACAAGTCCATGTGCTCATGGGAAGTCCCTTGCTGCACCGTTGGGTACTTGTACTCCGTGGTACCACTCTCACGTTGGAGGACATACATGTACTCAGTTTTGTCCAAGTGGCGACGATAGATGTGACTCTGGCAGGTGATGGCCTCCCAGGTGACATCTCTCTCCGCGTCAACTTGTGTTGCTCGACAAGCTGGAGAGTGGTGAATCTTAAGCAGCTGATTCTCGTGTATAATCCTCATCTCCGAACTCCATTCTTCCCTCTTCTCACGGATGGTCCTGGTGGAGTTATAGTGGATGATGAGCTTGCCCGTATTGCCGGCGGCTTCGAGCATACGTCGAAGACGGCGCAACAAATCTCCAACTGCCAATCCGTAGGATAGGTACGTCACGGGACGACTCTCCTCTCTTTCGGCAAGGGCCACTGCGGGAACTCTCCCTCCTGTGGACTTACGAGCGGTGCGAATCATACGAACCATCTAAAACAAAAGAATTTAAAATTAGGTTAGATAAATTCTCAAACAAAAATCCTATTTTGAATGAAAGTTGGGGTAAGATGAAGAAAATGACTCCTTTAATAACACTTTTCCACCCACACTTTGGAAAATAGTTTTTAAGAAAATAGGGCCCTTAAATACGTCCATTTCTACCTAGGTCCACGTTCCTACGGGCAACCTTGGCTCTGATACCACCTCTGTCACACCCGGTTTTTCCGAAGAACAACCGAATGAATATCACATGTATGCCAGGATCATTTTCTCATACATGTGATGACAAATAGTGAAGCATCATTTATTACAAGCCAGGTGTCGAATATAAATAAGTCTTACATCGCAAATGTCTCAATGGACACTAATGCTTCATCACAAGTAAATAACTAGCAACAGAATATTATTCTTTAGGGCTCCATCACAGGCGTTGCCCGGGGGTCTTCATGAACCTAAAATCCTTCCTCGGGTCCAAAATCTTGGTCATTATACACCACCTCATTATCTTGACCTGAGCAGCAATATAAACCAACAAATATGCAAGGTTGAGTACCAATGGTACTCAGCAAGTGTGGGAAAATTATATCATGCATGGCTAGAACAAGGAGAGGTTGAACTCAGGGTTAAAGCACTACGGAATTAATACCTATCACCTTAGCTTATTAAGCACCTACATTACTACACAGGTGATATGGTCCCAATCTCCCATCCCATCATCATAATCCAATAACCATAACATCATTTCCAATGTTAAGCTCCCCGCTTAACTTCCACAACTTCCAAAAACCTTCACTCCTCTAATCATGAATAAGTCCAGGCCGCTCTTAACCGTGAGCACGGCTGTCAAGACAGTTTTGACTCTGCAGAGTTTGTACCACTGTACCCACAAGTAGTGATTTCATCCCCCGTTGCCGGGTGGACTAAAAGAACCTCCATTATGCCAGTGGCTACGATCCACATTCACACTTCCCAGGTGTGCAGCCAGGAGATCACTACGAAGCCTTTACAAAGGGATTCCCGACGAGCGTGGGCCCACTGAGGTTTCACCCCTAACAGCATACAAGAGGCTCCAACCCCGCTGCAGTGGCCCCCTCTTGAGCCTTGCGGTTCATATGGTAGTCCAGCTGACACCTACTCCCCGCACCATCCAACACACCCATACTACACCGGGGATACACCTAATTAATTGGCCAAGCTGCCCCATCTCAGCATGTGGTTGGCACTGTAAAGCCGGGTTACATGCTCCATGAACCGGTCCTTAGGATCCAGGCAAGTACTAAACACAAACCCAAGTCTCGTGCACCCAGCACACAACCAAAACATCCAACTTGCCTTGATCCCTACCTCTACATAACTCCCAATAGCTCATTCAAGAGTATGGTATAATAAACTGATGATCTCATGTCCCAAATATCCCATTCTAAGCATGGCTAAGCATATGCATGTAAATAAATGACATGGTAAAATAAATCCCAACCCAAGCTACAAGGAAAACAAGGTAATGCAATTCTAGGGAAACTTTCCTAGCATGGGTTTCATATTTCATTTGACAATGCAAATAATTCTATCTACACATCCTAGCATAGGATCAAAGTGGTCAAGGACACTTGCCTCCTTCTTGCTGCTCTTGAAATGGGTATTCCTGGTCATGGAAATGAATAACTTGTTCTTGAACAGGTTCTACTTCATACCATCACACATAGCAAAAGAAAAACAACAATCCATAAGACATAGTTCACACTTACACTTCATACAAACCACACATTCACATTTATGAAATTCATTCACCATTATATGTGTTGTGTTTCAGTTTTAAATAAATTCCTTATATTAAACTACTACACCTTTTCACTACCAGGTATGTATGAAAAGTTTCTTCTCCATATGTGCCTTCAGAATTTCTACCAACCCTAAACTGAATTCTTTGATTTTAGACACTCCATTTATCATTTACTAGTTGCTATATTTTCAGATTTATATACCTATGCATAATTGTGTATTTTATTATGGAATTAGTAATACACATCATCTAAACAGTATAGGTTCTAGTCCTAAATGATTTAATAACATCTTTTGACCTTGGCTTCTGATGTAGACCATTTCATAATTATTTTCCCTATTTTTCTATAACTATTCTTTACTTAAAAATGTGTCCCATATACTAATAAATGTGAATAATAGATGAAACAGATTTATTTCAGCCCAAAATATACTTTTATCTCACTCCAAAGTTTTTCTAAGTACTGAGAATGTTTTTAATTAATTTTGACAATTATGTTTGTCCCCCTTTTTAATTTTTAAACACTAGTTACATATTCAATTTTCTAAATTAAATACTAAACAGGGTTAAAAAGTAAACTCACCCCATTACAGGGTCTATAATATTATTTTCATAATTTCCAGGGGTCTAGCTACACTTATCAGAGGTGTTTTTCCTAATTTTTATTAAGTCCAGGGGCTAAAACTGATTTTTAAATGAATTTACATGATTTTCTGGAGTTCCAGGGGCTAGATCTTAAGTTTCCCGGGCTAGCTCTCAATTCCAGAGAACCCCAGGGCGTAGCACGTAAGAATTCCAGTCTTTATAACGCGGGGTTGACGTGGACCGTCCGATTTTAAACCGACGGCTGAGATTATAACATCGAACCGGTACGCGGGGATTTAAAGTCTACCGTGCGATTTAAAATAAACGGCGCACAAGCGGTCACGTCGCTCTGATCGAGCGCGGGCGGCGCTGCCGGTGGCGCACGGCGGCGGGAAGCGGCGATCTCGCCGGAAAGTTTCGGATCCTCGAGAATTCTGCCTAAAACTGTGATCTTATGGCATAGATCGGTAGAGGGGAGGTCAGGGATCTCACCTCGGGGTTTTCTCGAGCTCGGGGGTCCTGGAAAGTGATCGGCGGCGAGGTCCGAGGCAAAACCACGGCGAAGCTCGTCGGCGCTGTGTTTACACCGTAACACTCCGAGTTTTCTGCACCTGCAAAGTTCCCCGGAGGCGGTGGATCAAGACCAGCGAGTTAGATCAGAGTTTCCGAGCTTAGATCGGCCAGAATTCACCGGCGAAGTCTCGGTGCTCACCGGAGTGAAAATCGGCGATCGCGTGAGAAAAACTGATCGGAGCTGGGGTTTTTATAGCCGGGGGAGGGCGGTGGGTCAGTTGTGATCGAGTTGGATTCTTCTGGGACCGGAATTCAGGCTGCGGGACGGGTTTTCCGATCGGTTACGATCGCGCGCGCTCGGGGGGGGGGGGTGGGGGGGGGGGGGGGGGGGGGGGGGGGGGGGGGGGGGGGGAAAGTCCGGGCCGCAGACGCTCGGGTTAGGGATGACAGGTGGGTCCCACCCGTCGGTGAGAGGCAGCGCGGCGCGCGCGGGGGCGGGCTGCGCGGGGGAAGCTGGGCCGGCTGGCGGGTTTCGGCCCACTGGCCGGTTTTTTTCCCGTTTCTCTTTTTCTTTTTCCATTTCTTTTCTGTTTTGAGTCTAATTTGAATTTCAGTTTGAATTTGAATTTTTGCAAAACATGCAACACGTCCAAAAAATTTTTAAATTCCCCTCTGAACATGGTTTAGGGTTTTGAATCAAAATTTGGGGTGTTACAAGGGGGATCAATCGGAAGAGTTGGGAATTGATCCTCATAGTTGGGAATGGAGACCGGGAAGTGGATGGAAGGATCAAAGACGTGGTCCTGTGAACCTAGTCTATGTCTGAGTCGATTAAGGCCCGTTCTCGTGTGCGGCCCGTTGGACAAGTTTGAGTTGTGTACCGGATGCATATTGGCTATATGGGACCCAGGAAACCGATGTAACATGTTAACCCGGGTGTCGAGGCATACCTCACCGTCTGATGCCGATGCTGAAAGGATAGAGAAGTCTGCTCTATGAGGGTTTGCCGTAGAGAGACTTAATTCCAGTCGGTGGGACCGGTTCGACATTTGGGTGTCGTGTGAAAGGTTGCCACGTACGACGTCAGTGACGGTTTCTGTGTGCAACGTCGAGTACGAGCGTACGTGTCGTGTCAGCCGGGTGTTTTTGATTGCAATCACCGTCGCTCGCGGTAGTGAGCATACTTGTTCTCTGCGTCGTGACGTAGTAATAAACTGGGAAAAAGTTAATAATGCTTCGTGAGTAATCCTCATAATGGAGATGAGGAATGATCAACACTTTCACTAAATTTATTTTCTACCTTGGGCTAGTAGCATCGAGGCAAAGCGTTTCTTGTTTGATTGTGGAGTCTCGACGTTGATGGCGCAAGGTCAGTATGAGTCTAGGATAGCTCACTAAAGTTACTTTCACCTCGGGCCAGTGACATCGAGATGAAGCATTTCTTGTTTGATTGTGGAGTCCCGATGTAAGTTGCGCGAGGGCTATAAAAGTTGCTTAAAACTTGAAGTAAGGACTCTCCTTTAGCTCAAGTCATTGTTTGTGCAAACTGCTATAATCAGCCCTCTATTTTCATCATGTAGAGTTTCATGATCGTGCTCACAGATACTGCATAAGTTGTTTTGCAGGTAATAACTGTACGCTGCTAAGTACGGGTGTCTGATGAGACGCGGAGCTCTCCGAGTGGTGAACTCATTACAACCCCTGCCGCTGCTACTGTGACAGTGTTGCTAGTGAGAAGGGTCCACGGGCTGGACACCTTCTCTGTTGCTTAGCATAGGTATGAGACGTGAGTTGTAATAGTCTTCCGCTGTAGAATATATTGAGACTTATTTGTAAAATTTACACTTTGTAAGCTTTCGCGTGATTTATGTAATATGATGCTTTATTTTGTGTTCTGTTGGGTGCCGCATCGCACGGCACCACCCAATGCGATTCCCGGGCGAGGTGCCCCGTCCCCGTGAGTGATCAGGACGGCGGGCCACCACACTGTAAAACTCCAGTTATGATAAAACCACCGAAGCAAGGTAGTGCTGAACAGAAACTCGACGAGAAAAACCTGTCTGAAACAAGTCGGACGAACAAGGCACAAAAGTTCCTTTAGAATACGAATTTTATTTATCAAAACACAAGAGGAACAGCCCCAAAGTCATGCACCACGTGCTCTGCCCTCCCTTGCTTATATAACCAGCCCGAAGGCCAACTCAACTCAAACTAGAACTCCTACTCCTACTTGGATTCAAACTGTAATTTTCCAATACTGCTTAGGACTCTTCTATATGCAGATAGAAGCAATCTTAAGACTTCCAAACACCTTAGGAATGTATCCCACATTCCAAAAATAACTCAAATTCGTGACCCACACGAAATCCTATCATGACAAACTCAAAACTTTCCATATTTGAGTCAAACACGACTCAGCCGCAGCCTGAGTCCATAACCTAGTCGGTTGGATCTTTCCGACCAATTCTTTACGTCCACATCTCTTCATCACGCCTTGGAACCATGCATCCACGTCCATGCACTCCTTGCACACGTGCAAACATCTTCCAACGACGTCCAAGATACCTTCATATGCATTGTTCTTGATTCAAACATACTGCGCAACCTCCCGATCAACTCAACCACAATTCCTCCCGAACTTGGTTGTTGAACCTCATCTTCTCCCTAAGACTAGTTCAATGGATCCCGTCACCAGCCATGTCTTGAACTCAAGCAACACCTGCACATGAATAAACAACCAATACTTCCGAGCACAAGTCCTCGACTTGACTCTCGTTAGTTCCGAAACTACAACATCTTACGTGGGCACCTCACATAAGCATGTTGTAAACCATAGCAAAATGATATCAGCCATAACCACCAAAACACACCAGAAACTTAGTAAAATAATACTAAGCAAACTTTCCATAAGAGTAAAGCAAGTTCGAAACATTGCAAGTTAAACGAAGAACTATTGTAATCAAGCTCCGAACCTTACCAAAGCTAACCGGACCTTAAATTGGAGCTTACCAAAGCTAGTCGGACCCAGCGTCGGAGCTTACTAAAGCTTAGTCGGACATAGCACGGAACTTACCAAAGCTAGTCGGACCTAGCACCGGAGCTAGCAAAAACAAGTCAGACCTAGCCAAAATAAGTCAGACCTAGACAAAGCAAGTCGTACCTTACGTCCGACCTTGCCGGAGCTACCCAAAACAAGTCGGACCTATCGTCGGACCTTGCAGGAGCTCGGACCTAGAGTCGGACCTTGTTAAAAAGGTGTTTTGGTAGTATTCAAAACTTTTATCGTCAAAGCCAATGTATTCAGCACACATAGGTCTCACAATCTCCCCCTTGAGGAATGCATTGGCAACACCACTTAAAATCCGAACATAGGCTTATTCACATGAAAAGTTTTGAAAACAATTTCTCCCCCTTTGTAAATCAGAAATAAAATGAGAAGAAAAACAAAAATACCAAAAATTCTTCCCCCTGAGAAGAATCATGCCAAAACACTTGTGAATGTGTGCAATGTGTGATCAATTTCTCCCCCTTTGACAATGTATTCAGCAAGGTACAAAAGAGAAATTTTAATTTGTTATGAGCACATTATAACATATACATATAAAAAAGCTCATCCAAATCATACTATCAAGTAACTTACACTAACACATCAATGAGATACATAAAGTAGTGTAAGCCATGCTAGAGATCAAGTGTAATTTTCAATTTAAGCAATTCATGATCTCACAAACTTAACTATTTCAAGACCTGGAAGCATGACACTTGTTGCTGCATTTTACTTAACATTTAAAGCACAAATTTTGATCTTATGACATTTGCAAGAGATTATATGCAGCATTAGCCTTATTCTAACCAACCAAGCCAAGCCTATGTCATTTGACAGTCAGAAGCTTAAGGACATGGTTTTAGTCATGCACAACTCCTTTCAAGTTCATATCTAAGTGCAATGATAAGCCATCTCAAAAGAAGAAGTGCGATGCATGCATATTATCTTGATCTTTTCTCATTTTTTTATTTGAACATAAAAACTCAACATGTGAGTTGATTACTTGATTAATTCTTAAAGATTAAAAGCACTTGTGAGCATGCAACAAGTTCAAAACAGCAAGAAAGTTCGACCATGACCAGATTTAGTGTAAGTAATTATTCCAATTACTAGACATGGTAAAAACTACAAAATGTATAACACAAGTAATGTAGTAAGAACTTTCAGCATGAAAAAGGAATCACAAAGTCATATATGCATGAAATACTATGCTCATGTTATTTTAGTTTCAGATTCACACATAGACTTCCCAAGTTTCAAAATTCTCCCTCAATTTAGGCCATGATGATGCATAACCCCTATTTCACTACAAATGTAACAAAAACGAGTGAAATCCAAAGGTTTTGTAAAAATGTCAGCCAATTGGTGTTCGGTATCTACATGGTGAAGCACAATGTTCCCTTTTTCGACATTACAACAGAGAAAGTGATACCCAATGTCAATGTGCTTAGTTCTCGAATGTTGCACGGGGTTTTTAGCAATGCAAATGGCACTAGTGTTATCACAAAACAGTGGAACACTATCTAGATCAACCCCATAGTCCTTAAGTGTTTGAACAATCCAAAGAATTTGTGAGCAAGCACTAGCAGCAGCTACATATTCAGATTCGGCTGTGGATTGTGCAACTGAACTTTGTTTTCTAAAGGACCAGGCAACAAGTGAATTACCAAGAAAATGACGAGCACCAGAAGTACTTTTCCTATCAATCCTACAACCCCCAAAATCAGCATCTGAAAAAGCTTTCAAAGAAACGGTTGAGGAAGAAGGAAGAAAAATGCCAAATTCTTGAGTTCCATGTAAGTACCTGAGAATCCTTTTGACGGCTTGACGATGTGAAGCACGTGGGGAGGCTTGAAACGGTGCACAAAGACATACACTGAATTGTATGTCCAGTCTTGATGCCGTGAGATACAAAAGTGATCCGATCATGCTTCTATATTCCTTTTCATCAACGGGATCACAATTTTCATCGAGTTCAAGTGTTGTTGGTGCTCTCATTGGTGTCCGAAGAGGCTTTCTTTTGTCCATGTTGAAGCGCCTTAGGAGATCTTTTGTATACTTTGTTTGATGCACAAAGGTACCCTCCTTGGTTTGCTTGATTTGCAGGCCCAAAAAGTATGTGAGTTCTCCCATCATACTCATCTCAAATTCTGAACTCATCATAGCTGGATCTTGTAACTCGTTCATGCAAGCTTCCAATAATTTGTTATGGAGGGTGACTTTTGAGAATCCGGAGGGGGTTGGACACTTCACAAGCTTCTTCTTCTTCATGTTCATCACAAATAGATGAGCTTGTGACGTGAGGAGGATCTGGACCAGCAATGGTGGTCGTCGGTGCTGGCTGTGAATCAAGATCAGGAGCTGGAACAATGTCATTAGCTGCTGAATTTTCGGGCAGCAGCACCACTTCTTCCTCTTCTTTAACGAAAATACTCTCCCCTTGCGGATACGGATCTGGACCTGCAATATTTGAACAAGTACCTGGGCTAGCATCATCAAAAGAAACCCCACAAATCTCCACAATTTTGTTAGTATCAAGTAAAAGCACACGGTAGCCTCTAGTATGAGATGGATAACCAAGAAACATGCCATCAACAGATCTAGCTTCAAATTTATCAAGATTACCATGTTTCTTAACAAAGCATTTGCAACCAAAGACCCTAAAGTGTGTGACACTAGGCCTATGTCCAAACCTGAGCTCATATGATGTTTTACCTAGCTTAGCACGCAAGAAAACACGATTTGAGACATAACAAGCGGTTGCAATTGCATCAGCCCAAAATTTCCTAG
Source organism: Neostapfia colusana (assembly GCA_030760725.1). Classification (NCBI taxonomy): domain Eukaryota; kingdom Viridiplantae; phylum Streptophyta; class Magnoliopsida; order Poales; family Poaceae; genus Neostapfia; species Neostapfia colusana. The sequence goes on from JASWHV010000017.1 coordinate 47,452,074, forward strand.
GAGTTCGATATTCATCAAGCATAGTCCTAGCCATCTCAACTAAGTTCTGTTCTTTCTCTCTATAACACTGTTTTGTTGAGGTACATATGGTGAAGAAAATTGATGATCTATTACATTTTCAGCACAAAAGTGATCAAACGATTGATTTTTAAATTCGGTTCCATTATCACTTCTAATTGCTCTTAAAGATCCTGGGTGATCAATTGATAATCTAAGAAAAAAAGTTCTAAAGTGACTAAAAGCTTCATTCTTAGATGCCATAAAGTAAACCCAAGAGTATCTAGAATAGTCATCAACAATCACAAGAACATACCATTTACCTCTGAAGGATTGAACACGTGAAGGTCCTAGGGTGTCAAGGTGTAAAAGTTGACCCGGTTCATTTGTCATGGTCATTGTGAGAGGAGCATGTGAACCTGCAACCATCTTAGCATGTCTACAAGAAGAGCACACAATTTCTTTGTCCCCTTTAAGCTTAGGCAGCCCACATATGCGATCAAGAGCACTAACACGCGTGAGATGAACAAAGCCTATGTGACCAAGTGTGACGCCCTCAATTCTGTGGAAAACCACGGAACCGAGAACTAATGCATATGTGTGACCAGGATGTTCATCACACATACACATATGTTCCACAAACTGAATTCAGATTATATATTACCACGAATAACAGAGTTTGTTACAATATCTCATGAGTCTTGGACTCATGCTCACAGTGGAAGTCTTTATTTGTATGCAGCGGAAGTCTTTATTCTAGTGCGGAAGCAATTTAACTAATGCGGAAGCAAATCTAAGCAGCAGTGGCTCCATCTCTACTCATTCCACAGGCAAGGTTGAGAATAGATCACACGCCTTAATGCTCCACTTGGTCTTCATAGTAGTCTTCTCCTGCTGCTGGTGATGGAATAATAATGCAAGTTTGAGTACAATGATGTACTCAGCAAGTGCGGGAAACACATGATATGTAGCTCATAACAAGGTAGGTATAAAAAGGCTCATTTGCAGAAAAGCAGATTTATAAAACAATGATAAAACGACAACTTATCTTTAGATGAATGTAATCCCAGCATGTATTAAATTACCAACATACCTCCATCACTTTCCATGTTCCACCCGAACATTAACCAACTTCATTCTTGCTCACGAATACCTCCTCGTATTCGCTACCATCTCACGAATACCTTCCCGTATTCACTACCATCTTATCTCATAAACAATTTCGTCTCACACCGAGACCAATCTCGTTGCCATGACTCAACAGTCATGCAACCATCTTATCACCCGGACTCAACAGTCCCAAAACCATAACCATAACCATTACCAAGAAAGTTCCCAATAACCATCCCAACTAATCATGGCAGTTGGCCAGGCGCTCGTGACCGTAAGCTCGGCTATCATGATAGTTTTAGAACCCTGCAGAGTTTGTACATCTTTACCCACAAGTTTGTGATTTCGTCACCCGTCGGCGACTGCAGAACCTCCATTATACCAGTACACAACCGTCGGTGTATGGTCAAGAGATCACAAAATAGCCTTTACAAAGGGGTTACTAGATGTATGGACTCACTAAGGTTTCACCGGCTGGCTAGAATCTCTTAATTCTCCCACCCACGGGCCCCCTCTTGTGCCATGCAGTTCCTAGGGCAGTCCTCACTCGACTCCCATTTCCCACGCCTTCCACAGTCCATAACACTCTAGCAACTTACCTAATTACTCAGCTAAGCCGCACCCATACTTGGCCTTGTGGTGGCACTGTTATCCTGGCATGTGCATGCATGAACCGGTCCTTAGATCTATGGCAAGTAAACCACCATCTCATGCTACCTCATTCACAAACCCAGGCTTGCCTAGATCTCCCTCCGATCCATATTCATTAACAACATCAGTTTCTCATTATCATTATGAGTGCAGTTAGCTAGACACATATATCTTGCTTCCCAATCCCATGGACTCAGCGAAGCATAAAACAAAAACCATACCCGACTCATGAACTTCCCTGGCGACAAGGGTGGTTTAACCAAAACTAGTAAACTCCTATAAAAGGCTTTCCCATCATGTTTGACTCAGCACGCACACCTTTTTGCAAAACAAAACAGTTTTACCCAAAACATAGGATCAATTTGGTCAAGCAGCACTTGCCTTGTTCTTGCGGTTCCGGTTTTTCTTGGATCTCAAAACCTTGTTGCTGCAGCTCGTCGTAGACAGCTCCCTGAGCTTGTCCTGCCATATAGGATCACGTGCATACAAGATTCACAGCAATCAATATCATGCACAGCCTTAAACTAGATGTGATGATGCATATGCATGCTATCCTACGATTAGTTTTGTTGGATCGGTTTGCACGTGTTCTTGCATGGCTTGCATGGACAGAGGTGTTCGGATCAAAGGTGGACGTGGCGATGATCTTGTCTTTAGATCAACCTGATCATCAAGTGATCTGTCCACAAGAAGGCTTCTGTTCGAAAGGAACCAAAGAACAGATGCAAAGAAAACACAACGATGTTGTAAGGTGGTATCGGAGACCTACCTTACGTTCTTCTCGGTCTCGAGGTCCTCCTCAGATCATTGGGCTTTCCTCCGGCGATCTTCCTTGCTGCACTCCGGCGATGGTTTACTCGGCGGGTTAGGACTAGGGCTCTAAGTCATCGGCTCAGGAGTTGGAAAAGAAGTTTGTGGTTTCGGTCAGAGGTTCTGGGTTCTATTTATAATCGGGAAGAGAAGAGTCCTAATCTAATTGGACTTCAATTTAAGAGTTCTATTCAGATTGTTGTCGAATCTTAATCTTATATCTAGTCGATTTGGTGCGGTATCATTGTGGAATCCCGGTCGGTTTCTTCTCCGTACCGGTATTTCTACGCGTACAGAATCCAAAAACCACTCCAGAACTCGTTACCTCCTCGGTGATGAGCTCCGGAAGCTCCACGTGTCCATCGGGTCCTGGTCTCTCCCTCTCTGCAGGGGACGCGCTCCGGTGGTGCCGCGTGTCAAGCGAGCAAGACTTCCCTCTTCTACAGAGGTGAGATCCGCGTGCGCCACGTATCCTGGCGGTCGGACCTCCTCTCTCATTCGGAGGTGGCTCTGCACACGCCACGTGTCAGTGTCGGACCTTTCCTTTCTTCTTTCCTCAGAGACGAGCTCCGAGGTTGACACGTGTCCAACAGTGTCAGGCCTCCCGGAGATAAGCTCCGATATATGTTTAATGGAACCGGACTTCTCAGAGGTGAGCTCACAGATCAAAACGTATCCCGCACGACGAGTCCTCTGATTTCCATGATGACTAGCTCCGGGGGAAACACATGTCCAACAGGGTCGGACCTCTCCCCTTTTGCGGAGATGAGCCCCGAGCCTGCCACGTAGCCAGCTTAGCGGCGGACCTCTCCCCACTTCACAGGGATGAGCTCCGAACACGCCACGTGGCCAGCGGGCCGTGGAAGTTGTCTTCGGCGCTCTCTGTGAACTGGATTCGGCTCTTACTGGCTATCTATTTGATAATTTCTCAGTTCCCACTTCTTTTAAAATGTTTTCTCTTCATAAAACATGAATATATGCTGACATCAGGAATGAGGGTGTCACAAATCTACCCCCCTTAAATTGAATCTCGCCCTCGAGATTCGTTAGTAGAGAATAAATAAGGAAATTATGCCTTGATGTCTTCTTCACGTTCCCATGTGGCTTCAGCTTCGGTGTGATGGCTCCATTGCACCTTGCACCATCGAACTACTTCGTTCCTGGTGACCCTTTCCTTCACGTCCAAAATTCGGACAGGGTGCTCCGTATAGGTCAGGTCCTCTTGAAGTTCAAGCTCTTCCATTGGTATTTGCTCCTCTGGTACTCTCAAGCACTTCTTGAGCTGGGATACATGAAACACGTCATGTACGTCGGAAAGGAGGGTTGGGAGCTCTAGTTGATAGGCTACTTCTCCTCGCTTGTCCAAAATCTTAAATGGCCCGATGTAGCGAGGTGCTATCTTGTGTCACACCCAGTTTCTCTGAAGAACAACCGAGTGAATACCACATGTATGCCAGGATCATTCTCTCATACATGTGACGACAAATAGTGAAGCATCATTAATTACAAGCCAAGTGTTCGAATATAAATAAGTCTTACATAGCATACGTCTCGATGGACGATAAAATGTTCATAACATGTAAATAAAGCATCAGCGGAATATAAATCTTGTGGGCTCCGTCACAGGCGTTGCCCGGGGGACTCCGTGAACCTAGAATCCTTCCTCGGGACCAAAGTCTTGGTCATTAAACAACCCATCATTCTCTTGACCTGAGCAGCAATATAAACCAACAGAAAGAAAGTTTGAGTACCGTGGGTACTCAGCAAGTGTGGGAAAGTTATGTCATGCATGGCTAGAGCAAGGAGAGGTTGAACTCATGGTTAAAGCACTACGCAATTATTATATATCACCTTAGCTTATTAAGCACCTACATTACTACACAGGTGAAATGGTCCCAATCCCTCAACCCATCATCATTATCAAGTGAACATAGTCTCATCTCCAATGTTAAGCTTCCCGCTTAACATCCACAACTTCCCAATTCGTCATCCTCTAATCATGAATAAGTCCAAGCCGCTCTTGACCGTGAGCACGGCTGTCATGACAGTTTTGACTCTGCAGAGTTTGCACCAATGTACCCACATGTAGTGATTTCATCCTCCGATGCCGGGTGGACTAAAAGAACCTCCATTATGCCAGTGCCGCGAACCACGTTCACACTTCCCAGGTGTGTAGCCAGGAGATCACTACGAGGCCTTTACAAAGGGATTCCCGACGAGTGTGGGCCCACTAAGGTTTCACCCCTAACAGCATACAAGAGGCTCCAACACTGCTGCAGTGGCCCCCCTCTTGAGCTTTGCGGTTCATATGGTAGTCTAGCTGACACCTATTCCCCGCACCATCCAAAACACCCATACTACGCCGAAGATACACCTAATTAATTGGCCAAGCTGCCCCATCTTAGCATGTGGTTGGCATGGTAAAGCCAGGTTACATGCTCCATGAACCGGTCCTTAGGATCCACGCAAGTACTAAACACAAACCCGAGTCTCGTGCACCCAGCACCAACCAAATCATCCAACTTGCCTCGATCCCTACCTCTACATAACTCATAATGTCTCATCCAAGAGTAAGGTAAACAAGTTGATGATATCATATCCCACTTATCCCATTGTAAGCATGGCTAAGAATAAGTAATATGAATGAATGACATAATAAAACAAATCCCAACCCAAGCTACAAGGAAACAAGATAATGCAATTCTAGGGAAACTTTCTAGCATGGGTTTCATATTTCAATTGACAATGCAAATATATCTATCTACACATCCTAGTATAGGATCAAAGTGGTCAAGGACACTTGCCTTCTTCCTGCTGCTCTGGGAATGGAAAGTCTTGGTCTTGGAAGGGGAGAACTTGCTCTGGGGCAGGTTCTACTCATGCAGATACACATAGCAAACAAAACAACAATCCATAATCCATAGTTCACACTTTCACTCATGCAAACCACACATACATACATATGGGAGTCATTCACATTTCTAAGTGTTGTGGTTACCCTAGATGTGTTTATTTTTGGCCTACATGCACTTTTAAACATATGTATATTATTTCTAAACTTTTGTATTCAGATTTCTATTGCACACTATATATGAATTTCCAATTTGAACAAATTCTTTATATTTAATTAATACACTTTTTAGCCACAAGTGTGTATGAAAAATAATTTCCTACTTCAAATAGGTTTTCAGATCTTCTACCAAATCCTAGACTGAAGTTTTTGGATTTGGAGACCTCATTTATCATTTTCTAATTATGCATACCTATTTTCCTATATTTTCAGATTTATTTTCTATGCCTAAAAGTGAATTTTAATATTAAAATAGTAAGACATATCATCTAAACAGAATAGGTTCTGATCTAAAATGTTCAATAATATATTTTTGAACTTCCTCTCTGATGTGAACCAATTTAAATTTATTTTACCATTGAAGCACTTTGAGTGGTTGTAATAGTCCAGCGGGTCGTTGATGTTCTGCTTTCACCAACTGACATGTGTCACATAGGGCAACATGTTCCGCGACATCTCGCTTCATGCCATACCACCAATATCTGCTCTTGAGGTCCTGATACATCTTCGTACTCCCAGGATGAATGGAATAGTCGGAATCATGAGCCTCCTTCAAAATCCAATCACGGATGTCCTTCACCTCAGGCACACAGATTCTTTTCCCATGCCACACCGTACCTTGTTCATCCTCTCTGAACCCAGGGGCTTTATTTTTTTTTGATGAGTTCTCTAATCTCTTGTATCTTCTCGTCATTCTTCTGACCATTGTGTATGTCTTGCTCTAATGCAGAGTCCACTTCCATTGCGATGGCCTCACCACTATTCACCAGACATAGATTGAGTTTTGCCATCTCTTCCTTCAATTCTGTAGGCATGTCCTTCGAACTCAACATGTGGACCTGCACTTTCCGGCTTAAAGCATCAGCTACGACGTTCGCTTTCCCAGGATGATAGTTGATGCCCACATCAAAGTCGTTGATTAGCTCTAACCATCTCCTTTGTCTGAGGTTGAGATCTGGCTGTGTGAAAATATACTTTAAGCTCTTATGATCAGTATATATCTCTGTCCTCTTCCCCATCAAGTAATGCTGCCAAATCTTCAATGCGTGTACCACTGCGGCTAGCTCTAGGTCATGTGTAGGATAGTTCTTCTCGTGTTTTCGGAGCTGCCTGGATGCATACCGACATGCCCCTCTTGCTTGAGAACACATCCCAACCTGTGTCCAGACGCATCGCAGTACACCGAAAAATTCTTCTGCATATCTGGCATTACTAGCACTGGGGCTGTTGTCAATCTTTTCTTATGTTCTTGAAAACTCGTCTCACACTCCGGTGTCCATGTGAATGTGATTCCCTTCTCTAACAATTTGGTGAGGGGTCTCGAAATCTTGGAGAAACCCTCAATGAACCGTCGATAATACCAAGCCAATCCTAAGAAGATTCGGATTTCCCCGACATTTTCAGGGGTCTTCCACTTCTGCACATCCTCGATCTTGGCGGGATCTACGGAGATTCCTCCCTCCGAGATTATATGTCCTAAGAAGGGAACTCTCTTCAGCCAAAACTCACACTTGCTCAACTTGGCATATAGTTGGTGTTCTCTCAGTTTTTGCAACACCAACCTTAAATGTCTCTCATGTTCTTCTTCATCTTTGGAGAAGACGAGAATGTCATCAATGAAAACCACCACAAATTTGTCCAGATATTCCATGAATACCTTGTTCATGAGATACATGAAGTATGCCGGGGCATTAGTTAGCCCGAACGGTATGACGGTGTATTCATACAGCCCGTACCGAGATACGAAAGCTGTCTTTGGAATGTCGGTTTGCCTTATCTTAAGTTGGTGGTATCCTGACTTGAGATCAATTTTTTAGAACACACAATCTCCCCTCAACTGATCAAATAAGTCTTTAATGCGGGGTAATGGGTACTTGTTCTTGATGGTTACTTCATCCAACGCACGGTAGTCTACGCATAACCTTTGGGTCCCGTCCTTCTTGGACACAAATATCACTGGAGCTCCCCATGGTGAGGAACTAGGACGAATGTACCCCTTCTCTGTCAATTCTCTTAAATGTTCCTTGAGTTCTTCCAACTATTTGGAGTCCATCCGATAAGGCCTCTTGTATATTGGAGCTGTTCCAGGCACTAGCTCAATCGAGAATTCCACTTCATGATCGGGAGGCATACCTAGCAACTCCTCCGGAAAAACATCTGGATATTCTTTGATAATCCTTATATCTCCCACTTCCACGTCAACTTTATTGAGTTTAATGTCCCTCCTATGCTCTTGCACGGCTATGAACTTCACTTTTGTGCCACTAGTGTCAGTTAGTTCCACCGTTCTTGTCGAACAGTGGATGATACCTTTATGTTTGCTCAACCAATCCATACCCAAAAGAATGTCTATCCCTTGGGAGTCTATCACTATGAGGTTTGCAGTAAATACTACCCCATTAATGTCTAGATTCACCTTGGGACACACTTGTCTTGTTCTTATTTCTCCCCAGGAGAGTTCACTGCTAGCATATGGTTCATTTTTGTTGTTGCTAGATCATGCTTCTTAACAAACCCTTGAGCAATGAACGAGTGGGTAGCACCAGAATCGAACAATAGGGTTGCAATGTGTAAATTGTCAGGTGCCTCTTGCACTTCCTCCATGGTCACGTGGTTCACCCGTCCTCACATCACATTCTGCTGTTGTGGCTGCATGGGCTTCTTCTTTGGGCACTTATGGGCGTATTACCCCACTTCACCACAGTTGAAGCATTGCACCCCAACCTTAGGTGCCTGGCCTTTGTTATCTTGGGGTTGGTTCGGTTGTCCTTGTCCTGCTGGTCGAGGTTGATATGTGGGGCGAGGCTGCCGTACAAACTGACGCTGCGGCTGTGCTGGTGCTGACGGAGGCCTGAAATTCGGGTTGTACCCTCTTGGTGCTTAGTAGGGTACCACAGCACGGCTCGTCTGCCCTGCGGGTTGCTGTATCAGACGTGGACGTGTGTTGCTACCTGAGGCTTGGTGTGACCATCCCGCCTTCCTCTTGTTTTCATTTTCCAAGGCCTTTAGCTTCCTCTCCACGACAAATGCTCTGACTACCATCTTTTGGAAGATTTCATACTCGTTGGAGGACATTGCACATTGCATTTCCATAGTAAGTCCTTCCACAAAACAGTCCTGTTTTTGCTCATCAGTTTCGGTGTCCCGTGGTGCATAACGGGATAGTTGGGTGAACTTGGTGAGGTATTCCCTCACGGTCATGTTTCCTTGCTGCAGTGCCAAGAACTCCTTCCTCTTGTTTTTGAGTTCACCCCTTGGTATGTAATGGTTGCGGAAACTGCGCTTGAACTCTTCCCAAGTGATGTTCTCGGGGTCATGATGGGCTGCCACGTAAGTGGTCCACCAATCAGCAGCAGATCCATGCAATTGGTGAGAGGAAAACAGCACCCTCTCATACCCTTGGCATTGTATGATCCTCATCTTGCTCTCAATGGTCTTTAGCCAGTCATCTGCCTCCAGAGGTTCAGCAGCACTTGCAAACTTTGGAGGTTGAGTCCCCAGAAACTCACTCAACCATGGTTGGCGTGGTGCAGCTTGTGGGGGTGGAGCTTGGTGCAAGTTGGCCACCACTTTAGTTAGGCTCTGGATGAGCTGATTCTGATTTTCAAGCATTTGGTGGATAGGATCAGCTCCTTCACGGCGACAACCCCTGTCTGGTCCTCCAGAAAGATGAGGGTTGCCGGCCTCATCGTTGTTGTTGGTGGGGTTGGCACCACGACCCTTTCCTCTTCCAGCCATCTATCATGATTAACCAAATGTTAACTTAAAGCATTACGTATTAACTTCCCAAATTGCTTGTTTAAACTTATACTTTTGAGGCCTTAATATATTAAACATTTTCTGAGGGTTTCACGTAGATTTTTGGGAGTCACGTCTCACGCAAAAATAAATGCACTCTTAATTCATAGGGGTTCACACATCAAAGCAAAGCAACCTAAAGACGAGGTTCTGGACAAATGCCCATGGCTTCCACAACTCACGTCACACACGAAACATTAACGCACAAATAACTAAGGTATTGACTCGACTACTCGATAACCTGCTGAAATAAGGGAAAGGACTCTAAACGACTCGTATCACTAAGCTGGCTCTTCGGGGTCTTCCTCATTATTGCGGCTGCCCTCTGATTCCGCATTGGGTGGGGAAGCTGCGGGTGGAGAAGTGCGGCGACGCCTGCTCGCCCGGCGGTCTGGGGAGTCAGGAGTCCACGTGTCATTCACGGTGACACACAGTTCATTCCCATCTCCTTTTTCTCTTGCCCTCAAGCTGGCACGAAGCAACGCCTCGGTCTCCTTCAGGGTGTCATGAACATCCCGAAGCTCCTGCTGGCACTCCTGCAGTCGAGTGCTGAGCATAGCAGCATCCTCCAAGCACAGGTCCATGAGCTCATGGGAAGTCCCCTGCTGCACTGGCGGGTACTTGTACTCCGTGGTGCCACTCTCACGCTGGAGGACATACATGTACTCAGTCCTGTCCAGGTGGCGACGGTTGATGTAACTCTGGCAGGTGATGGCCTCCCAGGTGACATCCTTCTCAGCATCGGCCTGAGTCGCTCGACAAGCTGGAGAGCGGTGGATCTTGAGCAGCTGATTTTCATGGATAATCCTCATCTCTGAGCTTCATTCTTCCCGCTTCTCACGGATGGTCCTAGTGGAGCTGTAGTGTATGATCAGCTTGCCCACATTGCCGGCGGCGTGGAGCATACGCCGAAGACGGCGCAACAAGCCTCCTACTGCCAACCCGTAGGAGTGGTACGTCACCGGACGGTTCTCCTCTCTCAAGGCAAGGGCAACTATAGGAACCCTCCCTCCGGTGGACTTGCGGGCGGTGCGGATCATGCGAACCATCTAAAACATATAGCATTTAAAATTAAGTTAGATAAGAGTTAAATAAAAATTATATTTTGAATAAAAGTTGGGGCAAGATGAATAAAGTAACCCCATTAAATAACACTTTCAATCCACACCTTTGTAAAATAGTTTTTTAAGAAAATAGGGTCCTTAAATACATCCATTTCTACCTATGTCCACGTTCCTACAGGCAACCTTGGCTCTGATACCACTTCTATCACACCCGGTTTCTCCGAAGAACAACCGAGTGAATACCACATGTATGCCAAGATCAATCTCTCATACATGTGACGACAAATAGTGAAGCATCATTAATTACAAGCCAAGTGTTTGAATATAAATAAGTCTTACATAGCATACATCTCGATGGACGATAAAATGTTCATAACATGTAAATAAAACAGCAGCGGTATATAAATCTTGTGGGCTCCGTCACAGGCGTTGCCCGGGGGACTCCGTGAACCTAGAATCCTTCCTCGGGACCAAAGTCTTGGTCATTAGACACCCCATCATTCTCTTGACCTGAGCAGCAATATAAACCAACAGAAAAGCAAGTTTGAGTACCGTGGGTACTCAGCAAGTGTGGGAAAGTTATGTCATGCATGGCTAGAGCAAGGAGAGGTTGAAATCATGGTTAAAGCACTACGCAATTATTACCTATCACCTTAGCTTATTAAGCACCTACATAAGTACACAGGTGAAATGGTCCCGATCCCTCAACCCATCATCATTATCAAGTGAACATAGTCTCATCTCAAATGTTAAGCTTCCCGCTTAACATCCACAACTTCCCAATTCATCATCCTCTAATCATGAATAAGTCCAAGCCGCTCTTGACCGTGAGCACGGCTGTCATGACAGTTTTGTCTCTGCAGAGTTTGCACCACTGTACCCACATGTAGTGATTTCATCCCCCGATGCCGGTGGACTAAAAGAACCTCCATTATGCCAGTGGCCGCGAACCACGTTCACACTTCCCAGGTGTGTAGCCAGGAGATCACTACGAGGCCTTCACAAAGGATTCCCGACGAGCGTGGGCCCACTGAGGTTTCACCCCTAACACCATACAAGAGGCTCCAACCCCGCTGCAGTGGCCCCCTCTTGAGCCTTGCGGTTCATATGGTAGTCCAGCTGACATCTATTCCCCGCACCATCCAAAACACCCATACTACGCCGGAGATAGACCTAATTAATTGGCCAAGCTGCCCCATCTCAGCATGTGGTTGGCACGGTAAAGCCAGGTTACATGCTCCATGAACCGGTCATTAGGATCCAGGCAAGTACTAAACACAAACCCGAGTCTCGTGCACCCAGCACCAACCAAATCATCCAACTTGCCTCGATCCCTACCTCTACATAACTCATAATGTCTCATTCAAGAGTAAGGTAAACAAGTTGATGATCTCATATCCCACTTATCCCATTCTAAGCATGGCTAAGCATAAGTAATATGAATGAATGACATAATAAAACAAATCCCAACCCAAGCTACAAGGAAACAAGATAATGCAATTCTAGGGAAACTTCCTAGCATGGGTTTCAATTGACAATGCAAATAATTCTATCTACACATCCTAGTATAGGATCAAAGTGGTCAATGACACTTGCCTTCTTCCTGCTGCTCTGGGAATGGAAAGTCTTGGTCTTGGAAGGGGAGAACTTGCTCTGGGGCAGGTTCTACTCATGCCAATACACATAGCAAAAGAAACAACAATCCATAAGCCATAGTTCACACTTTCACTCATGCAAACCACACATACATACATATGGGAGTCATTCACATTTGTAATTGTTGTACCCTAGATGTGTTGATTTTTGGCCTACATGCACTTTTAAACATATGTATATTATTTCTAACCTTTTGTATTCAGATTCCTATTTGCACACTATATATGAATTTCCAATTTGAACAAATTATTTATATTTAATTAATACAATTTTTAGCCTCAAGTGTGTATGAAAATTAATTTCCTACTTCAAATAGGTTTTCAGATCTTCTACCAAATCCTAAACTGTAGTTTTTGGATTTGGAGACCTCATTTATCATTTTCTAATTATAAATACCTATTTTCCTATATTTTCAGATTTATTTTCTATGCCTAAAAGTGAATTTTAATATTAAAATAGTAAGACATATCATCTAAACAGAATAGGTTCTGATCTAAAATGTTCAATAATATATTTTGAACTTCCTCTCTGATGTGAACCAATTTAAATTTATTTTACCACTTTTCAGAATTATTTCCTAACCCAAAAATATGTTTCTAGAAACAATAAAAATGAGCAACACTTAGGCAGATCTCATTTCAGCCTAAAATAAATTCTTAACTCATTCTAAAGGTTTTCCAAGTGCTAGGAGAGTTTAAATTTGCATTTACACATGTGTTTGCCTCACCTTTTAAATTTAAATCCTAGTCACATATTCAAATTTCTGAATTTAATATCCTACAGGGTCTAAAAGGCAAATCCACCCTACTACAGGGTTTAATTTACTATTTCCTACATTTTCAGGGGCCTAGTTACACATAACAGAGGGGTTTTTCCTAATTTTTATTAAGTCCAGGGGCTAAAACTGATATTTTAATGAATTTACATGAATTTCTGAAGGTCCAGGGGCTAGATCAGAAGTTTCCAGGGCTAGCTCGTGTTTTCCGAGATCCCCAAGGGGTAGCGCGTAAGAATCCCGGCCTTTATAATGCGGGGCCGACGTGAACCGTCCGATTTAAAATAGACGGCTGAGATTATAACGCGAAGCGGTACGGGTTGGATCTAATAGGAACCGCACGATTTAAAATGGACGGGCCTCAGGGGGCCACGTCGCCCTGGCCGTGCGCGGGCGGCACTGCCCGGCGCTGCGTGGCGGTGGGAGGCGGCGATCTCGCCGGAGATCTTCGGGTTTTCATCTATACTTCCTAAAACTTGGATTTCTTGGCATAGAACGGAAGAGGGGAGGTAGGGGATCTCACCTCGGGGTTTTTCTTGAGCTCGGGGGCCCTGGAACGCGGTTGGCGACGAGGTCCGAGGTGAAAACGCGGCGGTGCTCGCCGGAACTGTGTCCAGAGCGCAAAACACCGGGTTTCCTTCACCTGCGAGACTCCCCAGAGACGGTGGAACATGATCAGCACGTTAGATCAGGAAATTCGAGTGAGGATCGAAGGAAATCGGCGGTAGAAGCTTCGGTTCTCACCGGAGAGAAAAAAGGGAGCGGCGCTGGGGAATTCGGCGAGTTTCCTTGCGTGGAATGCACGAGGAGAGGCGGCGGAGGATCGGTTTGGATAAGTAGCAGCGTCCGGGGCCGAAGATCGGGCTGGGGGCGCAGGTTTCCGGAGGTTGGTTTTGGTTCGGGTGCGAGAGAGGGCCGGGGTCGGTTGGGGCGAGCACGAGGAGAGGGATAACACGCGGGCCCCGCGTGTCAGAGAGAGGGAGAGAGGGGGGCGCGCGCGGGTTTGGGCTGGCTGGTGCGCGGTCTTGGGCCGGCAGAGCAGGTCTTGGCCCACTGGCCCTTTTCTTTTTCCTTTTCCTTTTCTTTTTTTCTGTTTTGATTTGAATTTGAATTCCAGTTTGAATTTGAATTGCTTCATCACATGCATTACGTCAAAAAATTTTTAAATTCCCCTCTTTAGCAGGTTTTGGGGTGTTACAGCTTGCCTTTGACGTTGAAACGTCGTTGGCCTCGGATAGGCGATACCTTAAGGTATACGAAGTCTCCTCCTTCAAAGGTCAACTTCCTACGCCTATTGTCCGCATAGCCTTTCTTTTGTGACTGAGCAGCCTTTAAGTTCTCCCGTATCGTTTGGACTTGCTTTTCAGCTTCTTGTAGCACTTCGGGTCCAAACACCTGGTTCTCTCCGGTTTCGTTCCAGAACAGTGGCGTTCTACACCGTCTACCATATAATGCTTCGAAAGGCGACATCTTCAAGCTAGCTTGATAGCTGTTGTTATAGGAGAATTCAGCATACGGTAAACTCCTATCCCAACTACGCCCACATTTCAAGGCGCAAACTCTCAACATGTCCTCCAAAATTTGGTTTGTCCTTTCGGTTTGTCCATAATTTTGTGGGTGATAGGCGGAGCTAAAATCCAGTCATGTACCCATAACTTTCTGCAGCTTCCTCCAGAATCTAGAGGTAAACTGAGAACCTCGATCTGAGACTATCCTCCTTGGAACTCCGTGACGGCACACGATCTGCTCCATGCACAACTCGGCTAATTGTGCAACGTTGTAATTGGCCCTTATAGGGAGAAAATGGGCGGTTTTCGTCAATTGGTCCATGATAACCCAGATGGAGTCGTAATCTGACTGAGTACGTGGCAATCCGACGATAAAATCCATACTGATGTCCTCCCACTTCCATTCCGGTACCTTCAAGGGTTGCAACAATACAGCGGATCTTTGATGTTCGGCCTTCACCCGTTGGCATGTGTCGCATAGGGCAACGTATTCGGCTATATCCCTCTTCATACCATCCCACCAATAATAAGTTTTCAAGTCCTTGTACATTTTGGTACTTCCGGGATGTATAGAATAGGGTGAATCATGTGATTCCTTCAATATCATGTTGCGGAGGTGTTTTATGTTAGGCACACAAATCCTTTTTCCTAGCTAGAGCGTACCCTTCTCATCTTCTTTGAAATCCTTCTCTATTCCTTGTCGGATTCTTTCCTTGATCTCCTCATCCGTTGCTTGGCCATCTCTTATCTCTTGCTCCAATGAGGAGTGGATCTCCATTATTTCCATGTTGTTCAAGAATCCGAGGTGTAACCGTTCGAACTCCTTACGTAGTTCGGGTGGTAGCTCCCGAACCGTGAGTTGGTGACATGCTCCCTTTTGGCTTAATGCATCAGCTACTACATTAGCCTTCCCGTTGTGGTAGTTGATTCCAACATTGTAATCCTTGATGAGTTCCAACCATCAAAGTTGCCTCAAATTCAAGTCTGTTTGTGTAAATATGTACTTGAGGCTTTTATGATCCGTATAGATCTCACATCGATGACCAAGGATATAATGTCTCCAAATCTTCAATGCATGCACTACTGCTGCTAGCTCCAAGTCATGTGTAGGTTAATTGAGCCCGTGCTTCTTTAATTGCCGTGAGGCATAGGCTACCACTTGTCCTTCTTGCATGAGCACACATCCGAGCCCCTGTCTGGATGCGTCACAGTATATGTCAAAGCTCTTGCTTACGTCTGGCAATACCAGAACCGGTGCTGTGGTTAGCCTTTTCTTGAGTTCCTCAAAACTTCCTTGGCAGGCTCGTGTCCATTGGAAGACTTTTCCCTTCATTAGCAACTCCGTCATAGGCTTTGCTATCTTAGAGAAGTCTTTAATGAAGCGTCGATAGTATCCAGCCATCCCAAGAAAACTCCAAATATCCCTCACGCTCTTCGGTTGGTCCCACTTCAGAACATCTCTCACTTTTCCGTGATCAACCGATACCCCTTCCTTGGAGATAATGTGGCCTAGGAAAGATATTTCCTTTAGCCAAAATTGAAACTTGTTAAGCTTGGCATACAATTGATGCTCACGCAATTTCTGCAAGGTCAATTTCAAATGTTCTTCATGCTCCTCCTCACTTTTTGAATACACCATAATGTCATCGATGAAAACCACGACAAACTTGTCTGAGTACTCCATGAAAACCTTGATCATAAGGTACATGAAGTATGCGGGTGCATTTGTCAACCCAAAAGACATGACGGTATATTCATACGAACCATACCGTGTTCGAAAGGCTGTCTTGGGTATATCGGAGGGCTTAATTTTCAGCTGGAAGTATCCCGACCGAAGATCAATCTTGGAGAACACTCGGACTCCTTTCATTTGGTCGAATAGGTCCTCTATACGGGGAATAGGGTATTTGTTCTTGATTGTTAACTCGTTGAGAGACCTATAGTCCACACACATCCTTTGGGTTCCATCCTTCTTATCTACGAAGAGCACAGGAGCTCCCCTTGGTGGCGAGCTTGGACATATAAAACCCTTCTCCAACTGTTCTTGAATTTGCTTCTTGAGTTCTACTAGTTCATTGATGGGCATCCTATAGGGTCTCTTGGCTCTGGGTGCAGTTCCGGGTACCAAATCAATGGCGAACTCAATGTCCCGATCAGGGGGCATACCTGGAAGCTCTTCCGGGAACACGTCTGAAAATTCCTGAACCACCGGAATGCTGTCCAATGTTGCTCCTTCAACGTGGTTCAAATTTTCCTTTTCAGTGGTTTGTTGGGCTGACTCAAACTCGACACAGATGCTGTGCTCATTTGTCAACTGCACGCTTCTTTCAGCACATTGGATTACCCCGTTGTGCTTGCTTAACACTTCCATCCCGAGTATAATGTCAATCCCTTGGGAATTCAAGACAATAAGGTTGGCAAGGAAGTCTACCCCCCTTATTTTAAGGCTTACTTTCGGACATACTATATTAGTCCTCATTTCTCCTCCGGGAGAATTTACTAACATAGCACATTCTAAGTGGGATACGGGTAGATGATGTTTGGCAACATATTTGGATGATATGAAGGAATGCGATGCTCCAGAATCAAATAAGATGGTGGCTGGGTAGGAGTTGCTCAAGGAACATACCAATTACGACGTCCTCAGCCTGTTGTGCTTCCTCAGCAGAGACATGGTTCACGTTGCCGCGAGCATAGTTCTGCTGTCCATGGTTTCCTTGATTGTCCCCTCCGTTCGGTCGCGGGTTCTGCTTGGGCACGTTGCCTTGCTGTCCAGGGCCTCTCCTCGGGCACTGGTTCGCGAAGTGTCCTATTTCTCCGCATGTAAAACATGCCTTGTTGCCTACGGCAGCAGGTACGTTGGGGCGGGGGTTTTGAACAGGAGCGCCATTGTTAGGTTGGGGCGCAGGAGGCATGGGCACGCGAGGTGCTGGTGCAACAGGTCGTTGCTGTGGTGGCTGACCAGGGCAGTATGTAGAAGTGGTCGTTCCATACTGCGGTGCAGGGGACATGTACCGAGGTCGTACGTTGCTCCCTTGAGGCTGGTATGGCATCTTCCTCTTGCACTCTCGCTCGATCTCTCGGATCTTGCTTTCGACCACTATAGCCTTGTCAACCAGCTTCTGGAAGCTTACGTAGTCATTGTTGAGGAGCTGAACCTGGATCTCATTGTTCAACCCTCTCATGAATAGGTACTGCTTCCTCTGGTCTGAGTTGACATCCTCGGGGGCATACCGAGACAGTTGCGTGAACTTGTTGAGGTACTCATCCACACTTCTCTGTCCTTGGCGGAGACCTTCGAACTCCTGCCTCTTGAGCATCATTACACCAGCAGGGATGTAATGAGAGCGGAAACTTTCCTTGAACTTGGTCCAAGTGATTGCCTCCGGGTTGACATGGGCGTTGCATAGGGCATCCCACCAATCAGCGGCAGCTCCCATAAGTTGGTGCGACGCAAAGAGAACCTTCTCTCGGTCATTGCACTGAACAATGGCAAGCTTCTTCTCCATGGATTTCAACCAGTCATTGGCCTCCATGGGATCACTAGCTTGAGCAAAGGTGGGTGGTCGAGTCCTCATGAACTCTCCCAGTCTGTTGTGAGCCGGCGGTGGTGGTGGCGGTGGTGCCGGAACAGGGTTGTTGTTGGCCTGCAACTGACCCAAAGTTTGGATCATGGTTTGCATAAGCTGGTTTTGCATGGCCATCAACCTTTCAAGGTTGTTCTCGCCAGCTCCGGGGTTAATAGGAACTTCATCGTGGTCATCCTCTTGGTTGTCAAGGATGTTCCTTCGGCCGGCGTTTCCCCTCACCATCTGTGAGAGAGGACGAAATAGAATAGAAGGTTAGGTAGGTCACTCAACTATATGCATCAAGGTGAGTTGGACTATATACATATATTAGCCCATATGAGGATGTGAACAAGTGCCGAAACATCTCACACCTCTTTCTACCTACATGTGGATATGGACAACGTTTTAAGACATCCCACAACTCACACTAAGCATATAATCACAACAATCATCACAAGGGCTCACACAACTCCTATTCAAGGTGGGTTTCCTATGCCAAGGTAGTTTTAAAGCCAATCTAAGCGTCCTAGGATGATTCCTTAGGTCAGCGTGGCTTTGCTACCAATCTGTGTCCAATACCAATCTGTGACTCCTATTTAGGGGTGTAACCTACTGATGACCCGTGGCTCTAATATCAATCTGAGATTTCTATCTAGGCGTGTAACCTACTGTCAACCCGTGGCTCTGATACCAATCTGTGACGCCCTCAATTCTGTGGAAAACCACGGAACCGAGAACTAATGCATATGTGTGCCCAGGATGTTCATCACACATACACATATGTTCCACAAACTGAATTCAGATTATATATTACCACGAATAACAGAGTTTGTTACAATATCTCATGAGTCTTGGACTCATGCTCACAGCGGAAGTCTTTATTTCTATGCAGCGGAAGTCTTTATTCTAGTGCGGAAGCAATTTAACTAATGCAGAAGCAAATCTAAGCAGCAGTGGCTCCATCTCTACTCATTCCACAGGCAAGGTTGAGACTAGATCACACGCCTTAATGCTTCACTTGGTCTTCATAGTAGTCTTCTCTTGCTGCTGGTGATGGAATAATAATGCAAGTTTGAGTACAATGATGTACTCAGCAAGTGCGGGAAACACATGATATGTAGCTCATAACAAGGTAGGTATAAAAAGGCTCATTTGCAGAAAAGCAGATTTATAAAACCATGATAAAACAGCAACTTATCTTTAGATGAATGTAATCCCAACATGTATTAAATTACCAACATACCTCCATCACTTTCCATGTTCCACCCGAACATTAACCAACTTCATTCTTGCTCACGAATACCTCCTCGTATTCGCTACCATCTCACAAATACCTTCCCGTATTCGCTACCATCTTATCTCATAAACAACTTCGTCTCACACCAAGACCAATCTCGTTGCCATGACTCAACAGTCATGCAACCATCTTTTCACCCGGACTCAACAGAACCAAAACCAAAACCATAACCAAGAACCATCCCAACTAATCATGGCAGTTGGCGAGGCGCTCGTGACCGTAAGCTCGGCTATCATGATAGTTTTAGAACCCTGCAGAGTTTGTACCTCTTTACCCACAAGTTTGTGATTTCGTCACCCGAGGCGACTGCAGAACCTCCATTATACCAGTACAGAACCGTCGGTGTATGGTCAAGATATCACAAAATAGCCTTTACAAAGGGGTTACTAGATGTATGGACTCACTAAGGTTTCACCGGCAGGCTAGAATCTCTAATTCTCCCACCCACGGGCCCCCTCTTGTGCCATGCAGTTCCCAGGGCAGTTCTCACTCGACTCCCATTCCCCGCGCCTTCCACAGTCCATAACACTCTAGCAACATACCTAATTACTCAGTTAAGCCGCACCCATACTTAGCCTTGTGGTGGCACTGTTATCCTGGCATGTGCATGCATGAACCAGTCCTTAGATCTATGGCAAGTAAACCACCATATCATGCTACCTCATTCACAAACCCAGGCTTGCCTAGATCTCCCTCTGATCCATGTTCATTAACAACATCATTTTCTCATTATCGTTATGAGTGCAGTTAGCTAGACACATCTATCTCGCTTCCCAATCCCATGGACTCAGCGAAGCATAAAACAAAAACCATACCCGACTCATGAACTTCCCTGGCGACAAGGGTGGTTTAACCAAAACTAGTAAACTCCTATAAAAGGGTTTCCCATCATGTTTGACTCAGCACGCACACCTTTTCGCAAAACAAAACAGTTTTACCCAAAACATAGGATCAATATGGTCAAGGAGCACTTGCCTTGTTCTTGCGGTTCCGGTTGTTTTTGGATCTCAAAACCTTGTTGCTGCAGCTCGTTGTAGACAGCTCCCTGAGCTTGTCCAGCTATGTAGGATCACGTGCATACAAGATTCACAGCAATCAACATCATGCACAACCTTAAAATAGATGTGATGATGCATATGCATGCCATCCTACGATTAGTTTTGTTAGATCGGTTTGCATGTGTTCTTGCATGGCTTGCATGGACAGAGGTGTTCGGATCAATGGTGGACATGGTGATGATCTTGTCTTTAGATCAACCTGATCATCAAGTGATCTGTCCACGAGAAGGCTTCTGTTCGAAAGGAACCAAAGAACAGATGCAAAGAAAACACAACAATGTCGTAAGGTGGTATCGGAGACCTACCTTACGTTCTTCTCGGTCTTGAGGTCCTCCTCAGATTGTTGGGCTTTCCTCCGGCAATCTTCCTTGCTGCACTCCGGCGATGGTTTACTCGGCGGGTTGGGACTAGGGCTCTAAGTCGTCGTCTCAGGAGTCGGAAAAGAAGTTTGTGGTTTCGGTCAGAGGTTCTGGGTTCTATTTATAATCGGGAAGAGAAGAGTCCTAATCTGATTGGACTTCAATTTAAGAGTTCTATTCAGATTTTTGTCGAATCTTAATCTTATATCTAGTCGATTTGGTGCGGTATCATTGTGGAATCCCGGTCGGTTTCTTCTCCGTACCGGTATTTCTACGCGTACAGAATCCATAAACCGCTCCATAACTCGTTACCTCCTCGGTAATGAGCTTCGGAATCTCCACGGGTCCATCGGGTCCTGGTCTCTCCCTCTCCGCAGGGACGTGCTCCATTGGTGCCTCGTGTCAAGCGAGCAAGACCTCCCTCTTCTTCGGAGGTGAGCTCTGCGTGCGCCACGTATCCTGGCGGTCGGGACCTCCTCTCTCATTCGGAGGTGGCTCCGCACACGCCACGTGTCAGTGTCGGACCTTCCCCTTCTTCTTTCCTCGGAGATGAGCTCCGAGGTTGACACGTGTCCAACAGTGTCGGGCCTCCCGGAGATAAGCTCCGATATATGTTTAATGGAACCGGACTTCTCGGAGGTGAGCTCCCAGATCGACACGTATCCCGCGCGACCAGTCCTCTGATTTCCATGATGACTAGCTCCGGGGGCAACACGTGTCCCACAGGGTCGGACCTCTCCTCCTTTGCGGAGATGAGCCCCGAGACTACCACGTAGCCAGCTTAGCGGCGGACCTCTCCCCACTTCGCAGGGATGAGCTCCGAACATGCCACGTGGCCAGCGGGCCGCGGAAGTTGTCTTCGGCGCTCTCTGTGTGCTGGATTCGGCTCTTACTGGCTATCTATTTGATAATTTCTCTGTTCCAACTTTTTTTAAAATTTTTTCTCTTCATAAAACATGAATATATGCTGACATCAGGAATGAGGGTGTCACACCAAGTCTAGGTGTGACGCCCTCAATTCTGTGGAAAACCACGGAACCGAGAACTGATGCATATGTGTGCGCAGGATGTTCATCACACATACACATATGTTCCACAAACTGAATTCAGAATATATATAACCACGAATAACAGAGTTTATTACAATGTTTCATGAGTCTTCGACTCATGCTCACAGCGGAAGTCTCAATCTAACAGCGGAAGTCTTATTTCTATGCAGCGGAAGTCTTCTAACTAGTGCGGAACAATCTAAGCAGCAGCTCCATCTCTACTTCATCCCCACAGGCAAGGTTGAGAATAGATTACACGCCTAATGCTCCACTTGGTCTTCATAGTAATTTTCTCCTTTGGCTGATGATGAAATAATAATGCAAGTTTGAGTACAATGATGTACTCAGCAAGTGCGGGAAAATATGATATGTAGCTCATAACAAGGTACGTATGAAAAGGCTCATTGCAGAAAGCAAAGTTATTTATCAAAAACCATGATAAAATAGCAACTCATCTTTAAGTGAATGTAATCCCAACATGTATTAAAATACCAATCATACCTCCACTATTTTCATTACCTTCCATGTCCTATCTAGACATCAATTAACCTCATTCTTGCTTACGAATACCTCCTCGTATTCGCTACCATCTCACGAATACCATCTCGTATTCGCTACCATTTCATCTCATAAACAACTTCGTCTCACACCGAGACCAACCTCGTTGCCATGACTCATCAGTCATGCAACCCATCTTATCACCCGGACTCGACAGTCCTGAAAACAAAACCAAAACCATAACCATAACCAATAACCATAGCCAATAACCATCCCAACTAATCATGGAAGCTGGTCAGGTGCTCGTGACCGTAAGCTCGGCTATCATGATAGTTTTAAGACTCTGCGGAGTTTGCACGTCTTTACCCACAAGTTTGTGATTTCGTCACCCGTCGGCGACTGCAGAAAATCCATTATACCAGTGCACAACCGTCGGTGTATGGCCAAGAGATTACAAAATAGCCTTTACAAAGGGGTTACTAGATATATGGACTCACTAAGGTTTCACTGGCAGGCTAGAATTTCCAATTCTCCCACCCACGGGCCCCCTCTTGTGCCATGCAGTTCCCAGGGCAGTCCTCACTCGACTCCCATTCCCCGCGCCTTCCACAGTCCATAACAATCTAGCAACTTACCTAATAAGTCAGCTAAGCCGCACCCATACTTGGCCTTGTGGTGGCACTGTTATCCTGGCATGTGCTCGCATGAACCGGTCCTTAGATCTACGGCAAGTAAACCACCATCTTATGCTACCTCATTCACAAACCCAGTCTTGCCTAGATCTCCCTCCGATCCTTGTTCATTAACAACATCAGTTTCTCATTATCATTACGAGTGCAGTTAGCTGGACACATCTATCTCGCTTCCCAATCCCATGGACTCAGCGAAGCATAAAAGTAAAACTATACCCGACTCATAAACTTCCTTGGCGACAAGGGTGGTTTAATCAAAACTAGTAAACTCCTATAAAAGGGTTTCCCATCATGTTTGACTCAACACACACACCTTTTCACAAAACAAAACATTTTTTCCCAAAACATAGCATCAATATGGTCAAGGGGCACTTGCCTTGTTCTTGAGGTTCCGGTTGCTCTTGGATCTCGAAAACTTGTTGTTGCAGCTCATCGTAGACATCTCCCTGAGCTTGTCCTTCAATACATGATCACACACATACAAGATTTACAACAATCAATATCATGCACAACTTTAACTAGATGCGGTAATGCTTATGCATGTTAATCCTATGATGCAGTTTAGTTTGTACGTGTTCTTGCATGGCTCACATGGATTTTATGATGAACAAAGGTGTTCAGATCAAATGTGGACGTGGCGATGACCTTGTCTTTAGATCAACCCGATCAACAAGTGATTTGTCCACGAGAAAGCTTCTGTTCAGAAGGAATCGAAGAACAGATGCAATGAAAACATAATGACGTCGTAAGGTGATATTGGCGACCTACCTTACGTTCTTCTTGGTCTCGGGGTCCTTCTCTGATCAGACAGATCGTTGGGACTCTCTTCCGGCGATCTTCCTCGACAGAACTCTGGCGATGGTTTTACTCGGCGAGTTGGGGCTAGGGCTCTAAGTCGTCGGCTCAGGAGTTGGAAGAGAAGTTCGTGGTTTTCGACCAAGGGTTCTGGGTTCTATTTATAATCGGGAGAAGAAGAGTCCTAATCTGATTGTATTTCGAATAAGAGTCCTATTAAGATTGTCGTTGAATCTTAACAACTTATCTTTAGTCGATTTGGTGCGGTAACATTGTGGAATTTAGGTTGGTTTCTTCTCCGTACCGATATTTCTACGCGCACAGAAATCCAAAACCGCTCCAGAACTCGTTACCTCCGCGGTGATGAGCTCCGGAAGCTCCACGTGTCCATCGGGGCCTGGTCTCCCCTTTTCCGTAGAGACGAGCTCCGGTTGTGCCGCGTGTCAAGCGAGTGAGACTTCCCTCTCCTTCGGAGGTGAGCTCCGCGTGCGCCACGTATCCTGGCGGTCAGGACCTCCCCTCTATTCGGAGGTGGCTTCCGCGCACACCACGTGTCAGTGCCGGACCTTTCCTCTCTCCGGAGGTGGTTCCATGTGTGCCACGTATCCATTTCAGACCTCCCTCTCTTCGGAGGTGAGCTCCGTGAATGCCACGTGTCAAGTAGCGCCGGACTCCCTTTTTCCTCAGAGACGAGCTCCGAGGTCGACACGTGTCCAATAGTGTCAGACCTCCCAGAGATATGCTCCAGTGGCGACACGTGTCCAATAGAACCGGACCTCTCGGAGGTGAGCTCCGAGATCGACACATATCCCGCGTGACTAGTCCTCTGATTTCCGTGGTGACTAGCTCCAAAGGTGACATGTGTCCTGTGGCTGGCCTTGCTTCTCCGCAGAGGCTACCTCCGGGGGCAACACGTGTCCGACGGGGTCGGACCTCTCCCCCTTTGCGGAGATGAGCCCCGAGCCTCGCCCTCTCCCCACTTCGCAGGGATGAGCTTCGAACACGCCACGTGGCCAGCGGGCGCAGGAGTTGTCTTCGGTGCTCTCTGTGAACTGGATTCGGCTCTTTTTGGCTATCTTTTTTATATTTTCTCTGTTCCCACTTCTTTTAAAATGTTTTCTCTACATGAAACATGAATACATGCAGAAACCAGAAATGAGGGTGTCACAAATCTACCCTCCTTAAATTGAATCTCGCCCTCGAGATTCGTTAGTAGAGAATAGATGAGGGAATTCTGCCTTGATGTCTTCTTCACGCTCCCATGTGGCTTCAGCTTTGGTGTGATGGCTCCATTGTACCTTGCACCATCGGGTCACTTTGTTCCTTATGACCCTTTCCCTTACGTCTAAAATTCGGACAGGGTGCTCCGCATAAGTCAGGTCCTCTTGAAGTTCAAGCTCTTCCATTGGTACTTTCTCCTCTGGTACTCTCAAGCACTTCTTGAGCTAGGATACATGAAACACGTCATGTACATCAGAGAGATATGTTGGGAGCTCTAGTTGATAGGCTACTTCTCCTTGCTTGTCCAAAATCTTAAATGGTCCGATGTAGCGAGGTGCTAGCTTGCCTTTGACGTTAAAACGTCGTTGGCCACGGATAGGTGATACCTTAAGGTATACGAAGTCTCCTACTTCGAAGGTCAACTTCCTTCACCTATTGTCCGCATAGCTTTTCTGTCATGACTGAGCAGCCTTTATGTTCTCCCGTATCGTTTGGACTTGCTTTCCAGCTTCTTGTAGCACTTCGGGTCCAAACACCTGGTTCTCTCTAGTCTCGTTCCAGAACAGCGGCGTTCTGCACCGCCTACCATACAATGCTTTGAAAGGCGACATCTTCAAGCTAGCTTGATAGCTGTTGTTATAGGAGAATTCGGCGTATGGTAAACTTCTATCCCAACTACGCCCACGTTTCAAGGCGCAAGCCCTCAACATGTCCTCCAAAATTTGGTTTGTCCTTTCAGTTTGTCCATCGGTTTGTGGGTGATAGGCGTAGCTAAAATCCAGTCTTGTACCCATAGCTTTCTGCAGCTTCCTCTAGAATCTAGAGGTAAACTGAGAACCTCGGTCTGAGACTATCCTCCTCGGGACTCCATGACGGCACATGATCTGCTCCATGTACAACTCGGCTAATTGTACAACGTTGTACTCTGCTCTTACAAGGACAAAATGGGCTGTTTTCATCAATCGGTCTACGATGACCCAGATGGAGTCATAACCCGACTGAGTACGTGGCAATCCGACGATGAAATCCATACTGATGTCCTCCCACTTCCACTCGGGTACCTTCAAGGGTTGCAATAATCCAGCGGGTCTTTGATGTTCGGCCTTCACCCGTTGGCATGTGTCGCATAGGGCAACGTATTCGGCTATATCCCTTTTCATACCATCCCACCAATAACAAGTCTTCAAGTCCTTGTACATTTTGGTACTTCCGGGATGTATGGAATAGGGTGAATCATGCGCCTCTTTTAATATCATGTCGCGGAGGAGCTTCACGTTAGGCACGCAAATCCTTTTTCCTAGCCAAAACGTACCCTTCTCATCTTCTTTGAAATCCTTCTCTATTCCTTGTCGGATCCTTTCCTTGATCTCCTTGATCTCCTCATCCATTGCTTGGCCATCTCTTATCTCTTGCTCCAATGAAGAGTGGATCTCCATCACTTCCATGTTGTTTAAGAATCCGAGGTGTAACCGTTCAAATTCCTTACGTAGTTCGGGTGGTAGCTCCTGAACTGTGAGTTGGTGACATGCTCCCTTCCGGCTCAATGCATCTTCTACTACATTGGCCCTCCCTGGGTGGTAGTTGATTCCAACATCGTAATCCTTGATGAGTTCCAACCATCGACGTTGCCTCAAATTCAAGTCCACTTGTGTAAAAATGTACTTGAGGCTTTTATGATCCGTATAGATCTCACATCGATGACCAAGGATATAATGTCTCCAAATCTTCAATGCATGCACTACTGCTGCTAGCTCCAAGTCATGTGTAGGATAATTAAGCTCGTGCTTCTTTAATTGTCGTGAGGCATAGGCTACCACTCGTCCTTCTTGCATGAGCACACATCCGAGCCCTTGTCTGGATGCGTCACAATATATGTCAAAGTTCTTGCTTACGTCCGGCAATACCAAAACCGGCGCCGTGGTTAGCCTTTTCTTGAGTTCCTCAAAACTTTCTTGTCATGCTGGTGTCCATTGGAAGGCTTTTCCCTTCGTTAGCAACTCTGTCATAGGCTTTGCTATCTTAGAGAAGTCCTTGATGAAGCGTCGGTAGTATCCAACCATCCCAAGAAAACTCTGAATATCCCTCACGTTTTGCGGTTGGTTCCACTTCAGAACATCTCCCACTTTTCCGGGATCAACCGATACTCCTTCCATGGAGATAATGTGGCCTAGGAACGATATCTCCTTTAGCCAGAATTAACACTTGTTAAGATTGGCATACAATTGATGCTCACACATTTTCTGCAAGGTCAATTTCAAATGTTCTTCATGCTCCTCCTCACTTTTTGAATACACCATAATGTCATCGATGAAAACCACGACGAACTTATCCAAGTACTCCATGAAAACCTTGTTCATAAGGTACATGAAGTATGCGGGTGCATTTGTTAACCCAAAAGACATGACGGTATATTCATACAAACCATACCGTGTTCGAAAGGCAGTCTTGGGTATATCGGAGGGCTTAATCTTCAGCTGGATGTATCCTGACCGAAGATCAATCTTTGAGAACACTCGGGCTCCTTTCATTTGGTCGAATAGGTCCTCTATACGGGCAGAGGGTATTTGTTCTTGATTGTTACCTCGTTGAGAGACCTATAGTCCACGCACATCCTTCGGGTTCCATCCTTTTTGTCCACGAAGAGCACTGGAGCTCCCCATGGTGACGAGATTGGACGTATAAAACCCTTCTTCAACTGCTCCTGAATTTTCTTCTTGAGTTCTACTAGTTCATTGACGGGCATCCTTAGGGTCTCTTTGCTATGGGTGCAGTTCCGGGTACCAGATCAATGGTAAACTCAATTTCCCGATCAGGCGGCATACCTGGAAGCTCCTCTGGAAACACGTCCGAGAATTCTTGAACCATTGGAATGCTGTCCAATGTTGCTCCTTCGACGTGGTTCAAGATTGCCTTTTCGATTGTTTGTTGGGCTGACTCAAACTCGACACGAATACCGTGCTCATTTGTCAACTGCACGCTTCTTTCAGCACATTGGATTACCCCGTTGTGCTTGCTTAACCAATCCATCCCATGTATTATGTGAATCCCTTGGGAATCCAAGACAATGAGGTTGGCAAGGAAGTCTACCCCCCTTATTTTAAGACTTACTTTCGGACATACTATATAGTCCTCATCTCTCCACCGGGAGAATTAACTAACATAGCACATTTTAAGTGTGATATGGGTAGATTATGCTTGGCAACATACTTGGTTGATATGAAGGAATGTGATGCTCCAGAATCAAATAAGATGGTGGATGAGTTGGAGTTGCCAAAGAACATACCAATTACGACGTCCTCAACCTGTTGTGCTTCCTCAGCAGAGACATGGTTCACGTTGCCGCGAGCACAGTTCTGCTGTCCACGGTTTCCTTGATTGTCCCGTCCGTTCGGTCGCGGGTTCTGCTTGGGCACGTTGCCTTGCTGTCCAGGGCCTCTCCTTGTGCACTGGCTCGCGAAGTGTCCTATTTCCCCGCATGCAAAGCATGCGCTGTTGTTCACGGCAGCAGTACGTTGGGGCGGAGGTTTTGAACAGGAGCGCCCATGTTGGGTCGGGGCATAGGAGGCAAGGGCACACGAGGTGCTTGTGCAACAGGTTGTTGCTGTGGTGGCTGACTAGGGCGGTATGCAGGAGCGGTCGATCCATGCTGCGGTGCGACCGGGGGCATGTACCGAGGTCGTACGTTGCTCCCTTGGGGCTGGTATGGCATCTTCCTCTTGCACTCTCGCTTGATCTCTCGGATCTTGCTTTCAACCACTATAGCCTTGTCATCCAGCTTCTGAAAGCTCGTGTAGTCATTGTTGAGGAGCTGAACCTGGATCTCATTGTTCAACCCTCTCATGAACAGGTATTGCTTCCTCTGGTCTGAGTTGACATCATCGGGGGCATACCGGGACAGTTGTGTGAACTTGTTGAGATACTCATTCACACTTCTCTGTCCTTGGCGGAGACCTTCAAACTCCTGTCTCTTGAGCATCATTACACCGGCAGGGATGTAATGAGAGCGGAAACTCTCCTTGAACTCAGTCCAAGTGATCGTCTCCGGGTCGACATGCGCGTTTAATAGGGCATCCCACCAGTCAGTGGCAGCTCCCATAAGTTGGTGCGACGCAAAAAGAACCTTCTCTTGGTCATTGCACTGCACTATGGCAAGCTTCTTCTCCATGGATTTCAACCAGTCGTCGACCTCCATGGGGTCGTTAGCTTGAGCAAAGGTGGGTGGTTGAGTCCTCATGAACTCACCTAGTCTGTTATGAGCCAATTTTAATGTGGGAATAGAACCATTGGAAAGATTATTTTCTCATCTTTCCATGCATATGTAGAACGTCAAAAACGGAGTCCGTATGCATCCTGGGCGTCCGTTTTAAGATGTACTGTTCCTGGACTCCGAGTTGAATTCGAGTCCGGGTTGGTGACTGTTTCCATCAACTTGTGGACGTCCCATATGATTCTCCACGTCCCCAAATCCTCCTCCCTTTACTTGTTGATCATGTCCATGGTTCCTAATAACAATTAAATCATTCAATAGCAATCCATTCTCAAAATCACATGGGTAGGAAGTTAGGAAAGAGTTCACCTGCTGATTTAGTAACCGTGCTCGTCCTCTTGTGATTGGTCGTTGTATATAAATGTGAGTATCCACTGTTGTAATGTCCTCATCATCTCCTCCCTCTTGAATCGGAGTCGTCCTCGACTCAAGATCATCTTCTTCCCCCAAGTATGGTCGTAAATCTGAAATGTTAAATGTGGTACTAACCCCAAAATCGGGAGGCAACTCAAGCTTATATGGATTGCCATTGATCTTTTCAACAATCTTAAAAGGACCAGCAGCTCGTGGCATAAGTTTAGATTTTCTCAAGTGAGGGAATCGTTCTTTTCTCAAATGTAGCCATACCAAGTCCCCTGGTTCAAGTTTTACTTCTTTTCTACCATTACTACCAGAAATCCTAAACTTCTCATTCATCCGTTCAATATTTTTTTGTAGTTTCATGCATCTTAAGAATGAATTCAGATCGTTGTGTAGAATCCAAATTTATAGTTTCAGAAGGAGGCAAAGGTAATAAATCAATAGGAGCACGCGGATTGAAACCATACACTACCTGGAATGGGCTTACCTTTGTAGTAGAGTGAACTGACCTGTTGTAAGCAAATTCTATATGTGGTAAACAATCCTCCCAACCCTTTAAATTTGTTTTTAAAATAGCCCGCAATATAGTGGATAGAGTACGATTTACTACCTCAGTTTGTCCATCGGTTTGTGGGTGACATGTGGTTGAAAACAGCAGCTTGGTTCCCAATTTATACCACAAATTTCTCCAAAAATGACTTAAAAATTTTGCATCACGATCAGAAACAATGGTATTTGGTAGACCATGTAAACGAATAATTTCCTTCATAAACAAATCAGCAATGTGTGAGGCATTATCATTCTTATGACAAGGTATAAAATATGCCATTTTGGAGAAATGATCAACAACCACAAAAATACTATCCCTCCCCCTCTTAGTCTTAGGCAATCCCAAAACAAAATCCATGGAAATATCGTGCCAAGGTAAACTAGGAACAGGAAGAGGCATATAAAGACCATGTGGGTTAAGTCGAGACTTAGCTTTATTGCAAGTAGTGCATCGTGACACGTAGCACTCGACATCACGTCTCATCTTTGGCCAAAAGAAGTGTGTGGCCAGCACGTCCTCCGTTTTCTTCACTCCAAAATGTCCCATCAAACCTCCTCCATGTGCTCCCTGCAAAAGTAATAGGCGAACGGAACTAGCAGGAACACATAGCTTGTTAGCACGATAGAGGATGCCCTCCCGTAGTACATATTTATTCCATGTTCTTCCTTCTCTACAATTTTCAAAGGCATCTTTGAAGTCCAAATCAGTAGGATATAATCCTTTTCTTGTTTCTAAACCAAATATTTTATGATCAAGTTGGGACAGCATGGTGTAACGTTTAGATAATGCATCTGCAATAACATTCTCCTTCCTTTTCTTATGCTTAATGATGTATGGATACGATTCTATGAACTCAATCCATTTAGCATGTCGTTTATTCAGATTGTTTTGGCACTTAAGATACTTCAAAGATTCATGATCGGAATGTATGACGAACTCCTTAGACCAAAGGTAATGTTGCCAAGTTTGTAGAACTCGCACTAAGGCATACAATTGCTTATCATAAGTAGAATAATTCAGAGAAGGGCCATGTATTTTTTCACTAAAAAATGCAACGGGTTTACCTCCTTGTATGAGAACACCTCCAATACCAATGCCGCTTGCATCACATTCTAGCTCAAATGTCTTGTCAAAATCAGGAACTTGTAGCAATGGTGCTTGTGTAAGCTTTGATTGGAGAACATCAAAAGCTTGTTGCTGCTCTTCGCCCCATCGAAACTGCACCCCCTTCTTCGTCAGTTCATGGAGAGGTGCTGCAATGGTGCTGAAATCCCGCACAAAGCATCGATAAAAACCTGCAAGACCAAGAAAACTACGCACCTGCATGACGGTCGATGGAGTTGGCCAGCTAGTGATTGCCACAATTTTTGCCTCATCCATCTCAATTCCCTGCGGTGAAACGACATATCCAAGAAACGAAACTCGATTGGTGCAAAAGATGCACTTTTCAAGGTTACCAAACAAACGTGCATCTCTCAAGACACTGAAAACAGCACGTAAATGATTAAGATGTTCATCATATGACTTGCTGTAAATGAGGATATCATCGAAGTAAACCACCACAAATTTTCCAATAAAAGCATGTAAAATCTCGTTCATTAATCGCATAAAAGTGCTAGGTGCATTAGTTAAACCAAAAGGCATTACTAACCACTCATAAAGTCCAAACTTGGTTTTAAATGCAGTTTTCCATTCATCTCCTAGTGCCATTCTAATTTGGTGGTAACCACTACGCAAGTCAATTTTTGTGAAAATAATAGCACCACTCAATTCATCAAGCATGTCATCTAATCGAGGAATAGGATAACGATATCGAATGGTGATGTTATTAATCGCTCTACAATCAACACACATGCGCCAGCTACCATCTTTCTTATGAACCAAAAGAACATGAACAGAACAAGGACTAAGGCTTCCACGAATATACCCACGGTTCAAAAGATCTTGAACTTGTCGCTGAATTTCCCTTTGTCTCTTCTGGATTCGCCCTGTACGCCACACGATTTGGCAAACTTGCCCTTGGAATCAAGTCGATCTTATGTTCAATGCCCCTCATAGGTGGTGATCCAGGGGGTATCTCGGGGGGAAACACATCCGCAAAATCCTGCAAAAGGTTAGCAACAGCAGGGGGCAATGCAATGGACACTTCATGAATTGAAAACATGGCTTCTTTGCATACTAAAGCGTAGTACATCCCCTTGGTATTTAATAAATCAGCAAGGTCAGATTTAGTTGTGAGCAACGAAGGTGATTTTAACATAATTACTTGCTGTTTTTCAGAGTCTAGTGATTTTGTTGCCTTACCATCACGTATTTTACTTTTCTCAAAATGTACAATTTCAGCAGGAGTCATAGGAAGCAAAGTGATTTTTTTCCTTTATGCATCAGAGTATATTTATTAGTTCTACCATGATGAATACCATCCGTATCAAATTCCCAAGGACGTCCCAACAAAAGAGAACAAGCATCCATAGGTACGACATCAAAATCAGCAAAATCATGGTAAGAACCAATCGAAAAATGTACCCTCGCTGTTTGTGTTACCCTAACCTTACCGTTGTTGTTGAACCAGTGAATGTGGTATGGATGAGGGTGTGCTCTTGTTGTCAACCCAAGTTTCTTGACCACATCCGTGTTCACCAAGTTGTTGCAGCTGCCTCCATCAATTATAGTGTGCACGCGGCAGTCCTTGACGATGAGAAACATGTGAAAAAGATTATGTCGTTGTAGCTTGTCATCCGCCTCAACTTTGGATCTCAAAGCACGCTGCACAATTATGCTTCTATAATTTTCCATTGCTGCAGTGCCAAGTACCTCTTCATCTGTGCTATAGTGGTCATCTTTTGGTCCTGCAACGTTAGTAGCAAGAGAATATTCATCTTCAACATCCGAAGTACTATCATACCCGCCATCATCTCGTGCTATGTATGCTCGTTTGCTAGGGCAATCTTTCATCACATGACCAACTCCCTGGTAGCGGTGACACTTAATGTTGGAAGTTCGACTTGTGGAAGGAGTGGAAGACGTAGGCTTGAATAGTGTCGTCTTGCTGCCCTCCGGCGCGCGAGGAAATGGAGCAGTAGATGAAGTTCGTTGGCCACCATTGGATGGTGTAGTGGCAGTAGGAAAACTCGAAGATGGTGCTGTTTTGGATGGTGTAGATGTCGAACGTGGTGTAAATGTGCTCCTCAAACGTTGGTGCTGCTGCTGTTGGTGGCCCTGCAATTCATTTTCTGCCAACATAGCCAGCTGAAATAATCTGTTAACAGTATCATATTCCTTATAATCAACAATGTCCTGAATTTCACGCCTCAACCCCCCATAAAAACGAGCTATTTTATCATCCATGTTGTGACACCCTCATCTCTGGTTTCTGCATTTATTCATATTTCATGTAGAGAAAACACTTTAAAGGAAGTGGGAACAGAGGAATTATCAAATAGATAGCCAGTAAGAGCCGAATCCAGTTCACAGAAAGCGCCGAAGACAACTTACCGCAGCCGCTGGCCACGTGGCATGTTCGGAGCTCGTCCCTGCGAAGTGGGGAGAGGTTCGCCGCTAAAATGGCTACGTGGCAGGTTCGGGGCTCATCTCCGCAAATGGGGAGAGGTCCGACCCTGTGGGACACGTGTTGCTCTCGGAGCTAGCCTCTGCGGAAGAAGCAAAGGCATTTCCGTGGGACACATGTCACCTTCGGAGCTAGTGACCACGGAAATCAGAGGATCAGTGGCACGGGATACGTGTCGATCTCAGAGCTCACCTCCGAGAAGTCCGGTTCCATTAAACACATGTCGCCACCGGAGCTTATCTCCGGGAGGTCCGTCGCTGCTGGACACGTGTTAACCTCGGAGCTCGTCTCTGAGAAAAGAAGAGAGGAAAGGTCCGGCACTGACACGTGGCGTGCGCGGAGCCACCTCCGAGTAAGAGAGGAGGTCCCGACCGCCAGGATACGTGGCACACACGGCAACTTCTTTTGCAACTCCTGAGCCGACAACTTAGAGCTCTATTCCCAAACCGCCGAGTAAACCATCGCCGGAGGAAGCCCAACGGTCCGAGGAGGACCTCGAGACCGAGAAGAACGTAAGGTAGGTCTCCAATTCACCTTACGACATCGTTGTGTTCTTTTTGCATCTGTTCTTTGATTCCTTTCGAACAGAAGCCTTCTCATGGACAGATCACTTGATGATCAGGTTGATCTAAAAGACAAGATCATCGCCACGTACACCTTTGATCCGAACACCCCTGTTCATCATAAAATCTATGCATGCCATGCAAGAACACATGCAAACCAATCTAATAAACCTAATCATAGGATAGCATGCATATGGATCATCGCATCTAGTTTAAGGTTTGTGCATGATATTGATTGTTGTGAATCTTGCATGCACATGATCCAACATAGCGGGACAAGCTCAGGGATCTGTCTACGACGAGCTGCAGAAAAAAGGTCTTGAGATCCAAGAAAACCCAGGACCGCAAGAACAAGGCAGGTGCTCCTTGACCATATTGATCCTATGTTTTGGGTAAAACTGTTTTGTTTTGTGAAAAGGTGTGTGTGCTGAGTCAAACATGATGGGAAACCCTTTTGTAGGAGTTTACTAGTATTGGTTAAACCACCCTTGTCGCCAGGGATGTTTATGAGTTGGGTATGGCTTTTGCTTTATGCTTCGCTGAGTCTATGGGATTGGGAAGCGAGATAGATGTGTCTAGCTAACTGCACTCGTAATGATAATGAGAAACTGATGATGTTAATGAACATGGATCGGAGGGAGATCTAGGCAAGCCTGGGTTTGTGAATGAGGTAGCATGAGATGGTGGTTTACTTGCCGTAGATCTAAGGACCGGTTCATGCATGCACATGCCAAGATAACAGTGCCACCACAAGGCCAAGTATGGGTGCGGCTTAGCTGAGTAATTAGGTAAGTTGCTAGAGTGTTATGGACTGTGGAAGGCGCGGGGGATGGGAGTCGAGTGAGGACTGTCCTGGGAATTGCATGGCACAAGAGGGGGCCCGTGGGTGGGAGAATTAGAGATTCTAGCCTGCCAGTGAAACCTTAGTGAGTCCGTACATCTAGTAGCCCCTTTGTAAAGGCTATTTTGTGATCTCTTGACCATACACCGACGGTTGTGTACTGGTATAATGGAGGTTCTGCAGTCGACGAAATCACAAACTTGTGGGTAAAGAGGTGCAAACTCTGCAGAGTCTAAAACTATCATGATAGCCGAGCTTACGGTCACGAGCGCCTGGCCAACTGCCATGATTAGTTGGGATGGTTATTGGGATGGTTCTTGGTTATGGTTATTAATTTTGGTTATGGTTTGGTTTTGGGACTGTTGAGTCCAGGTGATAAAATGGTTGCATGACTATTGAGTCATGGCAACGAGATTGGTCTCGGTGTGAGACGAAAGTTGTTTATGAGATGAGATGGTAGCGAATACAAGAAGGTATTTGTGAGATGGTAGCGAATACGAGGAGGTATTCGTGAGTAAGAATAAGGTTGGTTAATGTTTGGATGGAACACGGAAAGTGATGGAGGTATGTTGGTAATTTAATACATGCTGGGATTACATTCATTTAAAGTCAAGTTGCTGTTTTTTATGGTTTTATAAATCTGCTTTTCTGCAAATGAGCCTTTTTATACCTACCTTGTTATGAGCTACATATCATGTTTTCCCGCACTTGCTGAGTACATCATTGTACTCAAACTTGCATTATTATCTCCTCATCAGCAGCAGGAGAAGGCTACTATGAGGACCAAGTGGAACATTAAGGCGTGTGATCTATTCTCAACCTTGCCTGTGGAGGGAGTAGAGATGGAGCCACTTTTGCTTAGATTTTCTTCCACATTAGTTAAATCGCTTCTGCATTAGAATAAAGACTTCTGCTGCATAGAAATAAGACTTCCGCTGTGAACATGAGTCCAAGACTCATGAGATATTATAATAAACTCTGTTATTCGTCGTAATATATAATCTGAATTCAGTTTGTGGAACATATGTGTATGTGTGATGAACATCCTGGGCACACATATGCATTAGTTCTCGGTTCCGTGGTTTTCCACAGAATTGAGGGCGTCACAGATTGGTATCAGAGCCACGGGTTGAAAGTAGGTTACATGCCTAGGTAGAAACCTCAGACCGATTTTAGAGCCACGGGTTAATAGTAGGTGACACCGCTAAATAGGAGTCACAGATTAGTGTTGGACACAGATTGGTAGTTAAGCCACGATTGACCTTGAAACTACCTTGACATAGGAAACCATCCTTGAATAGGAGTTGTCTGAGCCCTTGTGATGATTGTTGTGATTATATGCTTAGTGTGAGTTGTGGGACGTCTTAAAACGTCGTCCATATCCACACGTAAGTAGAAAGAGGTGTGAGATGTTTCGGCACTTGTTCACATCCTCATATGGGCTAATATATATATATAGTCCAACTCACCTTGATGCATATAGTTGAAGGGACCTACCTAACCTTCTAACATTCTATTCTATTTCGATCTCTCTCACAGATGGTGAGAGGAAATGTCGGCCGAAGGAACGTTCGTGACAACCAAGAGGATGATCACGAGGGAGTTCCTATTAACCCCGGAGCTGGCGAGAACAACCTCGAAAGGTTGATGGCCATGCAAAACCAGCTTATGCAAACCATGATCCAAACTTTGGGTCAGTTGCAGGCCAACCACAACCCTGTTCCGGCACCACCGCCACCACAACCGCCGGCTCATAACAGGTTGGGAGTGTTCATGAGGACTCGACCACCCACCTTTGCTCAAGCTAGTGACCCCATGGAGGCCGACGACTAGTTGAAATCCATGGAGAAGAAGCTTGCCATAGTACAGTGCAATGACCGAGAGAAGGTTCTCTTCGCGTCGCACCAACTTACGGGAGCTGCTGCTGACTGGTGGGATGCCCTATGCAACGCCCATGTCAAACCGGAAACAATCACTTGGACTGAGTTCAAGGAAAGCTTCCGCTCTCATTACATCCCTGCTGGTGAAATGATGCTCAAGAGGCAGGAATTCGAAGGTCTCCGCCAAGGACAGAGAAGTGTGAATGAGTACCTCAACAAGTTCATACAACTGTCCCGGTATGCCCCCGAAGATGTCAACTCAGACCAGAGGAAGCAATACCTGTTCATGAGAGGGTTGAACAATGAGATCTAGGTTCAGCTCATCAACAATGACTACGTAAGCTTCCAGAAGCTGGTTGACTAGGCCATAGTGGTTGAAAACAAGATCCGAGAGATCGAGCGAGAGTGCAAGAGGAAGATGCCATACCAGCCTCAAGGGAGCAACGTACGACCTCAGTACATGCCCCCTGCACCGCAGTATGGATCGACCACTCCTGCATACTGCCTTGGTCAGCCACCACAGCAACGACCCGTTGCACCAGCACCTCGTGTGCCCATACCTCCTGCGCCCCGACCTAACAATGGCGCTCCTGTTCAAAATACCCGCCCCAACGTACCTGCTGCCGTAGGCAACAGGGCATGCTTTGCATGCGGGGAAATAGGACACTTCGCGAACCAGTAACCGAGGAGAGGCCCTGGACAGCAAGGCAACATGCCCAAGAAGAACCCGCGACCGAACGAAGGAGACAATCAAGGAAACCGTGGACAGCAGAACTATGCTCACGGCAACGTGAACCATGTCTCTGCTAAGGAAGCACAACAGGCTGAGGACGTCTTAATTTGTATGTTCCTTGCCAACTCCAACCCAGCCACCATCTTATTTGATTCTAGAGCATCACATTCCTTCATATCATCTAAATATGTTGCCAAACATCATCTTCCCATATCCCACTTAAAATGTGCTATGTTAGTTAATTCTCTCGGTGGAGAGATGAGGACTAATATAGTATGTCCGAAAGTAAGCCTTAAAATAAGGAGGTAGACTTCCTTGCCAACCTTATTGTCTTGGATTCCCAAGGGATTGACATAATACTCGGGATGGATTGGTTAAGTAAGCACAACGGGGTAATCCAATGTGCTGAAAGAAGCGTGCAGTTGACAAATGAGCACGACACCCGTGTCGAGTTTGAGTCAGCCCAACAAACCACTGAAAGGGAAAATCCGAACCACGTTGAAGGAGCAACATTGGACAGCATTCCGGTTGTTCAGGAATTTTCGGATGTGTTCCTGGAAGAGCTTCCAGGTATGCCACCTGATCGGGACATTGAGTTTGCCATTGATTTGGTACCCGGAACTGCACCCATAGCCAAGAGACCCTATAGGATGCCCGTCAATGAACTAGTAGAACTCAAGAACAAATTCAAGAACAGTTGCAGAAGGGTTTTATACGTCCAAGCTCGTCACCATGGGGAGCTCCTGTGCTCTTCGTAGACAAGAAGGATGGAACCCAAAGGATGTGTGTGGACTATAGGTCTCTCAATGAAGTAACAATCAAGAACAAGTACCCTTTGCCCCGTATAGAGGACCTATTTGACCAAATGAAAGGAGCCCGAGTGTTCTCCAATATTGATCTTTGGTCGGGATACTTCCAGCTGAAGATTAACCCCTCCGATATACCCAAGACAACCTTTTGAACACGGTATGGTTCATATGAATATACCGTCATGTCTTTTGGGTTGACAAATGCACCTGCATACTTCATGTACCTTATGAACAAGGTTTTCATGGAGTACATGGACAAGTTCGTCGTGGTTTTCATCGACGACATTATGGTGTATTCAAAAAGTGAGGAGGCGCATGAAGAACATTTAAAATTTACCTTGCAGAAATTGCGTGAGCATCAATTGTATGCCAAGCTTAACAAGTGTCAATTTTGGCTAAAGGAAATATCTTTCCTAGGCCACATTATCTCCAAGGAAGGGGTATCGATTGATCCCGGAAAAGTAAGAGATGTTCTGAAATGGGACCAACCGCAGAGCGTGACGGATATTCGGAGTTTTCTTGGGATGGATGGATACTATCGACGCTTCATTATAGACTTCTCTAAAATAGCAAAGCCTATGAAGGAGTTGCTAATGAAGGGAAAAGTCTTCCAATGGACACCAGCCTGCCAAGGAAGTTTTGAGGAACTCAAGAAAAGGCTAACCACAGCACCGGTTCTGGTATTGCCAGACATAAGCAAGAGTTTGACATATATTGTGACGCATCCAGACAGGGCTTGGATGTGTGCTCATGCAAGAAGGACAAGTGGTAGCATATGCCTCACGACAATTAAAGAAGCACGAGCTTAATTATCCTACACATGACTTGGAGCTAGCAGCAGTAGTGCATGCATTGAAGATTTGGAGACATTATATCCTTGGTCATCGATGTGAGATCTATACGGATCATAAAAGCCTCAAGTACATATTTACACAAACGGACTTGAATTTGAGGCAACGTCGATGCTTGGAACTCATCAACGATTACGATGTTGGAATCAACTACCACCCCGGGAAGGTCAATGTAGTAGCTGATGCATTGACCCGAAAGGGAGCATGTCACCAACTCACGGTTCGGGAGCTACCACTCGAACTACGTGAGGAGTTCGAACGGTTACACCCCGGATTCTTTAACAACATGGAAATAATGGAGATCCACTCCTCATTGGAGCAAGGGATAAGAGATGGCCAAGCAACGGATGAGGAGATCAAGGAGATCAAGGAAAGAATCCGACAAGGAATAGAGAAGGATTTCAAAGAAGATGAAAAGGGTACGCTTTGGCTAGGAAAAAGGATTTGTGTGCCTAACATGAAACACCTCCGCGACATGATATTGAAGGAGGCACATGATTCACCCTATTCTATACATCCCGGAAGTACCAAAATGTACAAGGACTTGAAAACTTGTTATTGGTGGGATGGTATGAAGTGGGATATAGCCAAATATGTTGCCCTATGCGACACATGCCAACGTGTGAAGGCCGAACATCAAAAAACCCGCTAGATTGTTGCAACCTTTGAAGGTACCAGAGTGGAAGTGGGAAGACATCAGTATGGATTTCATCGTCGGATTGCCACGTACTCAGTCGGGTTACAACTCCATCTGGGTCATCGTAGACCGATTGACAAAAACTGTCCATTTTCTCCCTGGAAAGGCCAATTACAACGTGGCACAATTAGCCGAGTTGTACTTGAGCAGATCGTGTGCCATCATAGAGTCCCGAGGAGGATAGTCTCAGATCGAGATTCTCAGTTTACCTCTAGATTCTGGAGGAAGCTGCAGAAAGCCATGGGTACACGACTGGATTTTAGCTCCGCCTATCACCCACAAACTGATGGACAAACCGAAAGGACAAACCAAATTTTGGAGGACATGTTGAGAGCTTGCGCCTTGAAACGTGGGCGTAGTTGGGATAGGAGTTTACCGTATGCCGAATTCTCCTATAATAACAGCTATCAAGCTAGCTTGAAGATGCCGCCTTTCAAAGCATTATATGGTAGACGGTGTAGAACGCCGCTATTTTGGAACTAAACCAGGGAGAACCAGGTGTTCGGACCCGAAGTGCTACAAGAAGCCGAAAAGCAAGTCCATACGGTATGGGAGAACTTAAAAGCTGCTCAGTCACGATAGAAAGGCTATGCGGACAATAGGCGTAGGAAGTTGACCTTTGATGTAGGAGACTTTGTATACCTTAAGGTATCGCCTATCCGAGTCCAATGACGTTTCAACGTCAAAGGAAAGCTAGCACCCCGCTACATTGGACCATTTAAGATTCTGGATAAGCGAGGAGAAGTAGCCTATCAACTAGAGCTCCCAACCCACCTCTCCGACGTACATGACGTGTTTCATATATCCCAGCTCAAGAAATGCTTGAGAGCACCAGAGGAGCAAGTATCAATGGGAGAACTTGAACTTCAAGAGAATCTGACTTATGCGGAACACCCTGTCCAAATCTTAGACATAAAGGAAAGGGTCACCCGAAATAAGGTAATTCGATGGTGCAAGGTACAACCATGTGGGACACGTGTTGCTCTCGGAGCTAGCCTCTGCGGAAGAAGCAAAGGCATTTCTGCAGGACACATGTCACCTTCGGAGCTAGTCACCACGGAAATAAGAGGATCAGTGGCGCGGGATACGTGTCGATCTCGGAGATCACCTCCGAGAAGTCCGGATCCATTAAACACATGTCGCCACCGGAGCTTATCTCCGGGAGGTCCGACGCTGCTGGACACATGTTAACCTCGGAGCTCGTCTCTGAGAAAAGAAAGAGGAAAGGTCCGGCACTGACACGTGGCATGCGCGGAGCCACCTCCGAGTAAGAGAGGAGGTCCCGACCGCCAGGACACGTGGAGCCTCCAGAGCTCATCACCAAGGAGGTAACGAGTTCTAGGAATGGTTTTTGGATTCTGTACGCATAGAAATAGCGGAGCAGAAACCGACCTGAATTCCACATCGAATTAATTAAAGATAAGATGTTAGGATCTAACGACGATCTGAATAGGACTCTTATTCGGGACACAAGAAGATTAGGACTCTTCTCTTCCCGATTATAAATTGAACCCAAAACCTCTGGCCGAAACCACAAACTTCTTTTCCAACTCCTGAGCCGACAACTTAGAGCTCTGTTCCCAAACCGCCGAGTAAACCATCGCCGGAGCGCGGTAAGGAAGATCGCCGGAGGAAGCCCAACGATCCGAGGAGGACCTCGAGACCGAGAAGAACGTAAGGTAGGTCTCCAATCCACCTTACGACATCGTTGTGTTCTTTTTGCATCTGTTCTTTGATTCCTTTCGAACAGAAGCCTTCTCGTGGACAGATCACTTGATGATCAGGTTGATCTAAAAGACAAGATCATCGCCACGTACACCTTTGATCCGAACACCCCTGTTCATCATAAAATCTATGCAAGCCATGCAAGAACACGTGCAAACCAATCTAATAAACCTAATCATAGGATAGCATGCATATGCATCATCGCATCTAGTTTAAGGTTTGTGCATGATATTGATTGCTGTGAATCTTGTATGCACATGATCCTACATAGTGGGACAAGCTCAGGGAGCTGTCTACGACGAGCTGCAGCAACAAGGTTTTGAGATCCAAGAACACCCAGGACCGCAAGAACAAGGAAAGTGCTCCTTGACCATATTGATCCTATGTTTTGGGTAAAACTGTTTTGTTTTGCGAAAAGGTGTATGTGCTGAGTCAAACATGATGGAAAACCCTTTTATAGGAGTTTACCAGTATTGGTTAAACCACCCTTGTCGCCAGGGATGTTTATGAGTTGGGTATGGCTTTTGCTTTATGCTTCGCTGAGTCTATGGGATTGGGAAGCGAGATAGATGTGTCTAGCTAACTGCACTCGTAATGATAATGAGAAAATGATGATGTTAATGAACATGTATCGGAGGGAGATTTAGGCAAGCCTTGGTTTGTGAATGAGGTAGCATGAGATGGTGGTTTAATTGCCGTAGATCTAAGGGCCGGTTCATGCATGCACATGCCACGATAACAGTGCCACCACAAGGCCAAGTATGGGTGCTGCTTAGCTGAGTAATTAGGTAAGTTGCTAGAGTGTTATGGACTGTGGAAGGCGCGGGGAATGGGAGTCGAGTGAGGACTGTCCTGGGAACTGCATGGCACAAGAGGGGGCACGTGGGTGGGAGAATTGGAGATTCTAGTCTGCCGGTGAAACCTTAGTGTGTCCATACATCTAGTAGCCCCTTTGTAAAGGCTATTTTGTGATCTCTTGACCATACACCGACGG
The DNA here is from genome assembly GCA_030760725.1 of Neostapfia colusana. NCBI lineage: Eukaryota > Viridiplantae > Streptophyta > Magnoliopsida > Poales > Poaceae > Neostapfia > Neostapfia colusana. The sequence goes on from JASWHV010000017.1 coordinate 47,494,889, forward strand.
TTGTGTACTGGTATAATGGAGGTTCTGCAGTCGCCGACGGGTGACGAAATCACAAACTTGTGGGTAAAGAGGTGCAAACTCTGCAGAGTCTAAAACTATCATGATAGCCGAGCTTACGGTCAAGAGCGCCTGGCCAACTGCCATGATTAGTTGGGATGGTTCTTGGTTATGGTTATTAATTTTGGTTATGGTTTGGTTTTGGGACTGTTGAGTCCGGGTGATAAGATGGTTGCATGACTGTTGAGTCATGGCAACGAGATTGGTCTCGGTGTGATACGAAAGTTGTTTATGAGATGAGATGGTAGCGAATACGGGAAGGTATTCGTGAGATTGTAGCGAATACGAGGAGGTATTCGTGAGTAAGAATAAGGTTGGTTAATGTTTGGATGGAACACGGAAAGTGATGGAGGTATGTTGGTAATTTAATACATGCTGGGATTACATTCATTTAAAGTCAAGTTGCTGTTTTATCATGGTTTTATAAATCTGCTTTTCTGCAAATGAGCCTTTTTATACCTACCTTGTTATGAGCTACATATCATGTTTTCCCGCACTTGCTGAGTACATCATTGTACTCAAACTTGCATTATTATCTCCTCATTAGCAGCAGGAGAAGGCTACTATGAGGACCAAGTGGAACATTAAGGCGTGTGATCTATTCTCAACCTTGCCTGTGGAGGGAGTAGAGATGGAGCCACTTTTGCTTAGATTTGCTTCCGCATTAGTTAAATCGCTTCCGCATTAGAATAAAGACTTCCGCTGCTTAGAAATAAGACTTCCGCTGTGAACATGAGTCCAAGACTCATGAGATATTATAATAAACTCTGTTATTCGTGGTAATATATAATCTGAATTCAGTTTGTGGAACATATGTGTATGTGTGATGAACATCCTTGGCACACATATGCATTAGTTCTCGGTTCTGTGGTTTTCCACAGAATTGAGGGTGTCACACATGTCCTCTACTACTCCACAGCGCAACATACCCTTTTGTAACTCTTGATAATACTCCTCTACGGACATGTTACCTTGGTCTAAGCGCTGCAATTTTTTGCGAAGGTCCCGCTAAAAAGGAGGAACAAAACGAATATGCATAGCTTCCTTTAATCTATCCCATATTGGAGGATAAGTTCTAGTTTTAACAAGTTCATTCCACCATATGATAGCAAAATCCTTAAACTCACTAGTGGCTTGACGAACTCTATGTTGTTCAGGAACAAGGTGGGCATTAAATTTCTGCTCTACCGTCATCTCCCAATCAAGATATGCCTCAGCATCATAAGCACCAGAAAAAGAGGGTATAGTAAATTTGACTTTAGCAAAAGGATCATCAAGAGGGCGATTAAAATTGTTATGACGATCATTGTAATTATAACGATTATTACCCCCCATACCTCGTAGATAACGTGGAAGTCGTGGTTGATTGTTATGATCTTCCATATTATAAGCATCGTCTTCACGATCTTTAGCGAGAGGCAGCCGCGCCTCAAGAGTATCCATCCGAACAACAAGATCAGCAAGTTGGCGATTCAAGGTCGTCAATGACGCCTCTGTCGATGCTTGGGTTTTGGTGAACATATATGTCATTTCCCTCATCATGTCACGCAACTCAGCATGTTGAACACATTCATCATCCCTTTTATCTTCTGCCATTGTTAGTAGTAAACAAAAGACAACAAAAAGATGTTATCCCTATCAACTACGAAGGATAGTGGCAATGTGAAAAGTGGAAGGAAGGAAACAATCTCTCTCTCTCAAGCGTCTTACCACGTTCTTACAAGTGTTCTTACCGACACAGCAGGTGGTAAACGGTGGACGGTGAGAACCAATGAAGCGTGGAGTGATTGCAAAGGCACCTGTTCTGCTCAAGGGCAAAAGTGGAGCTTGGATGGCACAATATAGTGGCTAATAAGCAAAGAAAATCGTTAACACAAAACAAAGTTGAATAAGTATTCAATGTAGAAACTGTTGCTGGTTAACAAGTGTTCTAGGCCTAGCACAACACAAGGCGGTAGAGAGGCAAATAGAAGATCAGGAAGATATAAGCAATAAGTACAGGACAAGTGTATAGGCCAACTGTTTCAAGTGTGTGCTGTCAATGCTTTAATATCTGTGCTCTCTTCACTATTTTTTTCTTTTTTAATATTTTTCTGATATTTTTTGTTTACTTGAGAGCACAAAAATAGGAAGCACACAACTTTGCAGCTCAACTGGATGTAAGATGTGGCCTATAGAAAATCAGGAAGATTCTTTAAAATTTGTGCTGAAACTTTGGAGGCCGGATAGTCTATCTTCTGAGGGGAATTTGGCCAAACAAATTCCGCCGAACACGGCGAAGCCTTGGAAAATTGGTTGCAAAATTTTGAGTAGATCAATTTGAAAAAAAAATCGCCCGATTTCGAGTTCGTATGCAAAAGTTATGGCCGTTTTAAGGTAGGCTACCCGAGTTACTGTTTTTTATGTTAATTCAAATGTAGTTTTGAAAAAGATCTCGCAATAGGATGTGAAAACAATCAGAGTTTAGCAACGACGGCTCATGGGATGTTGTGTGATGAATCAAGGAGGACTGGCACAATGGTTTGTCACCTGTTCTAGAGCTGGCGATGCGGGAGTTCACGCAAGGCGGCAAGCTAGGGCAAACCGATGATCTTTGTGGCTCGGTTTGTTGTTTAGGGATTGTGGAATAGGTAAGCAGCAAGAAAAACAAGGAACAAAAAACGATAACTACGACCCAAAAACACAAAGCTAAACCAGCAACAAGACTCGACCACACGAATGCAAACTCAACAATGCAAACTGAAAAACGAAAACTTGCAGGCACTATAGTCTAGGAATCGGTAACACGATATGTTTTTTTGTGGCTTTTTCTGTGGACTCTAGGTATGAAAAACAAAAACTAATCTAGTGGGAAATTAAAGGACCTCATGGGCAACCTGAAATCTGATATCAAATCATGAGTTGTTTAGGCCCGATCTTTCGAAAGGTAGGTCGATTGAGGTGGAGAACTCGACGTTGATGATCCGCGGCACTCGAGCAGTTCGAACACCCCTGCAATCACTACACCACTGCTCCATTGGTTATCAACCGTGGAGCACACGCTTGACCTCACCAAGAAGGCTAATCCCTGCAGGTGCAACCGAGAACACGAGCAAGAACGTAGAAGATGTGATCTGAAAATCATGAAGTTGGGGTTTCACACAAACCGTAGAGCGGCGGCTGTTTATCTAAGAAAAACCCACCAAATATGGCCGGAGGCTGCAGTATTTAAAGGCTAGGGTTCGACCATAAGACCTTTAGACGCGTCCCTAATGGACTCATACGGGATACAAGGCCCAAAAGCCCAATAAGGTGGTGCAACACCAGACAGAACTCTGAATTAAACTTGTTTCGACAACTTCCCGCGACTCCATGCGAATTTTAATGTGGGAACAGAACCATTGGAAATTTTATTTTCTCATCTTTCCATGCATATGTAGAACGTCAAAAACGGAGTCCGTATGCATCCTGGGCGTCCGTTTTAAGATGTACTGCTCCTGGACTCCGAGTTGAACTCGAGTCTGAGTTGGTGACTGATTCCATCAACTTGTGGACGTCCCATATGATTCTCCACGTCCCCAAATCCTCCTCCCTTTACTTGTTGATCATGTCCATGATTCCTAATAACAATTAAATCATTCAATAGCAATCCATTCTCAAAATCACATGGGTAGGAAGTTAGGAACGAGTTCACCTGCTGATTTAGTAACCGTGCTCGTCCTCTTGTGATTGGTCGTTGTATATCAATGTGAGTATCCACTTTTGTTATGTCCTCATCATGGTCCATACATGGGCGCACGCCATGGTGAGTCGGCAGTCCATGTAGGGATAGATGACGATGGTGCTCCATTTGCTCCCGCGTTGGCACGAGTCTCCTCTTGTTTGTCCAGCAAATACAGCTTCTTGAGGAGGTACCGGATGTAACACGCTCAAATTCATTTCCACGCATTGCATGCATTTTTCATATAGAAAAGCATTACAAAAGAAGTAGAAATGGAAAAAGAACTATAGAAATGGAGAAAGAACCATCGAAACGGAGGAAGGAACCATAGAAATGGAGGGAAAACCACAGAAATGGAGAAGGGAATATAGAAATGGAGAATAGGGCTGTGACATCCTCATTTTCGGTTTCTGCATGTATTCATGTTTCATGTAGAAAAACAATTTTTAAATAAGTTGAAACCGAGGAAGAATAAAAAAAGTTAGCCAAAAAGAGCAAATTCCAGTTTACAGAGAGCGCCAAAGACAAATCCCGCGGCTCGCTGGCCACGTGGCGTGTTCGGAGCTCATCTCCGCAAATGGGGAGAGGTACGCCGCTAAACTGGCTACGTGGCAGGCTCGAGGCTCATCCCCGCAAAGGAGGAGAGGTCCGACCCCGTGGGACACGTGTTGCCCCCGGAGCTAGCCTCTCCAGAGGAGCGAGGCCAGTCCTGAAGGACACGTGTCAGCTGCGGAGCTAGTCACCGCGGAAAAGAGAGGACCAGCCGCACGGGACACGTGTCGCTCTCGGAGCTCACCTCTGAGAGGTCCGGCCCCGCTAGACACATGTCGCTCTTGGAGCTCACCTCCGAGAGGTCTGGTCCTATTGGACACGTGTCACCTCCGGAGCTTATCTCCGGGAGGTCCGACACTTTCGGACACGTGTCACCTCCGGAGCTTACCTCCAGGAGGTCCGTCACTGTTGGACACGTGTCGTCCCCGGAGCCACCTCCGAAGAAAGGGGAGGTCCTGAATTGACACATGGCACACCCGGGGCCACCTCAGAAGAGAGGGGAGGTCTGGAACTGACACGTGGTGTTTGCGGAGCTCGCCTCTGTTAAAAGGGGAGGTCCCGACCCACCAGACACGTGGCACACGGGGAGCTCGCCACTAAGGAGAGGGTGGTCTCGCTCGTCTGACATGCGGCACAACCGGAGCTTGTCTCTGCGGAAAAGGAAGCCCAGGTTCCCACAGGACACATGGAGCTTCTGGAGCTCATTACCGCGAAAGGACGCGATTCTGAAGCGGTTTTTGCTTCTGTACGCGTGGGAATCCCCGGTACTGAGGAAACCGACACGAATTCCACATTGCTACCGCACCGAATCAATCTAAGATAAGTTGTTAAGATTCAAGAACAATTTAAATAGGACTCTTAATCGAATTCCGATCAGAGGAGGACTCTCCGTTTCCTCTTATAAATAGAACCGAAAACCTTTGGCCGCAACCACGAACTTCTTTTCCACCTCCTGAGACGACAACTTAGAGCCCTAGCCCCACCTCGTCGAGTAAACCCCTTTGCCGGAGTTCAGTCACCGGAGATCGCTGGAAGAGAGCCCCGATGATCTTTCTTGATAGGATAAGGACCCTAGACCAAGAAGAACGTAAGGTAGGTCTCCAATACCACCTTACGACATCATCGCGTTTTCTTTGCATCTGTTCTTCGATACCTTTCGAACAGAAGCTTTCTCGTGGACAGATCATGTGTTGATTGGTTTGATCTAAAGTCAAGATCATCACCACGTCCACATTTGATCCGAACACCTCTGTTCATCGTAAAACCCATGCAATCCATGCAAGAACACGTATGAACAGATCTAATAAAAACTGCACCATAGAATTTGCATACCTATGCATCATCGCATCTTGATTAGAGTTTGTGCATGATATTGATTGCTATGAATCTTGTATCTGCGTGATCGTGTATAGGAGGACAAGCTCAGGGAGCTGTCTATGACGAGCTGCAACAACAAGGTTTCGAGATCCAAGAGCAACCGGAACCGCAAGAACAAGGCAAGTGCCCCTTCACCATATTGATCCCATGTTTTCGGGAAAACTGTTTTGTTTGTGAAAAGGTGTGTGTGTGTGTGCTGAGTCAATATGATGGGAAACCTTTTATAGGAGTTTACTAGTTTTGTTAAACCACCCTTGTCGCCAGGGAATTTTATGAGTCGGGTATGGTTTTTGCTTTTATGCTTCGCTGAGTCCATGGGATTACGGGAAGCGAGATAGATGTGTCTAGCTAACTGCACTCGTAAGATTAATGAGAAAACTGATATTATGAATGAACATGGATCAGAGAGAGATCTAGGCAAGCCGGGTTTATGAATGAGGAAGTATGAGATGGTGGTTACTTGCCGTAGATGTAAGGACCGGTTCATGCCAGCCATGCCAGGATAACAGTGCCACCTATGGGTGCGGCTTAGCTGAGTAATTAGGTAAGTTACTAGATTGTTATGGACCGTGGAAGGCGCGGGGAATGGGAGTCGAGTGAGGACTTCCCTGGGAACTGCATGGCACGAGAGGGGGCCCGTGAGTGGGAGAATTGGAGATTCTAGCCTGCCGGTGAAACCTTAGTGAGTCCATACATCTAGTAACCCCTTTGTAAAGGCTATTTTGAGATCTCTTGACCATACACCGACGGTTGTGTACTGGTATAATGGAGGTTCTGCAATCGCCGACAGGTGATGAAATCACAAACTTGTGGGTAAAGTGGTTGTCACACCCGGTTTCTCCGAAGAACAACCGAGTGAATATCACATGTATGCCAGGATCATTTTCTCATACATGTGATGACAAATAGTGAAGCATCATTTATTACAAGCCAGGTGTCAAATATAAATATGTCTTACAACGCATGCGTCTCGATGGACGATAATAAGTTCATAACATGTAAATAAAATAGCAGCGGAACATTATTCTTGTGGGCTCCGTCACAGGAGTTTTCCGGGGGACTCCATGAACCTAGAATCCTTCTTCGGGTCCGAAGTCTTGGTCATTGAACACCACATCATTCTCTTGACCTGAGCAGCAATATAAACCAACAAATATGCAAGTTTGAGTACCGTTAGTACTCAGCAAGTGGGGGAAGGTTATGTCATGCATGGCCAGAGCAAGGAGAGGTTGAACTCATGGTTAAAGCACTATGCAATTAACACCTATCACCTAAGCTTATTAAGCACCTACATAACTACACAGGTGAAATAGTCCCAGTCTCCCAACCCATCATCAAAATCAAGTAACCATATCATCTTTTCCAATGTTAAGCTCCCCGCTTAATATCCACAACTGCCAAAGTCATCATCCTCTAATCATGAATAAGTCCAAGCCGCTCTTGACCGTGAGCAGGGCTGTCATGACAGTTTTGACTCTGTATAGTTTGCACCACTGTACCCACATGTAGTGATTTCATCCCCCGTTGCCGGGTGGACTATAAGAACCTCCATTATGCCAGTGGCCACAAACCATATTCACAATTCCCAGGTGTGTAGCCAGGAGATCACTATGAAGCTTTTACAAAGAGATTCCCAACGAGCGTGGGCCCACTGAGGTTTCACCCCTAACAGCATACAAGAGGCTCCAACCCCGCTGCAGTGGCCCCCTCTTGAGCCTTGCGGTTCATACGGTAGTCTAGCTAACACCTATTCCCCGCACCATCCAACACACCCATACTACGCCGGGGATACATCTAATTAATTGGCCAAGCTGCCCCATCTCAGCATGTGGTTGGCACAGTAAAGCCAGGTTACATGCTCCATGAACCGGTCCTTAGGATCCAAGCAAGTACTAAACACAAACCCGATTCTTGTACACCCAGCACCAACCAAATCATCCAACTTGCCTCGATCCCTACCTCTACATAACTCATAAGATCTCATTCAAGAGTAAGGTAAATAAATTGATGATCTCATATCCCAATTATCCCATTCTAAGCATGGCTAAGAATATAAATAAATGACATGATAAAATAAATCCCAACCCAAGCTACAAGGAAACAAGGTAATGCAATTCTAGGGAAACTTCCTAACATGGGTTTCATATTTCAATTGACAATGCAAATAATTCTATCTACACATCCTAGTATAGGATCAAAGTGGTCAAGGACACTTTCCTTCTTCTTGCTGCTCTGAGAATGGAAAGTCTTTGTCTTGGAAGGGGAGAACTTGCTCTGGGGCAGGTTCTACTCATGCCAATTCACATAGCAAAAGAAAACACAATCCATAAGACATAGTTCACACTTTTAACTTCATGTAAAACACACATACATACCTATGAAAGTCATTCACATTTCTAAGTGTTGGGATTACTCTACATGTGTTGATTTTTGGCCTACATGCACTTTTAAACATATGTATATGATTTCTAACTTTTGTATTCAGATTTTTATTTGCACACTATATATATGAATCTCAATTCTAAACAAATTCTTTATATTCAATTAACACACTCTTTAGCTACCAAGTTTGCATGGAAGGTAATTTCCTATTCCAAGTGGGTTTTTAAACATTCTACCAAATCCCAAACTGAAGTCTTTGGATTTGGAGACTTCATTTATCATTTTCTAATTATATATACCTATTTTTCCTTTATTTTCCAGATTTATTTTCTATGCCTAAAAGTGAGTTTTAAATATTAAATAGTAGGTCATAACATCTAAACAGAATAGGTTCTGATCTAATATATTAAATAATATGTTTTTGAACTTCTCCTCTGACGTGAACTAATTTAAATTTATTTTACCAATTTTCAGAATTATTTATTAACCTAAAAATGTGTTCCTAGAACTAATAAATATGAACAACACCCAAACAGATTCCATTTCAGCCTAAAATTTATTTTTAGTTCATTCTAAAGTTTTCCAAGTGTTAGTAGAGTTTAAACTTGAATTAGCACATGTGTTTGTCTTTCCTTTTAAATTTAAATCCTAGTCACACATTCAAATTTCTAAACTTAATACCATATAGGGTCAAAAAGGTAAGTTCACCCTACTATAGGGTCTAATTTGTTATTTTACAAATTTCCAGGGGTCTAACTATGCATAACAGAGGGATTTTGCTAATTTTTATTAAGTCCAGGGGCTAAAACTGATTTTTAATTGAATTTACATGAATTTCTGAAGTTCCAGGGGCTAGATCAGAAGTTTCCGGGGCTAGCTCGTATTTTCCGAGATCCCCAGGGGGTAGCGCGTAAGAATCCTGGCCTTTACAATGCGGGGCCGACGTGGACCGTCCGATTTAAAACAGACGGCTGAGATTATAACGTCGAACCGGTACGCGGGGGTTTTATGTCTACCGTGCGATTTAAAATAGACGGCGCACAAGCGGCCACGTCGTCCTGGCCGGAGTCAGCCCGCGCTGCCCGGCGGCGTGCGGCAGCGGGGGGCGGCGATCTCGCTGGAAAACTTTGGATCTTTGTCTATTCCTCCTAAAACTGGGATTTCATGGCATAGATCGGTAGAGGGGAGGTCAGGGATCTCACCTCGGGGTTTTTCTTGAGCTCGGAGGCCCTGGAAGGCGGTCGGCGACGAGGTCCGAGATGGAATCGCGGCGATGCTCGCCGGAGCTGTGTGTAGGGCGCAATCTACCAAGTTTTCTGCACCTGCGTGATTTCCCGGAGGCGGTGGAACAGGATCGGCGTGTTAGATCAGAAAACCCGAGCAAAGATCGAGAGAAAACGGTGATCGTAGCTTCGGTTCTCACCGGGAGGAAAAACAGCCGATCGGGTGGGGAAAACGGGGCGATGCCGGCGTTTATATAGACGGGGGAGGGCGGCGTGTCGGTTGTGATCGAGTTGGAGCCGTCCGGGACCAGAATTCGGCTGGGGGACGCGAGATTCCAGGGTAGTTTGGATTCGGGTGCCCGGTGAAGTCCCGGCTGTTGGCGCGAGCGAGAGGTGGGGGATGACACGTGGGCCCCGCGTGTCAGTGAGAGGGAGAGAGGAGCGCGCGGTTGTGGGCTGGCACGGGAAAAGGTGGGCCGGCTGGTGGGTTTCGGCCCACTGGCCGGGGTTTTCTGTTTTTCTTTTTCTTTTTCCATTTCTTTTCTGGTTTTGATTTGAATTTGAATTCCAATTTGAATTTGAATTTCTGCACCACATGCAATACGTCCAAAATTTTTTAAATTCCCCTCTTAACAGAATTTTGGGGTGTTACAGCTCTACCCCCCTTAAAAGAAATCTCGTCCTCGAGATTGGTAGTTCTATGAAAGCAATTCCGGAAACTGTGTCTTAAGCTCGTCTTCTCGCTGCCATGTGGCTTCCTCTTCCGAGTGATGCTTCCACTGCACCTTGCACATCCAGATTCTTTTATTTTTTGTGAGGCGTTCCATTGTCTCCAAAATCTTAACCGGTTGCTCGGCATAAGACAGATCCTCTCGTACGTCAACCTCATTCATAGGTAACATCTCTTCAGGCGTCCTTAGACATTTCTTGAGCTGTGATACATGGAATACATCATATACATCCGATAGGCGAGCCGGTAGTTCTAGTTGATATGCCACTTCGCCTTTCCTCTCCAGAACTTGAAATGGTCCGATGTATCTAGGTGATAACTTTCCTTTCACCTTGAACCGACGAAGTCCTCAGATAGGGGAAACCTTGAGGTAGACATAGTCCCCCACGTTGAAAACGAGCTCTCTTCTCCGTACATCGGCATAGCTCTTTTGTCGTGTCTGTGCTATCCTCAAGTTGTTGCGAATTTCCCTCACTTTCGCCTCGGCTTCTTGTAGTACCTCGGGTCCAAACACTTTACTTTCCCTGGCTTGGTTCCAAAATAGTGGAGTTCTGCACTTTCTCCCATACAAAGCCTCAAACGGTGACATCTTCATACTAGCCTGATAGCTGTTGTTATAGGAGAACTACGCATACGGTAAGTTCTTATCCCAACTCCAATTGTTTTTGAGTGCACACGCTCTCAACATGTCCTCAAGGATCTGATTGGTCCTTTCCGTTTGTCCGTCAGTCTGAGGATGCTAGGCAGAGCTAAAATTCAGATGAGTTCCCATGGTTTCATGTACCTTCTGCCAGAACCTTGAGGTGAACTGTGTCCCTCGATCTGACACTATCTTCTTTGGCACTCCATGATAACACACGATCCTTGACATGTACAACTCCGCCAATTTGGATCCGCTGTAGCTTTCTTTTACGGGAATGAAATGAGCTACCTTGGTTAGCCTGTCGATGATGACCCATATCGAATCATATCCTGATTGGGTCCTGGGTAGTCCCACTATGAAATCCATACCAATTTGTTCCCATTTCCATTCAGGCACTTTGAGTGGTTGCAATAATCCCGCGGGTCGTTGATGTTCTGCTTTCACCAACTGACATGTGTCACATAGGGCAACATGTTCCGCGACATCTCGCTTCATGCCATACCACCAATACCTGCTCTTGAGGTCATGGTACATCTTCGTACTCCCAGGATGAATGGAATAGTCGGAATCATGAGCCTCCTTCAAAATCAATTCACGGATCTCATTCACTTCAGGCACACAGATTCTTTTCCCGTGCCACAACGTACCTTGTTCATCCTCTCTGAAACCAGGGGCTCTATTATCCTTGATGAGTTGTCGGATTTCTTGTATCTTCTCATCATTCTTTTGACCATCGCGTATGTCTTGCTCTAATGTGGAGTCCACTTCCATGGCGATGGCTTCACCACTATTCACCAGGCATACATTGAGTCTTATAACATCGTCCTTCAATTCTGCAGGCATGTCCTTCAAGCTCAACCTATTGACCTGCACTTTCCGGCTTAAAGCATCTGCCACGACATTCGATTTCCCAGGATGATAGTTGATGCCCACATCAAAGTTGTTGATTAGCTCTAACCATCTCCTTTGTCTGAGGTTGAGATTTGGCTGTGTGAAAATGTACTTTAAGCTCTTATGATCCGTATATATCTCTGTCCTCTTCCCCATCAAGTAGTGCCGCCAAATCTTCAATGAGTGTACCACTGCGGCTAGTTCTAGGTCATGTGTAGGATAGTTCTTCTCATGTTTCCGGAGCTGCCGGGACGCATAAGCCATGACATGCCCCTCTTGCATGAGAACACATCCCAACCCGTTTCCAGAGGCATCGCAGTACACCGAAAAGTTCTTCTGCATATCTGGCATAACTAGCACTGGGGCTGTTGTCAATCTTTTCTTTAGCTCTTGAAAACTCGTCTCGCACTGCGGCGTCCATGTGAATATGATTCCTTTCTCCAACAGTTTGGTGAGGGGTCTCGAGATCTTGGAGAATCCCTCAATAAACCGTCGATAATACCCAGCCAATCCCAAGAAGCTTCGAACTTCCCCAACATTCTTATGGGTCATCCACTTCTGTACATCCTCGATCTTGGCGGGGTCTACGGAGATTCCTCCCTCCGAGATTATATGTCCTAAGAAGGGAACTCTCTTCAACCAGAATTCACACTTGCTCAGCTTGGCATATAGTTGGTGTTCTCTTAGTTTTTGCAACACCAACCTTAAATGCCTCTCATGTTCTTCTTCATCTTTGGAAAAGACGAGAATGTCATCAATGAAAACTACCACAAATTTGTCCAGATATTCCATGAATACCTTGTTCATGAGATACATGAAGTATGCCGGGGCATTAGTTAGCCCGAAAGGCATGACGGTGTATTCATACAGTCCGTACCGAGATACGAAAGCTGTCTTTGGAATATCAGTTTGCCTTATCTTAAGTTGATGGTATCCCGACCTGAGATCAATTTTCGAGAACACACAAGCTCCCCTCAACTGATCAAACAAGTCTTCAATGCGGGGTAATGGGTACTTGTTTCTGATGGTTACTTCATTCAACGCACGGTAGTCTACGCATAACCTTTGGGTTCCGTTCTTCTTGGGCACAAATATCACTGGAGCTCCCCATGGTGAGGAACTAGGATGAATGCACCTCTTCTCTGTCAACTCTCTTAAATGTTCCTTGAGTTCTTCCAGCAGTTTAGAGTCCATGCGATAAGGTCTCTTGTATATCGGAGCTGTTCCAGGCACTAGCTCAATTGCGAATTCCAATTCACGATCAGGGGGCATACCTGGCAACTACTCTGGAAAAACATCTGGATATTCCCGGATGATCCTGATCTCCTCCACTTCCACCTCAACTTGATTTAATTTAATGTCCCTCCTAGGCTCTTGTATTGTTATGAACTTTACTCTTGTGCCACTAGGGTGAGTTAGTTCCACCGTTCTGGTCGAACAATAGATGATTCCTTTATGTTTGGTCAACCAATCCATGCCCAAAATAATATCTATCCCTTGTGAATCTATCACTATAAGGTTGGCAGTAAATACTACCCCATTAATGTCTAGATTCACCTTGGGACACACTTGTCTTGTCCTTATTTCTCCCCTTGGAGAGTTTACGGCTAGCATATGGTTCATTTGTGTTGTTGCTAAATCATGCTTCTTAACAAACCCTTGGGCAATGAACGAGTGGGTAGCACCAGAATCGAACAACAGGGTTGCAATGTGTAAATTGGCAGGAAACTTACCAACTACCATGTCAGGTGCCTCTTGCGCTTCCTCCATGGTCACGTGGTTCACCCGTCCTCGCATCACATTCTGCTGTTGCGGCTGCACGGGCTTCTTCTTTGGGCACTTATGGGCGTAGTGCCCCACTTCACCACAGTTAAAGCATTGTAACCCAACCTTAGGTGCCTGGCCTTTGTTGTCTTGGGGTTGGTTTGTGGGGTCCTTGTACTGCTGGTCGAGGTTGATATGTGGGGCGAGGCTGCTGTACAAACTGACACTGTGGCTGTGCTGGTGCTGACGGAGGCCTGAAGTTCGGGTTGTACCCTCTCGGTGCTGAGTAGGGTACCGCAGCACGACTCGTCTGCCCTGCGGGTTGCTGCATCAGACGTGGGCGTGTGTTGCTACCCGAAGCTTGGTGTGACCATCTAGCCTTCCTCTTGTTTTCATTTTCCAAGGGCTTCAGCTTCCTCTCCACCACAAATGCTCTGTCCACCATCTTTTGGAAGCTTTCGTACTCGTTGGAGGACATTGCACACTGCATTTCCGCTGTAAGTCCTTCCACAAAGCAGTCCTGTTTCTGCTCATCAGTCTCTATGTCCCGTGGTGCATAACGGGATAGTTGGGTGAATTTAGTAAGGTATTCCCTCACCGTCATGTTTCCTTGCTGCAGCCCGAAGAACTCCTTTCTCTTGTTTTTAAGTTCACCCCTTGGTATGTAATGGTTGCGGAAGCTACGCTTGAACTCATCCCAAGTGATGTTCTCACGGTCATGATGGGCGGCCACGTAAGTGGTCCACCAATCAGCAGCAGGTCCATGCAATTGGTGAGTGGCAAACAGCACCCTCTCATATCCGTGGCATTGTATGATCCTCATCTTGCTCTCAATGGTCTTTAGCCAATAATCTGCCTCCAGAGGTTTAGCAGCACTTGCAAACTTTGGAGGTTGAGTCCCTAGAAACTCACTCAACCTTGGTTGGCGTGGTGCAGCTAGTGGAGGTGGAGCTTGGTGCAAGTTGGGCACCACTTGAGTCAGGCTCTGGATGAGCTGATTCTGATTTTCAAGCATTTGGTGGATGGGATCAACTCCATCCCGACGACCACCCCTGTCTTGCCCTCCGGAAAGGTGAGGGTTGCCGGCTTCATCGTTGTTGTTGGTGGGGTTAGCACCACGACCCCTTCCTCTTCCGGCCATCTATCATGATCATCCAAATGTCAATTTAAAGCATTACGTATTAACTTACCAATTTTGCTTGTTTAAACTTTAAAATTTTGAGACCTTATTTCATTTATATTTTCTGAGGATTTCATGTCTTACGCGAACATAAATGCACTCTTAATTCATATGGGTTCACACACCAAAGCAAAACAACCTGAAGACGAGGTTGTGGACAAACGCCCATGGCTTCCACAACTCACGTCACACACCAAGCATTAACATACCATTAACTAAGTTAACGACTCGACTACTCGACATCCTGCTAAACTAAAGGAAAGGACTCTACACTACTCGTATCACTGAGCTGGCTCCTCGGGATCTTCCTTGTTATTGCGGCTGCCCTCTGACTCCGCTTTGGGTGGGGAAGCTGATGGTGGAGAAGTGCGGCGACGCCTGCTCGCCCGGGGATCTGGGAGTCCATGTGTCATTCACGGTGACACACAGTTCATTCCCATCCCCTCTTTCTCTCGCCCTCAAGCTGGCTTGAAGCAATGCCTCAGTCTCCTTCAGGGTGTCACGTACATCCTGAAGCTCCTGCTGACACTCCTGCAGTCGAGTGCTGAGCATAGCAGCATCCTCCAAGCACAAGTCCATGTCCTCATGGGAAGTCCCCTGCTGCACTGGCGGGTACTTGTACTCCGTTGTACCACTCTCACGCTGGAGGACATACATGTACTCAGTCTTGTCC
This sequence comes from Neostapfia colusana, assembly GCA_030760725.1. Lineage (NCBI taxonomy): Eukaryota > Viridiplantae > Streptophyta > Magnoliopsida > Poales > Poaceae > Neostapfia > Neostapfia colusana. The sequence continues at coordinate 47,510,061 of JASWHV010000017.1, forward strand.
AGGTTGCGATGATAGATGTGACTCTGGTAGGTGATTGCCTCCCAGGTGACATCCTTCTCCGCATCGACTTGTGTCTCTCGACAAGCTGGAGAGCGGTGGATCTTGAGCAGCTGATTTTCATGGATAATCCTCATTTCTGAACTCCATTCTTCCCGCTTCTCACGGATGGTTCGGGTGGAGCTGTAGTGTATGATTAGCTTGCCCGTATTGCCGGCGGCTTGGACCATGCGTCGAAGACGGTGCAACAAGCCTCCTACTGCCGATCCGTAGGAGAGATACGTCACCGGACGGTTCTCCTCTCTCAGGGCAAGGGCAACTATGGGAGCTCTCCCTCCGGTGGACTTGCGGGCGGCGCGGATCATGCGAACCATCTAAAACATAAAGCATTTAAAATTAAGTTAGATAAGATTTTAAACAAAAATCCTATTTTGAATAAAAGTTGGGGTAAGATGAATAAGTGACCCCATTAAATAACACTTTTCAACCCACACCTTTGTAAAATAGTTTTTAAGAAAATAGGGTCCTTAAATACGTCCATTTCTACCTAGGTCCACGTTCCTACGGGCAACCTTGGCTCTGATACCACTTTTATCACACCCGGTTTCTCCGAAGAACAACCGAGTGAATATCACATGTATGCCAGGATCATTTTCTCATACATGTGATGACAAATAGTGACGCATCATTTATTACAAGCCAGGAGTCAAATATAAATATGTCTTACAACGCATGCGTCTCGATGGACGATAATAAGTTCGTAACATGTAAATAAAATAGCAGTGGAATATTACTCTTGTGGGCTCCGTCACAGGAGTTGCCTAGGGGACTCCATGAACCTAGAATCCTTCTTCGGGTCCGAAGTCTTGGTCATTGAAGACCACATCATTCTCTTGACCTGAGCAGCAATATAAACCAACAAATATGCAAGTTTGAGTACCGTTGGTACTCATCAAGTGGGGGAAGGTTATGTCATGCATGGCCAGAGCAAGGAGAGGTTGAACTCATGGTTAAAGCACTATGTAATTAACACCTATCACCTTAGCTTATTAAGCACCTACATAACTACACAGGTGAAATGGTCCCAATCTCCCAACCCATCATCAAAATCAAGTAACCATATCATCATTTCCAATGTTAAGCTCCCCTCTTAACATCCACAACTTGCAAAGTCATCATCCTCTAATCATGAATAAGTCCAAGCCGCTCTTGACCGTGAGCACGGCTGTCGTGACAGTTTTGACTCTGCAGACTTTGCACCACTGTACCCACATGTAGTGATTTCATCCCCCGTTGTCAGGTGGACTATAAGAACCTCCATTATGCTAGTGGCCACGAACCACATTCACACTTCCCAGGTGTGTAGCCAGGAGATCACTACGAAGCCAGGTTACATGCTCCATGAACCGGTCCTTAGGATCCAGGCAAGTACTAAACACAAACCCGAGTCTCGTGCACCCAGCACCGACCAAATCATCCAACTTGCCTCGATCCCTACCTCTACATAACTCGTAAGATCTCATTCAAGAGTAAGGTAAATAAATTGATGATCTCATATCCCAATTATCCCATTCTAAGCATGGCTAAGCATATAAATATATGACATGATAAAATAAATCCCAACCCAAGCTACAAGGAAACAAGGTAATGCAATTCTAAGGAAACTTCCTAACATGGGTTTCATATTTCAATTGACAATGCAAATAATTCTATCTACACATCCTAGTATAGGATCAAAGTGGTCAAGGACACTTGCCTTCTTCTTGCTGCTCTGAGAATGAAAAGTCTTGGTCTTGGAAGGGGAGAACTTGCTCTGGGGCAGGTTCTACTCATGCCAATACACATAGCAAAAGAAAACACAATCCATAAGACATAGTTCACACTTTCACTTCATGCAAAACACACATACATACCTATGAAAGTCATTCACATTTCTAAGTGTTGGGGTTACTCTACATGTGTTGATTTTTGGCCTACATTCACTTTTAAACATATGTATATGATTTCTAACTTTTGTATTCAGATTTTTATTTGCACACTATATATATGAATCTCAATTCTAAACAAATTCTTTATATTCAATTAACACACTCTTTAGCTACCCAGTTTGCATTGAAGGTAATTTCCTATTCCATGTGGGTTTTTAAACCTTCTACCAAATCCCAAACTGAAGTCTTTGGATTTGGAGACTTCATTTATCTAAACAGAATAGGTTCTGATCTAATATATTAAATAATATGTTTTTGAACTTCTCCTCTGATGTGAACTAATTTAAATTTATTTTACCATTTTTCAGAATTATTTATTAACCTAAAAATGTGTTCCTAGAACAAATAAATATGAACAACACCCAAACAGATTTCATTTCAGCCTAAAATTTATTTTTAGTTCATTCTAAAGTTTTCCAAATGTTAGCAGAGTTTAAACTTGAATTAGCACATGTGTTTGTCTTTCCTTTTAAATTTAAATCCTAGTCACACATTCAAATTTCTAAACTTAATACCATATAGGGTCAAAAAGGTAAGTTCACCCTACTATAGGGTCTAATTTATTATTTTACAAATTTCCAGGGGTCTAACTATGCATAACAGACGGGTTTTGCTAATTTTTATTAAGTCTAGGGGCTAAAACTGATTTTTAATTCAATTTACATGAATTTCTGAAGTTCCAGGGGCTAGATCAGAAGTTTCCGGGGCTATCTCATATTTTCCGAGATCCCCAGGGGGTAGCACGTAAGAATCCCGGCCTTTATAATGCGGGGCCGACGTGGACCGTCCGATTTAAAACAGACGGCTCAGATTGTAACGTCGAACCGGTACGCGGGGGTTTTATGTCTACCGTGCGATTTAAAATAGACGGCGCACAAGCGGCCACGTCGCCATGGCTGGAGTCAGCCCGCGCTGCCAGGCGGCGCGAGGCGGCGGGAGGCGGCGATCTCGCTGGAAAACTTCGGATCTTCGTCTATTCCTCCTAAAACTGGGATTTCATGGCATAGATTGGTAGAGGGGAGGTCGGGGATCTCACCTCGGGGTTTTTCTTGAGCTCGGAGGCCCTGGAAGGCGGTCGGCGACGAGGTCCGAGATGGAATCGCGGCGATGCTCGTCGGAGCTGTGTCTAGGGCGCAATCTACCGAGTTTTCTGCACCTGCGTGATTCCCCGGAGGCGGTGGAACAGGATCGGCGTGTTAGATTAGAAAACCCGAGCAAAGATCGAGAGAAAACTGTGATCGGAGCTTCGGTTCTCACCGGGAGGAAAAACAGCCGATCGGGTGGGGAAAACGGGGCGATGCCGGCGTTTATATAGACGGGGGAGGGCGGCGTGTCGGTTGTGATCGAGTTGGAGTCGTCCGGGACCAGAATTTGGCTGGGGGACGCGAGATTCCGGGGTAGTTTGGATTCGGGCGCGCGGAGAAGTCCCGGCTGTTGGCGCGAGCGAGAGGTGGGGGATGACACGCGGGCCCCACGTGTCAGTGAGAGGGAGAGAGGAGCGCGCGGCTGCGGGCTGGCGCGGGAAAAGGTGGGGCGGCTGGTGGGTTTCGGCCCACTGGCCGGGGTTTTCTGTTTTTCTTTTTCTTTTTCCATTTCTTTTCTGGTTTTGATTTGAATTTGAATTCCAATTTGAATTTGAATTTCTGCACCACATGCAATACGTCCAAAATTTTTTAAATTGCCCTCTTAACAGAATTTTTGGGTGTTACAGTGGTACAAACTATGCAGAGTCTTAAAACTATCATGATAGCCGAGCTTACGGTCATGAGCGCCTGGACAACTCACATGATTAGTTGGGATGGTTTTTGGGATGGTTTCTGGTTTGGTTACGGTTTTGGTTATGGTTTGGTTTTGGTTATGGTTTGGTTTTGGTTATGGTTTGGTTTTTGGGACTGTTGAGTCCGGGTGATAAGATTGGTTGCATGACTGTTGAGTCGTGGCAACGAGTTTGGGTCTCGGAATGAGACAGAATTGAATGGTAGCGAATACGAGATGGTATTCATGAGTTGGTAGCGAATACGAGAAGGTATTCATGAGATGATAGTGAATACGAGATGGTATTCATGAGCAAAGATGATTAATGTCTGGTTGAGACATGGAAACGGATGAATCATTATGGAGGTATGTTGGATTTAAATACATGTTGGGATTACGTTCACTTTAAGCTGAGATGCTGTTTTTATCGTGTTTTGAGAAATAACTTTGCTTTCTGCAATGAGCCTTTTATACCTTCCTTGTTATGAGCTACATATCATATTTTTCCGCACTTGCTGAGTACATCATTGTACTTAAACTTGCATTATTATTTCATCATCAACAACAGGAGAAGATTACTATGAAGACCAAGTGGAGCCTTAGGCGTGTAATCTGTCCTCCACCTTGCCTGTGGGGATGGAGTAGAGATGGAGCTACTGCTGCTGCTTAGATTGCTTCCGCACTACAATAAAGACTTCCGCTGCTAGATTTAGTCTTCCGCTGCTTAGATAAGACTTCCGCTGTTAGCATGAGTCCAAAACTCATGAGACTTTGTAATAAACTCTGTTATTCGTGGTAATATATATATATATATATATTCTGAATTCAGTTTGTGGAACATATGTATATGTGTGATGAACATCCTGGGCACACATATGCATCAGTTCTCGATTCCGTGGTTTTCCACTGAATTGAGAGCGTCACAGGGGTATAGAAGTGGAGAAAGGAAGTATAGAAATGGAGAATGGGGCATAGAAATGGAGAGGGGAATGTAGAAATGAACAAATGGGACATAGAAATGGAGAGGGGAATGTAGAAATGGAGAATGGGACATAGAAATTGAGGGGGGAATGTAGAAATGGAACAAGTGACATAGAAATGGTGAGGAATGGGAAAAAGATAGCTTAAGTGAGCCATCCCCAAATTTTACCCAAAATTTCCAAATTCCCCAATTCCCAAAAAGGTGAATTTTCCCCATATTTGGGGGATTAAATCCCCAAGGCTGCCACACCCAACAAGAGGGGATAAGTTTGTTAAGATCCAAATTGAGTAGGATTCTTATTTGAGTTCCAATTGGAACAAACCCAGCCCCCCCTATGGCCGCAGCCTCCCCCTCCCTTCATCCCTCCTAAGTCAGCGAGTTGAGCCCTTCCCCCCCTCCATGTCGCCGAGTTGGCACCACACCTCGCCGGAGTTTGGTCGCCGGTGAGCCCCGCCGGTGAGCCCCGCCGACGAGCACCGCCGTTGAGCCTCGCCGTCGTGCCCCGCCGTAGAGCCCCATCATCGAGCCCGCCGTTGAGCCTCGTCGTTCAGACCCATCGTCGAGACCTGCCGACGAGCCCCGTCACACCTCGCCATCGCCGGTAAAGAAGCCAATGATATGTCTTGCCCTAATCTTCCATAGAAAAATTCTCCACTGCTGCCATTGCTAGGAGGAAGTCCCTGCCACCAAAAGGAAGTGAGGTAGGTCTTCATTACCCATCTTGCGACGTCGCCGCTGTTTCTACACATTCGTTTTCTTCGCCCCCTTCGAACAGAAACTTTTACGTGTGGACAGATCGTGTTTTGATCATTTTTCGACGGTGGAATTGATCTAGATCTTGAGTCAAGATCATCACCACGTCCACACTTGATCCCTACACCCTTGTCCATCATAAAACCCTGTGAAAGCCCATTAAAACATGCAAGAACACGTACAAACTGGTTTAATAAAACAGCACCATAGGATTTGCATTCATCTACCACATTGCATCTTGAGTAAAGTTTGTGCATGATGATTGATTGCTGTGAATTTTGTATGTGCGTGATCTTGAGTAGAAGAACAAGCTCAAGAGGCCATCTACGAGGAACTACAGCACCAAGACTTCGAGACGCTCAAACAACTAGAGCCACGGGAACAAGTCAAGTGCCCCTTGACCATATTGATCCCATGTTTCGAAACTGTTTTGTTTGCGAAAACTCGTATGCTTGAGTCAACTTGATGGAACACCCTTTTATAGGAGTTTACCAGTTTTGTTAACCATCCTTGTCGCCGGGAAAGTTGATGAGTCGGGTATGGTCGTTTTTCCTTTTTGCTTCGCTTAATTCACGGGATACGGGAAGCTGAAATAAAACCTGACTAGCTACTGCACTCATATGAATAATGATGATGAGATCTTGATGATGTTAATGGGCATGGAATCGGGGAGATCTAGGCAAGCTTGTTTCGTGGATGTTGCTGGATGAGATGGTGGTACTTGCCGTAGATCTAAGGACCGGTTCATGAGAGAATATGCCAGGAAAACAGTGCTACCACAAGGCCAAGTATGGGTGCGGCTTAGCTGATTAATTAGGTGTATTGCTAGCTTGTTATGGACCATAGATGGCGCGGGGAATGGGAGTTGAGGAGGACTGCCCTGGGAACTGCGTAGCACAAGAGGGGGACCATGGGTGGGAGAATGGCGATTCGAGCCTGCCGGTGAAACCTCAGTGAGTCCATACATCTAGTAGCCCCTTTGTAAAGGCTATTTTGTGATCTCTTGGCCATACACCGACGGTTGTGTACTGGTATAATGGAGGTTCTGCAGTCGCCGATGGGTAACGAAATCACAAACTTGTGGGTAAAGTGGTGCCACCTCCGCAGAGTGTAAAACTATCATGATAGCCGTGCTTCCAATCACAAGCACCTGGCATCTTCCATGATTAGAGGGAAATCTTGGGATGGTTATTCGGTATGGTTGTGGTATCATCATTGGGAATGGTTTGGACTGTTTGGAGTTATGATAATGAGTTTGGTTTCGGTTATATGAATATGAGATGGTTATGAATGTTTATGAGTATGAGATGAACTTGAGAAAGATTAATGGTTGAATGAAACTTGATAAGTGGTGAATTATGATGAGAAAGTGTTGCTGAATTACTTGGTCATGTTGGGATAAATTTCACTTAGAAATAGTTGCTGTTTTTATCTTGTTTGTGAAATAAAATTTGCTTGCTGCAATGAGCCTTTTTATTGCCTACCTTGTTGTAAGCTACATGTCATACTTTTCCCGCACTTGCTGAGTAAGAAATGTACTCACCCTTGCATTACCACATAAACATCAGCTACAGGAGATGAGTACTTCGAGGACCATGTGGAATTTTAGGTGTGCGAACTACCGTCAACATGCCTGTGCAGTCAAAGATGGAGCCTGCTGTCTTTAGTCACTTTCCGCTGTCATTTAGAGTCTTCCGCTGCAAGAATAAGATAGACATTCATGAGTGAGACATTGAGTCATTGTAATAAAGTACTTAAACCCTATTTATTCGTGGTTATATTCTGAATTCAGTTTGTGGATTACATGTGTGTGTGTGATGAACATCCTGGGCACACATATGCATTCACTTGGTTCTATTTTCGGAACCGGGTGTCACAACGGATCTCTTCTTGTGCGCTTGCATAGCGGTTTCCTAACTCCACGAGCAATCCCTGAGACTTGTCAGCAGCTTGTGGGTTGGAAATAGCTCGTTGATGGTGTCCAATGATCTCCCTTGTACCACTCTTCCGATACGGGTGCAGCTCAAAAGTAGTGTTCTCAAGCTGCTCACGGAAGACGTAGCACAGTCCGGTGAGTGCATCCCTTGCAGCATCATCGATAGCTTCTGTCCTTGTGGCTCTCTATGTGGGTGCGAAGTGCCGAGTGACAACCCTGCCATTAGATAGGATGGTTACCTCAGCCTTTCACTCTTCATGTCCGAGACGAGGGACTTTCTTGAGGAGATACTCTGGGTATAAGCTGCAGCAATCCAGAAACTCTTTAAGCTCCTTGGATATGTGTCCTCCTTCCATCCCGTAGGACCGGAATTCTTAACTGAACAGTTGGCCCGTTCATCACCTTCATTATTGGCCTCAGCAAGGGGTGGCTCCTCTTCGGATCCATCTCCTTCTGACATAGTTTCATGAGGCTCCACAGGGTGTAAGCCCGCGTGAAACTCCTCCTTAGGTGCGTACCAATGTCGTTCTTGTGGATCATCCTCCATGTCATCTTCAAATGGTTCCACCTCTTCCGGGTCCTCTTCCTCATGCATAGAGCTATTGACTTCATCTTCATCATGAGGTTCCATCTTCACCTCCTCCCAATATGGTCCATCAGACACCTCAATGGGGTTAAGTGCACTCCCACATGGTGGTGGACGAGTCCTTATGCGTGCTGTGCTCCTAATCACCGGCATCTATAAATAATACATGAGAAACTTTAGAGAAGAAGAAAATAACTCCAAAACTTCAGAAGCTATGAAGTAAGAAAACAAAAGTGTTGCTGTCCAAAAGAAAAGAAGAAAAGAGGGGCTCAAAATAGCACTTTGCGGTGGCTGAATTGACAAGTAAAGTGCAGCAGCAAGAAATTTTCAAAAATAGCAGTTTAGAGGGGTGTTCCTATGTGTTTTACGGTGTCCATTCTACCTAGGCTTGCTTCCTACTGTCAACGTGGCTCTGGTACCAATTTGTGACACCCGGTTCCAAAAATAGAACCAAGTGAATGCATATGTGTGCCCAGTATGTTCATCACACAAACACATGTAATCCACAAACTGAATTCAGAATATAACCACGTGCAAATAGGGTTTAAGTACTTTATTACAATGACTCAATGTCTCACTCATAATGTCTATCTTATTCTTGCAGCGGAAGACTCTAAACGACAGCGGAAAGTGACTAAAGACAGCAGGCTCCATCTTTGACTCCACAGGCATGTTGACGGTAGGCGCACGCCTAGTACTCCACATGTTCCTCAAAGTAATCTTGTCCTGTATCTGATGTATATGCAGGAATGCAATGGTGAGTACATGTCGTACTCAGCAAGTGCTAGAAAAGTATGACATGTAGCTTACAACAAGGTAGGCAATAAAAAGGTTCATTGAAGCAAGCAAATTTTATTTCACAAACACGTTAAAAACAGCAACTATTTCTAGGTGATTGAAATCCCATCATAACCAAGTATTTCATCAACATCCCTTCATCATAGTTCACCATTTATCAAGTCTCAACCAGCCATTAATCTTTCTCAAATTCATCTCATACTCATAAATATTCATAACCATCTCATATTCATATAACCGAAACCAAACTCATTGTTATGACTCAAAACATTCCGAAAACCAATCCAAATGACCATACCCAAATGTCCATCTAATGGTTTGCCTCTAATCATGGAAGTTCGCCAGGAGCTTGTAACCGGAAGCATGGCTATCATGATAGTTTTACACTCTGCAGAGGTGGCACCACATTACCAACAAGTTTGTGATTTCGTCACCCATCGGCGACTAGAAAGAACCTCCATTATACCAGTACACAACCGTCGGTGTACGGCCAAGAGATCACAAAATAGTCTTTACAAAGGGGCTACTAGGATGTACGGACCCACTAAGGTTTCACCGGCAGGCTCGAATCTCCATTCTCCCACCCACGGGCCCCCTGTTGTGCCATGCAGTTCCCAGGGCAGTCCCTCTCGACTCCCATTCCCCATGCCATCTAACGGTCCATAACAAGCTAGCAACACACCTAATTCGTCAGCTAAGCCGCACCCATATTTGGCCTTGTGGTGGCACTGTTTTCCTGGCATGTGCTCGCATGAACCGGTCCATAGATCTACGGCAAGTAAACCACCATCTCATTCAGCAACATCCACGAACCAAGCTTGCCTAGATCTCCCAGATTCCATGCTCATCAACATCATCAAGTTCTCATCATGTTAAATCCTATGAGTGCAGTAGTTAACAAGTTTAATTTCAGCTTCCCGTATCCCATAAGTTAAGCGAAGCAAAAAGGAAAAATTACCATACCAGACTCATCAACTTTCCCGGCAACAAGGATGGTTAACAAAACTAGAAAACTCCTATAAAAAGGGTGTCCCATCAAGTTGACTCAAGCATACACATTTTCACAAAAAAAGCAGTTTCAAAACATGGGATCAATATGGTCAAGGGGCACTTTCCTTGCTCCCGTAGTTCGTGTTGCTCAACGTCTCGAAGTCTTGGTGCTGTAGTTCCTCGTAGACAGCCTCTCGAGCTTGTCCTTCTACTTACGACCGCGCACATACAAAATTTACAGCAATCAGTTATCATGCACAAACTTTACTCAAGATGCAATGGGGTAGATGAATGCAAATCCTATACTGCAGTTTTCTAAAACCAGTTTGTACGTGTTCTTGCATGTTTTAATGGGCTTTCATGGGGTTTTATGATGAACAAGGGTGTAGGGATCAAGTGTGGATGTGGTGATGATCTTGACACAAGATGTAGATCAATTCCACCATTAAAAAATGACCAAAACATGATCTGTCTACACGCCAAAAGTTTCTGCTCGAAGGGGCGAAGAAAACGGGTGCGTAGAAACAGTGGTGACGTCGTAAGAGGGGTAATGAAGACTACCTCACTTCCTCCTTGCGGCAGGGCCTCCCTCCTAGCAATGGCAGAAGCAGGGGATTTTTCTGCGGGGAATTATGGTAGGGCAGAACGTCGAGCTTCTTCTCCGGCAATGGCGAGGTTTGATGGGGCTCGACGGCGGCCGAACTCTGGCAAGGGGGTGGGGACTCTGCGACTTGGGCAGATGGCGGGGGGCAACTCGGTGACATGTGGGCAGGGGGGCGGCCGCCAAAAGGAATAGGGGGCGGCTGCCAAAAGGAATAGGGGGCGGTTGGGAGGTTATATTTATAAGGGGAAAAAAGAGAGTACTAGTGGTGGAAACATAGAGTTCTAGCAAGATGGGATTCAACCAAAGAGTCCTAGTGGTGGAAACAAAGAGTACTAGCAAGATGGGACTCAACCAAAGTCCTATAGGTGGGGGATAGGGTTTCCCCCCTCAAGTCTGCAGCCAAGGGGTCTCCCCCCTAATTGGTGCGGCCAATTTGGGGGAAAATTTCCCCCAAATGTGGGAGAAATTCCCCCTAGGGAAATTTTGGGGAATTTGGGGAAATTTGGGATTGCTCAATTTAGCTATTTTATTTCCATTTATCTGCATTTCTATGTTCCTTTCTCCATTTATATATTCCTTTCTCCATTTATATATTCCTTTCTCCATTTCTATATTCCTTTCTCCATTTCTATGTTCCTTTCTCCATTTCTATATTCCTTTCTCCATTTTGACTTCTTTTTAAATGCCTCCCTATATGAAAAATGTATGCAATGCATGGTAGTGAATTTGAGGGTGTTACATCGTGCTCCTGTAGATATGTGTTAGAATGCTAATTATATTATGAAGACATACAATGAAGGGTTATTACTCTTACCATACGTTTAGCCAAACACACATGGCCATCAGAGACATAGAAGTTCTTCTCGTTGCAACCTCTGCATCCACGATCCCTCCTAGACTTAGCGATGAAAGCATCGATAGCCCACATCTGGCAGAGAGCTCGGTATGCTTTGGGCCGACCCTCTATCCAGAAAATACTGACATGCACATATGTATGTCATTGAAATACCATTTACATAACTATGTATTAAAATAATTGAACATAAACAACTTAGCTCCACGTACTGCTCCTGTGTCAAATACGTGTCTGAGGCCCTCCTAAACGGCCCCGACTTGTGCTCCTGATGTCGCTTGAGGTGCTCGTTCACGGCTTGAATACGAGCGTAGGACAACGCTTGCGTTACAAGCTTCTGCACATTCCTGTTGAACACGGCTCTAGCATGGTCCAACATGCTCTGGCTCGTGTCCTCTAAATGGTACCTCAGCTATAAGAAAACAAATATTGAAGAGATATGCATTAACAATTTAAGCGAGTTGAAGAATACTAATTTAAAAAAATTTATTAAGCAGAATACTAGTCAGCGTGGCTTCTTTTGTTTTCGTTGTTCCTTAGGTACCCGGGGTCCGTCACCCCGTCACAAACGCTAGACACTAAAACGATTTGGTTTTTTCCTCTCGTACTACTTGCGCCGTCATCATAATTATAGAATCGAAAGGCGCGTGATGAACTATCAACAGCAAAACAAAAGGCGAGCCCCTGGGCGTGCTTCAGCACTCTGTGCTGCCCTTTCGCCTCGCCTCAGTGGGTAGGCGGTCGTGAGGCGAGCATGCGAGAGGGGGTTGGAAGGGTGGTGGAGAGTTTTGTTGGAGGTTTGTGATAAGGTGCGATAGTGAATCCCATTGGTGGTCGGAGGGGCGCATGCACCGTGCAGGGCTTAATAAGGGCCAGAAGCAGGGGTGTAACACCCTCAAATTCACTACCATGCATTGCATACATTTTTCATGTAGAGAAACATTGTAAAAGAAGTAGAAATGGAGAAAGAACTATAGAAATGGAGAATGAACCATAGAAATGGAGAAAGAACCATAGAAATGGAGGAAGAACCATAGAAATGGAGAAGGGAATATATAAATGGAGAATGGGACATATAAATGGAGAAGGGAATGTAGAGATGGAAAAAGGGGACATAGAAATGGTGACAAAAGGAAATAGATAGCTGAAATAAGCATTCCCAAATTTCCTCAAAATTTTCCAAATTCCCCAATTCCAAAAAAGGGGAACTTTCCCCACATTTGGGAGAATTTAGTCCCCAATGCTGCCTTACCAAATTAAGGGGGGAACTTGGTTGAGCTCCAAATTGACTAGGACTCTTGGTTGAGTTCCAATTGGAGTAGGACTCCTCTTTTCTCCCTCTTATAAATACAATCCCCAGTCCCCCCTTGGCCGCAGCCCCCCCCCCCCCCCTAAGTTGTCGAGTTGGAGGCCCTTCCCCTCCATGTCGCCGAGTTGGCACCCCCTTGCCAGAGTTTGGTCGCCAGTGAGCCCTGCCGTCAATGTAAGGGCCTGAGTTTTTGCACACATTCAGAGTGTTCATCACACCACACACACCCCTCATTTGAGGAAAACTTATGAACACCTCTGAAGAGCAAGTAAACACCATCAACATGGTCATTAGAGAATAAACTCACAAAGTTCAACAGTGGCATTTCCCACATGCATCATATAAGGGCTGAGCATTGGGAAAACTCCTACACCTCGTTAGGAATGCTCATGCCAAATTTCACCCAAATCCAAAACCTTTTTGAGGTTGGGTATAACTAGAAAGAGGCTAGTTTGAACTCAAATTCAAATTCAAACTCCTTTTAGCCCATGAATTCAAAAGTGGGATCCATATTCACACTCAGCACATTTGTGTGAGCTCACACACCAATTTTCACTCCATTTGGAGTTGATCTTGACATGAGCTAATTTAGCAAATTCAAATTCAATTTGAACTTCAAACTGCATATGTGCTGAAAATGTATGCAAACACTTCACAATTTGAATTCTATCAAAATCAAATGGCCAGTTGGTAGATAATTCAAAGGTCAAAGGGTATTTCGGTCTCTACTGTTTAGAGCAGTGAGGAAAATTAAATTTAGGAGGTTAAAACTGGAGCGGGACCCACATGTCAGCCTCACTAGTTTAACCGACTGAAGAACAGGGCACTCGGTTTCTTGGGCCCGGGCTGCGGTCGCCACCGAGCTGATCGCCGGTGCCAGCTCCTGCTCGGCCTGGGCCGTGTCAACCGACGTCGCCCCCCTCTTATCCCCGCAGCCGAGCCGGCCAGAGGCAGTGCCGATCAGTTCTTTTCTCCCTCGCGCAAGAAACCGATCGTAGCCACCTCTACTCTTCCGATCCCTCGGCCACCCGCCAAGCTTGCGTGTGAGCTTCGTCTGAGCAGAAAAATGGAACCACGGGTCCCCCCACAACCTCCTCAAACCATCACCGAATGAGCTCGTGCTCCCTACACTGACAAACACTCTCTCCCGCGGCGGCCGATACAAAACCGAGAGGGGGTGCTCTCGTGGACAGCCCTACCCAAGGCTTGTCACGGCCGAGCAAGGCCACTTCTGGACGTGCAAGGACCTCCTACAGCTCACCTCTGAAGCTTGAGCTGAGAGGTTGAGAGTCGGCGGTGAATTTTGCAGTTTGCCTCCAGACGGTGCAATGTCACTTTTGGGTAAGGAACTTTAAAATTCCCATTTGGTTCTCGTTTAGATTCCACGAAAATTCACACACAGGAACTAGACTCAGTGGCGCATAAGTTAGCTTCACGGAACCTAGCATGAAAACCCCTGTGCACGGTGTATTTCCATGTTTTCCGACGGTGGCTTTGGCGGGAAGCATCGGGCGCACGTTGAGACCCACCTTAGAGCTATTCCAGGGCCTGTTCACCACCATGCCAAGCTTCCCGAGCCACCACTGGTGCAGTAGAGCCACTCCACCAAGCTTTTGGCAGGCTAGCACATCGCAGCGACGTCGCCGAACTCTCCCCGAGCCGCCGCACCGTCACGGGCTCGGTTAGAGCCAACGTCGAGATGGGGAAACCCTCCCAACATGTTTAGCGCACAAAATTAGGGGCTGGCGGCGACTTAGGACACGGTAGCTGACCGGACGATCAAGTTTAGCGGCGCTCCGGCAACCTCGGTGGCGCTACCGCGCGGGAGGCGTGAGGTAGACGACGACCGGGGCCGGGCCCGCTGGCAGTGGGAGGGAACCGGCGATCGGATCTCCTGTAGGCGAGGATCAGCTGTGACAGCGTAGGACTTAAATCTGTGGCCCCGTGTGGCGCTGTCCCGACACTAGACACGTGTCCCCTGGACCCACCGTCAGTGTTTTGAATTTTTCCACGATTAATTCAAATTCCAGATTTTCCCCAAACTTTAGAAGAGCATAACTTTTGCTAGAAAACTCCAAATCGAGTGAACCAAATTTTGTTGGATTCGTCTCTCGGAGTACTTTCCAACAAATCAAGTTTCACTTCATGAAAATCCTTAGTTCTCTATAATTAATTCTTCAAATTTAAACTGTTTAGAATTTTAACTGGAGAACCCTTTGTGTAAAAATTCTGAAATTTTGCTAGGATGTTCAAAAAAATATCCCTAAGCTACCATAAAAATTTCAGATCCATTTGAGCTCATTTGATCCACCTAATGGTGTGATTAATAAAACTGTTCCAGAGAAAATGGAAAATGTCCAGAAACATTTTCAGATTTTCCCTGAAATTTTTTACCTCGTATCTTTAGCTAGGAACCTCCAAATTAAGTGAAACCAACTCCATTAGAACCCTCTGAAAATCTAGTTTTAATAGAGTCATGGTTTGTTCCATGAAAGTTCTTAGAACACGCTAAGAGCTCCAATTAAGGCCAAGTACATAATTATTTGTGGAGAGCTCAAATGAGCTTTGATGCAAATGAAACTGGGCCAAGTCTCTGTATAGGTTGTATCCAAACCACAGTAAAAATTTCAGAGTCATTGGGCCTGTCTATCAAGACTTATAGTCTTCCCGAATTCAACTTCAATTCAAATGCGTTTAAATTGATACATATGTGTATTATATCATGTAGTCGCTAAGGTTGAGGAGGAGTCCGAAGTCTTAGACTTCATCACTCCAGAGGATCAGCTAGCCTACAACCAAGATCAGCAAGAAAAGCTCCGGTTTGCATTAACCAGTTTTACAAATTTTACTGTTTTGAGAACTTACTTTGAGCAATCACTTCAATTCTGCATTAGAGTCTTGTTTGAAAACCCAAATGCATAGCCAAGAAAACCCTGGTTTGGGCTTAGGTGTTGAAACCTCGTTTAGCTACTGCAATGTTAAGATAGTGTAGGATTCGGTACAAGTCGAGTAGTTGGAACTACTCGCGAGAATAGGCTAGAAGCACACTACTCGGGTAAAGGTAGCAAATGAAACACATCGCAAGAAAACTGAGACCGAGCGGAGAGTAAGGGAAGCAGGACGTTGGGGCCTGGGTTCCATAACTCCGCTTGTGTCGATTGAGGACAGAGCCGTGTGCGGGCGTGTTGAACAAGCTAGAACAGTACCAAAGACCTACCGGATATATGGGAACCGGAAAACCGATGTAACTCGGGTAGCTGGGTATAGAGGCATTGCTTGTCATCCAGAGGGTAGGTTGAGAGCTTGAGGAGTAAATCGGCTGGCAGCACTGCGGATGCACGCGCAGAGACCTCGTGCTCAGGACGATAGGACCGGTTCAATATTTGGCTGACGGGTGAAAGGTGGTTGCGTACGACGTCCGTGATGGTTGCTGTAGGCAACATCGAGTACAGGCGTACGTGACGGGTTATTCGGGTAACCCTACAGGTGTAAATCGATTATAATCGCCGTCCCTCGCGGTAAGTGAGTACCACTTGTTCACTGTACCATGACGTAGAAAGAACAGGCTAGAGTCATGTAAAGTTGTTAATTGAAAGCAATACTTTGATTGTTAATGACTTGCTGTAGTTTAGAGATAATTAAAGTTCTTTTCAACCTTGGGCAAAGTACATGAGAGAAATGTGTTTCTTGTTTGATTGCGGCTCTCTCATGTGCCTTAGCGTGAGGTTCTCTACCACCTGCTGCTAAAACTTGAAAGTAAGATTCAAATAATTAGACGAGTCCTTTGCAACTTATTTACCTCATGTACCCTGAAACCCTTCATGTAGAAGATTCACGTATGGGAGAGACGGGTCAGACTTGCTGAGCCATCGTGCTCACTGCTTGTGTTTAAAGCTTTTGCAGGGGTTTATGAGGAAGGGAATCCCGAGGAGGAGACGGAACCCCAAGAGGGAAACCCCGTCGAGTGGGAGTCGTGCATGCCACCATGTTAGTGTGTGCATGTGTGCTAGCGGGGACACGTTCACGGGCTGAATGTGAACTTGGTGCATAGTCTATGCCCATGAGTGTATACGGAACATATTTTGTTGTAAAAATGTTCATAAACTCATTTATGTAAAAAAAACTTTGCTTCCGCTTTGCATCATTGATGTGCGTTATCCGGTGCTGTGCAACGCAGCACCCCTCAGCGTGATCCTGGCTCGATGAGACTGAGAGGCCGCATCAGCGTGGTATCAGAGCTCGCTTGAGGTTTAACACACTAAAAAGGTCATCTTTTTTAAAAACTCATTGAGGAATGAGGTAGTAGCCCATATAAGGATGTTATTAGTGTATAGAAAGTGGCATACTAACCTATCTGCTTATGTCAGAAAATCATGCATCTCGGGACGTCATGTCTTGGGGTGCATGTAAGCGCTGTCCACCAGTGCGCACAAGCTGAAGGGTGGAGCCTCACGGGTGGCAGGTAACCCGGCCCGCTTCAATATCCTCTACGACCCTTCATGTCGTTTGGGGTATTCGAGCAACGCCCTTCCCTGGTGTGCTTCGGGCAAATTTGGGAGACCCCCTCACGTGGTCAGTAATGTGAACACGTATCTCAAGGCGTGTTTGGCTTGAGAACACCCGCGCGAGTGATGATGGAAGGGGTGTATGAGCTGCATTGGGACCTGGCTCGGTGTGGAGCTGAGTCTGATGATTGTGTGAGTTATTTGCAGGTAGTCTAACCACGAATTGGTAGACAAGTAGTATCCGTGTGTGAGAGATGTTTAGTGCCACTGAACTAACGAAGCCGGCTAAGTCCGGTATAGGTTTTTCTTTGTGAGGAACCTAGTACCGACATGAACTGGTGCTGCTTCGACATCACACCCCACTAAATGAGAAACTTCAATGTAAAAACTTGAAGGTTTTAATCCAGATCACTATAACTTTGAGATAACTCCTTCCCTTAATCAGGATGTTCAAAGTTAACAAGTTTTTAACTTATAGGATACTAAGGACAGAGTCCCCTGTTTTCTGCTGAAATAAGGCTGATGTTAATCAGAGGTTATAGGTTGAGTTCTTTCGAGGTTGGGAGAATATGATACATTTCTGGAAAGCTTTGGAATATCTTTACAACTTTTCTGTTGATGTCCAGAGGTGTTTCATCCCTTAACCAGTCGAAAAATGCAGTAGAGTTGAAACTGTCCAGAAAACAGGGCAGAGCAACCACTCTCTGTAATTCTCTGTGAATTGAGCATAACTTCCTGCATAAAAATCCAAAAATAGAAAGTGAGGTAGTTCTTAAAATTTCATGAGATAGTTTACAACTTTGTAACAGGAAGTTTTGTCAAATTTGGTGTGGAATTAACTGGAATTCTTGGATCAAATCAGTACCTCAAGCAGGGAGGTGCTGCCCAATTTTCTCCAGAAATTCTGTCAATTTTGACATCTCATTACTTTTGAACAAAGACCGATCTTAGGCCAAGTAAATACTTTATGGAAAGCTGTTGAAGTTATCTTTAACATTGATGTTGAGCTCCAGAATTGGATTTCCATTTAGCACGGTCTAAATCAGGTTGAAATGGAAACTGGTCAGGGCTGTCATCTTGGACAGCAGATCAGCAGTCAAATTTGTTTAAGTTCGAACTATGTTTCCAAGTGTTATGAGTTCAATGACTTGTTTTATGTTATAACTCAATAATTTACTGTTGAAATGAATATTTGACCTTTTTCAAATATGTTTATACAGATGACAGCGGATAGACAATTGGAGAACGGGTGGGTGGTATCCCACTGTTCTCACCGCAGCGGTTCTCCGGAAGTGTTGAGGCAAATACTTCAATATTTCGGGTACATCGAGATGCCTCAGTACTTCGCCAAGGAAGAAGGCGAGGAGGGGAACAAGACGTGGACGATCCATGTCGAAGTTCCTGCAGGATCTACGCCACCCGGTTGGGCGCCGTTCACCGTCACGGTGAGAGGTAGACAGCCGGAGGGGATGTGGCAAGTGGCAGCTCACGACACCATGCCGTGTTTCTGCCAACTACACGTGAGAGCTATGGAGGGCACTCCATACGTGCTCATTCCGGTGGAGGGACGAGCTAATCATG
The DNA here is from genome assembly GCA_030760725.1 of Neostapfia colusana. NCBI lineage: Eukaryota > Viridiplantae > Streptophyta > Magnoliopsida > Poales > Poaceae > Neostapfia > Neostapfia colusana. The sequence goes on from JASWHV010000017.1 coordinate 47,528,698, forward strand.
TGTGGGGGGAAATGTACATGAAGGCAACAGATCCGGGTTGCCCAAGGTACAACCCCGCAGAGGCAAACCTCAGCCTCCAGTTGAGGGCGGGAAAGGCCGTGATGGACAGCCAATCTATTCATATGGATTGTCTCACCGTGAAGCTCAAGGAGAGCACCAGCCGTGGAGATCATTTTGAGAGTGCTCACAGCGCACTCCACAATGTTTTCCTTCCGACGATGAAGCGACTGAACGAACAACACAATCAGTTGCATCGTCTGCAGAAGGCGAAGAAGAAAAGCTGTGTCGACATCACGGCTTTGCAACAACAGGTGCAGGCCCTGACCAAGCAGAATGAGGTCCTCACTCCAGAGCGTGATGACGCTATTGAGGAAGGGCAAGGCTGGGAAGAGGATTACAACCAGGCCATGGACGAGGTGCATGTGTTGCAGGACCTCGTACCTCCGGTAATGGGCCTACCGATGGTAGGTGCCGTACCCGTGGTTTTGGGTACCTCGGCGATGGGGGAACCTGAATCAGAAGAGGAGGTCACGGACCCGAAGCCACCAGCAGAGGTAGCGGAGGAGGACGACCCACAGGAGGTCGAGTTCTACTCCGAGTAGTAGGTTACCGTTGCCAAGTAGGGCAGCGAGGGTGGTGTAAGAAAAAATTTTGTAAGGGGTGACATGCCATGTAGACAGTAGTATATGTATAGGTAGTGACGACATGAGCACGACTTCTCAGAGACCCGAGAATAATGTATCTTGTATAAAGTTTATGCTTTATCAATATATCTGAATGTTGTGCAAGTTATTCATGCGTCACTTCAATACCTACTGTTTCATATGGAATTTTAAGTATGACATGTGCTGATCGCTGCTGTTTTGAATTTCAGAATGACTCGCACTCGTGCCAACCCAGATATTGGGGGTTCCAGTCAGGGGGGGAGAGGTCTCCCAACAGCCTCCCGAGGATTCCTCGGGACAGCAACAGAAGCAACAGCAACAGAAACAACCGCCACCGCCAACGGTTACAGTGGCCGACATCGTTGCGGCTATGGCAGGTTCTCATCAGCAGCACACGGAGTTGCTGCAGACCCTTATTGTCACACTCGGTTTTTCCGAAGAACAACCAAGTGAATATCACATGTATGCCAGGATCATTTTCTCATACATGTGATGACAATAGTGAAGCATCATTTATTACAAGCCAGGTGTCGAATATAAATAAGTCTTACATAGCAAATGTCTCGATGGACAAAAATAAGTTCATCACAAGTAAATAAACTAGCAGCGGAATATTATTCTTGAGGGCTCCGTCACAGGCGTTGCCCGGGGGTCTCCATGAACCTAGAAACCTTCTTCGGGTCCAAAGTCTTGGTCATTATACACCAACTCATTATCTTGACCTGAGCAGCAATATAAACCAACAAAATATGCAAGGTTGAGTACCAATGGTACTCAGCAAGTGTGGGAAAGTTATGTCATGCATGGCTAGAACAAGGAGAGGTTGAACTCATGGTTAAAGCACTATGCCATTAATACCTATCACCTTAGCTTATTAAGCACCTACATTACTACACAGGTGAAATGGTCCAAATCTCCCATCCCATCATCATAATCAAATAACCATAACATCATTTCCAATGTTAAGTTCCCTGCTTAACATTCACACCCTCCAAGGCCATCATACTCTAATCATGAATAAGTCCAAGCCGCTCTTGACCGTGAGCACGGCTGTCATGACAGTTTTGGCTCTGTAGAGTTTGTACCACTGTACCCACATGTAGTGATTTCATCCCCCGTTGCCGGGTGGACTAAAAGAACCTCCATTATGCCAGTGGCTACGAACCACATTCAGACTTCCCAGGTGTGTAGCCAGGAGATCACTACGAAGCCTTTACAAAGGGATTCCCGACGAGCGTGGGCCCACTAAGGTTTCACCCCTAACAGCATACAAGAGGCTCCAACCCCGCTGCAGTGGCCCCCTCTTGAGCCTTGCGGTTCATATGGTAGTCCAGCTGACACCTACTCCCCGCACCATCCAACACACCCATACTACACCGGGGATACAACTAATTAATTGGCCAAGCTGCCCCATCTCAGCATGTGGTTGGCACTGTAAAGCCAGGTTACATGCTCCATGAACCGGTCCTTAGGATCCAGGCAAGTACTAAACACAAACCCGAGTCTCGTGCACCCAGCAAACAACCAAAACATCCAACTTGCCTTGATCCCTACCTCTACATAACTCACAATATCTCATTCAAGAGTATGGTAAAATAAACTGATGATCTCATATCCCAAATATCCCATTCTAAGCATGGTAAGCATATGCATAATAATAAATGACATGATAAGATAAATCCCAACCCAAGCTACAAGGAAACAAGGTAATGCAATTCTAGGGAAACTTCCTAGCATGGGTTTCATATTTTCAATTGACAATGCAAATAATTCTATCTACACATCCTAGCATAGGATCAAAGTGGTCAAGGACACTTGCCTCCTTCCTGCTGCTCTTGAAATGGGTAGTGCTGATCTTGGAAAGGAATAACTTGCTCTTGAGCAGGTTCTACATCATACCATCACACATATCAAAAGAAAAACAACAATCCATAAGACATAGTTCACACTTCCACTTCATACAAACTACACATTCATATTTATGAAAGTCATTCACCATTATATGTGTTGTGGTTACTCTATGTGTGTTGATTTGTGGCTTGCATGCACTTTTAACCATGTGTATTTGATTCCTACTTTTGTGTTCACATTTATACTTACATACTATATATATGAGTTTCCAATTTAAATAAACTCCTTATATTCAATTACTACACCTTTTAGCTACCAAGTATGCATGAAAGGTATTTTCCTTCTCCATATGTGTCTTCATAATTTCTACCAACCCTAAACTGAATTCTTTGGATTTTAGAACTCCATTTATCATTTACTAGTTGCTATATTTTCAGATTTATTTCCCATGCCTAAATCTGAACTTTATTATGAAAGTAACAAGACACATCATCTAAACAGAATAGGTTCTGATCTAAAATATTTACTAATATATTTTGACCTTTTCCTCTGATGTAAACTATTTTATAATTATTTTCCCTATTTTCCAGAACTATTCTTTACTTAAAATGTCTCCCTAAATGTGAATAATAAATTAAACAGATTCATTTCGGCCCAAAATATATTTTTATCTCACTCCAAAGTTTTCTAAATACTGAGAAAGTTTTTAATTTAATTTTGACAATATGTTTGCCCCACTTTTTAAATTTTAAACACTAGCCACATATTCAATTTCCTAAATTAAATATTAAACAGGGCTAAAAAGGTAAACTTACCCCACTATAGGGTCTATAATATTATTTTAACAATTTTCAGGGGTCTAGCTATACATAACAAAGGAGTTTTTCCTAATTTTTATTAAGTCCAGGGGCTAAAACTGATTTTTAAATGAATTTACATGATTTTCTGAAGCTCCAGGGGCTAGATCAGAAGTTTCCGGGGCTAGCTCTTATTTCCCGAGAACCCCAGGGGGTAGCACGTAAGATTTCCAGTCTTTATAACGCGGGGCTGACATGGACCGTCCGATTTAAAACAAACGGCTGAGATTATAATGCCGAATCGGTACGCGGGGATTTAAAGTCTACCGCGCGATTTAAAATAGACGGCGCACAAGCGGCCACATCGCTCTAACCGAGCGCGGGCAGCGCTGCCCGGCGGCGGGAAGCGGTGATCTCACCGGAGACTTTCGGATCTTCGAGAATTCTTCATAGAACTGTGATCTTATGGCATAGATCGGTAGAGGGGAGGTCGGGGATCTCACCTCGGGGGTTTTCTTGAGCTCGGAGGTCCTGGAAGGCGGTCGGCGACGAGGTCTGAAGTGAAACCACGGCGAGGCTCGTCGGCCCTGTGTTTGAACCGCAAGTCACCGAGTTTTCTGCACCTGCAGGGTTCCCCGGAGGCGGTGGATTAAGACCAGCGAGTTAGATCGGAATTTCCGAGCGTAGATCGGCCAGAATTCGCCAGAGGGGCTCGGTTTCTCACCGGAGTAAAATCGGCAGATCGCGTGGGACAAAACAGAACGAGGCCGGGGTTTTTATAGACGGGGAAGGGCGACGGGGTGGTTTAGATCGAGTTTGCGTCGCCCCCGATCAAAATTCGGCTGGGATACGCGAGAATTCCCGATCGGTTTCGATTCGGGTGAGAGAGTCCCGGCGCGGGCGTGAGGCAGAAGAAGGCTGGTGGGCCCCACCTGTCAGTGAGAAGAAGGGGGCGCGCGCGGCTGCGGGCTGGCGCGGGTGCTGGTTGGGCCGGCTGGTGGGTTTTGGCCCACTGGCCGGTTTTTTTCTGTTTTCTTTTTTTCTTTTTCTATTTCTTTTCTGTTTTGAATTTAAATTGAATTCCAGTTTGAATTTAAATTGTTGCAAAACATGCAACACGTCCAAAAATTTTTAAATTCCCCTCTTAACATGATTTAGGGTCTTAACAAGATTTTTGGGGTGTTACACTTATTCCAAATACGTCTCGACCAGAGAGGCGTCAAGATCGCGAGGAACGCCAACAAAGATCCTACTCCGACTTTCTGGCTACTCATCCCCTGGTATTCTCAAGGGCGGATGAACCCATCGATGCGGACAACTGGCTCCACACGATGGAGATGAAGTTCGGGCTGCTCCAAGTGAGTGAGCAGCGCAAGACTCAGTTTGCGGTCCAACAGCTTCAAGGATCCGCGAGCGCTTGGTGGGCGAACTACTGCGCCTCGCAACCCACCGAGCAAGTTATGACCTGGGCGGAGTTTCGGATGGCCTTCAGGGCCTATCACATACCGCCAGGTATTATGAAGAGGAACATGCAGGAGTTCCTTCGCCTGCAGCAAGGAAGCAGGAACGCGCTGGAATACTCCAGGGCATTCAATGATCTTGCACTCTACGCTTCTTATCATGCCGATACCGACGAGAAGCGGCGGGATCATTTTTACCAGGGGCTTAACCTGCTCCTGAAGGACTGTAACACCCCAAAATTCTGTTAAGAGGAGAATTTAAAAATTTTTGGACGTATTGCATGTGGTGCAGAAATTCAAATTCAAATTGGAATTTAAATTCAAACCAAAACAGAAAAGAAATGGAAAAAGAAAAAAGAAAAAGAAAAAAAAAACCTTACCGGCCAGTGGGCCGAAACCCACCAGCCGGCCCACTCTCCCCGCGCCAGCCCCGAACCCGCGCCCCTCTCTCTCTCTCACTGACATGCGGGGCACGCATGTCATCCCCCACCTCCGCGCGCTCGGCCGACCCCGGGACTCTCCTCTCTCCCGAATCCAAACAACCTCCAAAAAACCGCGCCAACAGCCCGATCTCTGGCCCCGGAGGCTGCTATTTAACCAAGTCAATCCTCCGCCGCCTCCCTCATGAAATTCCGGCACAGAAACTCGCCGAATTCCCCAGCGCACTCCAATTTTCTCTCCGGTGAGAACCGAAGCTCTGATCACCGTTTTCTCTCGATCCTTGCTCAGGTTTTCTGATCTAACGCACCGATCATGTTCCACCGTCTCCGGGGAGTCACGCAGGTGCAGAAAACTTGGTGTTTTGCACCCTAGACGCAGCTCCGGCAAGCACCGCCGCTATTTCATCTCGGACCTCGCCGCCGACCGCCTTCCAGGACCTCCGAGCTCAAGAAAAACCCCGAGGTGAGATCCCCGACCTCCCCTCTACCGTTCTGTGACATGAAATCCAAGTTTTAGGAGGTATAGACGAAAATCCGAAGATCTCCGGCGAGATCGCCACCTCCCGCCGCCGCGCGCCGCCGGGCAGCGCCGCCCGCGCACGGCCAGGGCGACGTGGCCCCCTGAGGCCCGTACAATTTAAATCGTGCTGTTCCTATTAGGTCTAACCCGTATCGCTTCGCGTTATAATCTCAGCCATCTATTTTAAATCAGACGGTTCACATCAGCCCCGCGTTATAAAGGTCAGGATTCTTACGTGCTACCCCCTGGGGATCTCGGAAAACACGAGCTAGCCCCGGAAACTTCTGATCTAGCCCCTGGAACTTCAGAAATTCATGTAAATTCATTTAAAAACCAGTTTTAGCCCCTGGACTTAATAAAAATTAGCAAAACCCCTCTGTTATGTGTAGTTAGACCCCTGGAAATTTGTAAAATAATAAATTAGACCCTGTAGTAGGGAGGATTTATATTTTTTACCCTATATGATATTAAATTCAGAAATTTAAATATGTGACTAGGATTTAAATTTAAAAGGTAAGGCAAACATATGTACAAGTTCAAATTTAAACTCTCCTAGCACTTGGAAAACTTTAGAATGAACTAAAAATAGATTTTTGGTTGAAATGAATCTGTCTAATTGTTGTTCATATTTATTAGTTCTAGAAATACCTTTTTAGGCTAGGAAGTAATTCTGAAAACTGATAAAATAAATTTAAATTAGCTCACATCAGAGGAGAAGTTTAAAAATATATTTTTAATATTTTAGGTCGAACCTATTCTGTTTAGAAGATATGTTTTACTATTTAATATTAAAACTCACTTTTAGACATAGAAGATAAATCTGAAAAATATAGGAAAATAGGTATGCATAAATAGAAAATGATAAATGAAGTCTCCAAATTTAAAAACTTCAGCTTAGGATTAGGTAGAAGGTCTAAAAACCTATTTGGAATAGGAAAATACCTCTTATACAAACTTTGTGGCTAAGAAGTGTAATAATTGAATATAAAGAATTTTTTCAAATTGGAACTTCATATATAGTGTGCAAATAGAAATCTGATCATAGAAGTTAGAAATAATATACATATGTTTAAAGGTGAATGTAGGCAAAAAAATCAACACATGTATAGTAACCACAACACTTAGAAATGTGAATGACTTTCATAGGTATGTATGTGTGGTTTGTATGAAGTGAAAGTGTGAACTATGTCTTATGGATTGTGTTTTCTTTTGCTATGTGTATTGGCATGAGTAGAACCTGCCCCAGAGCAAGTTCTCCCCTTCCAAGACCAAGACTTTCCATTCCCAGAGCAGCAGGAAGAAGGCAAGTGTCCTTGACCACTTTGATCCTATGCTAGGATGTGTAGATAGAATTGTTTGCATTGTCAATTGAAATATGAAACCCATGATAGGAAGTTTCCCTAGAATTGCATTATCTTGTTTCCTTGTAGCTTGGGTTGGGATTTATTTTATTATGTCATTCATTCATATTACTTATGCTTAGCCATGCTTAGAGAGGGATAATTGGGATATGAGATCATCAATTTATTTACCTTACTCTTGAATGAGATATTATGTGTTATGTAGAGGTAGGGATCGAGGCAAGTTGGATGATTTGGTTGGTGCTGGGTGCACGAGACTCGGGTTTGTGTTTAGTACTTGCCTGAATCCTAAGGACCGGTTAATGGAGCATGTAACCTGGCTTTACTGTGCCAACCACATGCTGAGATGGGGCAGCTTGGCCAATTAATTAGGTGTATCCCCGGCGTAGTATGGGTGTGTTGGATGGTGCGGGGAATAGGTGTCAGCTGGACTACCATATGAACAGCAAGGATCAAGAGAGGGCCACTGCAGCGGGGTTGGAGCCTCTTGTATGCTGTTAGGGGTGAAACCTTAGTGGGCCCACGCTCATCAGGAATCCCTTTGTAAAGGCTTCGCAATGATCTCCTGGCTACACACCTGGGAAGTGTGAATGTGGTTCGTGGCCACTGGCATAATGGAGGTTCTTTTAGTCCACCCGGCAACGGGGGATGAAATCACTAAATGTGGGTACAGTGGTGCAAACTCTGCCGTGTCAAAACTGTCATGACAGCTGTGCTCACGGTAAAGAGCAGCTTGGACTTATTCATGATTAGAGGATAGATGGATTTGGAAGTTGAGGATGTTAAGCGGGGAGCTTGACGTTGGATATGATGATTATGGTTACTTGATTTTGATGATGGGTTGGGAGATTGGGACCATTTCACCTGTGTAGTAATGTAGAGCACCTACATTTCTACATAGATGAAATGGTCCCAATCTCCCATCCCATCATCATAATCAAATAACCATAACATCATTTCCAATGTTAAGCTCCCCGCTTAACATCCACAGCTACCAAAGCCATCATCCTCTAATCATGAATAAGTCCAAGCCGCTCTTGACCGTGAGCACGGCTGTCATGACAGTTTTGACAAGTCCATGAACCGGTCCTTAGGATCCAGGCAAGTACTAAACACAAATCCGAGTCTCGTGCACCTAGCACCAACCAAAACATCCAACTTGCCTTGATCCCTACCTCTACATAACTCAGAATATCTCATTCAAGAGTATGGTAAATAAACTGATGATCTCATATCCCAATTATCCCATTCTAAGCATGGCTAAGCATATGCATAATAATAAATGACATGATAAAATAAATCCCAACCCAAGCTACAAGGAAACAAGGTAATGCAATTCTAGGGAAACTTCCTAGCATGGGTTTCATATTTAAATTGACAATCAAATAATTCTATCTACACATCCTAGTATAGGATCAAAGTGGTCAAGGACAATTGCCTTCTTCCTGCTGCTCTGGAAATGGGTAGTCCTGATCTTGGAAAGTAAGAACTTGCTCTAGAGCAGGTTCTACTCATACCATCACACATAGCAAAAGAAAATAACAATCCATAAGACATAGTTCACACTTCCACTTCATACAAACCACACATTCACATTTATGAAAGCCATTCACATTTCTATGTGTTGTGGTTACTCTATGTGTGTTGATTTTGGGCTTACATGCACTTTTAAACATGTGCATATGATTTCTACTTTTGTATTCATATTTATGTTTGCATACTATATATGAATTTCCAATTTAAATAAATTCCTTATATTCAATTGATACACATTTTAGCTACCAAGTATGCATGGAAGGTATTTTCCTACTCCAAATGTGTCTTCAGACCTTCTACCAACACTAAACTGAATTCTTTGGATTTTGGAAACTTCATTTATCATTTTCTAGTTATTCATACCTAGCTTGCTATATTTTCAGCTATGCCTAAATGTGAACTTTATTATGAAAATAGTAAGACACCTCATCCAAACAGAATAGGTTTTGGTCTAAATATTAAATAATATATTTTGAACTTCTCCTCTGATGTGAACTAATTTAAATTTATTTTATCAATTTTCAGAATTATTCTCTACTTAAAAATGTGTCCCTATACCTAATAAATGTGAATAATCAATTAGACAGATTCATTTCAGCCAAAAATCTATTTTTATCTCACTCCAAAGTTTTCCAAGTACTAGGAAAGTTTTAAATTTGAATTTACAATGTGTTTGTCCCATCTTTTAAATTTTAAATACTAATCACATATTCAAATTCCTAAATTTAATATCACATAGGGTTAAAAAGGTAAACTCACCCCACTACAGGGTCTATTAAATTATTTTAAGAATTTCCAGGGGCCTAACTATGCATAACAGAGGGGTTTTTCTAACTTTTATTAAGTCCAGGGGCTAAAACTGATTTTTAATTGAATTTACATGAATTTCTGAAGCTCCACGGGCTAGATCAGAAGTTTCTAGGGCTAGCTCGTATTTTTCGAGAACCCCAGGGGGTAGCGCGTAAGAGTCCCAGCCTTTATAACGCGGGGCTGACGTGGACCGTCCGATTTAAAACAGACGGCTGAGATTATAACGCCGAACCGGTACACGGGGATTTAAATTCTACTGTGCGATTTAAAATAAAAGGCGCACAAGCGGCCACGTCGCTCTGACCGAGCGCGGGCGGCGCTGCCCGGCGGCGCGCGGCGGCGGGAGGCGGCAATCTCGCTGGAGAGCTTCGGATCTTCGTCAATTCTTCCTAAAACTGGGATTTCATGGCATAGATCTGTAAAGGGGAGGTCGGGGATCTCACTTGGGGGGTTTTCTTGAGCTTAGAGGTCCTGGAAAGCGATCGGCGACGAGGTCCGAGGTGAATTCACGGCGAGGCTCGTCAGTGCTGTGTTTGAGGCGCAAACCACTGAGTTTTCTGCACCTGCGTGATTCCCCGGAGGCGGTGGATCAAGACCAGCGCGTTAGATCAGAAATCCCGAGCGAAGATCGAGCGAAATTGGCCGGAGAAATTCGGGTTCTCACCGGAAGGAAAAGCGGCTGATCGTGGGTGGAAATCGGGAAGATGACGGTGTTTATATAGCCGGGGAGGGGCGGCGTTCGGTTGTGATCGAGTTTGCGTCGTCCAGAACCGAAATTCGGCTGGGATACGCGAGTATCCGAGGCGGTTTTGATTCGGAGGTGAGAAGAGTCCCGGCCGGCCGAGCGCAGGCGCGAGGAGGAAGAAGGATGGCGGGCCCCACGTGTTAGTGGGAAAGAGGGGGGGCGTGCGGCTGCGGGCTGGCGCGGGGGGTGAGTGGGCCGGCTGGTGGGTTTCGGCCCACTGGCCGGGGAGGTTTTTTTTTCTTTTTCATTTCTGTTTTGAGTTTAATTTGAATTCCAGTTTGAATTTGAATTTTTGCACCACATGCAATACGTCCAAAAAATTTTAAATAACCCTCTTAACAGGTTTTGGGGTGTTACAACATTCTTAACTTCCAAATTCATCATCCTCTAATCATGAATAAGTCCAAGCCGCTCTTGACCGTGAGCACGGCTGTCATGACAGTTTTGACTCTGCAGAGTTTGCACCACTGTACCCTCATGTAGTAATTTCATCCCCCATTGCCGGGTGGACTAAAAGAACCTCCATTATGCCAATGGCCACGAACCACATTCACACTTCCCAGGTGTGTAGCCAGGAGATCACTACGAAGCCTTTACAAAGAGATTCCCGACGAGCGTGGGCCCACTAAGGTTTCACCCCTAACAGCATACAAGAGGCTCCAACCCCGCTGCAGTGGCCCCCTCTTGAGCCTTGCGGTTCATATGGTAGTCCAGCTGACACCTATTCCGCGCATCATCCAAAACACCCATACTACGCCGGGGATACACCTAATTAATCGGCCAAGCTGCCCCATCTCAGCATGTGGTTGGCACGGTAAAGCCAGGTTACATGCTCCATGAACCGGTCCTTAGGATCCAAGCAAGTACTAAACACAAACCTGAGTCTCGTGCACACAACACCAACCAAATCATCCAACTTGCCTCGATCCCTACCTCTACATAACTCATAATATCTCATTCAAGAGTAAGGTAAATAAGTTGATGATCTCATATCCCACTTATCCCATTCTAAGCATGGCTAAGCATAAGTAATATGAATGAATGACATAGTAAAATAAATCCCAACCCAAGCTACAAGGAAACAAGATAATGCAACTCTAGGGAAACTTCCTAGCATGGGTATCATATTCCAAATTGACAATGCAAATTAATTCTAATTACACATCCTAGTATAGGATCAAAGTGGTCAAGGACACTTGCCTTCTTCTTGCTGCTCTAGGAATGGAAAGTCTTGGTCTTGGACTGGGAGAACTTGCTCTGGGGCAGGTTCTCCTCATGCCAATACACATAGCAAAAGAAAACAACAATCCATAAGCCATAGTTCACACTTTCACTCATGCAAACCACACACACATACATATGGAAGTCATTCACATTTCTAAGTGTTGTGGTTACCCTAGATGTGTTGATTTTTGGCCTACATGCACTTTTAAACATATGTATATTATTTCTAACCTTTTGTATTCAGATTTCTATTTGCACACTATATATGAATTTCCAATTTGAACAAATTCTTTATATTTAGTTAATACACTTTTTAGCCACAAGTGTTTATGAAAAATAATTTCCTACTTCAAATAGGTTTTCAGATCTTCTACCAAATCCTAAACTGAAGTTTTTGGATTTGGAGACCTCATTTATCATTTTATAATTATGCATAGCTATTTTCCTATATTTTCAGATTTATTTTCTATACCTAAAAGTGAATTTTAATATTAAAATAGTAAGACATATCATCTAAACAGAATAGGTTCTGATCTAAAATATTAAATAATATATTTTTGAACTTCTTCTCTGATGTGAACCAATTTAAATTTATTTTATCAGTTTTCAGAATTATTTCCTAGCCTAAAAATGTGTTTCTAGAACTAATAAATATGAGCAATACTTAGGCAGATCTCACTTCAGCCTAAAATAAAATTTTAACTCATTCTAAAAGTTTTCCAAGTGCTAGGAGAGTTTAAATTTGTATTTGCACATGTGATTATATTATCTTTTGAATTTAAATTCTACTCCTATGTTCAAATTTCTGAATTTAATATCTTGTAGGGTCTAAAAGGCAGATCCACCCTACTACAGGGTTTAATTTACTATTTCCTAAATTTTCAGGGGCCTAATTACACATAACAGAGAGGTTTTCCTAATTTTTATTAAGTCCAGGGGCTAAAACTGATTTTTAAATGAATTTACAGGAATTTTTGAAGGTCCAGGGGCTAGATCAGAAGTTTCCGGGGCTAGCTCGTGTTTTCCGAGATCCCCAGGGGGTAGCGCGTAAGATTCTCGGCCTTTATAATGAGGGGCCGACGTGGGCCGTTGGGTTTAAAACAGACGGCTCAGATTAGATTGCCGAAGCGGTACGCGTCGATTTAATTTCTACTGTGCGATTTAAAATAGACGGCCCTCAAGGGGCCACGTCGCCCTGGCCGGAGCCTGCCCGCGCGCGGGGCGGCGCGGAGCGGCGGCGGTGGCGATCTCACCGGCGCAGCCTCGTCTTTTGCCGCTACACGCTAGAACTCGCATCTTTTTGCATGGATCGGCTGCGGAGGGTTAGGGGATGCTCACTGAGGGGTTTTCTAGCACTCGGAGGCCCTAGAAGTCGGTCGGCGGCGAGCTTCAATGGCGATGGTCTTCGGTGCACGTCGAAGTGGCAGTTGGGGCGCAAGACACGTCGTTTCCTTCACCTGCAGGGCTCCCTGGCGGTGGTGGAACGTGATCAGCACGTTAGATCAGGAAATTTGAGCGAGGATCGAAGGAAATCGGCGGTAGAAGCTTCGGTTCTCACCGGAGAGAAAAATGGCCGATCAGGGAGGAAAATGGGTGGATTTCGGCGTTTAAATGGACGAGGGAGGGCGGCGGTCTGTTGAGATCACGCTGGGGCGTCCGGAACCTGAAATCGGGGCTGGTAGCGTGGGTTCCGGGGGTTGGTTTTGATCGGGCGAGAGAGAGAGAGAGAGAGTCCGGGGTCGGTTGGGTGCGCGGGGGAAGAAGATGACGGCGGGCCCCACACGTCAGAGAGAGGAAGACAGGGGGGCGCGGGTTGGGCTGGCTGGCGCAGGGTCTTGGGCTGGCTGGCGGGTTTCGGCCCACTGGCCGGTTTTGGTTTTCTTTTTCTTTTTCTTTTTCTTTTTTTCCTTTTCCTTTTTCTGGTTTGATTCAAATCTAAATTCCAGTTTGAATTTGAATTTCTGCACCACATGCAATACGTCCAAAAATTTTTAAATTCCCCTCTTTAGCAGGTTTTGGGGTGTTACAGCTCTACCCCCCTTAAAAAAATCTCGTCCTCGAGATTGGTGATTCTAGGAAAACAATTCTGGAAACTGTGCCTTAAACTCGTCTTCTCGCTCCCATGTGGCTTCCGATTCCGAGTGATGCTTCCACTGCACCTTGCACATCCGGATTCTTTTATTTCTTGTGAGGCGTTCCATTGTCTCCAAAATCTTGACCGGTTGCTCGGCATAAGAAAGATCCTCTCGTACATCCACCTCATTCATGGGTAACATTTCTTCGGGCGTTCTTAAACATTTCTTGAGATGTGACACATGGAATACATCGTGCACATCTGATAGGCGAGCCGTTAGTTCTAGCTGATATGCCACTTCGCCTTTCCTCTCCGAAATCGGAAAGGGTCCGATGTATCGCGGTGATAATTTCCCCTTCACCTTGAACCGACGAAGTCCTCGGATAGGGGACACCTTGAGATAGACATAGTCCCCCACGTTGAAAACGAGCTCTCTTCTCCGTACATCGGCATAGCTCTTTTGTCGGGTCTGTGCTATTCTCAAATTGTTGCGGATTTCCCTCACTTTCGCCTCGGCTTCTTGTACGGTTATGAACTTCACTCTTGTCACTAGGGTGAGTTAGTTCCACCGTTCTTTTCGAACAATGGATGATTCCTTTTTGTTTGGTCAACCAATCCATACCCAAAATAATATCTATCCCTTGTGAGTCTATCACTATGAGGTCTGCAGTAAATACTACCCCATTAATGTCTAGATTCACCTTGGGACACACTTGTCTTGTCCTTATTTCTCCCCCTGGAGAGTTCACTGCTAACATATGGTTCATCTGTGTTGTTGCTAGACCGTGCTTCTTAACAAACCCTTGAGCAATGAACGAGTGGGTAGCACCAGAATCGAACAATAGGGTTGCAATGTGTAAATTGGCAGGAAACTTACCAATTACCATGTCAGGTGCCTCTTGTGCTTCCTCCATGGTCACGTGGTTCACCCGTCCTCGCATCTCATTCTGCTGTTGTGGCTGCATGGGCTTCTTCTGTGGGCACTTATGGGCGTAGTGCCCCACTTCACCACAGTTGAAGCATTGTACCCCAACTTTAGGTGCCTGGCCTTTGTTGTCTTGGGGTTGGTTCGGTGGTCCTTGTCCTGCTGGTCGAGGTTGATATTTAGGGCGAGGCTGCTGTACAAACTGACGCTGCAGCTGTGCTGGTGTTGATGGAGGCCTGAAATTCGGGTTGTACCCTCTTGGTGCTGAGTAGGGTACCACATCACGGCTCGTCTGCCCTGCTGGTTGCTGCATCAGACGTGGACGTGTGTTGCTACCTGAGGCTTGGTGTGACCATCCCGCCTTCCTCTTGTTTTCATTTTCCAAGGCCTTCAGCTTCCTCTCCATGACAAATGCTCTGTCTACCATCTTTTGGAAGCTTTCATACTCGTTGGAGGACATTGCACATTGCATTTCCATAGTAAGTCCTTCCACAAAACAGTCTTGTTTTTGCTCATCAGTTTCGATGTCCCGTGGTGCATAATGGGATAGTTGGGTGAACTTGGTGAGGTATTCCCTCACAGTCATGTTGCCTTGCTGCAGTCCCAAGAACTCCTTTCTCTTGTTTTTGAGTTCACCCCTTGGTATATAGTGGTTGCGGAAACTGCGCTTGAACTCTTCCCAAGTGATGTTCTCGGGGTCATGATGGGCTGCCACGTAAGTGGTCCACCAATCAGCAGCAGGTCTGCAATTGGTGAGAGGCAAATAGCACCCTCTCATACCCTTGGCATTCTATGATCCTCATCTCACTCTCTATGGTCTTTAGCCAGTCATCTGCCTCCAGAGGTTCAGCAGCACTTGCAAACTTTGGGGGTTGAGTCCCCAGAAACTCACTCAACCTTGGTTGGCGTGGTGCAGCTTGTGGAGGTGGAGCTTGGTGCAAGTTGGCCACCACTTGAGTTAAACCCTGGATAAGCTGATTCTGATTTTCGAGCATTTGGTGGATAGGATCAGTTCCTTCACGGCGACCACCCCTGTCTTGCCCTCTAGAAAGATGAGGGTTGCCGGCCTCATCGTTGTTGTTGTTGGGGTTGGCATCACGACCCTTTCCTCTTCCAGCCATCTATCATGATCAACCAAATGTTAACTTAAAGCATTACGTATTAACTTCCCAAATTGATTGTTTAAACTTAAACTTTTGAGACCTTAATATTTAAACATTTTCTAAAGATTTCACATAGGTCTTTGGGCTTCACGTTTCACGCGAAAATAAAATGCACTATTGATTCATAAGGGTTCACACACCAAAGCAAAGCAACCTAAAGACGAGGTTGTGGACAAATGCCCATGGCTTCCACAACTCACGTCACACACCAAACATTAACACACAAATAAATAGGGTATTGACTCGATTACTTGATAACCTGCTGAAATAAGGGTAATGACTCTAAACAACTCGTATCACTGAGCTGGCTCTTCGGGGTCTTCCTCATTATTACAGCTGCCCTCTGATTCCGCTTTAGGTGGGGAAGCTGCTGGTGGAGAAGTGCGGTGACACTTGTTCGCCCGACGGTCTGGAGAGTCAGGAGTCCATGTGTCATTCACGGTGACACACAGTTCATTCCCATCTCCTCTTTCTCTCGCCCTCAGGCTGGTGCGAAGCAATGCCTCAGTCTCCTTCAGGATGTCACGAACATCCTGAAGCTCCTGCGGGCACTCCTGCAGTCGAGTGCTGAGCATAGCAGCATCCTCCAAGCACAGGTCCATGTGCTCATGAGAAGTCCCCTGCTGCACTGGCGGGTACATGTACTCCGCGGTGCCACTCTCACGCTGGAGGACATACATGTACTCAGTCCTGTCCAGGTGGCGACGGTTGATGTAACTCTGGCATGTTATGGCCTCCCAGGTGACATCCTTCTCAGCATCGGCCTGAGTCGCCCGACAAGCTGGAGAGCGGTGGATCTTGAGCAGCTGATTTTCATAGATAATCCTCATCTCTGAGCTCCATTCTTCCCGCTTCTCACCGATGGTCCTGGTGGAGCTGTAGTGTATGATCAGCTTGCGCACATTGCCGGCGGCGTGGAGCATACGCTGAAGACGGCGCAACAAGCCTCCTGCTACCAACCCGTAGGAGTGGTACGTCACAGGACGGTTCTCCTCTCTCAAGGCAAGGGCAACTACAGGAACTCTCCCTCCGGTGGACTTGTGGGCGGTGCGGATCATGCGAACCATCTAAAACATAAAGCATTTAAAATTAAGTTAGATAAGAGTTAAACAAAAATTGTATTTTGAATAAAAATTGGGGCAAGATGAATAAAGTGACCCCATTAGATAACACTTTCAACCCACACCTTTGTAAAATAGTTTTTAAGAAAATAGGGTCCTTAAATACGTCCATTTCTACCTTGGTCCATGTTCCTACGGTCAACTTTGGCTCTGATACCACTTCTGTCACACCCGGTTTCTCCGAAGAACAACCGAGTGAATATCACATGTATGGCAGGATCATCTTCTCATACATGTGACGACAAATAGTGAAGCATCATCATATTACAAGCTAGGTGTTCGAATATAAATAAGTCTTACATAGCATACGTCTCGATGGACGATAATAAGTTCATAACATGTAAATAAAACAGCAGCGGAATATAAATCTTGTGGGCTCCGTCACAGGCATTGCCCGGAGGACTCCGTGAACCTAGAATCCTTCTTCGGGACCAATGTCTTGGTTATTGAACACGACATCATCCCCTTGACCTGAGCAGCAATTTAAACCAACAGAAAAGCAAGTTTGAGTACCGTTGGTACTCAGCAAGTATGGGAAAGTTATGTCATGCATGGCTAGAGCAAGGAGAGGTTGAACTCATGGTTAAAGCACTACGCAATTAATAACTATCATCTTAGCTTATTAAGCACCTACATTACTACACAGGTGAAATGGTCCCAATCTCCCAACCCATCATCAAAATCAAGTAACCATATCATCGTTTCCAATGTTAAGCTCCCCGCTCAACATTCTCAACTTCCAAATTCATCATCCTCTAATCATGAACAAGTCCAAGCCGCTCTTGACCATGAGCACGGCTGTCATGACAGTTTTGACTCTGTAGAGTTTGCACCACTATACCCACATGTAGTGATTTCATCCCCCGTTGCCGGGTGGACTAAAAGAACCTCCATTATTCCAGTGGCCACGAATCACATTCACACTTCCCAGGTGTGTAGCCAGGAGATCACTACGAAGCCTTTACAAAGGGATTCCCGACGAGCGTGGGCCCATTGAGGTTTCACCCCTAACAGCATACAAGAGGCTCCAACCCCGCTGCAGTGGCCCCCTCTTGAGCCTTGCGGTTCATATGGTAGTCCAGCTGACACCTATTCCCCGCACCATCCAAAACACCCATACTACGCTGGGGTTACACCTAATTAATTGGCCAAGCTGCCCCATCTCAGCATGTGGTTGCACGGTAAAGCCAGGTTACATGCTCCATGAACCGGTCCTTAGGATCCAGGCAAGTACTAAACACAAACCTGAGTCTCATGCACACATCACCAACCAAATCTTCCAACTTGCCTCGATCCCTACCTCTACATAACTCATAATATCTCATTCAAGAGTAAGGTAAATACGTTGATGATCTCATATCCCACTTATCCCATTCTAAGCATGGCTAAGCATAAGTAATATGAATGAATGACATAGTAAAATAAATCCCAACCCAAGCTAAAAGGAAACAAGATAATGCAATTCTAGGGAAACTTCCTAGCATGGGTATCATATTCCAAATTGACAATGCAAATTAATTCTAACTACACATCCTAGTATAGGGTCAAAGTGGTCAAGGACACTTGCCTTCTTCCTGCTGCTCTCGGAATGGAAAGTCTTGGTCTTGGAAGGGGAGAACTTGATCTGGGGCAGGTTCTACTCATGCCAATACACATAGCAAAAGAAAACAACAATCCAAAAGCCATAGTTCACACTTTCACTCATGCAAACCACACACACATACATATGGGAGTCATTCACATTTCTAAGTGTTGTGGTTACCCTAGATGTGTTGATTTTTGGCCTACATGCACTTTTAAGCATATGTATATTATTTCTAATCTTTTGTATTCAGATTTCTATTTGCACACTATATATGAATTTCCAATTTGAACAAATTCTTTATATTCAATTAATACACTTTTTAGCCACAAGTGTGTATGAAAAAAATTCCTACTTCAAATAGGTTTTCAGATCTTCTACCAAATCCTAAACTGAAGTTTTTGGATTTGGAGACCTCATTTATCATTTTCTAATTATGCATACCTATTTTCCTATATTTTCTATGCCTAAAAGTGAATTTTAATATTAAAATAGTAAGACATATCATCTAAACAGAATAGGTTCTAATCTAAAATATTAAATAATATATTTTTGAACTTCTTCTCTGATATGAACCAATTTAAATTTATTTTATCAGTTTTCAGAATTATTTCCTAGGTTAAAAATGTGTTTCTAGAACTAATAAATATGAGCAATACTTAGGCAGATCTCACTTCAGCCTAAAATAAATTTTTAACTCATTCTAAAGGTTTTCCATGTGCTAGGATAGTTTAAATTTGTATTTGCACATGTGTTTATATTACCTTTTGAATTTAAATTCTACTCCTATGTTCAAATTTTTGAATTTAATATCTTGTAGGGTCTAAAAGGCAAATCCACCCTACAACAGGGTTTAATTTACTATTTCCTAAATTTTCAGGGGCCTAATTACACATAACAGAGAGGTTTTCCTAATTTTTATTAAGTCCAGGGGCTAAAACTGATTTTTAAATGAATTTACAGGAATTTCTGAAGGTCCAAGGGCTAGATCAGAATTTTCCGGGGCTAGCTCGTGTTTTCCGAGGTCCCTAGGGGCTAGCGCGTAAGATTCCCGGCCTTTATAATGCGGGGCCGACGTGGGCCGTTGGATTTAAAACAGACGGCTCAGATTAGATTGCCGAAGCGGTACGCGTTGATTTAATTTCTACCGTGCGATTTAAAATAGACGGCTCTCAAGGGGCCACGTCGCCCTGGCCGGAGCCAGCCCGCCCGCGCGGCGGCGGGGGTGGCGATCTCGCCGGTGCAGCCTCGGCTTTTGCCGCTAGACGCTAGAACTCGCATCTTTTTGCACGGATTGGCTGCGGAGGGTTAGGGGATGCTCACCGAGGGGTTTTCCAGCACTCGGAGGACCTGAAAGTCGGTTGGTGGCGAGCTTCAATGGCGATAGTCTTTGGTGCACGTCGAAGTGGCAGTTGGGGCGCAAGACACGTCGTTTCCTTCACCTGCAGGGCTCCCCGGCGGCGGTGGAACGTGATCAGCACGTTAGATCAGGAAATTTGAGCGAGGATCGAAGGAAATCGGCGGTAGAAGCTTCGGTTCTCACCGGAGAGAAAAATGGCCGATCAGGGAGGAAAAATTGCAATTTCATCACAACATACTCTCTCTCATGTTTTACACGTTGACTCCTTGGATTATAATATTTTGTCCATATCTCAATTATGTGACAAGGGTTATAATTTTTTATTCACTAATGAGGGTGTGACTGTCTCTAGGAGTGATAACTCAATTGCATTCAAGGGTGTGTTAAACGGAAAACTTTATCTTGTTGACTTCAACAATGATAAAGCCGAACTTGACACATGCTTGATTGCAAAGAAAAACATGGGTTGGCTGTGGCATAGATGGCTAGCACATGTTGGTATGAGGAATCTTCAAAAACTCCTTAAAGGCGATCACATCCGAGGTTTAAAGGATGTTGTTTTTGAGAAAGACAGGCCTTGTAAATGTAAGGGCCTCAGTTTTGGCACACATTTGAAGTGTTCATCACCACACCACACACCTCATTTGAGGAAAGATGATGAACACAAATGAAGAGCATGTAACCACCATCAACATGCTCATTAGAGAACAAACTCACATATTGCAAAAGTGGTATTTCCCACATGTGATATAGGTGGGCTGGACTTATGAAAACTCCTACACATTGCTAAGGATGTCCATGCCAAGTTTCACCCAAATTCAAAACCTTTTTGAGGTCATTTTGGGTATAGATAGAAAGAGGGCAGTTTGAAACCACATTCAAATTCAAACTGTTTTTGTCCCATGAATTTAAAAGTGGGAGGCATATTCTTATTCAGCACATTTTTGTGAGCTCACACACCAATTTTCACTCCATTTGGAGTTGATATTGACATGAGCTAAGTGGGACGAATTCAAACTTTATTTGAATTCAAAACTGAACTTGTGCTGAAATTCACTCAAACCGAACCCAATTTGAATTCTATTCAATTCAAATGGCTCAGGGGTGAATAATTTGAATCACCAGGGGTATTACGGGGCTCACTGTTTACAACAGTGATTAGGAGTAAATTTCAGAGGTTAAAACCCTGGGTGGGACCCACATGTCATAGAGGGAAGAAGGAGAAACTTGCACCCAAAGTCAGAGTCTCGGTGGGAAAGTCCGCCGAGCAGCTGTCGGCTGTGCCACCGAGCAGATACCGGCGCCACCAGCTGCTTCCCTCTCCGCGCGTTGGCGCCCAGGGCGGCTGGCTCGCGCCCCCACGCGACCGGCACCGCCTCAGCCGAGCAGGAGTCGGCCGGCTTTATCTTCTCGCGGGCAAACCCGAGCAGCGGCATTGTTTCTCGCTGCAGCTCTCTGCTCAATCGGGAAAACCAGCAAAACCATCTCCTCCTTCGTCCCTGAGCTTCTAGACAGCCACCTGAGCTCGCACTCCACCTCTCCAACGCCAGAAACCTCGAGCTCCGACCTCCTTTGCCCAAAGACGATCGCCACCGCGGCGACCTAGCCTCAGCCGAGAGTCAGGCGCCCATGGGCAGCGTTGCACAGGCGTTTTCACGGTCCAGCGAGAGAGGCAACAGGAGCGCGCGACCACCGTGCTGCTCTCCTCCAAGTTTGGAAGCCAACCGTGAAGAATCCGCAGAGAATTTCCAGTTTTTGCTCTGGCGACTGTAAACCGAGCTTCCGGTACGGTTTCTTTAAATTCTCACTCTATGATCTTTCGGAGGTCATCAAATCTTGCACATAGACGCTGGACTAGCCGGCGATCAAGTTCTTTTCTGCATCCATAGCGTGAAACTGTCTAGGAGTGACGAATTTCGAGCTCGATCGAGGGCGGTCATGGTGGGCGCGATCGGTCACTCGGTGCCGACCGACTTGCCGCCATCCCTGAACCCTTTTTGACACCTTGTCGAGCTTCCTAGAGGTACACTGATGCTGTAGGGCCGTTTGTTCGAGGTGTTGGCGGGTTTAGAAACCACGGTCGACGGTGTCGAACCTCAACCGAGGCCGCGGCACGTCGCCGAGCTACTTCCGGTCACCCCCAGCCCGACCTGTCACCCCCGACGTGTTCCTCGACGTCGACAACCCCCTGGCGGCGAGTTTCAGACCATGGGAGGTCCGGCAGCGGCGAGCCGGCGAGCCCCGAGTCTGCTCCGGCGAGGTCGGCGGCGCGGGCGCGAGAGAACGGCGGGAGGAAGACGAAGCCGGCTGGCCCATGTGTCTGTGGCTGAAGAATTTAAATCGAGATCGGTTGTGGCCAGGGATCGGTTGTGCTGGCGCGCAAATACCCTGTGAGCTCCGGTGTGCCGGACACCTCCGTGCTCGACACGTGTGGTATCCCCGGTGTGCCGGACACCTCCGCGCTCGACACGTGTCCCCGCGGGCCCCGAGAGTTTAAACTTTTCCCCCGATTTTCAGAATTCATCCAAACTTCAAATCCTCATAACTTTGGCTAGAGAGCTCCAAATCGGGTGAACCAAATTTTGTTGGATTCAGCTCTCTGAGCACTTTCCAGCAATACCAAATTCAGCTCATGAAAGAGAATAGTTTTCCAGAATTAAATCCCTAAACTTTAAACTGTTGGGAATTTTATCTGGAGAACTACTTTATGAAAAATTCTGAAATTTGGCTGAAAGGTTCATTGGAAAATCCCTGAATCCCAGTAAAAATTTTAGACTCGTCCATGTTCATTTAGTTACCCTAATTGGGTGATTAAGGGAACTGCCAAGAGAAAATAGAAAGATGTACAGAAACATTTTTCAGATTTTCTCCAATCTTAATTAGGACATAACTTTCTGTAGAATTCTTCAAATGACATGAAACCAACTCCATTAGAACCGTCCTAAATTCTAGTTTCCAGAAAGTAATGGTTGGAGCCATGAAAACCCCTGGAATTATTCAGAGGCTCAAATATTGACCAAACGGGCTTTTATTGTACAACGTTCAGATGAACTTTGTTTCAAATAAAACTTGGTCACAACTCTGGTTAGGACCCTACCAATCCACCATAAAAATTTCAGAACCAAAGGGGAGGGCTAACTAGAGTTATTAGCAAATAAGTATTCAAGTTTACACATTGCATTTAAATTTACATGTAGTATTGTATTAAAAGTGTAGTCACTGAAGAAGACACTCCGGAAGTGCTGGACTTCCTTCTTCCGGATGAAGACTTAACCCCTGACCAGCAGCAACAAGGCAAGCCCCGGTTTGCATTAACCTTTTTATAAGTTTTTCCTTTGTTTACATGTGTCATATGAAGTATGATTGTGCATTAGGTGTAGGATGAATGGAACCCCACTTGCATAACCAAAGGTTCCTAAAAGAGTGAGGGTAGTGTCTGAGACCTCGAGTAGAAAGGCTATGCTTAAAGATTCATAGGGCTTCGGTACAAGTCGAGTAGTTGGAATCTACTCGCGAGATAGGCTTGGGACACACGGGTTCGGTTGAGTGATGTGAGATCACATTAGTAATGAAAATGAGACTGGGCAGGGGCTAGGGCGCAGCAAGAGGGAGTCTTGTGTGCGCAGCCCTGTCCGTGTCGATTGAGGACCGAGCCGTGTGCGGCCCACGCTGATCAAGTTTGAACGTACCGAAGGCATATCAAATATATGGGCCCCGATAAACCGATGTAGCCTAAACCTCCGGGCGTCGAGGCATAACGCACCGATTTATAGGTGTAGGCTGAGGGCAGCAAGGTGGAAATCTGCCAACGGGCATAGAGAGATGCTCCGTGTGGGGAACCTCCTGCTCGTTTCGGTGCGACTGGTTCGACGTTTGGGCTGTTGGGTGAAAGGTTGTCCCGTACGACATCGAGTGAGCGTGCTGTGCAGCTCCGTGGGTGGGCGTACGTGACGTGCTCTTTGGGTTTCCCTGCAGGTGTATATCGAGTCGATTCGCCGTCCCTCGCGGTGAAGAGTACCACTTGGTCACTGAGTCGTGACGTAGATTAATGGATGAAACCTGTTGATTCAATATTGCTGGTTGATATAATTGTATTGCTACATGTGTGCCACCAAATACTGCTTACTAAATTTCAGATTTCATGAACTGTTAACTTGTTGCTAAAAGATGAACTAAGGATGAACTTGTAGGCGTGTCCTTTTGCTGAAATGTTACTATCCTATGTCCATTGTACCCCTCATGTAGAGTTTCATGCTTAGGTGAGTAGGTTAAGCCTTGCTGAGCCTTCGTGCTCACGGTTGCTGCTTAAGTGTTTTTCAGGTGAGGAGCCACCCACGGACTCGGAGTACGAGTCCACCGGTGAGGGTTACCCTCCGTCGGGGACCACGGCTGAGTGGGAGCCTTACACGCCGCGCTGAGCTGAGGAGTGCAGCTAGTGTGGGTTGCCCTAGGGCTGGGCAACCACTTTTGCTAGATAGGCGGGCGTGAGTTGTATAAAAAAAACTTCTGCTGTGTAATAAAGACCCTAGTTTGTAACTGAGAAGTGTACTACTTTGTACATTCAGTTTGTTTTTCCCATGTAATATAATGTGTTCTTATGATGTGTGCTGTCGGGTGTCGCATCGCGTGGCACCACCCTCTGCGATCCTGGATGAGCGGATTCCGGTCTGCCGCAGCCTGGTATCAGAGCTGCAGTGGGGATAGCACAGTACTTAAGGACTGCATTATGGGAAAAACTTAGGTATACGGTGAGGAATCGGTAGTTGCCCAAGTAAGGACTATATTAGCATAGTTACTTAAAGTGGCAAAGACTAACTTATGTGTTATAATTCTGAATTTCAATTATTGTAACGATGCACCTACGCTCTGGTAAGTATGGTAAGGAACGCCACCGAAAGCGGTTCAATTTCGGTTAGCTCCCCCTGACGAGGAACGTGGTTCAAGGATTGATCTCACAGCTTATTGTGAGACGTCAATATGAACCTCTTGAACTCTTCATGTTCCTGAGTTCATATGAAACGCTGATCCCTAGCGTGCATTAGGCAAGTAAGTGGAGACCCCATCGCGTGGTCAGTAACGCGAGAGTGTGTTCGTCTGGAAATAGCCCAGGAGGACATACGCAGCGCTTGCCATCGGCGTGCCCTGCAGGGCAGTAGGTGGTATCTGTTGGGTTGATAACATTCCCAACCGTGACGATCCGTTCATGACATACTCGGGTTCCCCGTCGTGTGGTGTTGAAACACGATCACGTACCTTGAGACGTGACCTAACTCAAGGACGGCCGTATGGCAATGATACGGGCGTTTGTATTTACTTTTAAATATGGAACTGCCTGAAATGAACAACCTTTGAGTGCACCATCATTGTGTGGTCTTCTGCATGTACTAACCACGTATGTATCCGTGTAGAAAATGTGTGCGAGGGACCGTTTAGTGCCACACTTGAGACGTATATGCCGGTATGATCCGGTTAGGATTTTCTTTGGTGAGGAACGTAGTACCAAGATATTGTAGGCATATGCATGAAAATATTGAGAACAAGGAACTAGAATCATTAGGTTCAACAATTAAGACCCTGGTTGGGTATAAGAATGGGATAGTGGACCAGGATAGCTAAAGGGATGAAAAACAGAGTGCTCTGTTTTGGGCAGCACGTTTGCTGATCTTCAACAGGGCATAACTCACCGGTCTTTTAGCCCAGAGAGGTGTGCTATATAGCTCTGGAAAGTTATTTAAGTACTCTACAACTTTGTTGTAGACTTCCAGAGCTGAAACTCACCTTAAGATCGCTAAAATCTCAGAGGAATGTGAACTGTCCAGAACCAGGACAGAGTAGAACATTCTCTGAACTGTTTTGTTTTTCAATGATAACTCCCAGTAGAAAAACCCAAAAATTTCATATGATACCTCCTTAGAAAGAGTAGAAGATGTGTGATATCTTTGCAATTCAAATTTTCTGAAGTTTCAGCACAGATTTCAGTGGAAACTCGAATGGAAAACAGCAACTTCCAAGGAAGGTGCTGTTAAAAATTCTTCCAGAAATTCAGCTGACTTTGAATTACCATAACTTTTTAACCAAGGCTGATCTGGGGGCAATTGAATACTCGTTGGAAAGATACTGAAGTTAACTTTAACTTTGGTATTCAACTTGAGTCATGAAAATGCCCAGAACCAGATCAAAACTTGGAATACGTATAAACTGGTCATTCTGACAGAAGAATGACAGTTGAACTCATTGGAGAGGGTGTTGTGCCCTAAGGGTGGTATACGTGATGACAACGCGATTGTCGAAGTGTTCGGTCGACACTTCCCCCGGGCCTGCACTGGGCAGCCCGTGGAGGTTCTTTTTTCGGTGGGGCTAGTCCCTTGCGGAGAGCTTGCGCGGATGGACGAGTTAGTAAGAGCTTGACGCGGTGAGTTTTACGTGGTTCAGGCCGCCGGAGCGTAAAACCCTACGTCCACTGTGAGCTATGGAGCTCGCTGTATTGCTTGCTGCTCAGGGCCGGAGTCCTGAGCCTGGGGTGAGTTACAGCTTGGGAGTGTATGGCTAGCGTATGAGTTGCAGAGTGCGAACCCTTGCTATCGTCGCCTACCCGAGCCTTTTATAGTCCAAGACTCGGGCAGCTTACAAAGGGGGGCCGGGACCCAACAGGTGGTCCCGGGAAGATTGTCTATTATCTACCGTATCTGCAGTTACGCCGGTAGTTGTCTCTGGTCGAAGGCTTCTGAGTCTCCCTCTTGCCGCCCTGCCCATGCCGCATGATAGTCGTAGTGGATGATGACGGCGCAGGCGGCATGGGATGTCTTGTCGCGGTGTTTATTGGCTGGCAGGTTCTGACACCGCGCGCCAGTCTGTGATGCGACTGGGCGCAACGGCACCTGACAGAGGCGTGCTCCGCGTCTCCGCGTCTTGGGAAGGCGCGGGCCTTGAATACCTTGTACGGGCAAGGTATGGGGCGTCTTTATGCCCGCTGCCTATCTCTCGGGGGCAGGCAGCGCCGTTCTTCTGGCCACGTGGCGGGCCCGGAGCCCTTCTCTAAGGAGGGGGAGGTCCGGCCCCACCGGACGCGTGGCACCTTCGGACCTCTCTCCCGTGGAGGGGGAGGTCCCGATTCTGTATGCCACATGGCGGGCCCGGAGCTCTCCTCTGAGGAGAGGGAGGTCCGGCCCCGCCAGACGCGTGGCGCCTTCGGACCTCTCTCCCGCGGAGGGGGAGGTCCGGCTTCTGTATGCCACGTGGCGGGCCCGGAGCTCTCCTCTGAGGAGAGGGAGGTCCGGCCCGCCGGTCACGTGGCGCCTTCGGAGCTCTCCCTGCGGAGAAGGGCGAGTTCCTTAGGCATTTTCCCCTGTGCGCGGGGGTACCCCATATCTCAGGTACCGACAGTAGCCCCCGGGCCCATCTCGGGGGAGGTAGCGAGCCCGAGGTGGGACCTCCGTCTCTTCCGATCCGCGCACTTTCTCTAAGTCCCGAATTGGCAGCTGCCGAGCACGAACGGCCGCGGGATCGTGGGAGCGTGCGCTCACTTGATGGTTGCTTTTACTGCGGCGGTTCCCAAGACTGCCACTTCTGCAAGTTGCGGCGCTTTCTTCGGGAACCGCCGAAGTGCCTTGCCGGCTCATCTTCTCAGGAGACTGACTCCTTGACCAACCGCTTCAGTTGGGCGGCTTGGGTCCACCCGTCATCAGCACTGGGTCTAGGAGCCGAAGCGGTTGCCGATGCGGTGTATTCGAAGAGTTCCGAATCGCTTGGAATTACACCCGGGAAGTTTTTAGAGGGGATCTTACCCACATTGCGGCTTCCCTTCGCACTTCTCTGCGTTTCTTCTCGGACTCTTGTGCTTTTGCTCTCTTGCCCTTGAGTTCTCCCTCGCCATGGCCTCCAACCCGCCACCAGAGAAGAAGCGCGCTCGATCTCCTCCAGCGGCGGCGTCTGTGCCAAGTCGGGAATCTGGATTGCCTGGCACTCCCTCCGGTGGCGACTCGAAGAGGCCCCGGGCTGATGCGTTGAGGGAAGCTTCTGGGGCGTCCTCTGTTCTGCCAGTTCAAGCAACTGCGGAGCGGCCGTCAGTGACGGTAGCAGGCTCTGGGAGTCCTACCCCGGCTCGGAAGTCGGGGTTCAGAGCCCGCTGGAGTGTCCACGCTTCCCGGCCATCCCCGACTTGCGGGGAGTCTGTGCCGTTGCGCTCGGAGCCAGGGACAACTGCCGCGGCCCCCAGGACAGCGCGAACTTCTCCTGTTCCGGTGTGCCTGGACTCCGCAGCGGCGTCGTCTCTTCCTGCCGAGACAGCCACCGCGGCCCCCAAGCCAGCGCAGGTCGACCCTGCACCAGGTGGCCCGGCCTTTACTCCAGCGCCGCCTTCCCCGGCTCGCCCCTCTCCACAGGTCAAGGAGCCAGAAGCTGAAGAGAGCCCGGCAGGTCCGGCTGCCAGAACCTCGGAGCCAGCCTCTTCTGACTGGCGTCTCGTGTCGGTTGCTGGTGTGTCGACTCCTCTTGAGGACGAGGTAATGGAGGAGGTCGGGGGGACTGCCCCGGCCTCTGTTGCTCCATTGCCCCTGGCAGATGCCTTCGCGCTTGCCGAGACGAGCGTCCAGCAGGTCTTGGCTGCACTAGGTCGCGAGCGGGAGGAGTATACGGTTGAACAGGATCGCCTCCTCACCTGGGGGAACCTTTTGCGGGAGAGGACCGCGAAGGTTAAGAGCGAGCTCGACTCCAGGCGGGAGTTGCTCGACTTCAGGGAAGTGCTCCTCGACCGGCTGAAGCGGGCTGTCGACCGCATGGAAGCCGAATCGCGGCGGATCAACAGGGAGGCCCTGGAGGCACACCCCGGGCCGAGGAGAGCCTCTCCGCCGCTGTGGAGATACGGCAGCAGTTGGAGCACCGTAAACTCGCCGTTGAGGAACGGGAGCGTTCCACGGCAGCTGAGGCGGAGAGGGTCGCCGCGCAGCTGGCGGCGGGCGAGGATGACCTTCGAGCTCGGAACAAGGAGTTGGAGATTCTGAAGGCAGACCTCGACTTGAGGGAGGAACAGGTCTCCCGTGAACGCCGGGCGGTTTTGGACCGGAGTTGGCCGCCGACTTCAAGGCTGCTGAGTTGGAGCGGCTCGCCAAGTCTCTCCATCTTCGGGAGAGCTCCCTGGCGGCCAAGGAGAAGGAATTCTCCGAGAGGAACCTGGAGGCCCTGCAGGCGGCCCGCCGCGAGGTGGAGGAACTCTCGGCCTTGCGGTCCTCCGAGGCTCTTGCGGTCTCGAGCTTCGTGGATCGAGCGGGGTCCGCCCTGATCCCTCTTGGCTTCAGTCCAGTGAGGGCCGCGGCTCCTGCGTTGAAGGTGGCGGAGGTGATCCCCGCGCTGGAGTCGATCGGCGCCAAGCTGGACAGGCTAGACTCGGTGGTCGCCAGCGAGCTTGAGGCCGAGGGACGCGGCCTAGCCTTAGAGGTCGCCTCACATGTGCTGGCATGCTTCTAGAGCCGCGACCCCTCTTTCTCGCTAGAACCAGCGAGAGAGGGCCCAGCCGCGGAGCGGAAGGAAGCTGCCAGGGCTGAAGTCGAGGATGTGGCCGCCCTTGTAGCCGCAAGGTTCCGGCGGGAGCCGGGAGGTCCTTAGGACTTGTTTATCCCTTTTTATCGAGTCTGTAGTCCAGCTCATGGAGCCTCGCTTAGTTTGACTCTTTTAGATATTTGTGTTTGTGATGCTTTTTCTCTCCTTCTTGGCTTTGCTTGACTGAGTTCTTAGCTCCGCAAGGTACTCAGAGGCCATCTCCAATCTCGGAGCTCTGCATAGACACCTTCCCCGGGTCCTAACCGTGTTAGGGGCCCCCGGGGGTCTCCGGATCTCGCCCTATGGGGAGCTCCAAATCTGCCTGCCACGTGGCGGGTCCAGAGCCCCTCCTTAGGTGGCGGGAGCTCTGGCCATGCTGGACACGTAGGGCTTTCGGAGCCCTCCCACCGGGGGGGAGGTCCGGTTTCCGCCTGCCACATGGCGAGCCCGGAGCCCTCCTCAGGGGAGGCGAGAGCTCCGGGCCCGCTGGACACGTGGGGCCCTCAGGCCCCGCCCCTGCTGAAGGGGCAGGACCCGGTCCTTCCAGTCCCAGGACGGAGTAGTTGATAGCTCCCCCCCCCCCCCCGCTTCATGCAGTCCCTGTTGCCGTAACCTAGAGGTCCTGCACACAGGCAGAGGAAACGTAATTCTCCTTGGGGGGTCTCCCCTCCCGTCTCCTAGTCTTATTCGTCTTATGATCCTGATCCGTTATACGGGGCTTGGGCAATTCTGTGCTCGAGGCACCGGAGCTCCGGCTCCCTCCGAGGTCCGGGTACGGTCGTCCGATCCCTAGTACCGGGCCATGCGCTGGGGAAGTAGAGTGCACGTGCTTTGGGTTCATGACCAGGCAAAGCGGTTGTACTCTCCTGTACCTCCGGGGGGCAGGATGCGCATGCTTTGGGCTCATGGCCTGCTAAGCTGGATACGCACCCTGGACCCCCCATGCACAACGCAGGCCTTTCCTGGAGGTGACCAACTGGCACCGCAACACCTGACTGGGGGAGGCCCGAGAGACTCACTCGGCCATCGGCAGGTGCCTCAAGCGCAGCCGCCTTCGGTAGGATAGCGAATGCCGACTATGGATGAGCGCAGGAGAGGGGGAACTAGATGTACGATGAACATACATAGGTAGTGCGATCATAAAAATTAATGCATAATTTAAATGAGCACATGAGAGAGAGCTAAGTAGAACAGGTTTCTGTATTTATGCCCATAGGTGGAATTCTGGCTGTACATGGAGGCAATATTCCGGCTCGTCTGCAAGGGAAGCAAGACTCTACGCGCTTAGGGTCGGAACCAGGCTAAACTGGACGTAGTCCTGTACCGTCCCTTGAGACTTAGCTGCCCCAAGCTCTGTTCCTAAATTCTATGGGATCCATTACAGAAGGGAATAACCCTGTTCTACTGATGCTCGGGAAGTAGGACTTACAGTGTTGCTTCATGGCAAGGATTTTTGGGAACGGATCCCACACTCGGTTGAAAGGCATGTGTACCTGGGGCGGCAGCTTTCATGATTCGGAAGGGACCTTCCCTGCTGGGGGAGAGCTTATGGGTCCTTCTTGGAATAGAGCGTGCCGCGACACCAGGTTGCCCTCCTGCAGGTCCCCGATGCGTTCGGTTCTTTGGCGGTAGTGCTTAGAGCATCAGCCGAGACCGCGTGTTGTGGGGTGTTACCTGCAGCCGAGTCTCGTCGACGAGGTTGTCATCTTCGCGCTGGATCGGGTCCTGCGCGGCTTCTCCTGGGGGCCCCCGGGGAGTTCTCCCCTTCTGGCTAAGGCCTTCAAGGGGTAGGTGGACCCGGGCTCGTCTTGGATGACCCAAGGCGTCTTCCCCTTCTGGCAAGGCCTTCAAGCGGTTGACAGATCCTGGTTGGCCCCCGGGAGGTATGTCCGAGGCACGGAGGCGTGCCGCAGTTGGCTACCGCCCTGGCCCATCACCGTCGGAGCTGGAGTCCTCACCGTTATGCACTGTCTTTATGACACGCTGAGGCTCCTGGAACCCCACCTGATGGGCGGCGGTGACTGGGGCATCGACCTTCTGTTTGCCATCCCTCTGAGGATAGGGCGGTGCTTCAGCTCTCTGCTGTCTTCCTTTGCGGAAGCGCTCTGCGAGCCTCTGGATATCCCAGCACTCGGCAGCAGTATGGTTGCCGGCGCCATGCACGGGGCATAGCCCGCCCTGGTCACTATCTGGGGCCGGTGACTGCCGCTGCCTTTTGTCGGGGCGTGGCCCCCGAGCTCCACTAGCCGTCGCTGCTGCGGCGACGGGAGCCGTGAACGATGACTTCATCTTGCCACTCCCCCGGTTCTTGGCCTTCTTGCCACCCCCATAGGCAGCAGCGCCGGACCCGGGTTATCCACCTGGCTCAGAGGTCGGCAGAGAGTACCAGTTCCGCCCTTCATCTGCTTTGGCGCATTTGTCCGCCAGGCTGAAGAGCTCAGAGACGTCGCGGACCTCTCTGGTCGCGAGCTTCTCAAGCATTTTCTCGTCCCGGACACCCTGTCGGAACGCCACCACCACAGAAGCACTTTGGATATGCGGGATGGTGTTGCGTACCTGGGAGAACCGCTGGATGAAAGAGCGCAGCGACTCCCCAGGTTGTTGCTTGACGGCGTGGAGGTCAAGCTACGTGCCGGGACGGGTGTAGGAGCTGCCGAAGTTGGCGACGAACTGCCGGCAGAGCTCTCCCCAGGAAGTTATGGACCCCTGAGGTAGATTCATGAGCCAAGACCGAGCTGGGCCAGTCAAGGCGACGGGGAAGTAGTTGGCCATGACAGCCTCATCCCCCCCTGCGGCGAGTACGGCGGTGGAGTAGATCTGGAGGAACTCCGCCGGGTTGACGCTACCGTCATAATTCTCAGGCAGGTGCGGGCGAAACTTGTGTGGCCACCTCGGGAAGCGAAGGTGGGGTGCAAGAGCTGCACATCCTGCTCCTGCTGCCGCAGGTATTGGCACTGCGAACGCTTGGTTCACACTTGGCACCGTGTATCCCGGCATGGGCAAGGCTGCACCATAGACCGGGGGCGCTGCTTGCGGCGCATACGGTTGGGGCATATGCTGCGCGCATATGCCTGAGGCAGGACTCGCGTGGCGAAGACCTGCCCTCCAGGTTGCGTCGAGGCCGACGACATGCTGTCGCCAGCCTTATGGTTGCGATGCCTTTCTCGACGTCGCTCGAGGTACACCCGGGCATCCTGGCCCAAGTGGCACCGTTCCAGCTCCCTTCTCAGGTCCGTCGACGGGAGGCTGGAGGAGCTGGAATCCGCCGTTTGCCCGTCAACCGTGGGCGTGCGCGTCAGCGACACAGCCGGTTGCCCAGGGCGCCGTCCTCGCCGAAACCGAGGGTTCGCGGCGGCGACGACGAGGCGGTCCACCTCGCGGACCCATTGCTGGGTCGCTGAATGGGGCGCATCCCCAGCAGGTGGGTTGCGCAGCAGTGCTCTTGCTGCCGCTAGCGCACCCCCATGGTGTACGCTCAGCGCTGCAGAAGATCTCACACTGGTCGGAGCCTGCATCACCGGGGTCGGCGTTGCCGGAGTCGGCTGTTGGCTACCAGCTTGTGCCGACACACTCCGTCCTGAGTGTGTCGACATGAACTCCCCGCTGGTCACGGTTCGCCGTGAACGCGGGGGAGGAGAGTTTGCCGCTGAAGAAAGCTTGGTCATCTTCGTCGTCGGAAACTCGTCGCGCTAGGAGAAAAGCCCCCTACCTGGCGCGCCAAATGTCGAAGTGTTCGGTCGACACTTCCCCCGGGCCTGCACTGGGCAGCCCGCGGAGGTTCTTTTTTCGGTGGGGCTAGTCCCTTGCGGAGAGCTTGCGCGGATGGACGAGTTAGTAAGAGCTTGACGCGGTGAGTTTTACGTGGTTCAGGCCGCCGGAGCATAAAACCCTACGTCCACGGCGAGCTATGGAGCTCGCTGTATTGCTTGCTGCTCAGGGCCGGAGTCCTGAGCCTGGGGGTGAGTTACAGCTTGGGAGTGTATGGCTAGCATATGAGTTGCAGAGTGCGAACCCTTGCTATCGTCGCCTACCTGAGCCTTTTATAGTCCAAGACTCGGGCAGCTTACAAGGGGGGGCCAGGACCCGACAGGTGGTCCCGGGAAGATTGTCTATTATCTACCGTATCTGCAGTTACGCCGGTAGTTGTCTCTGGTCGAAGGCTTCTGAGTCTTCCTCTTGCCGCCCTGCCCATGCCGCATGCTAGTCGTAGTGGATGATGACGGCGCAGGCGGCATGGGATGTCTTGTCGTGGTGTTTATTGGCTGGCAGGTTCTGACACCGCGCGCCAGTCTGTGATGCGACTGGGCGCAACGGCACCTGACAGAGGCGTGCTCCGCGTCTCCGCGTCTTGGGAAGGCGCGGGCCTTGAATACCTTGTATGGGCAAGGTATAGGGCGTCTTTACGCCCGTTGCCTATCTCTCGGGGGCAGGCAGCGCCGTTCTTCTGGCCACGTGGCGGGCTCGGAGCCCTTCTCTGAGGAGGGGGAGGTCCGGCCCCGCCGGACGCGTGGCGCCTTCGGACCTATCTCCCGCGGAGGGGGAGGTCCGGCTTCTGTATGCCACGTGGCGGGCCCGGAGCTCTCCTCTGAGGAGAGGGAGGTCCGGCCCCGCCGGACGCGTGGCGCCTTCGGACCTCTCTCCCGCGGAGGGGGAGTCCGGCTTCTGTATGCCACGTGGCGGGCCCGGAGCTCTTCTCTGAGGAGAGGGAGGTCCGGCCCCGCCGGTCGCGTGGCGCCTTCGGAGCTCTCCCTGCGGAGAAGGGCGAGTTCCTTAGGCATTTTTCCCTGTGCGCGGGGGTACCCCATATCTCAGGTACCGACAGCGATAGTAATGTCTCGTGGTGGCCAAACCTAGTTATGGTGAGCTTCCAGAGTGGAGGTTCATCAAGTTGGATTAAACTAGCTTGTGTTTCGTCTGGTAATGGTGTAGCTTGTGCAAAGTTATTACACTATCTACTTACGAGATGTATCGCATGTTTTTATTGTCATTATGTTTTACACCTATTTCATTTGGACTGCATGCACTCTCTTGCGGGACTGATGTTATTGTCGTATGGTTGCAGATGGTTCGCACTAGGACCACGCACGAGGTTGGTGGCTCTAGCCAAGGGGGAGGCGATGACTCCCAGCCACCGGCCTACGACAGCACCCCGCAGCAGCAGCCACCACCGCCGCCTCCGCTTACTCTAGCGGATGTGATAGCGGCACTGGTGGGAGGTCGTGAGGAGCAGACCGACCTGCTCCGCACGATCGTGCAGAATACGTCGCAGGCGGGGGGACGTCAAGAGCGAGGGCCTCGTGAGCCTCGCGAAGTGTCGTACTCGGATTTCATGAGTACGCACCCTCCAGTTTTCACCGAAGCTGAAGAACCACTGGAGGCTGACAACTGGCTGCGGACCATCGAGTCCAAGTTTGGGCTGCTCTAGTGTACGGAGCGGCAGAAGACCCTGTTTGCAGCACAGCAGCTCCATGGTGCCGCTGGTGCGTGGTGGGCGAATTATGTCGCCTCACGTCCGGCTGGCCACGCCGTGGAATGGCAAGAGTTCCGGGAGGCGTTCCGCGCCTATCACATTCCTCCCGGAATCATGAAGAGGAAGTTCCAAGAATTCTTGGAGCTGAAGCAGGGCGGGAGGAGTGCCCACGACTGCTCCCGTGCCTTCAACCATCTGGCGCAGTACGCGTCAGACTATATCTCCACTGAGGAGAAGAAGAGGGAGCACTTCTATCGGGGGTTACACCCCGAAATGAAGACCCACCTCGTACAGTGGAACTGCGGCACATTCAACGACCTAGTCAATACCGCAATCATGCAAGAGGACGCTCAGCGGGAGTTAGCAGCTGAGCAGAGGAAGCGCAGCGCTCCACCTAGCAGCAGTGGTGGCGCGCCCCAGAAGTACCGTATGGTGTATCGGACACCATCCGGGCAGCAGTGGCATCCACCGGCGCGACCCCAACGGTTCGGGGGACGTCCGTTCCAGTCACCTTCGTTCCGTCCGCCGATGCCACCACCAAGACTGCAGCAGCAACAGCAGTATCAGACGGTACCACGGGCGTTTCCACCGCCACAACGCGCCCCGGGATTCCGTCCACCGATCAGCGGGGGACCGCCCCGTTTCACCTGCTTCACGTGTGGCCAGGCGGGCCACTTCGCGAAGGACTGTCCCCAGGGGCAGCAGAGCAGTGGGCAAGCCCAGCTCCAGGGCGGTGCTCGAGGCCGACCTCCGGTGAAGAAGGTTGGTCAGCGGACTGGAGGCGTCCGCAACCTCGACAATGAGGACACCCCAGAGGGAGACAACGTGCTGGTGGGTACGTTTACTCTCAACCATCAAGCCATCGTCATACTTTTTGATTCTGGTGCAACCCACAACTTCATTAGTGCATCATATGTGGCTCAGCATCAGCTGGAAGCCTTTCCAACTGAGTGTTCTTATATGATCCGCTCACCGGGAGGAAAGATTTCAGCAACTATGATGGTTCCAAAAGCACCATTGTGCTTAGGTGGGAAGATATATCCCACCACTATGATTATCCTAGGGGGGCAGAAGATTGATGCAATCTTGGGGATGTCATGGCTAAGTTACCATGGCGCTGTCCTGGAAACTTTAACATGGACGGTTCACCTCAACTCCCCATTACACCGCCGCAGTCCCTCCTATTAGATAATCCAGTCAGAGAGGTTTCAGCGATCAATAGTGCTGAGGCTCTCAAGTTTGAAGACATCCCCGTAGTCCGGGAGTATCCTGACGTGTTCCCGGAGGATCTTCCGGGCATGCCACCTGGAGCGGGACGTCGAGTTCAAAATTGAGCTCGCACCCGGGACTACACCCATATCATGGAGACCATACAAAATGGCTCCAAATGAGCTGGCGGAACTGAAAGAACAGCTCAATGATCTGTTGAGCAAGGGTTTCATCAGGCCGAGTTCCTCGCCTTGGGGATGCTCGGCGTTGTTCGTGAAGAAGGATGAAACCCTGAGGCTGTGTGTGGATTACCGGCCGCTCAACGCCGTCACCATCAAAAATAAGTACCCACTGCCCCGCATTGACATATTGTTTGATCAACTTGTGGGTGCAAGTGTGTTCTCCAAGATGGACCTTCGCTCTGGATATCACCAGATAAAGATCCGGGCAGAGGATATCCCGAAGACGGCCTTCTCGACGAGATATGGGTTATATGAATATCTCGTCATGTCCTTTGGTTTCACAAATGCTCCAGCCCACTTCATGTATCTCATGAACTCAGTGTTCAAGCCGGAGCTGGACAAGTTCGTTGTAGTGTTCATCGACGATATCTTGGTTTACTCCAAGACAGAAGCCGAACATGCCGAACACTTGCGGATCGTTCTTCAACGATTGCGAGACCACAAGCTCTACGCCAAGTTCAGTAAATGCGAGTTTTGGATCAGCCAAGTGTCATTCTTGGGACATATCATCTCAGCAGAAGGCATTGTGGTGGACCCAAGCAAAATAGAGCAAGTGCTGAAATGGAAAGCTCCCACTTCAGTCCATGAATTCCGAAGTTTCCTTGGGTTAGCGGGATACTATCGGAGATTTATTCCAAGTTTCTCCAAGCTCGCCAAGCCGATGACGGAGTTGCTGAAGAAAGGGACGAAATATGTTTGGAACACGGCGTGTGAAGGAGCATTCCAAACATTTGTGAAGCATCTCACCACAGCCCCGGTCTTAGCTCAGTCGGATACAACAAAGCCCTTCGACGTGTATTGTGACGCGTCCGGTATTGGGCTTGGCTGCGTGTTGATGCAGGAAAGAACATGTGGTCGCCTATGGCTCACGCAAACTTCGGAACCATGAGCAGCACTATCCCACTCACGACCTTGAGCTTGCTGCAGTGGTTTTGGCGCTGAAAATGTGGAGGCACTATCTCCTGGGGAATTTGGTGCATCTCTACACCGACCACAAGAGCTTGAAATACATTTTCACTCAGAAGGAGATGAATATGAGGCAAAGGAGGTGGTTAGAGCTGATCAAAGATTATGAGATTGAGATCCATTACCACCCTGGCAAGGCGAATGTGGTTGCCGACGCGCTAAGTCGGAAATCACATGTCCATCACCTCACCATTACACCGGTGGAGGAGGAAGAGCCAAGTTTATACTTGGTTCCTTATGGATCGCTGTACAACCTTGCCCTCATCCCTACCATCAGGGAGGACATCATTGCAGCTCAGAAGACGGATAAAGGCATGGCACATCTCCGGAGATGGATAGACAACGGGGAAATCAAATGTTTCCGGAAGGATGGTGAGGGGACGCTGTGGTTCAATGACCGCATAGTCGTACCCCAGGATATGGAGTTGAGAAAGAAGATCCTCGATGATGCTCACTTGTCCAAGTACTCTATTCATCCGGGCAGCAACAAAATGTACCAAGATTTGAAAAAGAAATTTTGGGGGACCCGGATGAAGCGGGAGGTAGCTAAGTACGTATCCGAGTGCGATACGTGCCGACGAGTGAAAGCTGATCACATGAAGAAATCAGGGCTGCTGCAACCCCTGAAGATTCCGGCATGGAAATGGGAAGATGTGAGCATGGATTTCATTGTGGGATTACCCCTAACATCCAACAAGCATGATTCCATATGGGTAATCGTTGATCGGTTAACCAAGACGGCTCACTTCATCCCGGTGAATACACGTTACAATGCCGGCAAATATGCGGAGCTATACATAGCGAAGATTCTATGCCTATACGGGGTACCCAAGACCATTGTCTCAGATCGAGGTGCATTATTTGTATCTCGCTTTTGGGAGCAGCTGCACGCTGCATTGGGTACTAAGTTGATCAGGAGCTCCACTTATCACCCTGAGACAGATGGGCAAACAGAGAGGGTGAACCAAGTATTAGAAGACATGTTGAGAGCTTGTGCCATCCACCACGGTAGGAACTGGGATGATCACCTACCATTGGCGGAATTCTCGTACAACAACGGTTATCAGGCGAGTATCAAGATGGCACCCTACGAAACTCTCTACGGTCGTAAATGCCGCACCCCATTAAATTGGTGCGAGTCCGGTGAAAGGGTCACATTCGGGGTTGATGTGGTGAACGACGCCGAAGAGCGCGTTCGGACAATTCAAGCCAATTTGAAGACCGCTCAATCCCGACAGAAGAGCTACGCTGATAAGAGGCGTAGGCCGTTGCACTTTGACGTTGGGGAACACGTGTACCTCCGCGTGTCTCCGATGAAGGGCGTGCACCGGTTCGGTGTGAAGGGGAAGCTCGCTCCCCGTTTTATTAGACCCTACGCTATCACCGAGAAGTGTGGACCAGCGGCGTATCGATTGGAGTTACCGGCATCCCTTGCTGGTGTCCATGATGTGTTCCATGTTTCGCAACTGCGAAAATGTTTGAAGCATACGGCTGCTGTTCCTACCGAAGACATCGGCGAGCTGAAACCGGATTTGACCTATGATGAGTATCCGGTGTAAATTCTTGATGAGAAAGCCCGAACCACACGTAACAGAACGTTGTGG
Organism: Neostapfia colusana; assembly: GCA_030760725.1. NCBI lineage: Eukaryota > Viridiplantae > Streptophyta > Magnoliopsida > Poales > Poaceae > Neostapfia > Neostapfia colusana. The sequence continues at coordinate 47,567,357 of JASWHV010000017.1, forward strand.
TTCTACAAGATCCTCTGGAGTAACCATACCGTGGAAGAAGCGACGTGGGAGAGCGAGGAATTCCTTCGCTCAAATTACCCGGAGTTCATGGCTTCTCAACACGGGTAAGTCCCTACTACATCGCTATCTCTTCTTTTGTAATCTTGGGACGAGATTCTTTTAGGGGGGGAGGAATGTAAGGGCCTCAGTTTTGGCACACATTTGAAGTGTTCATCACCACACCACACACCTCATTTGAGGAAAGATGATGAACACAAATGAAGAGCATGTAACCACCATCAACATGCTCATTAGAGAACAAACTCACATATTGCAAAAGTGGTATTTCCCACATGTGATATAGGTGGGCTGGACTTATGAAAACTCCTACACATTGCTAAGGATGTCCATGCCAAGTTTTACCCAAATTCAAAACCTTTTTGAGGTCATTTTGGGTATAGATAGAAAGAGGGCAGTTTGAAACCACATTCAATTCAAACTGTTTTTGTCCCATGAATTTAAAAGTGGGAGGCATATTCTTATTCAGCACATTTTTGTGAGCTCACACACCAATTTTCACTCCATTTGGAGTTGATCTTGACATGAGCTAAGTGGGACGAATTCAAACTTTATTTGAATTCAAAACTGAACTTGTGCTGAAATTCCCTCAAACCGAACCCAATTTGAATTCTATTCAATTCAAATGGCTCAGGGGTGAATAATTTGAATCACCAGGGGTATTACGGGGCTCACTGTTTACAACAGTGATTAGGAGTAAATTTCAGAGGTTAAAACCCTGGGTGGGACCCACATGTCATAGAGGGAAGAAGGAGAAACTTGCACCCAAAGTCAGAGTCTCGGTGGGAAAGTCCGCCGAGCAGCTGTCGGCTGTGCCACCGAGCAGCTACCGGCGCCACCAGCTGCTTCCCTCTCCGCGCGTTGGCGCCCAGAGCGGCTGGCTCGCGCCCCCACGCGACCGGCACCGCCTCAGCCGAGCAGGAGTCGGCCGGCTTTATCTTCTCGCGGGCAAACCCGAGCAGCGGCATTGTTTCTCGCCGCAGCTCTCTGCTCAATCGGGAAAACCAGCAAAACCATCTCCTCCTTCATCCCTGATCTTCTAGACAGCCACCTGAGCTCGCACTCCACCTCTCCAACGCCAGAAACCTCGAGGTCCGACCTCCTTTGCCCAAAGACGATCGCCACCGCGGCGACCTAGCCTCAGCCAAGAGTCAGGCGCCCGTGGGCAGCGTTCCACAGGCGTTTTCACGGTCCAGCGAGAGAGGCAACAGGAGCGCGCGACCACCGTGCTGCTCTCCTCCAAGTTTGGATGCCAACCGTGAAGAATCCGCAGAGAATTTCCAGTTTTTGCTCCGGCGACCGTAAACCGAGCTTCCAGTACGGTTTCTTTAAATTCTCGCTCTATGATCTTTCGGAGGTCATCAAATCTTGCACATAGACGCTGGACTAGCCGGCGATCAAGTTCTTTTCTGCATCCGTAGCGTGAAACTGTCTAGGAGTGACGAATTTCGAGCTCGATCGAGGGCAGTCATGGCGGGCACGATCGGTCACGCAGTGCCGACCGACTTGCCGCCATCCCTGAACCCTTTTTGACACCTTGTCGAGCTTCCTAGAGGTACACTGATGCTGTAGGTCCGTTTGTTCGAGGTGTTGGTGGGTTTAGAAACCACGGTCGACGGTGTCGAACCTCAACCGAGGCTGTGGCACGTCGCCGAGCTACTTCCGGTCACCCCCAGCCCGACCTGTCACCCCCGACGTGTTCCTCGACGTCGACAACCCCCTGGCGGCGAGTTTCAGACCATGGGAGGTCCGGCAGCGGCGAGCCGGCGAGCCCCGGGTCTGCTCCGGCGAGGTCGGCGGCGCGGGCGTGAGAGAACGGCGGGAGGAAGACGAAGCCGGCTGGCCCACGTGTCAGCAGCTGAAGAATTTAAACCGGGGTCGGGTGTGGCCAGGGATCGGCTATGCTGGCGCGCAAATACCCTGTGAGCTCCGGTGTGCCGGACACCTCCGTGCTCGACACGTGTGGTATCCCTGGTGTGCCGGACACCTCCGCGCTCAACACGTGTCCCCGCGGGCCCCGAGAGTTTAAACTTTTCCCCCGATTTTCAGAATTCTTCCAAACTTCAAATCCTCATAACTTTGGCTAGAGAACTCCAAATCGGGTGAACCAAATTTTGTTGGATTCAGCTCTCTGAGCACTTTCCAGCAATACCAAATTCAGCTCATGAAAGTGAATAATAGTTTTCCAGAATTAAATCCCTAAACTTTAAACTGTTGGGAATTTTATCTGGAGAACTACTTTATGAAAAATTCTGAAATTTGGCTGAAAGGTTCATTGGAAAATCCCTGAATCCCAGTAAAATTTTCAGACTCATCCAAGTTCATTTAGTTACCCTAATTGGGTGATTAAGGGAACTGCCCAGAGAAAATAGAAAGATGTACAGAAACATTTTTCAGATTTTCTCCAATCTTAATTAGGACATAACTTTCTGTAGAATTCTTCAAATGACATGAAACCAACTCCATTAGAACCGTCCTAAATTCTAGTTTCCAGAAAGTAATGGTTGGAGCCATGAAAACACCTGGAATTATTCAGAGGCTCAAATATTGACCAAATGGGATTTTATTGTACAAGGTTCAGATGAACTTTGTTTCAAATAAAACTTGGTCACAACTCTGGTTAGGACCCTACCAATCCACCATAAAAATTTCAGAACCAAAGGGGAGGGCTAACTAGAGTTATTAGCAAATAAGTATTCAAGTTTACACATTGCATTTAAATTTACATGTAGTATTGTATTAAACGTGTAGTCACTGAAGAAGAGACTCCGGAAGTGCTGGACTTCCTTCTTCCGGACGAAGACATAACCCCTGACCAGCAGCAACAAGGCAAGCCCCGGTTTGCATTAACCTTTTTATAAGTTTTTCCTTTGTTTACATGTGTCATATGAAGTATGATTGTGCATTAGGTGTAGGATGAATGGAACCCCACTTGCATAACCAAAGGTTCCTAAAAGAGTGAGGGTAGTGTCTAAGACCTCGAGTAGAAAGGCTATGCTTAAAGATTCATAGGGCTTCGGTACAAGTCGAGTAGTTGGAATCTACTCGCGAGATAGGCTTGGGACACACGGGTTCGGTTGAGTGATGTGAGATCACATTAGTAATGAAAATGAGACTGGGCAGGGGCTAGGGCACAGCAAGAGGGAGTCTTGTGTGCGTAGCCCTGTCCGTGTCGATTGAGGACCGAGCCGTGTGCGGCCCACGCTGATCAAGTTTGAACGTACCGAAGGCATATCAAATATATGGGCCCCGATAAACCGATGTAGCCTGAACCTCCGGGCGTCGAGGCATAACGCACCGATTTATAGGTGTAGGCTGAGGGCAGCAAGGTGGAAATCTGCCAACGGGCATAGAGAGATGCTCCGTGTGGGGAACCTCCTGCTCGTTTCGGTGCGACCAGTTCGACGTTTGGGCTGTTGGGTGAAAGGTTGTCCCGTACGACATCGAGTGAGCGTGCTGTGCAGCTCCGCGGGTGGGCGTACGTGACGTGCTCTTTGGGTTTCCCTGCAGGTGTATATCGAGTCGATTCACCGTCCCTCGCGGTGAAGAGTACCACTTGGTCACTGAGTCGTGACGTAGATTAATGGATGAAACCTGTTGATTCAATATTGCTGTTATGATATAATTGTATTGCTACATGTGTGCCACCAAATATTGCTTACTAAATTTCAGATTCCCGAACTGTTAACTTGTTGCTAAAAAGATGAATTAAGGATGAACTGGTAGGCGTGTCCATTTGCTGCAATGTTACTATCCTATGTTCATTGTACACCTCATGTAGAGTTTCATGCCTAGGTGAGTCGGTTAAGTCTTGTTGAGCCATCGTGCTCACGGTTGCTGCTTAAGCGTTTTTCAGGTGAGGAGCCACCCACGGACTCAGAGTACGAGTCAACCGGCGAGGGTTACCCTCCGTCGGGGACCACGGCTGAGTGGGAGCCTTACACGCCGCGCTGAGCTGAGGAGTGCAGCTAGTGTGGGTTTCCCTAGGGCTGGGCAACCACTTTTGCTAGATAGGCGGGCGTGAGTTGTATAAAAGAAACTTCTTCTGTGTAATAAAGACCCTAGTTTGTAACTGAGAAGTGTACTACTTTGTACATTTAGTTTGTTTTTCCCATGTAATATAATGTGTTCTTATGACGTGTGCTGTCGGGAGTCGCATCGCGCGGCACCACCCTCTGCGATCCTGGATGAGCGGATTCCGGTCCGCCGCAGTAAAGCGTGCCAAGCAGGGAAGCAAGTAGGAACACCCCATCCCGCGAAGAATGTCATGACTACAACAAAACCGCTTGAGCTCCTCCACATGGATCTATTCGGTCCAATTGCTCACACAAGCATCGGCGGTAATAAATACGGTCTAGTCATTGTTGATGATTTTTCACGCTTCACGTGGGTTTTCTTTTTGCATGATAAGACAAAAACTCAAGGAACCCTCAAGAAGTTCATCAAGCGGGCCCAAAATGAATTCTCATTGAAGATCAAGAACATACGAAGTGACAATGGGACAGAATTCAAGAACACCCAAGTTGAGGAGTATCTAGATGAAGAAGGGATAAAGCACGAATTTTCAGCACCATATACTCCTCAACAAAACGGAGTAGCCGAAAGGAAGAACAGAACTCCCATTGAGATGATGAGGACAATGCTCGATGAATACAAGACTTCGGACAGGTTTTTGGCTGAAGAGGTTAACACCGCTTGTCACGCCATAAACCGACTATATCTTCATTGGTTGCTCAAGAAAACTTCATATGAACTACTCACGGGTAACAAGCCAAATATTTCATATTTTCGAGTTTTTGGTTCAAAATGTTATATTTTAAATAAGAAGCCAAGGGCTTCGAAGTTTGCTTCGAAGTCCGATGAAGGTTTCTTACTTGGCTATGATTCGAACTCCTACCCTTATCGTGTCTTCAACAAAACCTCCGGACTTGTTGAAGTAGCACGTGACGTAGTGTTCGATGAAACTAACGGCTCTCAAGAAGAGCAAGTTGATCAATGTGTGCTAGATCAAGAAGAAGCTCCATGTCAAGCATTGAGAAGAATGGCATTGTGTGAGGGCCCGGTCCCGATCACGGGGCCGTGCCGCTCGCCCAGGAATCGCATTGGGTGGTGCCGTGCGATGTGGCACCCAACAGCACACATAGTAAAGCATCATATTACATAAATCAAGCAGAAGCTTACAAAGTGTAAATTTTACAAATACTTCTCAAAATAATCTACAGCGGAAGACTATTACAACTCACGTCTCGTACCTATGCTAAGCAAAAGATAAGGTGTCCAGCCCGCGGACCCTTCTCGCTAGCAACACTATCACAATAGCAGCGGCAGGGGTTGTCATGAGTTCACCACTCGGAGAGATCCGAGTCTCATCGTACACCCGTACATATCAGCGTAGTATTATTACATGCAAAACAACTCATGCAGTATCCGTGAGCATGAAGCTCAGCAAGACTTAACCGTCACCCTAGTCATGAAACTCTACATGATGAAAATAGAGGGCTGAATATAGAAGTTTGCACAAAGGATGAACTTGATCTAAAGGGAAGTCCTTACTTCAAGTTTTAAGCAACTTTTATAGCCCTCATACAATTTACATCGAGACTCCACAATCAAAAAAGAAACACTTCATCTCGATATCACTTGCCCGAGGTGAAAGTAACTTTAGTGAGCTACCCAAGACCCATACAGACCTTGCGCCAACAACGTCAAGACTCCACAATCAAACAAGAAACGCTTTGCCTCGACGCTACTAGCCCAAGGTGAAAAATAAATTTAGTGGAAGTGTTGATCATTCCTCATCTCCATTATGAGGATTACTCACAAAGCATTATTAAGTTTTTCCCAGTTTATTACTACGTCACGACGCAGAGAACAAGTATGCTCGGTCCATTCCGCGAGCAACGGTGATTGCAATCAAAAACACCCGGCTGACACAACACGTACGCCCGTACTCAACGTTGCACACAGCAACCATCACTGACGTCGTACGTGGCAACCTTTCACACGACACCCAAATGTCGAAACAGTCCCACCGACTGGGATTAATTCTCACTGCGACAAACCCTCGTAGAGCTGACTTCTCTATCCTTTCAGCATCTGCATCAGACGGTGAGGTATGCCTCGACACACAGGTTAACATGTTACATCGGTTTCATGGGTCCCATGTAGCCAGTATGCATCCGGTACACAACTCAAACTTGTCCCACAGGGCCGCACACGAGAACAGGCCTTAATCGACTCAGACATAGACTAGATTCACATGACCACGTCCTTGAGCCTTCCATCTACTGCCCGGTCTCCATTCCGAACTATGAGGATCAATTCCCAACTCTTCCGATTGATCCCCCTTAATCCCGGTTCACGAGTAGGAAACTGCCTACTCGAGTTATGCCTCTTTTAATCCACTTTTGTTTACTTCAGATCAGCAGTTATAATCAATTGATAACCTACTCTACATTACATTCCAGGGTTTTCTGGGTCATGCATTTGGAGTGTCATACCACCTAGACTTAATGCAATAAATAAAACGTTAGATATTATAAAGTGAATACAATTGAAAACTTGTAAGTTTTTATGCAAACCGGGGCTTGCCTTTGTTTTGCAGGGGACTTATATATATGAGGTTCTATTAGTGAAGACCACATGGCTTCATCAACTGCTTTCCTCCTTCCTTGATCTCCACTTCGATGACTTCAAATTCTTCATGTAGATGCTACACGTAATGAATATGCATATATGTTTAATTGTAAATCTTTTGCTAACAAGTTCTAAAGACAAGTTTAAAACTGGAACTCTGTTTAAGAAATTAAAATGACACTGGTGCTAGTGGTTTGGTTTTGTGTTTAGGCACTATGATCAAGTGAGATGTGTTGTTGATCACTTGTGTGATACTCATCGAGATAGATTGAACAGCACAGTGGTGATCCATAGCTCCAATGGAGCTCGAAATTTTCATGTGAGTTCCTTGTCACAAGAAAGTAATTTGGACCAAAATTTAGAGATTTTCCATGAGTAGATCACTCAAAACAATTCCCTAAGAATTTAGGCAAAAAGGAATTAATTCTGAAGTAACACACATGTTCATGCCAAATTTAGTGAAATACAATTTCAATTATAGTTCATAGGACTTGCATGAATTTCCCTAAGATTTGTGGAGCTAAGAATTACCCAGAACTGAATTTCCAAGTTTTGGAAATTCTCTGAAAATGTTCCTGTATTCAATTGAACATAGCAACTTCAAATCAGAATTGCCCTAATCAAATCAACTCCAAATGAGCTGAAATTTCTACAGGAGTTAACTAACATCCTAAGAAATATTCTGGCAAAATTTGAGTATTTTTGGATGAACCAAACGCCCTCTAAAATTCTTTTTCCTGAAAAGTTTTATAGAATTTTCTAGAATTAAATAATGAGTACCATACAAATTGGGTTGCATATTTGGGTAGAGTTTTCCAATCTGAATCCAAACCAATTTGAATCACTAAATTTGGAGCTTCCTAGCAAAAGTTATGAGGTTCTAAAGTTTGGGGAAATTCTGGAATTCAAATTAACCGGGAAAAGTTTAAATCTCTGACAGCGGGTCTGGCCAACACGTGTCAACTCCTCGGCTAAACTACATGGGGCCACAGGGATATTTCCTGCACTGTCACAGACGATCCCGTGCAACAGAAGATCCCACACCGGTTCCCTGAGCGGCTGACGTGCGGCCCGGCCACTTCGTCTCCTACCTCTCGCTCCCGCGCCTGCGCGCCGCCGGGCTCGCCGGAGGAACACTGAACCTCGTCGCCCGACCAGCTCCCGCGTTCTCCCTCGCCGCTAGGGCCTAATTCCGTACGCTGAACACTATCGAACCACTTCCCCCGACCGGCGGTGGCTCTAACATAGCCGGCGACGGTGCGGCGGCTCGGCTCACCTTCGGTAGCGTCGACCAGCTATCTTAGCCCGCCAAAAGCTCGGTGAAACAATGCTACAGCACCGGTGGATGCTAGGAAAGATCGTCCAGGTGGTGAAACAGCCCAGAGATGGCTCTAACCTTGCTTTCACCGTGAGCCCAATTCTCCGCACCATATTGGAAAGGTGGGAAATACACCGTGCACAGTGGGTTTCATGCGTCGGTTGCTAATAGGCAAATGATCGCCGGCTAGTCGAGCTTGTGTGTGCAAGATTTGACGACCTAAGAACGAGAATAGAGATCGAATTTGAAGTTACCATGACGGACGGTCGGTTTGTGCCCGCCAGAGGAATTTTCTCAAATTCGCGCTCGGTAGTTCGTGTCATGGCTTGAGCTTCAGAGATGAGCACCACAGGGTCCTAGCGTGTCTGAGGCCACTCTTGCTTGCCAGTGAAAGACTCTCTGCCGAGCTGTCCACGTGCGACCTCCGTTCGGTTGCGGTTCGGCCACCGCGGATGATTGGTCTAGAGCTCGGGAACGACGGTACTCGGCTTGTTTGTGCGTCGAGAAGATGGGAACTGGGCTCGCGGTGCCATTTAGCAGCTCGGGGTGGAGGCGCATGCACGTTTTCCCGGTTGCTCCCGAGAGCGCGGTGGTGAGTTCTCTGCTCGGTGCATTTCTCGCGAGGAGGAGGAGGCGAAGGGCTTTTGGCTCAGCTGTGTGGGGAGTAGATCACGTTGAGGAGGGGGTGAACCGCTACACGGTTGCCAGCGCTTGGTGAGAGGAGCAGGAGGTGGCTTCCGGTTTCCCTTCGGTGTCACACGGCAAGCCCTTTCGGTGGAGTGAAAAGCAGAGCATAAGATTTAGGGTGCAAGTCAACTTAGCCCTATGACATGTGGGTCCCACCAGTCAGTACCCCCTTATCCCTCAAAAGATCTCCAAAATTTGGCAACTAACCAATTCAAATGTTCGCAGTTGAAAACTGAGCTGCATTTAGATAGTTGGACAAATTACATCCAAATTCAAATGTATATTTGAATTCTTTACACATTTAAATCCTTTTTGGATAAATGGATAGCAAACCGTTTCAAAATTTAATTAAAATTCTGCCTACCCACTAATTTGGACCTCAGGAATCCAAATATGCAATTTGATTCTTGTGTTAGCTGCTGCAAACAAGAGTTTGAACACAACAGTTTGAATTACCATTGTGTCCTCCCCTCATTTGAAATTTGAGTTGAACATTTAGTTCAAACTCTGATTTTTAAACCTTTCCATTGCACCTGTGTACTTCAATTCTGTGGGTTTAATCCACCTAGGGTCCAAATATGTAAGTAACCCTTAGTTGGTTTTAGAAGAATCTCACATGTGTTATCATATGTGGAAAATTTTTTTAACCAGCCCCCTTTTTCATACACGTCACCAACATTTGTGCAAACTCAAGTTTCTTTGTATTCATGCTTTTGGTACCTTTACATTCCTCCCTCCTTAAAAGGGAATCGCGTCCCGAGATTACAAAAGAAAGATGAGGTGGAAAGTAATTACAACGTCTATGACAAAAGTTCTGGATAGTTCTTGTGGATGTAATCTTCACTCTCCCAAGTCGCCTCTTCTGGGGTATGATTACTCCACAGGACTTTGTAAAATTTCAAAGTCCGATTTCGAGTGATCTGGGTCTTCTCGTCGATAATCTTGATGGGTTTCTTGGCGTAGGTGAGATCCGGTTGTAATATCTCCATGTCTCTCAAAAGAATCTCTGTCGGCTTCTGCAAACGCTTTCTCAAGTGTGAGACATGGAAGATGTCGTGGATGCCCGATAAAGATGGTGGCAGCTTCAGACGGTAGGCTACCGATCCACACCGTTCTGTAATAATGAATGGACCCTCAAAGCGAGGAGCTAGCTTTCCCTTGACCCCGAATCGATGAATTCCCTTCATCAGGGATACTCGGAGATAGACGTGATCTCCGACTTCAAAATACAAGGGTCGGCGTCGCTGGTCCGCATAACTCTTCTGGCGAGATTGAGAGGCTTTGAGGTTTGCTTGAATAAGCTGGACCCGCTCTTCGGCATCTTTTACAAGATCAATGCCGAAAATCACCCTCTCGCCGGATTCACACCAATTGAGTGGCGTGTGAAACTTCCTGCCTAAAGTGCTTCATACAGTGCCATTTTAATACTGGATTGTTAACCATTGTTGTAGGAGAATTCCGCTAATGGCAAATGGTTATCCCAATTCTTTCCTTGATCTATGGCATATGCTCTCAGCATATCTTCTAAGATCTGATTCACCCTCTCCGTTTGACCGTCGGTCTGAGGATGGTATGCTGAGCTTCTAATTAACTTTGTTCCCAGAGATTCATGTAGTTGCTCCTAGAAACGAGCAACAAATATAGAACCTCGATCGGATATGATGGTTTTGGGCACTCCGTGTAAGCACACAATTCTTGAGAGATACAACTCTGCATATTGCTTAGTTGAAAATCTCGTATTCACTGGGATGAAGTGGGCTGATTTTGTTAAGCGATCAACAATCACCCAAATGGAGTCATGCTTTCTGAATGTGAGAGGCAGTCCGACAATAAAGTCCATGCTGATGTCCACCCACTTCCATGCCGGAATGCTTAATGGTTGCAGCATTCCCACTTTCTTTATATGGTCAGCTTTGACTCGCCGACATGTATCACACTTGGATACATACTTGGCAATTTCTCGCTTCATCCAAGTCCACCAAAATTTTGTCTTAAGGTCTTGATACATCTTATTGCTTCATGGATGTATCGAGTACTTGGACTTATGGGCTTCATCCAAGATCTTCTTTCTTAGCTTCAGGTTCCGGGGTACTACGATACGGTTGTTAAACCATAACACACCTTGATCATATTCCCGGAAACATTTCATTTTATCCTCATTGATTCTTGCCCGGATTTTCCGCATTCCTTTATCTCTCTTCTGGGCTTGTACAATCTCTTCTCTAATGGTAGGCACAACAGCAAGATTATACCATGCCCCATACGGAATCACCCGCAAGCTTGGTTCTTCATCCTCATCCGGAATAACTGACAAGTTATTTACGTGGGACTTACGACTGAGTGCATCAGCCACCACGTTAGCTTTGCCCGGATGGTAATGGATATCGAGCTCATAATCTTTGATTAATTCCAACCATCTTCGCTGCCTCATATTGATATCCTTCTGAGTGAATATATATTTGAGGCTCTTATGGTCGGTGTAGAGGTGCACTAAATTCCCGAGTAAGTAGTGCCTCCACATCTTCAACACAAGCACCACTGCAGCGAGTTCTAGGTCATGAGTGGGGTAGTGCTGCTCGTGGTTGCGGAGTTGACGAGACCCATACGTGATCACCCGTCTATCTTGCATTAAGACGCAGCCAAGTCCAATGCCTGAGGCATCACAATAAACATCGAATGGTTTTGTGGTATCCGGTTGGGCTAGAACCGGTGCCGTTGTGAGATGTTTCTTCAAAGTTTGAAATGCCTCTTCACAGGCCTCTGTCCATATATACATGCTGCTCTTCTTCAATAATTCTGTCATTAGTTTAGCCACCTTCGAGAAGCTGGGAATAAATCTCCGGTAATAACCCGCTAGTCCTAGAAAACTGCGATTTGATGAACAGATGTCGGAGACTCCCACTTCATGACTTGCTCAATTTTGGTTGGATCTACAGCCACACCCTCTGCTGAAATAATGTGTCCTATGAATGGTACCTTGCTGATCCAAAATTCACACTTACTGAATTTGGCATACAGCTTATGTTCTCGCAAGCGTTGGAGCACAATATGGAGATGTTTGGTGTGCTCTTCCTCCGATTTGGAGTATACGAGAATGTCGTCGATGAAAACTACGACGAACTGATCAAACTCTGGCATGAATACAGAATTCATGAGATACATGAAGTGTGCGGGTGCATTTTTTAGCCCGAAAGACATGACTAGATACTCATAGAGCCCGTATCTAGTCAAGAAAGCCGTCTTCGGTATATCCTCCGCTATGATTTTTATCTGATGATAACCGGACCTCAAGTCCATCTTGGAGAATACTTTGGCACCCACCAACTGATCAAATAATATATCGATCCGCAGCAGTGGATATTTATTTTTGATCATCACTGCATTCAGTGGCCTATAATCTACACATAACCGATGTGATTCATCCTTTTTCTACACAAAGAGGGCTAAACAGCCCCATGGTGATGAGCTTGGCCGGATGAACCCTTTGTCCATTAAGTCCTTTAGCTGTTCTTTCAGTTCCACTAATTCCTTCGGAGATATTTTGTACGGCCTCCGAGATATTGGTGTAGTTCCCGGTTCTAACTCGATGTTGAATACCACGTCCCTTTCAGGCGGCATCCCTGGAAGATCGTCGGGAAACATATCTGGGTTCTCACGGACCACAGGAATATCCTCCAGTTTCTTGGTCACACTGTGGTACACCACTGGATTTTTAGAATCCACGGCTTCAAGTATGAGTGTTTGGAGACCATAGATTGGATAGTCCAAACTAACAATCCATGGACTGATGTCAAGAACAGCCGCGTAGTAGTTCATCCACACCATTCCTAAGATCACATCGATCTTCTGCCCCTCTAATACAATGAGGGTTGTGGGGTATAATTTTCCATGTAAGCACAAGGGTGCTTTGACCACTACTTCATTAGCAGCTATATTTCCACCAGGTGAGCGGATAAGGTAGTGATCCTTCGGTGTAGAGGTGGAGAGCTCAGCTTTGCACACAAATAACCTGCCGATGAAATTCTGTTTAGCTCCAGAGTCAAATAAAATTAATAAAGGCAGTTCATTGAGGGTGAACATTCCTGCTAGCACAGGTGCCCTGTCCGGCACATCCTCTAGGGATGTATGATAAATGCACCCAGACTTTGGTGCTGTTCCTTGGAGCTGAGCACGGGGTTGATTTATACCCTACTCCGGTGTTGTTCCTCTGTGGCGTATCCTTTCTGGACACTTCCTGCTGATGTGACCCAAATACCCGCACGTGAAGCACGGTTTCTCAGCCGGTTCCAGGTTGCTCTGAGTACGGATACTAGTTGTATTTTGCTGCGGCAAGAACGCTTGAGGAACAGAATAATGTGGCTGCATATACCGTTGTTGCAGCTGTCCGAATTCAGAGTATTGAGACGAACGACCCGAATATTGCTGGAGTCGTCAAGCCGCTGCATTGTTTGACAGTTCAAGGTACTGTCTACCACCCGGTATTCATGAGGAGCAATACTGCTACTATCCGGTGGTATACGGTTCTTTCTTTTCTCAGCCTGAACTTCTCGCTGAGCATCTTCAACCATGATGGCAGCACTCATCAATTCGTTGAAGTTCTTTCGATCAGCTAAGACGAGTCTTTCCTTTAACTTGGGGTTGAGGCTGCGGAAGAACCATTATCACTTTTGTGCCTCAGTGTTCACATGTTCAGGCGCATACTGTGCCAGTTTGTTGAACACTCGTGAATGCTCGTATGCATCCCTCCCTCCTTGTTTTAAGACCAGAAACTCCTCGAGTTTCCGGTGAATTATTCCGAAAGGGACATGATAAGCAAGAAATGCATTCCGGAATTCCATCCATGTGAAATCATGTCCAGCTGGTAGGGAGGCGAGTTGATTTGCCCACCATGTACTGGCGAACCCGTGAAGTTGTTGCACCGCGTATAGAACCTTCTGATGTTTAGTGCATTGGAGCAACCCGAACTTAGACTCAATGGTACGGATCCAGCTATCCGCCACCAGAGGATCCTCAGCTTCAATGAAAACCGGCGGTTGAGTCGCCAAGAACTCAACATAGGAATTCATTTGAGGTTGGCGCAATTCTTCAGCTTGACATCCCCCTTGACGGGATGTATTCATCACCAGGGTGCGGAGCAAGTCAGTTCCTCATCGCTTGCACCCGCCATGGAAGCCAGAATGTCCGCCATTGTGACCGTAGGTGAAGGTCCTAGTGGCGGTTGCTGTTGCGGAGCTCGCTGCTCCCGCTGTGGAGAGTTATCACCACCACCACCACTGGAACCACCCACCTCACCCATGGAACGAGTTTGCACCATTCTGCAATTGCAAGAGTTCATTATCAGTTCAACACTATCACTTGATTTATTCCATGAACAAAGTAGTGAAACACTGATAATGAAATCTTAACATGTAAGCAAAATGATTTAAGCGCAAAATGATGTACTAACAGCAAGGATTTAAAAGCAGATTGACCGCTCCTCAAACAAACCAGATTTCGATCCAGTTAAAAGCATTTTCATAACTCAAGTTGTTAAAGTTAACTTTAATATCTTTCCAATGAGTATTCAAATGCCTCATATCACTTCTGGATCAAGAGTTATGATTTCTCAAAGTTGACAGACTTTCTGGATAAAATTTGCCAACATCTCCTTTGTATGTGGCTGACTTTATTACAGTTGTATACACAGATACAATATGAATCTGAACCAACTTTGAACTACAACAATATTGCATATCTCATAACCTTTCTCCTTAGGGATTTTTCTACAGCAAGTTATGGCTTAAAAACAGAAAGGTCCAGAGAGGTTTTTGCTGCTGTCCTGGTTCTGAACAGTTTGCCTTCAACTGGACTTTTCACCCATTTAACGTGTGATTTTGCTCTGGAGGTCTACAAATAAGTTGTAGAGCACTTGAAAAAGCTTTCCAGATCTGTATCATACCCTTAATTGGTTAAATCTACTCAGAGTTATGCTCTGTTAAAGTCCAGCAAGAATTCCTGCCAAAAACAGAGCACTCTGTTTTTAAAACCTTTGAAGACTAGTCTTCCTCTCATTTGAATCTTAGCTCAAAATAAGAGTTCAATAACTAATATTTGTTTCAAACATCCATTTTTAGTTGAAAGTTAGTTCATGAGTCATTTCTTCAAAGGAAGGGAGTTATTAAGTTTAGTACGGCGTCGATGCACCGTAAGAAGCATATCGGTACTACGTAGCCTCACCAAAGGAAATCCTAACCGGACTATACCGGCATATTCATTATATCAGTGGAACTAAATGGTATCTCGCACACGTGTACTACACGGGATACGTACATGTTTAGTACATGCAGAAGAACACTCAATGATGATGCACACATAGTTTTTCTCATTTCAGGCAGTATCATATCATACTAAAAACATACGCCCCGTATCATTTCCATACGGGCCGTCCTTGAGGCAAGCCACGTCTCAAGGTACGTGATCATGTTTTTACACCACACGACGGGGCACCGAGTAGAGCGCGAACGGGTCGTCACGGTTGGGAATGTTATCAACCCAACAGATACCACCTACTGCCCTGCAGGGCACGCCGATGGCAAGCGCTGTGTATGTCCTCCTAGGCTATTTCTAGAAGAACACACTATCGCGTTACTGACCACATGATGGGGTCTCCACTTTCTTGCCTAATGCATGCTAGGGATCAGCGTTTCATATGAACTCAGGAACATGAAGAGTCCAAGAGTTTCATATTTACATCTCACACCAAGCTGTGAGACCTATCCCTGAACCACTTCCCTCGTCAAGGAAGCTAACCGAAATTGAACCGCTTTCGGTGGCGTTCCTTACCATGCTTACCTAAGCGTAGGTGTGTCGTTACATAATCGAAATTCAGAATTATAACACGTATGTTAGTCCTGCTACTTTAAGTAACTGTACTACTATAGTCCTTACGTGGGCCACATATCGTTTCCTCACCGTATCTTAGGTTTTTGTCGTAATACGATCCTTATTCCGTGCGCTATTACCAATGCGGCCCTGATACCACGCTGTGAGGGCCCGTTCCCGATCACGGGGCCGTGCCACTCGCCCGGGAATCGCATTCGGTGGTGCCGTGCGATGCGGCACCCAACAGCACACATAGTAAAGCATCATATTACATAAATCAAGCGGAAGCTTACAAAGTGTAAATTTTACAAATACTTTTCAAAATAATCTACAGCGGAAGACTATTACAACTCACGTCTCATACCTATGCTAAGCAACAGAGAAGGTGTCCAGCCCGCGGACCCTTCTCGCTAGAAACACTATCACAATAGCAGCGGCAGGGGTTGTCATGAGTTCACCACTCGGAGAGTTCCGAGTCTCATCGGACACCCGTACATATCAGCGTAGTGTTATTACCTGAAAAACAACTCATGCAGTATTCGTGAGAATGAAGCTCAGCAAGACTTAACCGTCACCCTAGTCATGAAACTCTACATGATGAAAATAGAGGGCTGAATATAGAAGTTTGCATAAAAAATGAACTTGAGCTAAAGGGAAGTCATTACATCAAGTTTTAAGCAATTTTTATAGCCCTCATAAAATTTACATCGAGACTGCACAATCAAACAAGAAACGCTTCATCTCGATGTGACTTGCCCGAGGTGAAAGTAACTTTAGTGAGCTACCCAAGACCCATACACACCTTGCGCCGACAACGTCGAGACTCCACAATCAAACAAGAAACGCTTTGCCTCGACGCTACTAGCCTAAGGTGGAAAATAAATTTAGTGAAAGTGTTGATCATTCCTCATCTCCATTATGAGGATTACTCACGAAGCATTATTAAGTTTTTCCCAGTTTATTACTACGTCACGATGCAGAGAACAAGTATGCTCGGTCCATTCCGCGAGCAACGGTGATTGCAATCAAAAACACCCGGCTGACACGACACGTAAGCCCGTACTCGACGTTGCACACATCAACTATCACTGACGTCATACGTGGCAACCTTTCACACGACACCCAAATGTCGAACCGGTCCCACCGACTGGGATTAAGTCTCACTACGGCAAACCCTCGTAGAGCCGACTTTTCTATCTATTCAGCATCTGCATCAGACGGTGAGGTATGCCTCGACACCTAGGTTAACATGTTACATCGGTTTCCTTGGTCCCATATAGCCAGTATGCATCCGGTACACAACTCAAACTTGTCCCACAGGGCTACACACGAGAACGGGCCTTAATCGACTCGGACATAGACTAGGTTCACAGGACCACGTCCTTGAGCCTTCCATCCACTGCCCGGTCTCCATTCCCAACTATGAGGATCAATTCCCAACTCTTCCGATTGATCCCCCTTAATCCTGGTTCACGAGTAGGAAACTGCCTACTCGAGTTATGCCTCTTTTAATCCACTTTTGTTTACTTGAGATCAGCAGTTATAATCAATTAATAACATACTCTACATTATATTCCTGGGTTTTCTGGGTCATGCATTTGTAGTGTCATACCACCTAGACTTAATGCAATAAATAAAATGCTAGACATTATAAATAAATACAAATGAAAACTTGTAAGTTTTTATGCAAACCAGGGCTTGCCTTTGTTTTGCAGGGGACTTATATATATGAGGTTCAGTTAGTGAAGACAGTTGGCTTGATCAACTCCTTTCCTCCTTCCTTGATCTCCACTCCGATGACTTTAAATTCTTCACGTAGATGCTACACGTAATGAATATGTATATATATTTAATTGTAAAGCTTTTGCCAACAAGTTTTAAAGACAAGTTTAAAACTGGAACTCTGTTTAATAACTGAAAATGACACTGGTGCTAGTGGTTTGGGTTTGTGTTTAAGCACTATGATCAAGTGAGATGTGTTGTTCATCACTTGTGTGATACTCATCTAGATAGGTTGAACAGCACAGTGGTGATCCAGAGCTCCAATAGAGCTGGAAATTTTCTTGTGAGTTCCTAGTCACAAGAAAGTAATCTGGACCAAAATTTAGAGATTTTACATGAGTAGATGACTCAGAACAATTCCCTAAGAATTTAGGCAAAAAGGAATTAATTCTGAAGTAACTCACATGTTCATGCCAAACTTAGTGAACTAAAATTTCAATTATAGTTCATAGGACTTGCATGAATTTTCCTAAGATTTTTGGAGCTAAGAATTACCCAGAACTGAATTTCCAAGTTTTGAAAATTCTCTGAAAATGTTCCTGTATTCAATTGAACACAGCAACTTCAAATCTGAATTGCCCTAATCAAATCAAGTCCAAATGAGCTGAAAGTTTTACAGGAGTTCACTAATATCCTAAGTAATATTATGACAAAATTTGAAGATTTTTGGATGAACCAAACTCCCTCTAAAATTCTTTTTTCTGAAAATATTTAAAAAATTTTCTAGAATTAAATAATGAGTTTCGTACAAATTGGGTTGTATATCTGGATAGAGTTTTCCAACCTGAATCCAACCCAATTTGAATCACTAAATTTGGAGCTTCCTAGCAAAGGTTATGAGGTTCTAAAGTTTGGGAAAATTCTGGAATTCAAATTAACCAGGAAAAGTTTAAATCCCTGACAGTGGGTCCGACCAACATGTGTCAACTCCTCGGCTAAACCACACGGGGCCACAGGTCTATTTTCCGCACTGTCACAGACGATCCCGTGCAACAGAAGATCCCACACCGGTTCCCTGAGCGGCTGACGTGCGGCCCGGCCACTTCGTCTCCTACCTCTCGCTCCCGTGCCCGCGCGCCGCCGGGCTCGCCTGAGGAACACTGAACCTCGTCGCCCGACCAGCTCCCGTGTTATGCCTCGCCGCTAGGGCCTAATTCCGTACGCTAAACACGATGGAACCACTTCCCCCGACCGGCAGTGGCTCTAACATAGCCAGCGACGGTGCGGCGGCTCGGCTCACCTTCGGTAGCGTCGGCCAGCTATCTTAGCCCGCCAAAAGCTCGGTGAAACGATGCTACAGCACCGGTGGATGCTAGGGAAGATTGTTCAGGTGGTGAAACAGCCCGGAGATGGCTCTAACCTTGCTTTCACCATCAGCCCGACTCTCCCCATCATAGCCGCTGTTGGAATGGTGGGAAATACACCGTCCACAGTGGGTTTCATGCGTCGGTTGCTAATAGGCAAATGATCGCCGGCTAGTCCAGCTTGTGTGTGCAAGATTTGACGACCTAAGAACGAGAATAGAAGTCGAATTTGAAGTTACCGTGACAGACAGTCAGTTTGTGCCCGCCAGAGGAATTTTCTCAAATTCGCGCTTGGTAGTTCATGTCATGGCTTGAGCTTCTGAGATGAGCACCACAGGGTCCTAGCGTGTCCGAGGCCACTCTTGCTCGGCCGTGAAAGACTCTCTACCGAGCTGTCCACGTGCGACCTCCGTTCGGTTGTGGTTCGGCCACCGCGGATGATTGGTCTAGAGCTCGGGAACGACGGTACTCGGCTTGTTTGTGTGTCGAGAAGATGGGAACTGGGCTCGCGGTGCCATTTAGAAGCTCAGGGTGGAGGCGCACGCATGTTTTCCCGGTTGCTCCCGAGAGCGCGGCGGTGAGTTCTCTGCTCGGTGCTTTTCTCACGAGGAGGAGGAGGCGAAGGCGTTTGGCTCAGCTGTGTGGGGAGTAGATCACGTTGAGGAGGGGGTGAACCACTACACGGTTGCCAGCGCTTGGTGAGAGGAGCAGGAGGTGGCTTCCGGTTTCCCCTCGGTGTCACACGGCGAGCCCTTTCGGTGGAGTGAAAAGGAGAGCACAAGACTTAGGGTGCAAGTCAACTTAGCCCTATGACATGTGGGTCCCACCAGTCAGTACCCCCTTATCCCTGAAAAGATCTCCAAAATTTGGCAACTGACCAATTCAAATGTTTGGAGTTGAAACCTGAGCTGAATTTGGATAGTTGGACAAATTACATCCAAATTCAAATGTATATTTGAATTCTTTGCACATTTAAATCCATTTTGGAAAAATGGATAGCAAACCTTTTCAAAAATTAATAAAACTTTGCCTACCCACTAATTTGGACCTGAGGAATCCAAATATGCAATTTGATTCTTGTGTTAGCTGCTGCAAACAAGAGTTTGAACACAACAGTTTGAATTACCTTGTGTCCTCCCCTCATTTGAAATTTGAGTTGAACATTTAGTTCAAACTCTGATTTTTAAACCTTTCCATTGCACCTGAGTACTTCAATTCTTTGGGTTTAATCCACATAGGGTCCAAACATAAGTAACCCTAAGTTGGTTTTAGAAGAATCTCACATGTGTTATCATATGTGGAAAAAAAATTAAACCAGCCCCCTTTTTCATACACATGTCACCAACATTTGTGCAAACTCAAGTTTATTTGTATTCATGCTTTTTGGGACCTTTACACATTGGGTGATGTTCGACCACAAATACCACCTTCAAATGCGAATGAAGAAAATGAACCACAGGTGGAGGAAAATGATCAAGGGGGAGCTTCCATACAAGATCAACATCAAGAAAATCAAGAAGATCAAAACATCAATAAGGGCAACTATCCAGGGGAGAAGAAGATGATAATGAAGATTCAAGACCACAAGTGCCACATCCAAGAGTACACCAAAACGTCCAAAGAGATCACCCCGTCGACAACATAATCGGTGACATCCAAAAGGGAGTAATAACTCGATCTCGCATAGCTAATTTTTGTGAACACTATTCTTTTGTATCTTCTTTGGAACCATACAGGGTTGAGGATGCATTAAAAGATCCGGATTGGGTGATGGCGATGCAAGAATAATTGAACAACTTCAAAAGGAACAAAGTGTGGGAGCTTGTTGAAAGACCCAAGTCCAACGTCGTGTGCACTAAATGGGTCTTCCACAACAAGCAAGATGAACATGGAGTGGTAACAAGGAACACTGAAAAACTTGTGGCAAAAGGGTACTCACAAGTCGAAGGTTTGGATTTCGATGAAACTTTTGCTCCCGTAGCTAGGCTTGAATCGATTCGTATACTACTTGCATATGCTACTCACCATGATTTCAAGCTTTATCAAATGGATGTGAAAGCACCTTTCTCAACAGACCGATCAAGGAGGAGGTGTACGTGGAGCAACCACCCGGTTTTGAAGATCAAGAGTACCCCAACTATGTGTTCAAACTGCGTAAGGCTCTCTATGGCCTCAAACAAGCTCCTAGAGCTTGGTATGAGTGCCTTAGAGATTTTTTGATTGAAAATGACTTCAAGATTGGAAAAGCTGATTACACTTTCTTTACTAAAC
This sequence comes from Neostapfia colusana, assembly GCA_030760725.1. Taxonomy (NCBI): domain Eukaryota; kingdom Viridiplantae; phylum Streptophyta; class Magnoliopsida; order Poales; family Poaceae; genus Neostapfia; species Neostapfia colusana. The sequence continues at coordinate 47,588,273 of JASWHV010000017.1, forward strand.
ACTTTGATGATGACCTCTTCATTTGCCAAATCTATGTTGACGATATTATATTTGGTTCAACTAACAAATCCTTTTGTCAAGAATTTAGTAAGATTATGACAGATAGATTCGAGATGTCCATGATGGGAGAGTTGAGGTACTTTTTGGAATTATAAGTGAAGCAACAAAAGGGCGAGACGTTCGGAAGCCAAACAAAGTACACTCAAGACATTCTCAAGAAGTTTGGAATGGACAAAGCAAAGCCCATAAAGACTCCCATGGCGACTAATGGACACTTTGATCTCAATAAAGACAGACCAAATGTGGATCAAAAGGTATATCGTTCCATGATTGGCTCCTTACTTTATTTATGTGCATCTAGGCCTGATATCATGTTAAGTGTATGTTTGTGTGCAAGGTTTCAAGCCTATCTTAAGGAATGTCATTTGACAGCCGTTAAAAGGATCTTGAGATATTTAGTTCATACACCCAACCTAGGCCTTTGGTATCCCAAAGGTTCAAAATTCAATCTCATTGGATACTCCGATGCATATTATGCCAGATGCAAGGTCGATAGAAAAAGTACTTCCGGTACTTGCCAATTCCTAGGTAGATCCTTAGTTTCTTAGTCCTCCAAGAAACAAAATTCAATTGCTTAATCCACGGCTGAAGCAGAGTATGTTGCAGCCGGGAGTTGTTGTGCACAACTCCTTTGGATGCGACAAACTCTAAGCGATTACGGTTACAATATGAGCCGTATTCCACTCCTTTGTGACAATGAGAGTGCAATTAAAATTGCCCATAACCCTGTTGAGCACTCTAGAACCAAACACATAGATATCCGGCTCATTTTTTGAGAGATCACTCAATGAAAGGAGACATAGCCATTTCCCATGTCAACACTGAAAAACAACTAGCCGATATCTTTACCAAGCCACTTGATGAAAAACGCTTTTGTGAGCTCCGAAATGAACTAAATATCCTTGATGCTCGAAACGTGGCTTGAAAATTTGCATACCTGTATGCCATCCTCAAAATCATGTTAATTGTTTTGAAAAATCATCTCTCTCTATTTTTTTCTAAAAACTATATTAGTTACTTGATCTTGGTGAATTATGGTCATAGCTTGATTGTTGTATGTTTACTGATCATATTCATCAAGAATATCTGTGTGTCTTTGTCCCCTATTTCTTATTAGGAACCATTGAATACATATATATAAGTGTTTTGTACTTTTCTGTACATGGGACCACGGACTAGTCCGTGGTCACCCCAGACTAGTCCGCACATTGCAGACTAGTCAGCACTTGGTCCGCTAGTCCGGACTAGTCCGGTTTGACCACGGACTAGTGTGACACCCGGTTCCGAAAACAAAACCAAGTTAATGCATATGTGTGCCCAGGATGTTCATCACACATACACATGTAATCCACAAACTGAATTCAGAATATAACCACGAATAAATAGGGTTTAAGTACTTTATTACATCGTTTCATTGTCTCGCTCATGAATCTCTAACTTATTCTTGCAGCGGAAGTCTCTAAATGACAGCGGAAATAACTAAATAGCAGCGGCCCCATCTTCAACTCCACAGGCATGTTGATGGTAGTTCGCACGCCTAGTACTCCACATGGTCCTCGAAGTACTCTTATCCTGTTGCTGATGTTTATGTGATAATGCAAGGGTGAATACATGTTGTACTCAGCAAGTGCGGGAATAGTATGACATGTAGCTTACAACAAGGTAGGAATAAAAAGGCTCATTGCAGCAAGCAAATTTTATTTCACAAACATGATAAAAATAGCAACTATTTCTATGTGATATTTATCCCAACATGACTAAGTAATTCAGCATCAATTTCTCCATCATAATTCACCATTTATCAAGTCTCAACCAGCCATTAATCTATCTCAAGTTCATCTCATACTCATAAACATTCATAACCATCTCATATTCGTATAACCGAAACCAAACTTAATGTCGTGACTCAAAACAGTCCCAAAACCAATCCCAATGACCATACCATAACCATACTGAACATCCATCCAATGTTTTCCCTCTAATCATGTGATTTGGCTAGGTGCTTGTGACCGGAAGCACGGCTATTATAATAGTTTTACACTCTACAGAGGTGGCACCACTTTACCCACAAGTTTGTGATTTTGTCACCCGTCGGCGACTGCAAAACCTCTATTATACCAGTACACAACCGTCGTTGTATGGCCTAGAGATCACAAAATAGCCTTTACAAAGGGGCTACTAGATGTATGGACTCACTGAGGTTTCATCGGCAGGCTCGAATCACCATTCTCCCACCCACAGGCCCCCTCTTGTGCCATGCAGTTCCCAGGGCAGTCCCTCTTGACTCCCATTCCCCGCGCCATCCACGGTCCATAACAAGCTAGCAACACACCTAATTAGTCAGCTATGCCGCACCCATATTTGGCCTTGTGGTGGCACTGTTTTCCTGGCATGTGCTGGCATGAACCGGTCCTTATATCTACGGCAAGTAAACCACCGTATCATTCAGCAACATCCATGAACCAAGCTTGCCTACATCACCCTGATTCCATGCTCATTAACATCATCAAGTTCTCATCATCATTATTCATATGAGTGCAGTAACTAACCATGTTTTAATTCAGCTTCCCATATCCCGTGGATTAAGCGAAGCAAAAAAAGAAAAACGGCCATACCCTACTCATCAACTTTCTCAGCGACAAGGATGGTTAACAAAACTAGTAAACTCCTATAAAAGGGTGTCCCATCAAGTTGACTCAAGCATACGAGTTTTCGCAAACAAAACAGTTTCAAAACATGGGATCAATATGGTCAAGGGGCACTTGCATTGCTCCCGTGGCTCTTGTTGCTCAAGCCTCTCGAAGTCTTGGTGTTGTAGTTGTTCGTAGATGGCTTCCTGAGATTATCCTTCTACTCATGACCAAGCACAAACAAAATTTACAGCAATCAAACATCATGCACAAACTTTACTCAAGATGCAATGGTGTAGATGAATGCAAATCCTATGGTGCTGTTTTATTAAACCAGTTTGTATGTGTTCTTGCATGTTTTAATGGGCTTTCATGCGGTTTTATGATGAACAAGGGCGTAGGGATCAAGTGTGGACGTGGTGATGATCTTGACTCAAGATCTAGATCAATTCCACCGTCAAAAACCGATCAAAACGTTATCTGTCCACACGAAAAAAGTTTCTGTTCGAAGGGAGCGAAGAAAACGGATGCGTAGAAACAGCGACGACGTCGTAAGATGGGTAACAAAGACCTACCTCACTTCCCTTTGGTGGCAGGGCCTTACTCCTAGCAATGGCAGCAGCGGGGAATTTTCTATGGAAGATTAGGGCAGGACAGATCGTTGGCTCTTTTCCAGCGACGGCGAGGCGTGACGGGGCTCGTCAGCGGGCTCACCGGTGGGGCTGACCAGCGACTGAACTCCGGCGAGGGGGGGGGTCCAACTCGGTGAGTTGGGGGCTAGGGCCTCCAAGTCGCCGACATGGGAGGGGGAAAAGGGGAAGGGGTTGTGGCCAAGGGGCGGGGGGGGGGGGGGGAGAATCCTACTCTAATTGGAGCAAAATCCTAACAAAAATTTCTCCAATTGATTTGGTGCGGCAGCATTGTGGGGGAAATTCCCCAAATGTGGGGAAAATTTGGGGAATTTGTGTCGGTACCCTCAGTACCGGGTACCCCCACGCACAAGAGAAAAACCACCTAAGGACCTCGCCCCCTCCGCAGGGGTGAGCTCCGAAGGCGCCACGTGTCCAGTGGGGCCGGGCCTCCCCTCTCCTCAGAGGCGAGCCCCGGGCCTGCCATGCGGCCAGTAGAGCCGGGCCTCGCCCCCTCCATAGGGGCGAGCTCCGAGGGTGCCACGTGTCTAGCGGGGCCGGGCCTCCCCTCTCCTCAGAGGCGAGCCCCGGGCCTGCCACGTGGCCAGCAGTGCCGGACCTCACCCCCTCCGCAGGGGTGAGCTCCGAGGGTGCCACGTGTCTAGCGGGGCCGGGCCTCCCTCTCCTCAGAGGTGAGTCCCGGGCCTGCCACGTGGCCAGCAGTGCCGGGCCTCACCGCCTCCGCAGGGGTGAGCTCTGAGGGCACCACGTGTCCAGTGGGGCCGGGCCTCCCTCTCCTCGGAGGCGAGCCCCGGGCCTGCCACGTGGCCAGCAGTGCCAGACCTCACCCCCTCCGCAGGGGTGAGCTCCGAGGGCGCTACGTGTCCAGAGGGCCGGGCCTCCCTCTCCTCAGATGCGAGCCCCGGGCCTGCCACATGGCCAGCAGTGCCGGACGTCACCCCCTCCGCAGGGGTGAGCTCCGAGGGCTCCATGTGTCCAGCGGGGCCGGGCGAAGTGTCGACAGCGCACTTAGACAAATTGGAATTGGCTCATTTCAGCTATCTTTTTCTCATTCCCCACCATTTTTATGATTCCTTCTCCATCTCTATGGTTTCTTCCTCCATTTCTACTTGTTTTATAATGTTTCTCTATATGAAATGTGTATGCAATGCATGGAAACGAATTTGAGGATGTTACAAAACTATCCCCCTTAAACTGAATCTCGCCCTCGAGATTCGATAGAGAAGAGAATAGATGAGGGAATTCTGCCTTGAGGTCTTCCTCACGCTCCAATATAGTTTCGGCTTCTGTGTGATGGCTCCACTGTACCTTGCACCAACGGATCACTTTGTCCCTCGTGACCCTTTCCTTCACGTCCAAAATTTGGACGGGGTGCTCCACATAGGTCAGATCCTCTTGAAGCTCGAGCTCATCCATCGGTACTTGTTCTTCCTGTACTCTTAAGCACTTCTTGAGTTGGGATACGTGAAACACGTCGTGTACGTCGGAGAGGTGCGTTGGCAGCTCTAGTTGATAGGCTACTTCTCCTCGCTTGCCCAAAATCTTAAATGGGCCGATGTAGCGAGGTGCTAATTTGCCCTTGACGTTGAACCGTCGTTGGCCTCGGATAGGAGATACCTTAAGGTACACGAAGTCTCCTACTTCGAAGGTCAATCTTCTTCGCCTATTGTCCGCATAACCTTTTTGTCGTGACTGAGCAGCCTTCAAATTTTCTCGTATTGTTTGGACTTGCTTTTCGGCGTCTTGCAGTACTTCGGGTCCAAACACTTGGCTCTCTTCGGTCTCATTCCAGAACAGTGGCGTTCTACACCGTCTACCATACAATGCTTCAAAAGGTGACATCTTCAAGCTGACTTGATAGCTATTGTTGTATGAGAATTCAGCATACGGCAAGCTCCTATCCCAACTGCACCCATGTTTCAAGGCGCAAGCTCTCAACATGTCTTCCAAAATTTGATTTGTCCTCTCAGTTTGCCCATTAGTTTGCGGGTGATAAGCGGAGCTGAAATTCAGACGTGTACCCATGGCTTCATGCAGCTTCTTCCAGAACCTAGAGGTAAATTGAGAACCCCGATCTGAAACTATCCTCTTCGGAACTCCATGGCGACACACGATTTGCTCCATATACAGCTCGGCTAGTTCTACGACGTGGTACGTAGTTCTAACAGGAAGGAAATGGGCTGTCTTCAACAATCGGTCCACAATAACCCAAATGGAGTCGTCACCCGACCGAGTACGTGGCAATCCGACAATGAAATCCATGCTGATGTCTTCCCACTTCCACTCGGGCACTTTCAATGGCTGCAATAGTCCAGCGGGTCTTTGATGTTCGGCCTTCACCCGTTGGCACGTGTCGCATAAGGCAACATATTCAGCTACGTCCCTTTTCATACCATCCCACCAATAGCAAGTTTTCAGGTCCTTGTACATCTTTGTACAGCCGGTATGTATGGAATAAGCTGATTCATGTGCCTCCTTTAATATCGTGTCGCGGATGTGCTTCACGTTAGGCACACAAATCCTTTTCCCTAACCAAAGCGTGCCCTTCTCGTCTTCCTTGAAATCCTTTTCTATGCCTTGTTGGATTCTTTCCTTGATTTCCTCATCCGTTGCTTGGCCATCTCGTATCTCTTGTTACAGCGAAGAGTTGAGTTCTATCACTTCCATCTCGTTCAAGAACCTGAGATGTACCCATTCGAACTCCTTGTGCAGCTCGGGTGGTAGCTCCCGAACCGTGAGTTGGTGGCATGCTCCCTTTCGGCTCAACGCATCAGCTACTACATTGGCCTTTCCGGGGTGATAATTGATTCCAACATCATAATCCTTGATGAGTTCCAACCATCGACGTTGCCTCAAATTCAGATTCGTTTGCGTGAATATATACTTGAGGCTTTCGTGATCCGTATAGATTTCAAATCGGTGGCCAAGGATATAATGCCTACAAATCTTCAAGGCATGTACCACGGCTGCAAGTTCCAAGTCATGTGTGGGGTAATTGAGCTCGTGTTTCTTTAGTTGTCTCGAAGCATAGGCTACCACTTGTCCATCTTGCATGAGCACACATCCAAGCCCTTGTCTTGATGCGTCACAATATATATCGAAACTCTTGCTCACGTCCGGAAATACCAAAACCGGCGCTGTGGTTAGTCTTTTCTTGAGCTCCTCAAAGCTTTCTTGGCACACTAGTGTCCACTGAAATGCTTTTCCCTTCATTAGCAATTCAGTCATAGGCTTTGCTATTTTGGAGAAATCCTTGATGAACAATCGGTAGTATCCAGCCATCCCAAGGAAACTCTGAATATCTCTCACATTCTGCGGTTGGTTCCACTTCAGAACATCTCCCACTTTTCCGGGATCAACCGATACTCCTCTCTCGGAGATGATGTGGCCTAGGAACGATATCTCCTTTAGCCAAAATTGACACTTGCTGAACTTGGCATACAATCGATGCTCTCGCAATTTATGCAATGTCAATCTCAAATGTTCTTCATGTTCTTCCTCGCTTTTTGAATACACCATGATATCGTCGATGAAAACCACGACAAACTTGTCCAAGTACTCCATGAAGACCTTATTCACGAGGTACATAAAGTATGCGGGTACATTCGTTAACCCAAAAGACATAACGGTATATTCATACGAACCATACCATGTTTGAAATGCAGTCTTGGGTATGTCGGAGGGCTTAATCTTCAGCTGGAAGTATCCCGACCGAAGATCAATCTTGGAGAAAATTCGGGCACCTTTCATTTGGTCGAATAGGTCCTCTATACGGGGCAGCGGGTATTTATTCTTGATCGTCACCTCATTGAGAGACCTATAATCCACACACATCCTTTGGGTCCCATCCTTCTTGTCTACGAAGAGCACGGGGGCTCCCCGCGGTGACGAGCTTGGGCGTATAAAACCCTTTTCTAGCTGCTCCTGAATTTTCTTCTTAAGTTTCACTAGTTCATTAGCGGGCATCCTATATGGCTATTTCGCTATAGGTGCAGTTTCAGGTACTAAATCAATGGCAAATTCAATGTCCCGGTCAGGTGGCATACCAGGAAGTTCTTCCAGGAACACATCTGAAAATTCTTGAACCACCAGAATGCTTTCCAATGTTGCTTCTTCGACGTGGTTCAACGCTGCCTTCTCGGTTGTCGGTTGGGCTGACTCGAACTAAATACGAGTACCGTGCTCATTTGTCAACTGCATGCTCCTCTCGGCACATTGAATTACTCTGTTGTGCTTGCTTAACCAATCCATTCCAAGTATTATATCAATCCCTTGGGAATCCAAGACAATAAGGTTGGCAAGAAATTCTACCCCCCTTATTTAAGGTTTACTTTCGGACATACTATATTAGTCCTCATCTCTCCACCGGGATAATTAACCAACACAGTGTGTTTCATGTGTGATATGGGCAGATTATACTTGGCAACATACTTGGATGATATGAATGAATGCGATGCTCCGGAATCAAATAAAACAGTGTCTGGGTTGGAGTTGGCAAGGAACATACCAATCACGACGTCCTCAGCTTGTTGCGCTTCCTCAGCGGAGACACGATTCACGTTGCTACGAGTGTAGTTCTGCTGCCCACGGTTACGTTGCATAGCTCCTCCGTTCGGCTGTGGGTTCTGTTTTGGTGCGTTGGTCAGCTGTCCAAGGCCTTTCTTCGGGCATTGACTTGCAAAGTGTCCCGCCTCTTCGCATGAAAAGCATGCTTTGTTGCCCAAAACAGCAAGAACGTTGGGGCGAGGCTGGTTTTGAGCATAGGCGCCCATGTTGGGACAGGGCGTAGGAGACAAAGGCATAAGAGGTGCTTGCATAAAAGGACGTTGTTGCGGTGGCTGATTAGGGCGAGGTGGGTTTGCAGGGCGGAAAGTAGAAGCGGACGAGCCATACTATGGTGCAGCTGGTGGCATGAAACGGGGACATACATTGCTCCCTTGTAGCTGGTATGGCATCTTCCTCTTGCCCTCTTGCTCAATCTCACGGATCTTGCTCTCAACCACTATAGCTTTGTCAACGAGCTTCTGGAAGTTTGCATAATCATTGTTGAGCAGTTGTACTTGGATCTCATTGCTCAATCCTCTCATGAACATGTATTGCTTCCTTTGATCCGAGTTTACGTCTTCGGGAGCATACCTTGACAGCTGCGTGAACTTGTTGAGGTACTCATTCACGCTCTTCTGTCCTGGGCGAAGACCTTCAAACTCTTGCCTTTTAAGCATCATGACTCCAGCAGGGACGTAATGAGAGTGGAAACTCTCCTTGAATCCAGCCCAAGTGATTGTCTCCTGGTTGACATGAGCATTGCAGAGAGCGTCCCACCAGTCAGCGGCTGCTCCCATGAGTTGGTGCGATGCAAAGAGAACTTTCTCCTAATCATTGCACAAAACAATAGCAAACTTCTTTTCCATGGATTTCAACCAATCATCAGCCTCCATGGGATCATTAGCTTGTGCAAAAGTAGGCGGTCGAGTCCTCATGAACTCTCCCAATCTGTTGTGAGCCGGTGGTGGTAGTGGTGGTGGGGGTGCAGGAACGGGGTTAGTGTCACGCCCGGTTTCTCTGAAGAACAACCGAGTGAATACCACATGTATGTCAGGAACATTCTCTCATATATGTGATGACAAATAGTGAAGCATCATTTATTACAAGCCAAGTGTTCGAATATAAATAAGTTTTACATAGCATACGTCTCGATGGACGATAAAATGTTCATAACATGTAAATAAATCTTGTGGGCTCCGTCACAGGCGTTGCCCGGGGGACTCCGTGAACCTAGAATCCTTCCTCGGGACCAAAGTCTTAGTCATTAAACACCCCATCATTCTCTTGACCTGAGCAGCAATATAAACCAACAGAAAAGCAAGTTTGAGTACTGTGGGTACTCAGCAAGTGTGGGAAAGTTATGTCATGCATGGCTAGAGCAAGGAGAGGTTGAACTCATGGTTAAAGCACTAAGCAATTATTACCTATCACCTTAGCTTATTAAGAACCTACATTACTACACAGGTGAAATGGTCCCGATCCCTCAACCCATCATCATTATCAAGTGAACATAGTCTCATCTCCAATGTTAATCTTCCCGCTTAACATCCACAACATCCCAATTCATCATCCTCTAATCATGAATAAGTCCAAGCCGCTCTTGACCGTGAGCACGGCTGTCATGACAGTTTTGACTCTGCAGAGTTTGCACCACTGTACTTACATGTAGTGGTTTCATCCCCCGATGTCGGGTGGACTAAAATAACCTCCATTATGCCAGTGGTCGCGAACCAAGTTCACACTTCCCAGGTGTGTAGCCAGGAGATCACTACGAGGCCTTTACAAAGGGATTCCCGACGAGCGTGGGCCCACTGAGGTTTCACCCCTAACAGCATACAAGAGGCTCTAACCCCTCTGCAGTGGCCCCCTCTTGAGCCTGGCGGTTCATATGGTAGTCCAGCTGACACCTATTCCCCGCACCATTTAAAACACCCATACTATGCCGGAGATACACCTAATTAATTGGCCAAACTGCCTCATCTCAGCATGTGGTTGGCACGGTAAAGCCAGGTTACATGCTCCATGAACCGGTCCTTAGGATCCAGGCAAGTGCTAAACATAAACCCGAGTCTCGTGCACCCAGCACCAACCAAATCATCCAACTTGCCTAGATTCCTACCTCTACATAACTCATAATGTCTCATTCAAGAGTAAGGTAAACAAGTTGATGATCTCATATCCCACTTATCCCATTCTAAGCATGGCTAAGCATAAGTAATATGAATGAATGACATAATAAAACAAATCCCAACCAAAGCTACAAGGAAACAAGATAATGCAATTCTAGGGAAACTTCCTAGCATGGGTTTCATATTTCAATTGACAATGCAAATAATTCTATCTACACATCCTAGTATAGGATCAAAGTGGTCAAGTACACTTGCCTTCTACCTGCTGCTCTGGGAATGGAAAGTCTTGGTCTTGGAAGGGGATAACTTGCTCTGGGGCAGGTTCTACTCATGCCAATACACATAGCAAAAGAAAACAACAATCCATAAGCCATAGTTCCCACTTTCACTCATGCAAACCACACATACATACATATGGGAGTCATTCACATTTCTAAGTGTTGTGGTTACCCTAGATGTGTTGATTTTTGGCCTACATGCACTTTAAAACATATGTATATTATTTCTAACCTTTTGTATTCAGATTTCTATTTGCACACTATATATGAATTTCCAATTTGAACAAATTCTTTATATTTAATTAATATACTTTTTAGCCACAAGTGTGTATGAAAAATAACTTCCTACTTCAAATAGGTTTTCAGATCTTCTACCAAATCCTAAACTGAAGTTTTTGGATTTGGAGACCTCATTTATCATTTTCTAATTATGCATACCTATTTTCCTATATTTTCAGATTTATTTTCTATGCTTAAAAGTGAATTTTAATATTAAAATAGTAAGACATATCATCTAAACAGAATAGGTTCTGATCTAAAATGTTCAATAATATATTTTTTGAACTTCCTCTCTGATGTGAACCAATTTAAATTTATTTTACCAGTTTTCAGAATTATTTCCTAGCCCAAAAATATGTTTCTAGAAACAATAAAAATGAGCAACAATTACTCAGATCTCATTTCAGCCTAAAATAAATTCTTAACTCATTCTAAAGGTTTTCCAAGTGCTAGGAGAGTTTAAATTTGCATTTACACATGTGTTTGCCTCACCTTTTAAATTTAAATCCTAGTCACATATTCAAATTTCTGAATTTAATATCCTACAGGGTCTAAAAGGCAAATCCACCCAACTACAGGGTTTAATTTACTATTTCCTAAATTTTCAGGGGCCTAGTTACACATAACAGAGGGGTTTTTCCTAATTTTTATTAAGTCAAGGGGCTAAAACTGATTTTTAAATGAATTTACATGAATTTCTGAAGGTCCAGGGGCTAGATCAGAAGTTTCCGGGGCTAGCTCGTGTTTTCTGAGATCCCCAGGGGGTAGCGCGTAAGAATCCCGACCTTTATAATGCGGGGCCGACGTGAACCATCCGATTTAAAACAGACGGCTGAGATTATAACGCGAAGCGGTACGGGTTAGATCTAATAGGAACCGCACGATTTAAAATGGACGGGCCTCAGGGGGCCACGTCGCCCTGGCCGTGCGCGGGCGGCGCTGCCCGGCGGCGCGCGGCGGCGGGAGGCGGCGATCTCGCTGGAGATCTTCGGGTTTTCGTCTATACTTCCTAAAACTTGGATTTCTTGGCATAGAACGGAAGAGGGGAGGTAGGGGATCTCACCTCGGGGTTTTTCTTGAGCTCGGGGGCCCTGGAACACGGTCGGCGACGAGGTCCGAGGTGAAAACGCGGCGGTGCTCGCCGGAGCTGTGTCCAGAGCGCAAAACACCGGGTTTCCTTCACCTGCGAGACTCCCCGGAGGCGGTGGAACATGATCAGCACGTTAGATCAGGATATTCGAGTGAGGATCGAAGGAAATCGGTGGTAGAAGCTTCGGTTCTCATCGGAGAGAAGAAAGGGAGTGGCGCTGGGGAATTCGGCAAGTTTCCTTGCGTGGAATGCACGAGGAGAGGCAGCGGAGGATCGGTTTGGATAAGTAGCAGCATCCGGGGCCGAAGATCGGGCTGGGGGCGCGGGTTTCCGGAGGTTGGTTTTGATTCGGGTGCGAGAGAGGGCCGGGGTAGGTTGGGGTGCACGCGAGGAGAGGAATGACATGCAGGCCCCACGTGTCAGAGAGAGGGAGAGAGGGGGGCGCGCGCGGGTTTGGGCTGGCTGGTGCGCGGTCTTGGGCCGGCAGAGCAGGTTTCGGCCCACTGACCCTTTTCTTTTTCCTTTTTCTTTTCTTTTTTCTGTTTTGATTTGAATTTGAATTGCTTCATCACATGCATTACGTCTAAAAATTTTTAAATTCCCCTCTTTAGCAGGTTTTGGGGTGTTACAGTTAGGATTGTTGTTGTTGTTGGCTTGCAGCTGTCCCAAAGTTTGTATCATAGTTTGCATGAGCTGGTTCTGCATAGCCATCAACCGTTCAAGGTTGTTTGCATCAGCCCCGGGGTTAGCTTTTTCCGTAACTTCAAAGTTGCCATCCTCTTGTGGTTCAGGGTTGCCACGAACGTTACTCCTTTGACGGCTGGCATTTTCCCTCACCATCTGTGGGAGAGAGTTGAGTAGAATAGAAAATAGAAGTTTAGATAGATCCCCCAACTATATGCATCAAGGTGTATGAACTAAATATCTTCCTTTATTAATTTCAGCCTATATGAGGATGTGGACACATGCCGAAGCATCTCACATCTCTCCACTATGTGTGGATGTGGACATTCGCCGAAGCGTCCCACAACTCACACCAGCACACAAACACAACCAATCATCACAAAAGTTCAACACACCACTCCTATTCACGATACTACGATTTAAACGTTCCTATTATAGCTTATTCAATGAGAGTCCTAAACATAATCATGTGAACTGGTGTTGTTCCCGCCGTGTGACGGGGGTGGTCCATACATGGGCGCACGCCATGGTGAGTCAGCAGTCCATGTAGAGTTAGAAGGCGCTGGTACTCCATTTGCTCCCGCGTTGGCGCGAGTCTCCTCTTGTTTCTCCAGCACATACAGCTTCTTGTGGAGGTAACGGATCTCTTCTTGTGCGCTTGCATAGCGGTTTCCTAACTCCACGAGCAACCTTTGTGACTTGTCAGCAGCTTGTGGGATGGAAAGGGCGGTTACATGGGGTCCAATGATCTCCCTTGTGCCACTATTCCGACACGGGTGCAGCTCAAAAGTGGTACCCTCAAGCTGCTCATGGAAGGCGTAGCACAGTCCGGTGAGTGCTTCCCATGCAGCGTCATCAATAGCTTCTGCCATTGTAGCTCTCCATGTGGGTGCGAAGTGCCGAGTGACAACCCTACCATTATATAGGATGGTTACGTCAGCCTTCAACTCTTCATGTCCGAGACGAGGGGCTTTCTTGACGAGATACTCCGGGTATAAGCTGCAGCAATCCAGAAATTCTTTGAGCTCCCTGGATGTGTGTCCTCCTTCCATTCCATCGGACCAAAATTCTTGATCTGAATGATTAGCCCATTCATCACCTTCATTATTGGTCTCAGCAAGGGGTGGCTCCTCCTCGGGTTCATCTTCTCCCGTCATAGCTTCATGAGGCTCCACGGGGTGTAAGCCCGCGTGAAACTCCTCCTGAGGTGCGTACCAATGCCGTTCTTGTAGATCATCTTCCATGTCGTCTTCGAATGGTTCCAACTCTTCCGGTTCCTATTCCTCATGCATATAGCTATTGACTTCATCTTCATCATGAGGTTCCGTCTTCACTTCCTCCCAATATGGTCCATCGGACACCTCAATGGGGTTAAGTGCACTCCCACGTGGTGGTGATCGAGTACTTATGCGTGTCGTGCTCCTGATCACCGGCATCTATAAATAGGATATGAGAAACTTTAGAGAAGGAAGAAAATACTTCAAAACTTCAGAAGCTATGAAGCAAGAAAGCAAAAGTGTTGTTGTCCAAAAGAAGAGAAAAGAGGGGCTGAAAATAGCATTTTGCGGTGGCTGACATGACAAGAAAAGTGCAGCAGCAAGCAATTTTCGAAAATAACAGTTTAGAGGGGTGTGCCTATGTGTTTTGGAGTGTACACTCTACCTAGGCTTGCATCCTACGGACAACGTGGCTCTGATACCAATCTGTGACATCCGGTTCCGAAAACAGAACCAAGTTAATGCATATGTGTGCCCAGGATGTTCATCACACATACACATGTAATTCACAAACTGAATTCAGAATATAACCACGAATAAATAGGGTTTAAGTACTTTATTACATCGACTCATTGTCTCACTCATGAATCTCTAACTTATTCTTGCAGCGGAAGTCTCTAAACGACAGCGGAAATAACTAAATAGCAGTGGCTCCATCTTCAAGTCCACATACATGTTGACGGTAGTTCGCACGCCTAGTACTCCACATGGTCCTCGAAGTACTCTTCTCCTGTTGCTGATGTTTATGTCATAATGCAAGGGTGAGTACATGTTGTACTCAGCAAGTGCGGGAAAAGTATGACATGTAGCTTACAACAAGATAGGAATAAAAAGGCTCATTGCAGCAAGCAAATTTTATTTCACAAACATGATAAAAACAGAAACTATTTCTATGTGATATTAATCCCAACATGACCAAGTAATTCAGCAACAATTTCTCCATCATAATTCACCATTTATCATGTCTCAACCAGCCATTAATCTTTCACAAGTTCATCTAATACTCATAAACATTCATAACCATCTCATATTCGTATAACCGAAACCAAACTCAATGTCGTGACTCAAAATAGTCTCAAAACCCAATCCCAATGACCATACCATAACCATACCGAACATCCATCCCATGTTTTCCCTCTAATCATGTGAGTGGCTAGGTGCTTGTGACCGGAAGCACGGCTATCATGATAGTTTTACACTCTGCAGAGGTGGCACCACTTTACCCACAAGTTTGTGATTTCGTCACCCGTCGGCAACTACAAAACCTCCATTATACCAGTACACAACCATCGGTGTTTGGCCAAGAGATCACAAAATAGCCTTTGCAAAGGGGCTACTAGATGTATGGACTCACTGAGGTTTCACCGGCAGGCTCGAATCACCATTCTCCCACCCACGGGCCCCCTCTTGTGCCATGCAGTTCCCAGGGCAGTCCATCTCAACTCCCATTCCCCGTGCCATCCACGGTCCATAACAAGCTAGCAACACACCTAATTAGTCAGCTAAGACACACCCATATTTGGCCTTGTGGTGGCACTGTTTTCCTGGCATGTGCTGCCATGGACCGGTCCTTAGATCTACAGCAAGTAAACAACCATATCATTCAGCAACATCCACGAACCAAGCTTGCCTAGATCACCCCGATTCCATGCTCATTAACATCATCAAGTTCTCATCATCATTATTCATATGAGTGCAGTAGCTAACCATATTTTAATTCAGCTTCCCGTGTCCCGTGGATTAAGCGAAGCAAAAGAAAAAGAAAAACGACCATACCCTACTCATCAACTTTCTCGGCGATAAGGATGGTTAACAAAACTAGTAAACTCCTATAAAAGGGTTTCCCATCAAGTTGACTCAAGCATACGAGTTTTCACAAACAAAACAGTTTCAAAACATGGGATCAATATGGTCAAGGGGCACTTGCCTTGCTCCCGTGGCTCTTGTTGCTCAAGCGACTCAAAGTCTTGGTGCTGTAGTTCTTTGTAGATGGCTTCCTGAGCTTGTCCTTCTACTCACGACCACACACATACAAAATTTACAGCAATCAAACATCATGCACAAACTTTACTCAATAAGCAATGATGTAGATGAATGCAAATCCTATGGTGCTGTTTTAATAAACCAGTTTGTACGTGTTCTTGCATATTTTAATGGGCTTTCATGGGGTTTTCTGATGAACAAGGGTGTAGGGATCAAGTGTGGACGTGGTGATGATCTTGACTCAAGATCTATATCAATTCCACCATAAAAAACCGATCAAAATGTGACCTGTCCACACGAAAAAAGTTTCTGTTTGAAGGGAGCGAAGAAAACGGATGCATAGAAACAGCGACAACGTCGTAAGATGGGTAACAAAGATCTACCTCACTTCCCTTTGGTGGTAGGGCCTTCCTCCTAGCAATGGCAGCAGCGGGGAATTTTCTATGGAAGATTGGGGCAGGACAGATCGTCGGCTCTTTTCCGGTGACGGCGAGGCGTGACGGGGCTCCTCGGCGGGCTCACCGGTGGGGCTCACCGGCGACTGACCTCCGGCGAGGAGGGGGGGTCCAACTCGGCGAGTTGGGGGCTAGGGCCTCCAAGTCGCCGACTTGGGAGGGGGAAAAGGGGGAAGGGGTTGCGGCCAAGGGGGGGATTGGGTTCTATTTATAAGGGGGGGGGGGAGAATCCTACTCTAATTGGAGCAAAATCCTAACAAACTTTTCCCCAGTTGATTTGGTGCGGCAGCAATCTGGGGGAACTTCCCCAAATGTGGGGAAAATTTGGGGAATTTGTGTCGGTCCCCTCAGTACCGGGTACCCCCGCGCACATGAGAAAAACTGCCTAAGGACCTCGCCCCCTCCGCAGGGGTGAGATTCGAAGGCTCCACGTGTCCAGCGGGGCCGGGCCTCCCCTCTCCTCAGAGGTGCGCCCTGGGCCTGCCACGCGTCCAGCAGAGCCGGGCCTCGCCCCCTCCGCAGGGGCAAGCTCCGAGGGTGCCACATGTCCAGCGGGGCCGGGCCTCCCTCTCCTCAGAGGCGAGCCCCGGGCCTGCCACGTGGCCAGCAGTGCCGGACCTCACCCCCTCTGCAGGGGTGAGCTCCGAGGGCCCCACGTGTCCAGCGGCGCCGGGCCTCCGTCTCCTCAGAGGCGAGCCCCGGGCCTGCCATGTGGCCAGAAGTGTTGGGCCTCGCCCGTCCGCAGGGGTGAGCTCCGAGGGCGCCACGCGACCAGCGGGGCCAGGCCTCCCTCTCCTCAGAGGCGAGCCCCGGGTCTGCCATGTGGCCAGCAGTGCCGGACCTCACCCCCTCCACAGGGGTGAGCTCTGAGGGCGCCACATGTCCAGCGGGGCCTGGGGAAGTGTCGACAGCGCACTTCGACAAATTGGAATTGGCTCATTTCAGCTATCTTTTTCCCATTCCCCACCATTTTTATGATTCTTTCTCCATCTCTATGGTTCCTTCCTCCATTTCTACTTCTTTTATAATGTTTCTCTATGTGAAAAATGTATGCAATGCATGGAAATGAATTTGAGGGTGTTATAACTAGTCCGATATTTCGACTCCATAACCCTAGGACCGGCTCAGACCTAATGTTCTTCAACCTCACAACTCCTCCCACGTTCTCTCTCCTCACTCAAGTGCTCCCAAGGTAGATTTGCGAGTTTTCCATCAAATCCACCCAAATCTCCATGGGAATCGATCTCCACTGCAAGGGGATCGAAGACCCCGGACTAGTCCACATCAAGAACTTCATCAATGCCTCGAATCGAAGGATTTGGTAAATTTCTCTCCAAACTCTTGAACCTTCGATTTTCCTTGTTTTTGCTCAATTAGCTTAGCTCCTCCAGTCAATACATACTCTATTGATGTATTCCATGTACCCTAGATCATATTTGCATTGAATAACCTCAAATTTCGACAAGTTAGGGTTTGAGCAGCCTCATAACGGACTAGTCCGTTCTTAGGGCAGACAAATCTGGTACTCCGGACTAGTCCGACCCTGAACACCGGACAAGTCCGGTATGCCCTGATCAAAACCATAGCTTATATCAATTCAATGCAATCCCTTGTCATCCTTGCTTATTCACATCCTTTATATCTTCCTTGTTAGAATCATGTCGGGATCGAATGAGAATATCTCCAACTTTGAAGCCGAGATGGATCAATATGTGATGTCTCGTATTCCGGAGTCTCACTCCAACAAGAGACAAGAGCGTGCTGCCGAGCCTTCGCCCACCCCACCTAGGGTGCGTCGAAAGATTACAGTCAAGAGACCAGCTTCAAAAGCAAATATGGCTGGTTCTAGCTCGGCGGCTCAACGCCAAACAAATGGCAAGGGAAAGGGACTTGCTTCCGGCTCGATTGGTCCCCTTAAGATGACAGCTCCAAGACAGGGGAATAGGGATCCCTCGGAGGAGAAGTTCAATGGAAAGGGGAGTGATGTGGCATGGAAGCTGAGGAAGATTGATGCCTATAGCACTGGCAAAAAGGCAGCTGACAAGAGATTTTGGAGCAACTTTCACTCGGACTACTACATTTCGGTGTACCTCCAAATGAAGACTCCAATGGTCCGCAGCCAATGGATCGACTGGACATATTTTGAAAGGAAGAGTTGTGAAGCCTTTGAGGAGGTAATAGAGGCTGCAGGGAGACACGGACTCAAGGACTTGCTCTCCTTCAGATACAACTGGAATGATGAGATCATCGCCTAGTTCTTTGCAACTTGCCACTTTGCCCACGATGAAGAAGAGAGAGTGACTTGGATGACACATGGATCCAAGTACACAGTTTCCTATGTTGAGTTTGCCAGACTGCTGCACCTTGAGGACACCGACAGTAATGAGATTGTGATTCACAATCTTGGTGTTGTGGAGAAGGACAATATGGAATTACTCTATGATACTCGACTCCCATAAATCCTCCCTCAACCAAGAACATGAAGCCCTTCTTCATTGTTCTCAACAGAGTGCTCCGGAAGACCATTGCTCCAATGGTATGGAGATGTCGGGAGTGTCCAAGGTTACTTGAGAACCTTGACGAAAGTAATCAGCAGGAGGAGAAAATTTGATATCTTTGATTATATTTGGAATGACATGGTGAACATATCCGGCACACCAAACCGTTCCTGTTCTATGCACCATACTTGATGTTCATGATTGAAAAAGTCACAGGAATCGAGTTTGTGAAGGATGTGGATCACACTGCTCTAAGACCTCAGAAGCCTCCTCAAGCCTCTCTCCTAGCTGCTCCCTCACCTGGCTCACCTGAAGAACATCCAGAGAGAGCTCAAGAAGATGCAAGGCCTTCATCCAAGACGAGGGCCACTCCTCACAAAGGGTCCCCTAGTGGGATTATGAAGTATTTGGCTGCTATCTTTGGATCTTGACGCAAAACTGAGGTGAAGCTTCATAAGATGTAACACCCCAAATTTTGATTCAAAACCCTAAACCATGTTCAGAGGGGAATTTAAAAATTTTTGGACGTGTTGCATGTTTTGCAGAAATTCAAATTCGAACTGGAATTCAAATTAGACTCAAAACAGAAAAGAAATGGAAAAAGAAAAAGAGAAAACGGGAAAAACCGGCCAGTGGGCCGAAACCCGCCAGTCGGCCCAATTTCCCCCGCGCCAGCCCGCAGCCGCGCGCCCGCGCTATCCCTCACAGACAGGTGGGACCCACCTGTCATCCCTAACCCCGCGACCCCGGACTCTCCCGCGCGCGCGCGATCTTAACCGATCGGAATACCGCGTCCCTCAGCCCGAATTTCGGTCCCAGAAGAATCAAACTCGATCACAACTGACCCACCGCCCTTCCCCGGCTATAAAAACCCTAGCCCCGATCGGTTTTTCCCACGCGATCGCCGATTTTTACTCCGGTGAGCACCGAGACTTCGCCGGTGAATTCTGGCCAATCTAAGCTCGGAAACTCTGATCTAACTCGCTGGTCTTGATCCACCGCCTCCGGGGAGCTTTGCAGGTGCAGAAAACTCGGAGACTTACGGTGTAAACACAGCGCCGACGAGCTTCGCCGTGGTTTTTGCCTCGGACCTCGCCGCCGATCACTTTCCAGGACCCCCGAGCTCGAGAAAACCCCCGAGGTGAGATCCCCGACCTCCCCTCTACCGATCTAGGCCATAAGATCACAGTTCTAGGCAGAATTCTCGAGAATCCGAAACTTTCCGGCGAGATCGCCGCTTCCCGCCGCCGTGCGCCGCCGGCAGCGCCGCCCGCGCTCGATCAGAGCGACGTGGCCGCTTGTGCGCCGTTTATTTTAAATCGCACGGTAGACTTTAAAACCCCGCGTACCGGTTCGATGTTATAATCTCAGCCGTCGGTTTAAAATCGGACGGTCCACGTCAGCCCCGCATTATAAAGACTGGAATTCTTACGTGCTACCCCCTGGGGTTCTCTGGAAATAAGAGCTAGCCCCGGAAACTTCTGATCTAGCCCCTGGAACTCCAGAAAATCATGTAAATTCATTTAAAAATCAGTTTTAGCCCCTGGACTTAATAAAAATTAGGTAAAACACCTCTGATAAGTGTAGCTAGACCCCTGGAAATTATGAAAATAATATTATAGACCCTGTAATGGGGAGAGTTCATTATTTTAGCCCTGTTTAGTATTTAATTTAGAAAATTGAATATGTAACTAGTGTTTAAAAATTTAAAAAGTGGGACAAACATAATTGTCAAAATTAATTAAAAACTTTCTCAGTACTTAGAAAACTTTGGAGTGAGATAAAAATATATTTTGGGCTGAAATAAATCTGTTTCATTTATTAATCACATTTATTAGTATAGGGACACATTTTTAAGTAAAGAATAGTTATAGAAAAATAGGGAAAATAATTATGAAAAAGTTTACATCAGAGGCCAAGGCTAAAATATGTTATTAAATTATTTAGGACCAGAACCTATACTGTTTAGATGATGTGTATTACTAATTTCATAATAAAATACACAATTATGCATAGGAATATAAATCTGAAAATATAGCAACTAGTAAATGATAAATGGAGTTTTTAAAATCCAAAGAGTTCAGTTTAGGGTTGGTAGAAATTCTGAAGGCACATATGGAGAAGAAAAATACTTTTCATACATACTTGGTAGTGAAAAGGTGTAGTAGTTTAATATAAGGAATTTATTTAAAACTGAAACACACACACATATATATATATATATATATATATATAGTATGTAAGTATAAATATGAACACCAAAGTAGGAATCATATACATATAAATAAAAGTGTATGCAAGCCACAGATCAACACACACAGAGTAACCACAACACATATAATGGTGAATGAATTTCATAAATATGAATGTGTGGTTTGTATGAAGTGGAAGTGTGAACTATGTCTTATGGATTGTTGTTTTTCTTTTGCTATGTGTGATGGTGTGATGTAGAACCTGCTCAAGAGCAAGTTATTCCTTTCCAAGACCAGGACTACCCATTTCAAGAGCAGCAAGAAGGAGGCAAGTGTCCTTGACCACTTTGATCCTATGCTAGGATGTGTAGATAGAATTATTTGCATTGTCAAATGAAATATGAAACCCATGCTAGGAAAGTTTCCCTAGAATTGCATCACCTTGTTTCCTTGTAGCTTGGGTTGGGATTTATTTTGTCATGACATTTATTTACATGCATTTGCTTAGCCATGCTTAGAATGGGATATTTGGGAAATGAGATCATCAGTTTATATTACCATACTCTTGAATGAGACATTGTGAGTTATGTAGAGGTAGGGATCAAGGCAAGTTGGATGTTTTGGTTGTGTGCTGGGTGCACGAGACTTGGGTTTGTGTTTAGTACTTGCCAGGATCCTAAGGACCGGTTCATGGAGCATGTAACCCGGCTTTACAGTGCCAACCACATGCTGAGATGGGGCAGCTTGGCCAATTAATTAGGTGTATCCCCGGCGTAGTATGGGTGTGTTGGATGGTGCGGGGAGTAGGTGTCAGCTGGACTACCATATGAACCGCAAGGCTCAAGAGGGGGCCACTGCAGCGGGGTTGGAGCCTCTTGTATGCTGTTAGGGGTGAAACCTCAGTGGGCCCACGCTCGTCGGGAATCCCTTTGTAAAGGCTTCATAGTGATCTCCTGGCTACACACCTGGGAAGTGTGAATGTGGTTCGTAGCCACTGGCATAATGGAGGTTCTTTTAGTCCACCCGACAACGGGGGATGAAATCACTACATGTGGGTACAGTGGTACAAACTCTGCAGAGTCAAAACTGTCTTGACAGCCGTGCTCACGGTTAAGAGCGGCCTGGACTTATTCATGATTAGAGGATTGATGGTTTTGGAAGTTAAGCAGGGAGCTTAACATTGGAAATGATGTTATGGTTATTGGATTAGGATGATGGGATGGGAGATTTGGACCATTTCACCTGTGTAGTAATGTAGGTGCTTAATAAGCTAAGGTGATAGGTATTAATTGCGTAGTGCTTTTACCCTGAGTTCAACCTCTCCTTGTTCTAGCCATGCATGATATAATTTTCCCACACTTTCTGAGTACCATTGGTAATCAATCTTGCATATTTGTTGGTTTATATTGCTGCTCAGGTCAAGATAATGAGGTGGTGTATAATGACCAAGATTTTGGACCCGAGGAAGGTTTTTAGGTTCATGAAGACCCCCGGGCAACGCCTGTTATGGAGCCCTAAAGAATAATATTCCGATGCTAGTTTATTTACTTGTGATGAACTTATTATTGTCCATCGAGATATTTACTATGTAAGACTTATTTATATTCGACACCTGGCTTGTAATAAATGATGCTTCACTATTTGTCATCACATGTATGAGAAAATGATCCTGGCATACATGTGATATTCACTTGGTTGTTCTTCGGAAAAACCGGGTGTGACAGAGGTGGTATCAGAGCCAAGGTTGCCCGTAGGAACGTGGACCTAGGTAGAAATGGACGTATTTAAGGGCCCTATTTTCTTAAAACTATTTTCCAAGGCGTGGGTTGAAGAGTGTTATTTAAGGAGTCATTTTTCATCTTACCCCAAATTTTCATTCAAAATGGGATTTTTGTTTAAAAAGTTTATCTAACCTAAATTTAAATTCTTTTTGTTTTAGATGGTTCGCATGATTCGCACCACCCGCAAGTCCACAGGAGGGAGAGTTCCCGTAGTTGCCCTTGCGGAAAGAGAGGAGAGTCGTCCAGTGACGTACCTTTCCTACGGATTGGCAGTAGGAGACTTGTTGCGCCGTCTTCGACGTATGCTCGAAGCCACAGGCAATACGGGCAAGCTAATCATCCACTATAACTCCACCAGGACCATCCGTGAGAAGAGGGAAGAATGGAGTTCGGAGATGAGGATTATACACGAGAATCAGCTGCTGAAGATCCACCATTCTCCAGCTAGTAGAGCAACACAGGTCGATGCGGAGAAAGATGTCACCTGGGAGGCCATCACCTGCCAGAGTCACATCTATCGTCGCCACTTGGACAAAACTGAGTACATGTATGTCCTCCAACGTGAGAGCGGTACCACGGAGTACAAGTACCCACCGGTGCAGCAAGGGACTTCCCATGAGCACATGGACTTGTGCTTGGAGGATGCTGCTATGCTCAGCACTCGACTGCAGGAGTGTCAACAAGAGCTTCAGGATGTCCGAGACACCCTGAAGGAAACGGAGGCGTTGCTGCGAGCTTGCTTAAAGGCGAGAGAAAGAGGAGATGCGAATGAACTGTGTGTCACCGTAAATGATACATGGACTCCTGACTCCCCGGATCGCCGAGCGATCAGGCGTCGTCGCACTTCTCCACCAACAGCCTCCCCACCCAAAGCAGAGTCAGAAGGTAGCCGAAATGAGGAGGAAGATCCCGAGGAGCCAGCTCAAGAGAACGAGTAGTATAGAGTCTTTCCCTTAGCTAGCAAGAGGTCGAGTAGTCGAGTCGTTACGTAGTTAATGGTGTGATAATGCTTGGTGTGTGACGTGAGTTGTGGAAGCCATGAGCAATTGTCCACAGCCTCGTCTTCAGATTGTTTTGCTTTGGTGTGTGAACCCACAGGAAATAATAGTGCATTTATTTGGTGTATGAACCCTCGTAAAAGTATATCAAAGCCTCAACACTTCAAAGTGCAAACAAATGAAAGTAGTAAGATGATACTAAATGATTTCAAATTAACATTGGTTGATTCTGCCAGATGGCCGGAAGAGGAAAAGGACGTGCTGCCAACCCCGCCAACAACAACGATGAGGCATGCAACCCTCATCTTTCTGGAGGCCAGGACCGGGGTGGTCGCCGTGAAGAAGTTGATCCTCTCCACCAAATGCTGGAGAACCAAAATCAGCTCATCCAGAACTTGACTCAAGTGGTGGTCAACTTGCATCAAGTTTCACCTCCACAAGCTGCACCACGCCAACCAAGGTTGAGTGAGTTTCTAGGAAATCAACCTCCAAAGTTTGCAAGTGCTGCTGAACCTCTGGAGGCAGATGATTGGCTGAAGACCATTGAAAGTAAGATGAGGATAATACAATGCCAAGGGTATGAGAGGGTGCTGTTTGCCTCTCATCAATTGCATGGACCTGCTGCTGATTGGTGGACCGCCTACGTGGCCGCCCATCATGACCCTGAGAACATCACTTGGGAAGAGTTCAAGCGTAGCTTCCGCAACCATTACATCCCAAGAGGTGAACTCAAAAACAAGAGGAAGGAGTTTTTGGGACTGCAGCAGGGAAACATGACGGTGAGGGAATACCTCACCAAATTTATTCAACTATCCCGTTATGCTCCACGAGACATAGAGACTGATGAGCAGAAACAAGATTGTTTCGTGGAAGGACTTACCGCAGAGATGCAGTGTGCAATGTCCTCCAATGAGTATGAAAGCTTCCAAAAGATGGTGGACCGAGCGTTTGTGGTAGAAAGGAAGCTAAAGGCCCTGGAAAATGAGAATAAGAGGAAGGCTGGGTGGTCACATCAAGCCTCAGGGAGCAACACCCGCCCACGTATGATGCAGCAACCTACGGGGCAGACGAGCCGTGCTGCGGTACCCTATTCAGCACCAAGAGGGTACAACCCAAACTACAGGCCTCCCGCAGCACCAGCACAGCCGCAACGCCAGTTTGTGCAGCAGCCTCGCCCCGCATATCCACCTCGACCAGCAGTGCAAGGACCCCCAAACCAACCCCAAGACAACAAAGGCCAGGCATCTAAGATTGGGGTGCAATGTTTTAGTTGCGGAGAAGTGGGGCACTACGCCCATAAGTGTCCAAAGAAGAAGCCCACGCAGCTACAGCAGCAGAATGTAATGAGAGGACGGGTTAACCACGTCACTATGGAGGAAGCACAAGAGGCACCCGACGTGGTAGTTGGTAAGTTTCCTGCCAATTTACATCTTGCAACTCTGCTGTTTGATTCTGGTGCTACCCACTCGTTCATTGCTCAAGGGTTTGTTAAGAAGCATGACCTAGCAACCACACAAATGAACCATATGCTAGCCGTAAACTCTCCAGGTGGAGAAATAAGGACAAGACAAGTGTGTCCCAAAGTGAACCTAGACATTAATGGGGTAGTATTTACTGCTAACCTCATAGTGATAGATTCACAAGGGATAGATATTATTTTGGGTATGGATTGGTTGACCAAACATAAAGGAATCATCCATTGTTCGACCAGAACGGTGGAACTAACTCACCCTAGTGGCACCAGAGTAAAGTTAATAACAATACACGAGCCTAGGAGGGACATTAAATTAAATCAAGTGGATGTGAAAGTTGAGGAAATCAGGACTATCAGGGAATATCCAGATGTTTTTCCGGAGGAGTTGCCAGGTATGCCTCCCGACCGTGACGTGGAATTCGCAATGGAGCTAGTACCGGGAACAGCCCCGATATACAAGAGACCTTATCGAATGGACTCCAATCAGCTAGAAGAGCTCAAGGATCATTTGAGAGAATTGACGGAGAAGGGGTATATTCGCCCTAGTTCCTCACCATGGGGAGCTCCGGTGATATTTGTGCCCAAGAAAGACGGAACCCAAAGGTTATGCGTGGATTACCGTGCTTTGAATGAGGTAACCATCAAGAACAAGTACCCATTGCCTCGCATTGAAGACTTGTTTGATCAGTTGAGGGGAGCTTGTGTGTTCTCGAAAATTGATCTCAGGTCGGGATACCACCAACTCAAGATAAGGCAATCTGATATTCCAAAGACAGCTTTCGTATCTCGGTACGGACTGCATGAATACACTGTCATGCCTTTCGGGCTAACCAATGCCCCGGCATATTTCGTGTACCTCATGAACAAGGTATTCATGGAATATCTGGACAAATTTGTGGTGGTTTTCATAGATGATATTCTCGTATTCTCCAAAGATGAAGAAGAACATGAGAAACATCTAAGGTTGGTGTTACAGAGGCTGAGAGAACACCAACTATATGCCAAGTTGAGCAAGTGTGAATTTTGGCTGAAGAGAGTTCCCTTTTTAGGACATATAATCTCGGAGGGAGGAATCTCCGTAGATCCCGCCAAAATCGAGGATATCCAGAAGTGGAAGACCCCTGAAAATGTCGGGGAAGTTCGAAGCTTTTTGGGCTTGGCTGGATACTATCGACGGTTTATTGAGGGATTCTCCAAGATCTCGAGACCTCCCACTAAACTGTTGGAGAAGGGAATCACATTCACCTGGACGCCACAGTGCGAGACGAGCTTTCAAGAGCTAAAGAAGAGATTGACAACAGCCCCAGTGTTGGTTATGCCAGATATGCAGAAGAATTTCACATTGTACTGCGATGCCTCTGGAAATGGGTTGGGATGTGTTCTCATGCAAGAAGGACACGTCGTGGCATATGCATCCCGGCAGCTTCGGAAGCACGAGAAGAACTATCCTACACATGACCTAGAACTAGCTGCAGTGGTACACGCGTTGAAAATTTGGCGGCACTATTTGATGGGGAAGAGGACAGAGATATATACGGATCATAAGAGTTTGAAGTACATATTCACACAGCCAGATCTCAACCTCAGACAAAGGAGATGGTTAGAGCTAATCAATGACTTTGATGTGGGCATCAACTATCATCCCGGGAAAGCAAACGTCGTGGCCGATGCTTTGAGTCGGAAAGTGCAGGTCAATAAGTTGAGTTTGAAGGACATGCCTGCAGAATTAAAGGACGAGGTTATAAGTCTCAATCTATGTCTAGTAAATAGTGGTGAAGCCATCGCCATGGAAGTGGACTCCACACTCGAGCGAGACATACGTGAGGGCCAAAAGAATGATGAGAAGATACAAGAGATCAGACAGCTTATCAAGGAAAATAAAGCTCCTGGTTTTAGAGAGGATGAACAAGGAACGGTGTGGCACGGGAAAAGAATCCGTGTGCCAGAAGTAAAGGAGATCCGTGAATTAATTTTGAAGGAGGCTCATGATTCCGACTATTCCATTCATCCTGGGAGTACGAAGATGTACCAGGACCTCAAGAGCAGGTATTGGTGGTATGGCATGAAGCGAGATGTCGCGGAACATGTTGCCCTGTGTGACACATGTCAGTTGGTGAAAGCAGAACATCAACGACCCGCGGGATTATTGCAACCACTCAAAGTGCCTGAATGGAAGTGGGAAGAAATCAGCATGGATTTTGTCATGGGATTGCCTAGGACCCAATCCGGGTATGATTCAATATGGGTCATTATTGATAGGCTAACCAAGGTAGCTCATTTCATCCCTGTGAAAGAAAGCTACAGCGGATCCAAATTGGCAGAATTGTACATGTCAAGGATTGTGTGTTACCATGGAGTACCAAAGAAGATAGTGTCGGACCGAGGGACACAGTTCACCTCTAGATTTTGGCAGAAGTTGCATGAAACCATGGGAACCCATCTGAACTTCAGCTCTGCCTATCATCCCCAAACTGACGGGCAGACGGAGAGAACCAATCAGATCCTTGAAGATATGTTAAGGGCATGTGCACTCAAAAACAATAGGAGTTGGGACAAGAACTTACCGTATGCGGAGTTTTCCTATAACAACAGCTATCAAGCTAGTATGAAGATGTCACCGTTTGAAGCTTTGTATGGAAGGAAGTGCAGAACTCCCCTATTTTGGAACCAAACAGGAGAAAGTAAAGTGTTTGGTCCAGAAGTGCTACAAGAAGCCGAGGCGAAGGTGAGGGAGATTCGCAACAACTTGAGGATAGCACAAACACGCCAGAAGAGTTATGCTGATGTACGAAGAAGAGAGCTCGTTTTCAACGTGGGAGACTATGTTTATCTCAAGGTGTCCCCTATCAGAGGACTTCGTCGGTTCAAGGTTAAAGGGAAGTTGTCACCTCGATACATCGGACCCTTTCAAGTTTTGGAAAGAAAAGGCGAAGTGGCGTACCAACTAGAGTTACCGGTTCATCTATCGGATGTACACGATGTATTCCATGTGTCACAACTCAAGAAATGTCTGAGGACGCCTGAAGAGGTGTTACCCATGAATGAAGTGGATGTAGCTGAGGATTTGTCTTATGCCGAGCAACCATACAAGATTTTGGAGACGATGGAACGCCTCACCAGAAACAAGAGAATCCGGATGTGCAAGGTGCAGTGGAAGCATCACTCAGAAGAGGAAGCCACCTGGGAACGGGAAGATGAGCTCAAGGCACAATTTCCGGAATTGTTTTCTTAGAAACACCAATCTTGAGGACGAGATTTCTTTTAAGGGGGGTAGAGCTGTAACACCCCAAATTTTGATTCAAAACCCTAAACCATGTTCAGAGGGGAATTTAAAATTTTTTGGACGTGTTGCATGTTTTGTAGAAATTCAAATTCAAACTGGAATTCAAATTAGACTCAAAACAGAAAAGAAATGCAAAAAGAAAAAGAGAAAACGGGAAAAACCGGCCAGTGGACTGAAACCCGCCAGCCGGCCCAATTTCCCCCGCGCCAGCCCGCAGCCGCGTGCCCGCGCTATCCCTCACAGACAGGTGGGACCCACCTGTCATCCCTAACCCCGCGACCCCGGACTCTCCCGCGCGCGTGATCTTAACTGATCGGAATACCGCGTCCCTCAGCCCGAATTTCGGTCCCAGAAGAATCAAACTCGATCACAACTGACCCACCGCCCTTCCCCGGCTATAAAAACCCCAGCCCCGATCGGTTTTTCCCACGCGATCGCCGATTTTTACTCCGGTGAGCACCGAGACTTCGTCGGTGAATTCTGGCCGATCTAAGCTCGGAAACTCTGATCTAACTCGCTGGTCTTGATCCACCGCCTCCGGGGAGCTTTGCAGGTGCAGAAAACTCGGAGACTTACGGTGTAAACACAGCGCCGACGAGCTTCGCCGTGGTTTTGCCTCGGACCTCGCCGCCGATCACTTTCCAGGACCCCCGAGCTCGAGAAAACCCCCGTGGTGAGATCCCCGACCTTCCCTCTACCGATCTAGGCCATAAGATCACAGTTCTAGGCAGAATTCTCGAGAATCCGAAACTTTCCGGCGAGATCGCCGCTTCCCGCCGCCGTGCGCCGCCGGCAGCGCCGCCCGCGCTCGATCAGAGCGACGTGGCCGCTTGTGCGCCGTTTATTTTAAATCGCACGGTAGACTTTAAAACCCCGCGTACCGGTTCGATGTTATAATCTCAGCCGTCGGTTTAAAATCGGACGGTCCACGTCAGCCCCGCATTATAAAGACTGGAATTCTTACGTGCTACCCCCTGGGGTTCTCTGGAAATAAGAGCTAGCCCCGGAAACTTCTGATCTAGCCCCTGGAACTCCAGAAAATCATGTAAATTCATTTAAAAATCAGTTTTAGCCCCTGGACTTAATAAAAATTAGGTAAAACACCTCTGATAAGTGTAGCTAGACCCCTGGAAATTATGAAAATAATATTATAGACCCTGTAATGGGGAGAGTTCATTATTTTAGCCCTGTTTAGTATTTAATTTAGAAAATTGAATATGTAACTAGTGTTTAAAAATTTAAAAAGTGGGACAAACATAATTGTCAAAATTAATTTAAAACTTTCTCAGTACTTAGAAAACTTTGGAGTGAGATAAAAATATATTTTGGGCTGAAATGAATCTGTTTCATTTATTAATCACATTTATTAGTATAGGGACACATTTTTAAGTAAAGAATAGTTATAGAAAAATAGGGAAAATAATTATGAAAAAGTTTACATCAGAGGCCAAGGCTAAAATATGTTATTAAATTATTTAGGACCAGAACCTATACTGTTTAGATGATGTGTATTACTAATTTCATAATAAAATACACAATTATGCATAGGAATATAAATCTGAAAATATAGCAACTAGTAAATGATAAATGGAGTTTTTAAAATCCAAAGAGTTCAGTTTAGGGTTGGTAGAAATTCTGAAGGCACATATGGAGAAGAAAAATACTTTTCATACATACTTGGTAGTGAAAAGGTGTAGTAGTTTAATATAAGGAATTTATTTAAAACTGAAACACACACACACACATATATATATATATATATATATATATATAGTATGTAAGTATAAATATGAACACCAAAGTAGGAATCATATACATATAAATAAAAGTGTATGCAAGCCACAGATCAACACACACAGAGTAACCACAACACATATAATGGTGAATGAATTTCATAAATATGAATGTGTGGTTTGTATGAAGTGGAAGTGTGAACTATGTCTTATGGATTGTTGTTTTTCTTTTGCTATGTGTGATGGTGTGATGTAGAACCTGCTCAAGAGCAAGTTATTCCTTTCCAAGACCAGGACTACCCATTTCAAGAGCAGCAAGAAGGAGGCAAGTGTCCTTGACCACTTTGATCCTATGCTAGGATGTGTAGATAGAATTATTTGCATTGTCAAATGAAATATGAAACCCATGCTAGGAAAGTTTCCCTAGAATTGCATCACCTTGTTTCCTTGTAGCTTGGGTTGGGATTTATTTTGTCATGACATTTATTTACATGCATTTGCTTAGCCATGCTTAGAATGGGATATTTGGGAAATGAGATCATCAGATTATATTACCATACTCTTGAATGAGACATTGTGAGTTATGTAGAGGTAGGGATCAAGGCAAGTTGGATGTTTTGGTTGTGTGCTGGGTGCACGAGACTTGGGTTTGTGTTTAGTACTTGCCTGGATCCTAAGGACCGGTTCATGGAGCATGTAACCCGGCTTTACAGTGCCAACCACATGCTGAGATGGGGCAGCTTGGCCAATTAATTAGGTATATCCCCGGCGTAGTATGGGTGTGTTGGATGGTGCGGGGAGTAGGTGTCAGCTGGACTACCATATGAACCGCAAGGCTCAAGAGGGGGCCACTGCAGCGGGGTTGGAGCCTCTTGTATGCTGTTAGGGGTGAAACCTCAGTGGGCCCACGCTCGTCAGGAATCCCTTTGTAAAGGCTTCGTAGTGATCTCCGGGCTACACACCTGGGAAGTGTGAATGTGGTTCGTAGCCACTGGCATAATGGAGGTTCTTTTAGTCCACCCGGCAACGGGGGATGAAATCACTACATGTGGGTACAGTGGTACAAACTCTGCAGAGTCAAAACTGTCTTGACAGCCGTGCTCACGGTTAAGAGCGTCCTGGACTTATTCATGATTAGAGGATTGATGGTTTTGGAAGTTAAGCAGGGAGCTTAACATTGGAAATGATGTTATGGTTATTGGATTAGGATGATGGGATGGGAGATTTGGACCATTTCACCTGTGTAGTAATGTAGGTGCTTAATAGGCTAAGGTGATAGGTATTAATTGCGTAGTGCTTTTACCCTGAGTTCAACCTCTCCTTGTTCTAGCCATGCATGATATAATTTTCCCACACTTGCTGAGTACCATTGGTACTCAATCTTGCATATTTGTTGGATTATATTGCTGCTCAGGTCAAGATAATGAGGTGGTGTATAATGACCAAGATTTTGGACCCGAGGAAGGTTTTTAGGTTCATGAAGACCCCCGGGCAACGCCTGTGATGGAGCCCTAAAGAATAATATTCCGCTGCTAGTTTATTTACTTGTGATGAACTTATTATTGTCCATCGAGATATTTACTATGTAAGACTTATTTATATTCGACACCTGGCTTGTAATAAATGATGCTTCACTATTTGTCATCACATGTATGAGAAAATGATCCTGGCATACATGTGATATTCACTTGGTTGTTCCTCGGAAAAACCGGGTGTGACATAAGATGAAGAAGGCAAGAAAAAGGAAGAAATGAGATACATGAAGGCCAATGTCAAAGCATTATGCCAAAAACTAGGGATTGAGCCCATTGGATCTCCAGTCATCTCAGAGTACTGTGCATCTGACTTCACAGAGCTTCCTCCTCTCTCTCCATCAGAGCGTGCCTACTTTGGCTCCTGGGGCATGACGAGTGGTTCTTCTTCTCCTCCTTCTCCTCAGCCTGATGATGAAGACGAACAAAGGACCGACAGCGAGGAGTGAGCCGGCGACGACAAGTAGATCCCCCCTCTCCTTCTTTTTGGTGCCTTGATGCCAAAGGGGGAGAGATTGAGGGGGAGTCTTAGGTCGTAGGTTCTTCCTTTTGCGTCCTAGTTTAAGAAATGAGTTTTGTAATACTTATGCTATCATTATGCTTTTGGACATGTGCTGTGAAATGATGACTATGTTATGCTTTTGATTAATGGTGTATTTTTAAAACTGCTATGTAGGCTTGAGACTCTTGATGATTTTATGATTATGCTCATTATGATATTCATATCAAAATTATTGCTCACACACATAGTTTTGCACCCTACCATAAAGAGTGCACATATGTCTTATGTCTACATTGCCTATTTTGCTCAAAGCTCATATGTGCACACTATATGAAAATCTAAATTTTTTTATCACATTTGTGTGATCTCAATTGGTTGTCATCAATCACCAAAAAGGGGGAGATTGAAAGTGCATCTAGGCATCCCTCGTGGGTTTTGGTTGATATATGACAAACAAATGAGACCCTAACAAAATTGTTGAGATGAGCGCAGGTTCTTAAAGAAATTAGGAAGAAAGTGCAAAAAGAAAGGAGAATGAGGATCCAAATTGATAAGAGCTCAGGAGTTGAAAAGATTAGATTACTTAGTATGGAGTGTGTTGGAGAAACACACCCCAAGAGCTCAAGTGAAAGAAATCACACTAACTGCACAAAAATCAGCATGTGCGGACTAGTCCGATATCAACCGGACTAGTCCAATTGCTCTGTGACTAGAAAACGGACTAGTCCGATATGGACCGGACTAGTCCAATTTTGTCTCTGAATAGACGACGGACTAGTCCGCACTCTTACGGACTAGTCCGGTATCTCACAACAATTAGGGTTTTCCACACGCCGCACACCAGACTAGTCCGGAGTCCACCATGGACTAGTTCGGACATCGCAAACCCTAACGGTAACCTTTGGAAACCCTAGTATAAATAGAGGTGTACGGCCATACTACCCCTGAACTTGACCCCCTGAGCCGTCACACCTACCAAGAGCCCAAAATTCACATCTCTCCACACAGTCTAACACAAAAAGGATCAAATCTTTGAGGATTAGCAATTGATCAAAGGAGAGACTTGTTCTACACATCTTGAGCTCTTGGGTTTGATCTCTCGCACACTCTTGTTCATTTATTGTTCATCTTTTGAGTGTGTTTGGTGGTAGTCATTCATTGTAATTCTTGGGGAGCCCTCAACCTGTGAGAAGGCCCCTTGAACGATTTATTTGCCCTCCGTGGCGATTCGACGAGGGTAGGGTTGGTGAAAACCCGGTCCTTCGTGGACTCCTCAACGGGAATGTAGATTTCCTTCGTGGAATCGAACCTCGGGATAAAACTTGTCTCTCGCTCTTGTTCATTTATTGTTCATCATATTCTAGGTTTACTTAATCTTGTGTAATTCACGTTGAAACATTGAAACTAAAGTAGATCTCTATCATTCATTGTTTCACTGTTATAATACATCTAAGTTCCCAATTAATTTCCGCTGCATAGGGTACTAGAAGTGAAAATATTGATCAACCTTCATATTTCTAGTCCATGCATACCGGACTAGTCCGCACAGTACCGGACTAGTCCGATTTGTCTCTGTCTAGAAAACGGACTAGTCCGCACTCTACCGAACTAGTCCGATTTCCCTGTATTCGATAAATTTATTAAGTGTTTCAGGGATTAACAAAGAATCGAAAAGCCTATTCACCCCCTCTATGCTAGATTCAGAAACCATGAGCAGAATTATCCAACTCATGACTTAGATCTCGCTGCCGTGGTACTCGCACTTAAAATGTGGAGGCACTACCTACTCGGTAACCTCGTGCATTTATATACCAACCACAAAAGCCTCAAGTACATATTCACTCAGAAAGAGCTGAACATGAGGCAGCGAAGATGGTTAGAGTTGATAAACTTACGAAATAGAGATCCATTATCACCCCGGCAAGGCAAACATAGTGGCGGATGCGCCGAGTCGCAAGTCACACGTGAACAATCTGACCATCACCCCGTTGGAAGAGAGTAAGCCAACTGTGATGCCCGGTCCCGTAGAACACGGAACCCAGCTAATGCATATGTGTGCCAGGATGTTCATCACACATACACATGTAATCCACAAACCGAATTCAGAATATAACCACGAATAATAGGGTTTAAGTAATTTATTACATCAATCTCTAACTTATTCTGGCAGCGGAAGTCTCTAACTTATTCTAGCAGCGAAAGTCTCTAAACGATAGCGGAAGCAAACTAAACACGGCAGAGGCTCCATCTCCAACTCCACACGCAAGTTGACGGTAGTTCGCACGCCTAGTACTCCACATGATCTTCGAAGTACTCTTCTCCTGTTGCTGATGATTAAGTAATAATGCAAGGTTGAGTACATGACGTACTCAGCAAGTGCAGGAAAATAAGATATGTAGCTTTTAACAAGGTAGGGAATAAAAAAGCTCATTGCAGAAATCAAAGTTTATTTCACAAACAGGATAAAAACAGCAACTA
Source organism: Neostapfia colusana (assembly GCA_030760725.1). Classification (NCBI taxonomy): domain Eukaryota; kingdom Viridiplantae; phylum Streptophyta; class Magnoliopsida; order Poales; family Poaceae; genus Neostapfia; species Neostapfia colusana. Next base: position 47,622,804 of record JASWHV010000017.1, read on the forward strand.
TCTTTAAGTGAATTTGATCCCAACATATATCCAATTAAAACAGTAACATACCTCCATCATATTTTACAACTTATCTCATCTCATCCAGCCATTAATCTTTCTCAACATCATCTCATGCTCATAATAACCATCTCATATTCATATCCATCTCATAACCGAGACCAAAACTCATTATCATGACTCAACAGTCCCGAAACCAATTTCCAATGACCATACCATAACCAAAACCAAATAACCATACCGATAACCATCCCATCTAATCATGTGAGTTGGCCAGACGCTTGTGACCGTAAGCACGGCTATCATGATAGTTTTACACTCTTAAGAGGTGGCACCACTTTACCCAAAAGTTTGTGATTTCGTCACCCGTCGGCGACTGCAGAACCTCCATTATACCAGTACACAACCGTCGGTGTATGGCCAAGAGATAACAAAATAGCCTTTACAAAGGGGTTACTAGATGTATGGACTCACTAAGGTTTCACCAGCAGGCTCGAATCACCATTCTCCCACCTACGGGCCCCCTCTTGTGCCATGCAGTTCCCAGGACAGTCCTCTCTCGACTCCCATTCCCCACGCCTTCCACGGTCCATGACAATCTAGCAACTTACCTAATTAATCTGCTAAGCCGCACCCATGTTTGGTCTTGTGGTGGCACTGTTTTCCTGGCATGTGCTGGCATGAACCGGTCCTTAGATCTACGACAAGTAGACCACCATCTCATTCTACCACATCCACAAACCAAGCTTGCCTAGATCTCCCCTGATTCATGTTCATCATCATCATCAAGTTCTCATTAACATTATTCACATGAGTGCAGTAGCTAGACACGTTCTATCTCGCTTCCCATAACATGTACGCTAAGCGAAGTAAAAAAGCAAAAACGACCATACCCGACTCATCAACTTTCCCGGCGACAAGGGTGGTTATCAAAACTAGTAAACTCCTATAAAAGGGTTTCCTATCAAGTTGGCTCAAGCACACATGTTTTCGCAAACAAAACAGTTTCCAAAACATGGGATCAATATGGTCAAGGGGCACTTACCTTGTTCCTGTGGCTTTTGTTGCTCAGGCGTCTCGATGTCTTGGTGTTGTAGTCCTTCGTAGGTAGCTCCCTGAGCTTGTCCTTCTACTCATGATCACGCACATACATGATTCACAGCAATCAATCATCATGCACAAACTTTACTTAAGATGCAATGGTGTAAGTGCATGCTAATCCTATGGTGCAGTTTCATTAATTTAGTTTGTACGTGTTCTTGCATATTTTAATGGATTTGCATGGGGTTTTACGACGAGCAAGGGTGTAAGGATCAAGTGTGGACGTGGTGATGATCTTGATTCAAGATCTAGATTAATTCCACCGTCAAAGACCGATCAACACGTGATCTTTCCACATGAAAAGGCTTCTGTTCGAAGAAAAACAGATGCGAAGAAAACCGCGATGACGTTGAAAGGTGGTAACGAAGACCTACCTCGGCCTTCCTCCTAGCAATGGCAGCAGGACAGTTCGTCGGCTCTCTTCTGGCGCAAGGGGTGGAACTCGGCGAGTTGAAAGCTTGGCCTCTAAGTCGTCGACTAGGGAAGATAGAAAATAGGTTCGTGGTTACGGCCAGGGGGTTTTGGGTTCTATTTATAAGGGGTGAAAGAAGAGTCCTACTCCGATTGGATTTGAAATAAGAGTCCTATTCAACTTGTTTTGAATCTTAACAACCTATCTTCGATTGATTTGGTGCGGTAGAAACGTGGAAATCGTGTCTGTTTCCTCAGTGCCGGATATTCCCGCGCACACAGGAGGAAAAACCGCCTAAGGACCTTGCATATCCGCAGGGGTAAATCGATTATAATAGCCATCCCTCGTGGTCAGTGGGTACCACTTGTTCACTGTACCGTGACGTAGAAAGAACAGGCTAGAGTCATGTAAAGTTGCTGATTGAAAGCTATACCTTGATTGTTAATGACTTGCTGTAGTTTATAGCTAATTAATGTTCTTTTCGACCTTGGGCAAAGTACATGAGAGAAATGCGTTTCTTGTTTGATTGCGGCTCTCTTGTGTGCCTTAGCGTGAGGTTTTCCACCACCTGCTGCTAAAACTTGAAAGTAAGGTTCAAATAATTAGGCGAGTCCTTTGCAACTTATTTACCTCATGTACCCTGAAACCCTTCATGTAGAAGTTTCATGTATAGGAGAGACGGGTCAGACTTGCTGAGCCATCGTGCTCACTGCTTGTGTTTGAAGCTTTTGCAGGGGTTTATGAGGAAGGGACTCCTGAGGAGGAGACGGGACCCCAAGAGGGAAACCCCGTCGAGTGGGAGTCATGCACACCGCCATGTTAGTTAGTGCGTGTGTGCTGGCGGGGATACGTTCACGGGATGAATGTGAACTCGGTGCGTAGTCTACGCCCGTGAGTGTAGACAGAACATATTTTGTTGTAAAAATGTTCATAAACTCGTTTATGTAATAGAACTTTGCTTCCGCTTTGCATATTTAATGTGCGTTATCCGGTGCTGTGCAACACAGCATCCCTCAGCGTGATCCTGGCTCGATCGAGAGGCCTCGTCAGTCGAGCCCCGTCATCTAGCCCCGCCATCGAGCCCGGTCGTCGAGACCCACCGACGAGCCCCATCACGCCTCGCCGTCGCCGGAAAAGAAGCCCGACGATCTGTCCTACCCTAATCTTCCATAGAAAAATCCCCTGCTGCTGCTGTGTGACACCCTCATTTTCGAGTTCTGCATGTATTCATGTTTCATGTAGAAAAACATTTTTTAAAATAAGTTGAAACAGAGAAAGAATAAAAAAGTTAGCCAAAAAGAGCAAATTCCAGTTCACCGAGAGCGCTGAAGATAATTCCCGCGGCCCGCTGGCTACGTGGCAGGTTCGGGGCTCATCCCCGCATAGGGAGAGAGGTCCGACCCCGTGGGACACGTGTTGCTCCCGGAGCTAGCCTCTGCGGAGAAGCGAGACCAGTCCCGCAGGACACGTGTCGGCTGCTGAGCTATTCACTGCGGAAGAAAGGAGACCAGTCGCGTGGGACACGTGTCGCTCTCGGAGCTCACCTCCGAGAGGTCCGGCCCCGCCAGACACGTGTCGCTCTTGGAGCACACCTCCGGGAGGTCCGGTCCTATTTGACACGTGTCACCTCCGGGAGGTCCGTCACTATTGGACACGTGTCAATCTCGGAGCTCGCTGTCACACCCGGTTTCTCTGAAGAACATCCGAGTGAATATCACGTGTATGCTAGGATCATTTTCTTGTACATGTGATTACAAATAGTGAAGCATCATCATATTACAAGCCAAGTGTTCGAATATAAATAAGTCTTACATAGCATAATGTCTCGATGGACGATAATAAGTTCATAACATGTAAATAAAACAACAACGGAATATAAATCTTGTGGGATCCATCACAGGCGTTGCCCGGGGGACTCTGTGAGCCTAGAAACCTTCTTCGGGTCCAAAGTCTTGGTCATTGAACACCACATCATCCCCATGACCTGAGCAGCAATTTAAACCAACAGAAAAGCAAGTTTGAGTACCGTTGGTACTCAACAAGTGTGGGAAAGTTATGTCATGCATGGCTAGAGCAAGGAGAGGTTGAACTTATGGTTTAAGAACTACGCAATTAATATCTATCACCTTAGCTTATTAAGCACCTACATTACTATATAGGTGAAATGTCCCAATCTCCCAACCCATCATTAATATCAAGTAACCATAATCTCATCTCCAATGTTAAGCTTTCCGCTTAACATCCTCAACTTCCCAATTCATCATCCTTTAATCATGAATAAGTCCAAGCCGCTCTTGACCGTGAGCACGGCTGTCATGACAGTTGTGACTCTACAGAGTTTGCACCACTGTACCCACATGTAGTGATTTCATCCCCCGTTGCTGGGTGGACTAAAAGAACCTCCATTATGCCAAGGGCTTCGAACCACGTTCACACTTCCCAGGTGTGTATCCAGGAGATCACTACGAGACCTTTACAAAGGGATTCCCGACGAGTGTGGGCCCACTGAGGTTTCACCCCTAACAGCATACAAGAGGCTCCAACCCCGCTGCAGTGGCCCCCTCTTGAGCCTTGCCGTTCATATGGTAGTCCAGCTGACACATATTCCCCGCACCTTCCAAAACACCCATACTACGCCGGGGATACACCTAATTAATTGGCCAAGCTGCCCCATCTCAGCATGTGGTTGGCACGGTAAAGCCAGGTTACATGCTCCATGAACCGGTCCTTAGGATCCAGACAAGCACTAAACACAAACCCGAGTCTCGTGCACACAGCACCAACCAAATCATCCAACTTGCCTCGATCCCTACCTCTTCATAACTCATAATATATCATTCAAGAGTAAGGTAAATAAGTTGATGATCTCATATCCCACCTATCCCATTCTAAGCATGGCTAAGCATAAGCATATAAGTAAATGACATAATAAAATAAATCCCAACCCAGGCTACAAGGAAATAAGATAATGAAAATCTAGAAAACTGCCTAGCTTTGGTATCATATTTCAAATTGACAATGCAATTTAAATTCTAACTACACATCCTAGTATAGGATCAAAGTGGTCAAGGACACTTGCCTTCTTTCTGCTGCTCTAGGAATGGAAAGTCTTGGTCTTGGAAGGTGACAACCTGCTCTGGGGCTGGTTCTACTCATGCCAATACACATAGCAAATGAAAACAACAATCCATAAGCCATAGTCCACATTTTCACTCATGCAAACCACACATACATATGAAAGTCATTCACATTTCTAAGTGTTGTGGTTACCCTAGATCTGTTGATTTTAGGCCTACATGCACTTTTAAAACACACACACACACACACACACACACACACACACACACACACACACACACACACACACACACACACACACACACACACACACACACACACACACACACACACACACACATATATATATATATATATATAATTTCTAACTTTTGTATTCAGATTTCTATTTGCACACTATATATTAATTTCCAATTTCAACAAATTCTCTATATTTAATTCATACACTCCTTATCCACAAAATTTGCATGAGAGAAAGTTTCCTACTCCAAATAGGTTTTTAGATCTTCTACAAAATCTTAATTTGAAGTTTTTGAAATTAAAAGACCTCATTTAACATTTCCTAATTATGCATATTTATTTTCCTATATTTTCAGATTTATTTTCTATGCCTAAAAGTGTGTTTCTAGAAATAATAAAAATGAGCAACACTTAGGCAGATCCCATTTCAGCCTAAAATCAATTTTTAACTCATTCTAAAGGTTTTCCAATTGCTAGGAGAGTTTAAATTTGTATTTGCACATGTGTTTGCATCACCATTTAAATCCTAATCACATGTTCAAATTTCTGAATTTAATATCCTATAGGGTCTGAATTGCAAACCCACCCTACTGCAGGGTCTAATTTGCCATTTCCTAAATTTTCAGGGGCCTAATTACACAAAACAGATAGGTTTTCCTAATTTTTATTAAGTCCAGGGGCTAAAACTGATTTTTAACTGAATTTACCTGAATTTCTAAAGGTCCAGGGGCTAGATCAGAAGTTTCAGGGGCTAGCTCGTGTTTTCCGAGATCCCTAGGGGGTAGCGCGTAAGATTCCCGGCCTTTATAATGCGGGGCCGACGTGGACCGTTGGATTTAAAACAGACGGCTCAGATTAGATCGCCGAAGGGGTATGCGCCGATTTAATTTATGCCGCGCGATTTAAAATAGACGGCCTACAAGAGGCCACGTCGCTCCTGGCCAGAATTCGCCCGCGCGCGCAGCGGCGCATGGCGGCAGCGGTGCGATCTCGCCGGCGAGGCTGCGGATCTTCATCTACAGACGCTAACATCTGCCCTTTTTGGTAGCAAACGGAAGAGGGGGGGAAGGAGAGCTCACCAGTGCTGTTTTCTTGGATCCCAAGGGGTCGGGAGGGATTAACGGCGGCGAGGAGCGGCGACCGAAGGTGAGCTTCGGTGGGGGAGCAATGGGGTCGTTCCTCCTCGGATTTTCTTCGGCGATGAGCTTCTCTGGAGGCGGTCAAGCACTGCAAGCACGTTAGCGTGGGGAGAAACGGAAGAGGGAGCTGGAAAAAGGGCAGCAGCGGCGGCGGTTCTCACCTTGCGTCGCGTGTGGCCGATCGGAGAGGAAGGGGCGGATTTTCGGCGTTTAAATGGCGAGGGAGGGCGGCGGGGTCGGTTGAGATCACGCTGGGGTGCCTGGGACCAAGAATCGGAGCTGGGAGCGCGGGGTTCGGGAGGGCGGTTGTGATTGGGCGTGAGAGAGAGCCGGAGCGGTTGGGGGCGCGCGGGGAAGGAGATGACATGCAGGCCCCGTGCGTCAGAGAGAGGGAGAGGGGGGCGCGGGTTTTGGGCTGGCTGGCGCGTGCGGTTTTGGGCCGGCTGAGCGGGTTTCGGCCCACTGGCCGGTTTTTTCTTTTTCTTTTTCCCTTTCCTTTTTCTGTTTTGATTAAAATTTAAATTCCAGTTTGAATTTGAATTGCTACACCACATGCAATACGTCCAAAATTTTTTAAATTCTCCTCCTTCGCAGGTTTTGGGGTGTTACAGCTCTACCCCCCTTAAAAGAAATCTCATCCTCGAGATTGGTGATTCTAGGAAAACAAATCCGGAAACTATGCCTTAAGCTCGTCTTCTTGCTCCCATGTGGCTTCTGCTTCCGAGTGATGCTTCCACTGCACCTTGCACATTCGGATTCTTTTATTTCTTGTGAGGCGTTCTATTGTCTCCAAAATCTTGACCGGTTGCTCGGCATAAGAAAGATTCTCTCGTACGTCCACCTCATTCATGGGTAACATTTCTTCGGGCGTTCTTAAACATTTCTTGAGCTGTGACACATGGAATACATCGTGCACATCTGATAGGCGAGCCGGTAGTTCTAGTCGATATGCCACTTCGCCTTTCCTCTCCAGAATCTGGAAGGGTCCGATGTATCGCGGTGATAATTTCACTTTCACCTTGAACCGACGAAGTCCTCGGATAGGGGACACCTTGAGATAGACATAGTGTCCCACGTTGAAAATAAGCTCTCTTCTTCGTACATCGTCATAACTCTTTTGTCGGGTCTGGGCTATCCTCAAGTTGTTGCGAATTTCCCTCACTTTCGCCTCGGCTTCTTGTAGTACCTCGGGCCCAAACACTTTACTTTCCCCTGTTTGGTTCCAAAATAGTGGAGTCCTGCACTTCCTCCCATACAACGCCTCAAATGGTGGCATCTTCATACTTGCCTGATAGCTGTTGTTGTAGGAGAACTCCGCATACGGTAAATTCTTATCCCAACTCCTATTATTCTTGAGTGCACAAGCTCTCAGCATATCCTCAAGGATCTGATTGGTCCTTTCGGTCTGCCCGTCAGTCTGGGGGTGATAGGCAGAACTAAAATTCAGATGAGTTCCCATGGTTTCATGTAACTTTTGCCAGAACCTTGAGGTGAACTTTGTCCCTCGGTCTGACACTATCTTCTTTGGCACTCCATGAAAACACATGATTCTTGACATGTACAATTCTGCCAACTTGGATCCGTTGTAGCTTTCTTTCACGGGGATGAAATGAGCTACCTTGGTTAACCTGTCGATGATGACCCATATCGAATCATATCCTGATTGGGTCCTAGGCAGTCCCACTATGAAGTCCATACCGATAAGGCCTCTTGTATATTGGGGCTGTTCCAGGCACTAACTCAATCGTGAATTCCACTTCCCAATCGAGAGGCATACCTGGCAACTCCTCCGGAAAAACATCTGGATATTCCTTGATAATCCTTATATCTCCCACTTCCACCTCAACTTTAATGTTCCTCCTAGGTTCTTGCACGGCTATGAACTTCACTTTTGTGCTGCTAGGGTGAGTTAGTTCCACCGTTCTGATCGAACAATGGATGATACCTTTATGTTTGGTCAACCAATCCATACCCAAAATAATATCTATCCCTTGGGAGTCTATCACTATGAGGTTAGCAGTAAATACCACCCCATTAATGTCTAGATTCACCTTGGGACACACTTGTCTTGTTCTTATTTCTCCCCCCGGAGAGTTCACTGCTAACATATGGTTCATTTGTGTTGTTGCTAGATCATGCTTCTTAACAAACCCTTTAGCAATGAACGAGTTGGTAGCACCAGAATCGAACAATAGGTTTGCAATGTGTAAATTTGCAGGAAATTTACCAATTACCACGTCACGTGCCTCTTGCGCTTCCTCCATGGTCATGTGGTTCACCCGTCCTCGCATCACATTCTGCTGCTGTGGCTGCATGGGCTTCTTCTTTGGGCACTTATGGGCGTAGTGCCCCACTTCACCACAGTTGAAACATTGCACCCCAACTTTAGGTGCCTGTCCTTTGTTATCTTGGGGTTGGTTATGTGGCCCTTGTCCTGCTGGTCGAGGTTGATAAGTGGGGCGTGGCTGTTGCACAAACTGACGTTGCGGCTGTACTGGTGCTGATGGAGGCCTGAAGTTCGGGTTGTGCCCTCTTGGTGTCGGGTAGGGTACCACAGCACGGCTCGTCTGCCCTGCCGGTTGCTGCATCAGACGTGGACGTGTGTTGCTGCTTGATGCCTTGTGTGACCATCCCATCTTCCTCTTGTTTTCATTCTCCAAGGCCTTCAGCTTCCTCTCCACGACAAACGCTCTGTCTACCATCTTTTGGAAGCTTTCATACTCGTTAGAGGACATTGCACATTTTATCTCCATGGTAAGTCCTTCCACAAAACAGTCCTGTTTCTGCTCATCGGTTTCGATACCCCGTGGTGCATAACGGGATAGTTGGGTGAACTTAGTGAGGTATTCCCTCACAGTCATGTTGCCTTGCTGCAGTACCAAGAACTCCTTTCTCTTGTTTTTGAGTTCACCCCTTGGTATGTAGTGGTTGCGGAAACTGCGCTTGAACTCTTCCCAAGTGATGTTCTCGGGGTCGTGATGGGCTGCCACGTAAGCGGTCCACCAATCAGCAGAAGGTCCATGCAATTGGTGAGAGGCAAACAGCACCCTCTAATACCCTTGGCATTGTATGATCCTCATCTTGCTCTCAATGGTCTTTAGCCAATCATCTGCCTCCAGGGGTTCAGCAGCACTTGCAAACTTCGGGGGTTGAGTTCCCAGAAACTCACTCAACCTTGGTTGGCGTGGTGCAGCTTGTGGGGGTGGAGCTTGGTGCAAGTTGGCCACCACTTGAGTTAGACTCTGGATGAGCTGATTCTGATTTTTGATCATTTGATGGATAGGATCAGCTCCTTCATGGCGACCACCCCTGTCTTGTCCTCCAGAAAGATGAGGGTTGCCGGCCTCATCGTTGTTGTTGTTGGGGTTGGCACCACAACCCTTTCCTCTTCCAGCCATCTATCATGATCAACCAAATGTTAACTTAAAGCATTACGTATTAACTTCCCAAATTGCTTGTTTAAACTTAAAACTTTTGAGGCCTTAATATTTAAACATTTTCTGAAGATTTCACGCTTCTCATGGATGGTCCTGGTGGAGCTGTAGTGTATGATCAGCTTGCCAACATTGCTGGCGGCGTGGAGCATACGTCGAAGACGGCGCAACAAGCCTCCTACTGCCAAACCGTAGGAGTGGTACGTCACCGGACGGTTCTCCTCTCTCAAGGCAAGGGCAACTACAGGAACTCTCCCTCTGGTGGACTTGCGGGCGGTGCGGATCATGCGAACCATCTAAAACATAAAGCATTTAAAATTAAGTTAGATAAGAATTAAATAAAAATTGTATTTTGAATCAAAGTTGGGGCAAGATGAACAAATAAAGTGACCCTATTAAATAACACTTTCAACCCACACCTTTGTAAAAATAGTTTTTAAGAAAATAGGGTCCTTAAATACGTCCATTTCTACCTAGGTCCACGTTCCTACGGGTAACCTTGGCTCTGATACTCGCCTCCGAGAAGAAAGGAAGTATGGCGCTGTTAGGACACGTGGAACTATCGGAACTCACCTCCGAAGAGAGGGGAGGTCCGGCGCTGACATGTGGCACACCCGGAGCAACCTCCGAAGAGAGGGGAGGTTCGGAACTGACACGTAGCGTTCGCGGAGCTCACCTCTGTTGAGAGGGGAGGTCCCGACCCACCAGACACGTGGCGCACGCGGAGCTCGTCTCTGGAAAGAGAGGAGGTCCCGACCCGCCAGGACGCGTGCCGCACGAGGAGCTCACCTCTGAGGAGAGGGAGGTCTCGCCCGCCTGACACGCGGCACAACCGGAGCTTGTCTCTACGGAAAAGGGAGCCCAGGTCCCGCAGGACACGTGGAGCTTCCAGAGCTCATCACCGCGGAGGTAACGAGTTCTGAAGCGGTTTTTGCTTCTGTACACACAGGAATACCGGTACGGGAGGAAACCAACGCAAATTCTACGATGATACCGCACAAAATCAACTAAAGATAAGTTGTTAAGATTTAAAAACCATTTGAATAGGACTCTTATTCGAATTCCGATCAGAGTAGGACTCTTCTCTTCCCGGTTATAAATAGAACCGAAAACCTTTGGCCACAACCATGAACTTCTTTCCACCTCCTGAGCTGACAACTTAGAGCCCTAGCCCCAACTCGCCGAGCTAAATCCCTTCGCCGGAGTTCAGTCGCCGGAGATCGCTGGAAGAGAACTCTGACGATCTGTCTTGCTAGTAGAAGGACCCCGAGACCAAGAAGAACATGAGGTAGGTCTCCAATACCATCTTACGACATCATCGTGTTTTCTTTGCATCTGTTCTTCGATTCCTTTGAACAGAAGCTTTTTCATGGACAAGATCACGTGTTGATTGGTCTGATCTAGATCTTGAGTCAAGATCATCGCCACGTCCACATTTGATCCGAATACCTTTGTTCATCGTAAAAGCCATGCAAACATGCAAGAACACGTACAAACCGATCTAATAAAAACTACATCATAGGATATGCATCATAGCATCTGGTATTGATTGCTATGAATCTTGTATGTGCGTGATCGCGTATAGAAGGACAAGCTCATGGAACTGTTTACGACGAGCTGCAACAACAAGGTTTCGAGATCCAAGAGCAACCGGAACCGCAAGAACAAGGCTGGTGCCCCTTGACCATATTGATCCCATATTTTGGAAAACTGTTTTGTTTGCGAAAAGGTGTGTGTGCTTGAGTCAAACATGATGGGAAACCCTTTCATAGGAGTTTACTAGTTTTGTTAGCCACCCTTGTCACCGGGAAAGTTAATGAGTCGGGTATGGTTTTTGCTTTTATGCTTCGCTGAGTCCATGGGATAAGGGAAGCGAGATAGATGTGTCTAGCTAACTGCACTCGTAAGAATAATGAGAAATTGATGTTGTTAATGAACATGGATCAGAGGGAGATCTAGGCAAGCCTGGGTTTGTGAATGAGGTAGCATGAGATGGTTGTTACTTGTCGTAGATCTAAGGACCGGTTCATGCGAGCACATGCCAGGATAACAGTGCCACCACAAGGCCAATTATGAGCGCGGCTTAGCTGAGTAATTAGATAAGTTGCTAGATTGTTATGGACCGTGGAAGGCGCGGGGAATGGGAGTCGAGTGAGGACTGCCCTGGGAACTGCATGGCACAAGAGGGGGCCCGTGGGTGCGAGAATTGGAGATTCTAGCCTGCCGGTGAAACCTTAGTGAGTCCATACATCTAGTAGCCCCTTTGTAAAGGCTATTTTGTGATCTCTTGACCATACACTGACGGTTGTGTATTAGTATAATGGAGGTTCTGCAGTCGCCGACGCGTGACGAAATCACAAACTTGTGGGTAAAGTGGTACAAACGCTGCAGAGTCTTAAACTATCATGATAGCCGAGCTTACGGTCACGAGCGCCTGGACAACCCACATGATTAGTTGGGATGGTTTTTGGTTATGGTTTAGTTTTGGTTTGGTTTTCAGGACTGTTGAGTCAGGGTGATAAGATTGGTTGCATGACTGTTGAGTCGTGGCAACGAGATTGGTCTCAGTGTGAGACGGAATTGTTTATGAGATGAAATGGTAGCGAATACGAGATGATATTCTTGAGATGGTAGCGAATACGAGAAGGTATTCATGAGCAAAGATAAAAAAGATTAATGTCTGGTTGAGACATGGAAAGTGATGAACATAACAGAGGTATGTTGGTATTTTAATACATGCTGGGATTACATTCACTTAAAGTTAAGTTGTTGTTTTTATCGTGTTTTGAGAAATAAACTTTGCTTTCTGCAATGAGCCTTTTTATACCTACCTTGTTGTGAGCTACATATCATATTTTCCTGCACTTGCTGAGTACATCATTGTACTCAAACTTGCATTATTACTTCATCATCAGCAACAGGAGAAGAATACTATGAAGACCAAGTGGAGGATTAGGCGTGTAACCTGTCCTCAACCTTGCCTGTGGGGATGGAGTAGAGATGGAGCTGCTGCTGCTGCTGCTGCTTCGATTGCTTCCGCTGCTAGAATAAAGACTTCCGCTGCTAGACTTAGACTTCCGCTGCTAGAATAGAATAAAGCCTTCCGCTGCTAGATTAAGACTTCCGCTGCTAGCATGAGTCCAAGACTCATGAGACATTGTAAAAAACCCTGTTATTCGTGGTAATATATATTCTGAATTCAGTTTGTGGATAATATGTGTATGTGTGATGAACATCCTGGGCACACATACGCATCAGTTTCAGGTTCCGTAGTTTTCCACAGAACCGGGGCATCAAAGATTGGTATCAGAGCCACGGGTTGACGGTAGGCTACACGCTTAGATAGAAAACACAAAATTGGTATCAACCTGCCACCGGTTGATCGTAGATCACACAGCCTAGATAGGTCACAGATTGATATTAAAGCTACCACGGTTGACTGTAGGTCACAAACCTAGAATGATCACAGATTGGTAGCTGAACCACGTTGACTATAGGACGCACCCTAGTAACAGATTGGTGTTAGAAGCCACGCTGACCATAGGATGCAAGCCTAGGATGCGTAGATTGGCATTGGAACCACCTTGACATAGGATGCAAGCCTAGGAGAAGCCATAGTTGGATTACAGATTGGTATCACCCCAAACCACCTTGACATAGGGTGAAGTCACAGATTGGTATTCACCCTAAACCACATAGGACTCCCATTGAATAAACCTTGAATAGGAGTTGTGTGAGCCTTTGTGATGATTGTTTGTGATTGTGTGCTTAGTGTGAGTTGTGGGACGTTTCAGCATTGTCCATATCTACACATAGTAGGGAGGTGTAAGATGCCTCGGCACTTGATTCACATCCTCATATGGGCTGATATATATACAGTCCATCCACCTTGATGCATATAGTTGGGAGGGATCCATCTAACCTTCTAACCTCTATTCTATTCCATTCTCTCTCACAGATGGTGAGAGGAAACGCCGGCCGCCAAGGAAGGAACATCCGTGGCAATCAAGAGGATGGCCACGATGAAGTTCCTGTTAACCCTGGAGCTGGTGAAAACAACCTGGAACGGTTGATGGCCATGCAGAATCAGCTTATGCAAACCATGATCCAAACTTTGGGTCAGCTGCAGGCCAACAACAACAACCCCGTTCCGGCACCACCGTCACTACCGCCACCACCACCAGCTCACAACAGGCTGGGAGAGTTCATGAGAACTCGACCCCCTACCTTTTCACAAGCTAATGACCCCATGGAAGCCGACGACTGGTTGAAGTCCATGGAGAAGAAGCTTGCCATAGTTCAGTGCAATGACCGAGAGAAGGTTCTCTTCGCTTCGCACCAACTCATGGGAGTTGCCGCTGACTGGTGGGATGCCTGTGCAACGCTCATGTCGACCCGGAGACGGTCACTTGGACTGAGTTCAAGGAGAGATCCCGATCTCATTACATCCCTGCTGGTGTAATGATGCTTAAGAGGCAAGAGTTTGAAGGTCTCCGCCAAGGACAAAAGAGCGTGAATGAGTACCTCAACAAGTTCACGCAACTGTCACGGTATGCCCCTGAAGATATCAACTCGGACCAACGGAAGCAGTACCTGTTCATAAGAGGGATGAACAATGAGATCCATGTTCAGCTCCTCAACAATTACTATGTGAGCTTCTAGAAGCTGGTTGACAAGGCTATAGTGGTTGAAAGCAAGATCCGAGAGATCGTGTGAGAAGCCAAGAGGAAGATGCCATACCAGCCACAAGGGAGCAACGTACGACCTCGGTACATGCCCCTAGCTACTCCGCAGTATGGATCGACCGCTCCTGCATACCGCCCAAATCAGCCACCACAGCAACGACCCATTGCACAAGCACCTCATGTGCCTTTGCCTCCAGTTCCCCGTCCCAATATGGGCGCTCCTGTTAAAACCCCCGCCCCAACGTACCCGCTGTCGTGGGCAACAGGGTATGCTTTGCATGCGGGGTGTCGAAGTGTTCGGTCGACACTTCCCCCGGGCCTGCACTGGGCAGCCCGCGGAGGTTCTTTTTTCGGTGGGGCTAGTCCCTTGCGGAGAGCTTGCCCGGATGGACGAGTTAGTAAGAGCTTGACACGGTGAGTTTTACATGGTTCAGGCCGCCGGAGCGTAAAACCCTACGTCCACGGCGAGCTATGGAGCTCGCTATATTGCTTGCTGCTCGGGACCGGAGTCCAGAGCTTGGGGGTGAGTTACAGCTTGGGTGTGAATGGCTAGCGTATGAGTTGCAGAGGTGCGAACCCTTACTATCGTCGCCTACCCGAGTCTTTTATAGTCCAAGACTCGGGTGGCTTACAAACGGGCCCCGGGACCCGACAGGTGGTCCCGGGGAGATTGTCTATCATCTACCGTATCTGCAGTTATGCCGGTAGTTGTCTCTGGCGAAGGCTTCTGAGTCTCCGTCTTGCAGCCCTGCCCATGCCGCATGCTAGTCGTAGTGGTTGATGACAACGCGGGTGGCATGGGATGTCTTGTCGCTGCGTTTATTGGCTAGCAGGCTCTGACACTGCGCGCCAGTCTGTGATGCGACTGGGTGCAACGGCACCTGAAAGAGGCGTGCTCCGCGTCTCCGCATCTTGGGAAGACGCGGGCCTTGAATTCCTTGTACGGGCAAGGTATGGGGCGTCTTTACGCCCGCTGCCTATCGCTCGGGGGCAGGCAGCGCCGTTCTGCTGGCCACGTGGCGGGCTCGGAGCCCTTCTCAGAGGAGAGGAGGGTCCGGCCCCACGGGGCACGTGGAGCCTTCGGACCTCTCCCCGCGGAGGGGGAGGTTCGGCTTCTGTCGGCCACGTGGCGGGCCCGGAGCTCCTCTCTGAGGAGAGGGAGGTCCGGCCCCGCCGGATACGTGGCACCTTCAGACCTCTCTCCCACGGAGGGGGAGGTCCGGCCTCTGTATGCCACGTGGCGGGCCTGGAGCTCTCCTCTGAGGAGAGGGAGGTCCGGCCCCGCCGGACGCGTGGCACCTTCGGAGCTCTCCCTGCGGAGAAGGGCGAGTTCCTTAGGCATTTTCCCCTGTGCGCGGGGGTACCCCATATCGCGGGTACCGACAGTGGCCCCCGGGCTCACCTCGGGGGAGGTAATCGAGCCCGAGGTGAAGCCTTCTCCTACCCGCGCACTTTCTTGTCTTGGGTACTCCCTGTGCTGGCAGGGTCTTGACGGCTTCGGAGTTCAGCCTCTTAGGAGAGGGTGAAGCCTGGAATCAGAGCTCGGCCCGGCTGCTGGGGTGGAGGTCCGGGAGTCATCGGAGCTCAGGTCCACGAAGGGCGTGAGGTCCGGCATCAGGACTCGCCTCTGAAAGGAGGGCGAGGGCTGGCATCGGAGCTTGGCCCAGCTGTGGGGGCGGAGGTCCGGAAGTCATCAGAACTCAGGCCAGCGAAGGGCGTGAGGTCCGGCATCAGCGCTCGCCTCTAAAAGGAGGGCGAGGGCTGGCCTCGGAGCTCGGCCTGGCTGTGGAGGCGGAGTCCGGAAGTCATCGGAGCTCAGGCCAGCGAAGGGCGTGAGGTCCAGCATCAGCGCTCGCTTCTGAAAGGAGGGCGAGGGCTGGCCTCGGAGCTCGGCCCAGCTGTGGGGGCGGAGTCCGGAAGTCATCGGAGCTCAGGCCAGCGAAGGGCGTGAGGTCCGGAGGTCATCGGAGCTCATGCCAGCGAAGGGCGTGAGGTCCGGCATCAGCGCTCGCCTCTGAAAGGAGGGCGAGGGCTGGCCTCGGAGCTCGGCCTGGCTGTGGAGGCGGAGTCCGGAAGTCATCGGAGTTCAGGCCAGCGAAGGGCGTGAGGTCCGGCATCAGCGCTCGCTTCTGAAAGGAGGGCGAGGGCTGGCCTCGGAGCTCGGCCCAGCTGTGGGGGCGGAGTCCGGAAGTCATCGGAGCTCAGGCCAGCGAAGGGCGTGACGTCCGGAGGTCATCGGAGCTCAGGCCAGCGAAGGGCGTGAGGTCCGGCATCAGCGCTCGCCTCTGAAAGGAGGGCTAGGGCTAGCCTCGGAGCTCGGCCTGGCTGTGGAGGCGGAGTCCGGAAGTCATCGGAGCTCAGGCCAGCGAAGGGCGTGAGGTCCGGCATCAGCGCTCGCCTCTGATAGGAGGGCGAGGGCTGGCCTCAGAGCTCGGCCCAGCTGTGGGGGCGAAGGTCCGGAGCTGCTCAGTGGTCCCCCCTTTCCTGTCCCTTAGTCTCATTTGGCTTACTGTCCCTGACCGGAATGCGGGGCTTGGGTAATCCAGTGCACTTGGTCCCGGAGGTCTGGCCCCAGCCCCAGTCAGGGTGTAACCGTCCGGCCCCCTGGTACTCAGACCGTAGCGCCGGGAGGCAGAGTGCGCATGCTTTGGGTGCAAGACCGGGCAAAGCAAGGCTCCAGACCCCCCGGTCTAGCGTAGGTCTTTTCTCGGAGGAGATCAACTGGCGGTACAGTACCCTTATAGGGGGAGATCCAAAAGGCCACCGGGTCTCTGGCAGGTACCCCAAGCACTACCGCCTTCGGCACGACGGCAAATATCGACTATGCATGAGAGCCGGAAAGAGGAGCCGAGTGTACAATGGACGCACACTGTCTAGAGCGTGGGGAGGTGTTCATATAAATCAATGCGTAATTTAAATAAACACCTAAGTAAGCATGGTGAACTTACTGGGTAGCGTCGGAGCGCCTGTCTTCACGCAGAGTGGGTCATGCGTGGCTTCGTCGTACGCCGGACACGGGGGGACCCCCATGGCTATATCAGGGGGAAGCATGGCTTCGGCCCCACATACCATGTGGAAGGGTAGTTTGTAACACCCCAAAATTTTTAGTCAAGACTCAAATTTTGATTTAGAACCATAAACCATGTTCAGAGGGAAATTTAGAAATTTTTGGACGTGTTGCATGTTTTGCAAAAATTCAAATTCAAACTGGAATTCAAATTATACTCAAAACAGAAAAGAAAATGAAAAAGAAAAAGGAAAACCGGAAAAAAACTGGCCAGTGGGCCGAAACCCCAGCCGGCCCAGCAAACCCCCGCGCCAGCCCGCCCCCGCGCGCGCCGCGCTGCACCTCGCTGACGGGTGGGACCCACCTGTCATCCCTAACCCGAGCCCCGCGACCCCGGACTTCTTTCCCCGCGCGCGCGCTCGATCTTAACCGATTGGAAACTCGTTCCCGCAGCCGAATTCCGGTCCCAGCAGACTCCAACTCGATCACAACAGACCCACCGCCCTCCCCCGGCTATAAAAACCACCGATCCGATCAGTTTTCCTCACGCGATCGCCGATTTTCACTCCGGTGAGCACCGAGACTTCGCCGGTGAATTCTGGCCGATCTAAGCTCGGAAACTCTGATCTAACTCGCTGGTTTTGATCCACCGCCTCCGGGGAACTTTGCAGGTGCAGAAAATCCGAAGACTTACGGTGTAAATCCAGCGCCGACGAGCTTCGCCGTGGTTTTGCCTCGGACCTCGCCGCCGAGCACTTTCCAGGAACCCCGAGCTCGAGAAAACCCCCGAGGTGAGATCCCTGACCTCCCCTCTACCGATCTAGGCCATAAGATCACAGTTCTAGGCAGAATTCTCGAGGATCCGAAAGTTTCCGGCGAGATCGCCGCTTTCCGCCGCCGTGCGCCGCCGGCAGCGCCGCCCGCTCTCGATCAGAGCGACGTGGCCGCTTGTGAGCCGTTTATTTTAAATCGCACGGTAGACTTTAAATACCCGTGTACCGGTTCGATGTTATAATCTCAGCCGTCGGTTTAGAATCGAACGGTCCACGTCGACCCCGCGTTATGAAGGCTGGAATTCTTACGTGCTACCCCCTGGGGTTCTCTGGAATTGAGAGCTAGCCCCGGAAATTTCAGATCTAGCCCCTGGAACTCCAGAAAATCATGTAAATTCATTTAAAAATCAGTTTTAGCCCCTGGACTTAATAGAAATTAGGAAAAACACCCCTGACAAGTGTAGCTAGACCCCTGGAAATTATGAAAATAATATTATAGACCCTGTAATGAGGGGAGTTTACTTTTAATCCTGTTTAGTATTTAATTTAGAAAATTTAATATGTAACTAGTATTTAAAAATTAAAAAGGGGGACAAACATAATTGTCAAAATTTATTAAAAACTTTCTCAGTACTTAGAAAATTTTGGAGTGAGATAAAAATATATTTGTGGGCTGAAATAAATCTGTTTCATCTATTATTCACATCTATTAAGTATAGGGACACATTTTTAAGTAAAGAATAGTTATAGAAAAATAGGGAAAATAGTTATGAAATAGTATACATCAGAAGCCAAGGTCAAAATATGATATTAAATTATTTAGGACCAGAACCTAATCTGTTTAGGTGATGTGTATCACTAATTTCATAATAAAATACACAATTATGCATAGAAATCATAAACACATGATTAAAAGTGCATGCAAGCCACAACTCAACACACATAAAGTAACCACAACACATATAATGGTAAAGAACTTTCATAAATATGAATGTGTGGTTTGTATGAAGTGGAAGTGTGAACCATGTCTTATGATTGTTGTTTTTCTTTTGCTATGTGTGATGGTATGAAGTAGAACCTGTTCAAGAACAAGTTATTCATTTCCAAGATCAGGACTACCCATTTCAAGAGCAGCAAGAAGGAGGCAAGTGTCCTTGACCACTTTGATCCTATGCTAGGATATGTAGATAGAATTATTTGCATTGTCAAATGAAATATGAAACCCATGCTAGGAAAGTTTCCCTAGAATTGCATTACCTTGTTTCCTTGAAGCTTGGGTTGGGATTTATTTTGTCATGTCATTTATTTACATGCATTTGCTTAGCCATGCTTAGAATGGGATATTTGGGAAATGAGATCATCAGTTTATATTACCATACTCTTAAATGAGTTATTGGGAGTTATGTAGAGGTAGGGATCAAGGCAAGTTGGATGTTTTGGTTGTGTGTTGGGTGCACGAGACTTGGGTTTGTGTTTAGTACTTGCCTGGATCCTAAGGACCGGTTCATGGAGCATGTAACCCGGCTTTACAGTGCCAACCACATGCTGAGATGGGGCAGCTTAGCCAATTAATTAGGTGTATCCCCGGCGTAGTATGGGTGTGTTGGATGGTGCGGGGAGTAGGTGTCAGCTGGACTACCATATGAACCGCAAGGCTCAAGAGGGGGCCACTGCAGCGGGGTTGGAGCCTCTTGTATGCTGTTAGGGGTGAAACCTCAGTGGGCCCACGCTCGTCGGGAATCCCTTTGTAAAGGCTTTGTAGTGATCTCTTGGCCACACACCTGGGAAGTGTGAATGTGGAACGTAGCCACTGGCATAATGGAGGTTCTTTTAGTCCACCCGGCAACGGGGGATGAAATCACTACTTGTGGGTACAGTGGTACAAACTCTGCAGAGTCAAAACTGTCTTGACAGCCGTGCTCACGGTTAAGAGCGGCCTGGACTTATTCATGATTAGAGGAATGATGGTTTTGGAAGTTAAGCGGGGAGCTTAACATTGGTAATGATGTTATGATTATTGGACTACAATGATGGGATGGGAGATTGGGACCATTTCACCTGTGTAGTAATGTAGGTGCTTTATAAGCTAAGGTGATAGGTATTAATTGCGTAGTGCTTTAACCATGAGTTCAACCTCTCCTTGTTCTAGCCATGCATGATATAATTTTCCCACACTTGCTGAGTACCATTGGTACTCAACCTTGCATATTTGTTGGTTTATATTGATGCTCAGGTCAAGATAATGAGGTGGTGTTTAATGACCAAGACTTTGGACCCGAGGAAGGTTTTTAGGTTCATGAAGACCCCCGGGCAATGCCTGTGATGGAGCCCTAAAGAATAATATTCCGCTGCTAGTTTATTTACTTGTGATGAAGCATTTGTGTCCATTGAGACATTTGCGATGTAAGACTTATTTATATTCGACACCTGGCTTGTAATAAATGATGCTTCACTATTTGTCATCACATGTATGAGAAAATGATCCTGGCATACATGTGATATTCACTTGGTTGATTCCTTCGGAAAAACCGGGTGTGACAGAGGTGGTATCAGAGCCAAGGTTGCCCGTAGGAACGTGGACCTAGGTAAAAATGGACGTATTTAAGGGCCCTATTTTTTTAAAAACTATTTTCCAAAGTGTGGGTGGAAAAGTGTTATTAAAGGAGTCATTTTCTTCATCTTACCCCAACTTTCATTCAAAATAGGATTTTTGTTTAAGAATTTATCTAACTTAAATTTAAATTCTTTTTGTTTTAGATGGTTCGCATGATTCGCACCGCTCGTAAGTCCACAGGAGGGAGAGTTCCCGTAGTGGCCCTTGCCGAAAGAGAGGAGAGTCGTCCCGTGACGTACCTTTCCTACGGATTGGCAGTTGGGGATTTGTTGCGCCGTCTTCGGCGTATGCTCGAAGCCGCCGGCAATACGGGCAAGCTCATCATCCACTATAACTCCACCAAGACCATCCGTGAGAAGAGGGAAGAATGGAGTTCGGAGATGAGGATTATACACGAGAATCAGCTGCTGAAGATCCACCATTCTCCGGCTTGTCGAGCAACACAAGTTGACGCGGAGAGAGATGTCACCTGGGAGGCCATCACCTGCCAGAGTCACATCTATCGTCGCCACTTGGACAAAACTGAGTACATGTATGTCCTCCAACGTGAGAGTGGTACCACGGAGTACAAGTACCCACCGGTGCAGCAAGGGACTTCCCATGAGCACATGGACTTGTGCTTGGAGGATGCTGCTATGCTCAGCACTCGACTGCAGGAGTGCCAACAAGAGCTTCAGGATGTCCGAGACACCCTGAAGGAAACGGAGGCGTTGCTGCGAGCTTGCTTAAAGGCGAGAGAAAGAGGAGATGGGAATGAACTGTGTGTCACCGTGAGTGATCCATGGACACCTGACTCCCCGGATCGCCGAGCAATCAGGCGTCGTCGCACTTCTCCACCAGCAGCCTCCCCACCCAAAGCAGAGTCAGAAGGTAGCCGAAATGAGGAGGAAGATCCCGAGGAGCCAGCTCAAGAGGACGAGTAGTGTAGAGTCTTTCCCCTAGCTAGCAAGAGGTCGAGTAGTCGAGTCGTTACGTAGTTAATGGTGTGATAATGCTTGGTGTGTGACGTGAGTTGTGGAAGCCATGAGCAATTGTCCACAGCCTCGTCTTCAGATTGTTTTGCTTTGGTGTGTGAACCCATAGGAAATAATAGTGCATTTATTTGATGTGAGATATAAACCCTCGTAAAATTTTAACAAAGCCTCAACACCTCAAAGTACCAACAAATGAAGGTAGTAAGATGATACTAAATGGTATCAAATTAACATTTGTTGATTCTGCCAGATGGCCGGAAGAGGGAAAGGACGTGCTGCCAACCCCGCCAACAACAACGATGAGGCATGCAACCCTCATCTTTCTGAAGGCCAGGACCGGGGTGGTCGCCGCGAAGAAGTTGATCCTCTCCACCAAATGCTGGAGAATCAAAATCAGCTCATCCAGAACTTGACTCAAGTGGTGGCCAACTTGCATCAAGTTCCACCTCCACAAGCTGCACCACGCCAACCAAGGTTGAGTGAGTTTCTAGGAACTCAACCTCCAAAGTTTGCAAGTGCTGCTGAACCTCTGGAGGCCGATGATTGGCTGAAGACCATTGAAAGTAAGATGAGGATAATCCAATGCCAAGGGTATGTGAGGGTGCTGTTTGCCTCTCATCAATTGCAGGGACCTGCTGCTGATTGGTGGACCGCCTACGTGGCCGCCCATCATGACCCTGAGAACATCACCTGGGAAGAGTTCAAGCGTAGCTTCCGCAACCACTACATCCCAAGAGGTGAACTCAAAAACAAGAGGAAAGAGTTTCTGGGACTGCAGCAGGGAAACATGACGGTGAGGGAATACCTCACTAAATTTACTCAACTATCCCGTTATGCTCCACGAGACATAGAGACTGATGAGCAGAAACAAGATTGTTTCGTGGAAGGACTTACCGCAGAGATGCAGTGTGCCATGTCCTCCAATGAGTATGAAAGTTTTCAAAAGATGGTGGACAGAGCATTTGTGGTAGAAAGGAAGCTAAAGGCCCTAGAAAATGAGAATAAGAGGAAGGCCGGGTGGTTACATCAAGCCTCAGGGAGCAACACCCGCCCACGTATGATGCAGCAACCTACGGGGCAGATGAGCTGTGCTGCGGTACCATATTCAGCACCAAGAGGGTACAACCCAAACTACAGGCCTCCCGCAGCATCTGCACAGCCGCCACGTCAGTTTGTGCAGCAGCCTCGCCCAGCATATCCACCTCGACCAGCAGTGCAAGGACCCCAAAACCCACCCCAAGACAACAAGGGTCAAGCATCTAAGATTGGGGTGCAATGTTTCAGCTGTGGTGAAGTGGGGCACTACGCCCATAAATGCCCAAAGAAGAAGCCTGCGCCGCCACAACAGCAGAATGTAGTGAGAGGACGGGTGAACCATGTCACCATGGAGGAAGCTCAAGAGGCACCCGACGTGGTAGTTGGTAAGTTTCCTGCCAAATTACACCTTGCAACTCTGCTGTTTGATTCTGGTGCTACCCACTCGTTCATTGCTCAAGGGTTTGTTAAGAAGCATGACCTAGCGACCACACAAATGAACCATATGCTAGCCGTAAACTCTCCAGGTGGAGAAATAAGGACAAGACAAGTGTGTCCCAAAGTGAGCCTAGACATTAATGGGGTAGTATTTACTGCTAACCTCATAGTGATAGATTCACAAGGGATAGATATTATTTTGGGTATGGATTGGTTGACCAAACATAAAGGAATCATCCATTGTTCGACCAGAACGGTGGAACTAACTCACCCCAGTGGTACCAGAGTAAAGTTTATAACAATACACGAGCCTAGGAGGGACATTAATTAAATCAAGTGGAGGTGAAAGTTGAGGAAATCAGGACTATCAGGGAATATACAGATGTTTTCCCGGAGGAATTGCCAGGTATGCCTCCCGACCGTGACGTGGAATTCGCAATTGAGCTAGTACCGGGAACAGCCCCGATATACAAGAGACCTTATCGAATGGACTCTAAGCAGCTAGAAGAGCTCAAGGATCATTTGAGAGAACTGACGGAGAAGGGGTATATTCGCCCTAGTTCCTCACCATGGGGAGCTCCGGTGATATTTGTGCCCAAGAAAGACGGAACCCAAAGGTTATGCGTGGACTACCGTGCCTTGAATGAGGTAACCATCAAGAACAAGTACCCATTACCCCGCATTGAAGACTTGTTTTATCAGTTGAGGGGAGCTTGTGTGTTCTCGAAAATTGATCTCAGGTCGGGATACCACCAACTCAAGATAAGGCAATCTGATATTCCGAAGACAGCTTTCGTATCTCGGTACGGACTGTATGAATACACTGTCATGCCTTTCGGGCTAACCAATGCCCCGGCATATTTCATGTACCTCATGAACAAGGTATTCATGAAATATCTAGACAAATTTGTGGTGGTTTTTATAGATGATATTCTCGTCTTCTCCAAAGATGAAGAAGAACATGAGAAACATCTAAGGTTGGTGTTGCAGAGGCTGAGAGAACACCAACTATATGCCAAGTTGAGCAAGTGTGAGAGTTTTGGCTGAAGAGAGTTCCCTTTTTAGGACATATAATCTCGGAGGGAGGAATCTCCGTCGATCCCGCCAAAATCGAGGATATCCAGAAGTGGAAGACCCCTGAAAATGTCGGGGAAGTTCGAAGCTTTTTGGGATTGGCTGGATACTATCGACGGTTTATTGAGAGATTATCCAAGATCTCGAGACCTCTCACCAAACTGTTGGAGAAGGGAATCACATTCACCTGGACGCCACAGTGCGAGACGAGCTTTCAAGAGCTAAAGAAGAGACTGACAACAGCCCCAGTGCTGGTTATGCCAGATATACAGAAGAATTTCACAGTGTACTGCGATGCCTCTGGAAATGGGTTGGGATGTGTTCTCATGCAAGAAGGACATGTCGTGGCATATGCATCCCGGCAGCTTCGGAAGCATGAGAAGAACTATCCTACACATGACCTAGAACTAGCCGCAGTGGTACACGCGTTGAAAATTTGGCGGCACTATTTGATGGGGAAGAGGACAGAAATATATACGGATCATAAGAGTTTGAAGTACATATTCACACAGCCAGATCTCAACCTCAGACAAAGGAGATGGCTAGAGCTAATCAATGACTTTGATGTGGGCATCAACTATCATCCCGGGAAAGCAAACGTCGTGGCTGATGCTTTGAGTCGGAAAGTGCATGTCAATAAGTTGAGTTTGAAGGACATGCCTGCGGAATTGAAGGACGAAGTTATAAGACTCAATCTATGTTTAGTAAATAGTGGTGAAGCCATCGCCATGGAAGTGGACTCCACACTCGAGCAAGACATACGCGAGGGCCAAAAGAATGATGAGAAGATACAAGAGATCAGACAGCTCATCAAGGAAAATAAAGCTCCTGGTTTTAGAGAGGATGAACAAGGAACGGTGTGGCACGGGAAAAGGATCTGTGTGCCAGAAGTAAAGGAGATCCGTGAATTAATTTTGAAGGAGGCTCACGATTCTGACTATTCCATTCATCCTGGGAGTACGAAGATGTACCAGGACCTCAAAAGCAGGTATTGGTGGTATGGCATGAAGCGAGATGTCGCGGAACATGTTGCCCTATGTGACACATGTCAGTTGGTGAAAGCAGAACATCAACGACCCGCAGGGTTATTGCAACCACTCAAAGTGCCTGAATGGAAGTGGGAAGAAATCAGCATGGATTTTGTCGTGGGATTGCCTAGGACCCAATCCGGGTATGATTCAATATGGGTCATTATTGATAGGCTAACCAAGGTAGCTCATTTCATCCCTGTGAAAGAAAGCTACAGCGGATCCAAATTGGCAGAATTGTACATGTCAAGGATTGTGTGTTACCATGGAGTGCCAAAGAAGATAGTGTCGGATCGAGGGACACAGTTCACCTCGATGTTTTGGCAAAAGTTGCATGAAACCATGGGAACCCATCTGAATTTCAGTTCTGCCTATCATCCCCAAACTGACGGGCAGACGGAGAGAACCAATCAGATCCTTGAAGATATGTTAAGGGCATGCGCACTCAAAAACAATAGGAGTTGGGACAAGAACTTACCGTATGCGGAGTTTTCCTATAACAACAGCTATCAAGCTAGTATGAAGATGTCACCGTTTGAAGCTTTGTATGGAAGGAAGTGCAGAACTCCCCTATTTTGGAACCAAACAGGAGAAAGTAAAGTGTTTGGTCCAGAAGTGCTACAAGAAGCCGAGGCAAAGGTGAGGGAGATTCGCAACAACTTGAGGATAGCACAAACACGCCAGAAGAGTTATGCTGATGTACGAAGAAGAGAACTCGTTTTCAACGTGGGAGACTATGTTTATCTCAAGGTGTCCCCTATCAGAGGACTTCGTCGGTTCAAGGTGAAAGGAAAGTTGTCACCTCGATACATCGGACCCTTTCAAGTGTTGGAAAGGAAAGGTGAAGTGGCGTACCAACTAGAGTTGCCGGTTCATCTATCGGACGTGCACAATGTATTCCATGTGTCACAACTCAAGAAATGCCTGAGGACGCCTGAGGAGGTGTTACCCATGAATGAAGTGGATGTAGCTGAGGATTTGTCCTATGCCGAACAACCATACAAGATTTTGGAGACGATGGAACGCCTCACCAGAAACAAGAGAATCCGGATGTGCAAGGTGCAGTGGAAGCATCACTCAGAAGAAGAAGCTACCTGGGAACGGGAAGATGAGCTTAAGGCACAATTTCCGGAATTATTTTCTTAGAAACACCAATCTCGAGGACGAGATTTCTTTTAAGGGGGGTAGAGCTGTAACACCCCAAAATTTTTAGTCAAGACTCAAATTTTGATTTAGAACCATAAACCATGTTCAGAGGGAAATTTAGAAATTTTTGGACGTGTTGCATGTTTTGCAAAAATTCAAATTCAAACTGGAATTCAAATTATACTCAAAACAGAAAAGAAAATGAAAAAGAAAAAGGAAAACCGGAAAAAAAACTGGCCAGTGGGCCGAAACCCCAGCCGGCCCAGCAAACCCCCGCGCCAGCCCGCCCCCGCGCGCGCCGCGCTGCCCCTCGCTGACGGGTGGGACCCACCTGTCATCCCTAACCCGAGCCCCGCGACCCCGGACTTCTTTCCCCGCGCGCGCGCTCGATCTTAACCGATTGGAAACTCGTTCCCGCAGCCGAATTCCGGTCCCAGCGGACTCCAACTCGATCACAACAGACCCACCGCCCTCCCCCGGCTATAAAAACCACCGATGCGATCAGTTTTCCTCACGCGATCGCCGATTTTCACTCCGGTGAGCACCGAGACTTCGCCGGTGAATTCTGGCCGATCTAAGCTCGGAAACTCTGATCTAACTCGCTGGTTTTGATCCACCGCCTCCGGGGAACTTTGCAGGTGCAGAAAACCCGAAGACTTACGGTGTAAATCCAGCGCCGACGAGCTTCGCCGTGGTTTTGCCTCGGACCTCGCCGCCGAGCACTTTCCAGGAACCCCGAGCTCGAGAAAACCCCCGAGGTGAGATCCCTGACCTCCCCTCTACCGATCTAGGCCATAAGATCACAGTTCTAGGCAGAATTCTCGAGGATCCGAAAGTTTCCGGCGAGATCGCCGCTTTCCGCCGCCGTGCGCCGCCGGCAGCGCCGCCCGCTCTCGATCAGAGCGACGTGGCCGCTTGTGAGCCGTTTATTTTAAATCGCACGGTAGACATTAAATACCCGCGTACCGGTTCGATGTTATAATCTCAGCCGTCGGTTTAGAATCGAACGGTCCACGTCGACCCCGCGTTATGAAGGCTGGAATTCATACGTGCTACCCCCTGGGGTTCTTTGGAATTGAGAGCTAGCCCCGGAAATTTCAGATCTAGCCCCTGGAACTCCAGAAAATCATGTAAATTCATTTAAAAATCAGTTTTAGCCCCTGGACTTAATAGAAATTAGGAAAAACACCTCTGACAAGTGTAGCTAGACCCCTGGAAATTATGAAAATAATATTATAGACCCTGTAATGAGGGGAGTTTACTTTTAATCCTGTTTAGTATTTAATTTAGAAAATTTAATATGTAACTAGTATTTAAAAATTAAAAAGGGGGACAAACATAATTGTCAAAATTTATTAAAAACTTTCTCAGTACTTAGAAAATTTTGGAGTGAGATAAAAATATATTTGTGGGCTGAAATAAATCTGTTTCATCTATTATTCACATCTATTAAGTATAGGGACACATTTTTAAGTAAAGAATAGTTATAGAAAAATAGGGAAAATAGTTATGAAATAGTATACATCAGAAGCCAAGGTCAAAATATGATATTAAATTATTTAGGACCAGAACCTAATCTGTTTAGGTGATGTGTATCACTAATTTCATAATAAAATACACAATTATGCATAGAAATCATAAACACATGATTAAAAGTGCATGCAAGCCACAACTCAACACACATAAAGTAACCACAACACATATAATGGTAAAGAACTTTCATAAATATGAATGTGTGGTTTGTATGAAGTGGAAGTGTGAACCATGTCTTATGATTGTTGTTTTTCTTTTGCTATGTGTGATGGTATGAAGTAGAACCTGTTCAAGAACAAGTTATTCATTTCCAAGATCAGGACTACCCATTTCAAGAGCAGCAAGAAGGAGGCAAGTGTCCTTGACCACTTTGATCCTATGCTAGGATATGTAGATAGAATTATTTGCATTGTCAAATGAAATATGAAACCCATGCTAGGAAAGTTTCCCTAGAATTGTATTACCTTGTTTCCTTGAAGCTTGGGTTGGGATTTATTTTGTCATGTCATTTATTTACATGCATTTGCTTAGCCATGCTTAGAATGGGATATTTGGGAAATGAGATCATCAGTTTATATTACCATACTCTTAAATGAGTTATTGGGAGTTATGTAGAGGTAGGGATCAAGGCAAGTTGGATGTTTTGGTTGTGTGCTGGGTGCACGAGACTTGGGTTTGTGTTTAGTACTTGCCTGGATCCTAAGGACCGGTTCATGGAGCATGTAACCCGGCTTTACAGTGCCAACCACATGCTGAGATGGGGCAGCTTAGCCAATTAATTAGGTGTATCCCCGGCGTAGTATGGGTGTGTTGGATGGTGCGGGGAGTAGGTGTCAGCTGGACTACCATATGAACCGCAAGGCTCAAGAGGGGGCCACTGCAGCGGGGTTGGAGCCTCTTGTATGCTGTTAGGGGTGAAACCTCAGTGGGCCCACGCTCGTCGGGAATCCCTTTGTAAAGGCTTTGTAGTGATCTCTTGGCCGCACACCTGGGAAGTGTGAATGTGGATCGTAGCCACTGGCATAATGGAGGTTCTTTTAGTCCACCCGGCAACGGGGGATGAAATCACTACTTGTGGGTACAGTGGTACAAACTCTGCAGAGTCAAAACTGTCTTGACAGCCGTGCTCACGGTTAAGAGCGGCCTGGACTTATTCATGATTAGAGGAATGATGGTTTTGGAAGTTAAGCGGGGAGCTTAACATTGGTAATGATGTTATGATTATTGGACTACAATGATGGGATGGGAGATTGGGACCATTTCACCTGTGTAGTAATGTAGGTGCTTTATAAGCTAAGGTGATAGGTATTAATTGCGTAGTGCTTTAACCATGAGTTCAACCTCTCCTTGTTCTAGCCATGCATGATATAATTTTCCCACACTTGCTGAGTACCATTGGTACTCAACCTTGCATATTTGTTGGTTTATATTGATGCTCAGGTCAAGATAATGAGGTGGTGTTTAATGACCAAGACTTTGGACCCGAGGAAGGTTTTTAGGTTCATGAAGACCCCCGGGCAACGCCTGTGATGGAGCCCTAAAGAATAATATTCCGCTGCTAGTTTATTTACTTGTGATGAAGCATTTGTGTCCATTGAGACATTTGCGATGTAAGACTTATTTATATTCAACACCTGGCTTGTAATAAATGATGCTTCACTATTTGTCATCACATGTATGAGAAAATGATCCTGGCATACATGTGATATTCACTTGGTTGATTCCTTCGGAAAAACCGGGTGTGACATAGTTCCCGTGACCCGGCCCTGGGAAGTCCGGCTGGCCCTCGACATGGAGGAGCCGGTATCCCCCGACGGCTCTGGGTGCGCGTCTGCACCGGTTGTGTGGGTCTGCTTGGCGTGGACCTGGCACGCATTGCATCCCTAACCGGTTTGTTGGCGTCCAGGTGGCTCTCGGTCAGTAGGAGCCATGCCGGGTGGCTTAACCGACCAACGTGCGGGACGATGAGCGTTCCCAGCACTCGCCTCCTTGGATTACTGCAAGCTAATCGCAGCCTTCCTCCTGGGTTATGCACCGCAATAGGATGTCGTGGCGCCACGCCAGTAAAGATACCAGCGCGTAACACTTAGCCATCCGCACCACCCGTTCAGCGGATGCACGTTCATCAGGAAGGATGTCCTTCAAGGAGTCCCGGACCTCCGTGGTCCATGCATCAGGACTACTTGAGCTTCTGGATCTTGAGCGCTGGGTTGCACGGAGTCCCCAGTGACTCTTACGATCCTTTGGCGGCATACAGGGCCGCCGGGACTGCCTAGCTTCGAGGCACTGGTTCAGCCCCCTTCGCCCGGCTCGGCAGGCCGGGCTGTGGACCGCAACAACGTCCTCTCGAAGACTCCTTCATGTGCAGGGGCTCTGATGGAGGCTTTCGTTGAGAGGTCGTCAGCTGCGGCCATGCCAGCGCGCGGTACATGGCGCAGGTCCAAGGCGAGGAAGTCTTTCTCCAACATCCGCATGTGGAGCAGATAAGCAGCTAGCTGTGGGTCATTGCAGGGGCATTCACCCTTAACTTGCTTGATAACTAGCTGGGAGTCGCCCTGCGCCAACAACTGGCGAGCGCCCAGAGACAGGACTGTCTTTTAGGCCAAAGATGAGTGCTTCATACTCTGCCAAGTTGTTGGTTGCCTTGGAATTTAGACGCACCATGTACCCAGACTGCTCCCCCGATGGCATGAGGATGTAAAAGCCCAAGAAAAGGGACTTGCAAAAACTTTTCTGCACCTCACAACACAACAGTTTTGTTGTGGGTAGATTGTGAAATATTGTGAAGAACAAGTGACCTCCATCAAGGAGTGATTAGAAGGGAAAGCCTTCACTTTCACAAAGTAGGGTTTCTGCACATGAACATGAGAGGTTGAGCTCACCCCTAGAATTTAAAAAGTCTTGGGAAGGTTCAGTCCAAAGCTCATGCAAATTCAACACTTTTTGAGGCACTTTTGGGTTATTTCAAAAAGAGGCCAATTTGAATGGAAATTCAAATTGCAGCCACTTTCATCACCCAAATTCAAAAGTTAGCTCCATATCTATACTCAGCACATTTTTCTGAGTAAACCCACCAATTTTCATCTCCATTGGAGCTCATCTTGTCAAGAGCCAAATTTGCAAGAATTCAAAACTGAATTGGAATTTCAGTTTAAATATGAGGCAAATTTAACCAAACAAAGTTTGAATTTGAGAATTCAAATTCAAACAAAGACTTGGTGACTAAGTCTCACATTAAATTGTGAGTAGCTGAGGATATTTTGGCACAACATAATTCAGAAAATTGGAAAAACAAAAGAGTTAGAGGGGAGGCCCACTGGTCAGTAGACTTAGCACAGAAGTCTCCTCAGCCGACTTCCTCGACCGAGCGCACTCGCCAGCTGCAGCCAGCGTCGGCGCCCGACCACCTCGGCCGGCCAGCTCCTGCTTCGGCAGAGGAGGTGGCACAGCAGGTGTCGCGCTCTCCACTGGCCTCAGGGGCCTATAAAAGGCCCGAGACCGCCGGCGAGCTACTGATTTTCGCGAGTTCCGTAACCAGCAGCCTAGTCGCCCGAGCTCCGATCGGATGCCACCCCAGCTGTGATCATCTTCCGGCTTTGACCTCCATAGGAAAGTGAAGCGCTAGCTCGTCCTCAAGACCACCGCACAAACCGTTCCAAGGTTCGACCTTTGTGCGCGGAGAATTTTCCAGTTTAGGACGAGTAGCTCCTTTCGGGACCCGATTAGGTTTAGCATAAATTCGGGAAGCTTAGTGGGTGGGAGGTCGAACGGAGCTGTGAGAGAGCATCTAGAGGTTCTGGCGACCCTTCTCGATCGAAAACCGGAAGGAAATCACCGCCGGAACCCTAAGTTCACCCTAGGACAGTATGGCGGAGGAGGGGGTCGCCGGTGAGGTCTGGGTTGCCGGCCGTTTAGGGCCCAACAGAGCTCATGCCGAGTTTCCCGAGGTTGCCCTGAGTGTGGCGACGCGATTAGCGCACGAAGAAGATGGTCAGAAGGGCGGGAACACATTGCCGAGGTAGCACAGAGGCATAGGGCTCGTCGCCGGCGAGCTATGGCGGTTAGCTGGCGGCGACATGGTGTCCAGCGGGTTCAGCACCCGAGATTACGTGGGGGCGGCGAGTTTCGTCGGCTCCGGTGAGCTAGATCGCCGGGAACGCTGACCTCGCCGGAGCTCCGGCGGCTCGGGGCGGCGACGTCGGGAGGTAGACGAAGGGCGCGGCCCCATCTGTCAGCCCCTGTGTTAATCGCGCGCGAGCGCGTGGTTAGTTCAATTTAAACGGGCGGGCCCCGCTGTCAGCCTCTGGTTTAGCGCGGGAGGGGATTTTCTGTAGGAAAATAATTCAGGGATTAGCTCAAACTTTAGAACCCCATAACTTTTGCTAGGAAGCTCCAAATTTAGTGATTCAAATTGGGTTGGATTCATATTGCCTAGCTCTGTCCAGATATACAACCCAATTTGTATGAAACCCATTAATTAATTCTGGAAAATTCTTTAAAACTTTTCAGCAAAGGAATTTTAGAGAGAGTTTGGTTCATCCAAAAATCCCCAACTTTTGCCAGAATGTTCTTTAGGACACTAGTAAACCCCTGTAAAAGTTTCAGACCGTTTAGAGTTGATTTGGTCAGAGCAATTCAAATTGGAAGGTGCTGTGTTCATTTGAATACAGAAACATTTTCAGAGAATTTCCAAAACTTGGAAATTCAGTTCTGGGCAATTCTTAACCCCAAAAATGTTAGGAAAATTCAGGCAAACTCTATGAGCTATAATGGAAATTATAGTTCATTAAGTTGAGCATGAACAGGGGTATTACCTGAGAATAAATTCTTCCTTGCTGATTTGCCAAGAGAATTATTCTGAGCAAACCACTCCATGAAAAGTGCTAATGTTTGGTCCAGAGAGTTTTCTTGTGACAAGGAACTCACACAAAAATTCTCAGCTCCATTGGAGCTCTAGATCACCCCTGTCCTGTTTAACCACTTAAGGGAATTAATATGGAAAAGGGGGAAAACCACTTAGCATTTAAACATGTGATTAAGTTCAAGCCAAACCACCAACACCAGTTCATCTTTAAATTCTTAAACAAAGTTCCAGGTGTTAGAGGCTGGTTATTAGAACTAATAGTGGAAGTCTTACTCTAAAACTTACCTGTGCATCTAAATTAACATGTAGTATTTCATTAACGTGTAGCCGTTGAAGAAGAGACTCCGGAAGTGCTGGACTTCCTTCTTCCGGACGAAGAACTAACTCCTGACCAGCAGCAACAAGGCAAGCCCCGGTTTGCATTAACCCTTTTTAAAAAGCTTTACTTTGTTTACATGTGTCATATGAAGTATGTATGTGCATTAGGTATAGAATGACTGAAACCCCACTTGCATAACCAAAGTTTCCTAAAAGAGTGAGGGTAGTGTCAAGGACCTCGAGTAGACAGGCTATGCTTAATGAGTCATAGGACTTAGGTACAAGTCAAGTAGTTGGAATCTACTCGCGAGATAGGCTTGGGACACACGGGTTCGGTTGAGTGATGTGAGATCACTTTAGTAATGAAAATGAGACTAGGCAGGGGCTAGGGCGCAACAAGAGAGAGTCTTGTGTGCGCAGCCCTGTCCGTGTCGATTGAGGACCGATCCGTGTGCGGCCCTGCTGAACAAGTATTGAACGTACCGAAGGCATATTGGATATATGGGCCCCGATAAACCGATGTAGCCTAAACCTCCGGGCGTCGAGGCATAGCACACCGATTTATAGGTGTAGGTTGAGGGCAGCAAGGTGGAAATCTGCCAACGGGCATAGAGAGATGCTCCGTGTGGGGAACCTCCTGCTCGTTTCGGTGCGACCGGTTCGACGTTTGGGCTGTTGGGTGAAAGGTTGTCCCGTACGACATCGAGTGAGCGTGCTGTGCAGCACCACGGGTGGGCGTACGTGACGTGCTCTTTGGGTTTTCCCTGCAGGTGTATATCGAGTCGATTCGCCGTCCCTCGCGGTGACGAGTACCGCTTGTTCACTGCGTCGTAACATAGACTAATGGATGAAATATGTGGATTCAATGATGCTGATTGATATAATTGTATTGCTACTTGTGTGCCACCAAATACTGCTTACTAAATTTCAGATTTCATGAACTGTTAACTTGTTGCTAAAAGATGAACTAAGGATGAACTTGTAGGCGTGTCCTTTTGCTGAAATGTTATTATCCTATGTCCATTGTACCCCTCATGTAGAGTTTCATGCTTAGGTGAGTCGGTTAAGCCTTGCTGAGCCTTCGTGCTCACGATTGCTGCTTAAGTGTTTTTCAGGTGAGGAGCCACCCACGGACTCGGAGTACGAGTCCACCGGCGAGGGTTACCCTCCGTCGGGGACCACGGCTGAGTGGGAGCCGTACACGCCGCGCTGAGCTGAGACGTGCAGCTAGTGTGGGTTGCCCTAGGGCTGGGCAACCGACTTTTGCTAAATAGGCGGGCGTGAGTGGTATAGTGTAGTCTTCCGCTGTGTAATAGAACAATAGTTGTAACTGAAGTTTGTACCTGTTTGTACAGTTTCAGCTGTTTTTCCCATGTAATATATTGTGTTCTTATGACGTGTGCTGTCGGGTGTCGCATCGCGCGGCACCACCCTCTGCGATCCTGGATGAGCGGATTCCGGTCCGCCACAGCCTGGTATCAGAGCTGCAGTGGGGATAGCACAGTACTAAAGGACTGCATTATGGGAAAAACTTAGGTATACGGTGAGGATTCGGTAGTTGCCCAAGTAAGGACTATATTAGCATAGTTACTTAAAGTGGCAAAGACTAACTTATGTGTTATAATTCTGAATTTCAATTATGTAACGACGCACCTACGCTCTGGTAAGTATGGTAAGGAACGCCACCGAAAGCGGTTCAATTTCGGTTAGCTCTCCCTGACGAGGAACGTGGTTCAGGGATTGATCTCACAGCTTGGTGTGAGATGTCAATATGAATCTCTTGGACTCTTCATGTCCCTGAGTTCATATGAAACGCTGATCCCTAGCGTGCATTAGGCAAGTAAGTGGAGACCCCATCGCGTGGTCAGTAACGCGGGAGTGTGTTCGTCTGGAAATAGCCCAGGAGGACATACGCAGCGCTTGCCATCGGCGTGCCCTGCAGGGCAATAGGTGGTATCTGTTGGGTTGATAACATTCCCAACCGTGACGACCCGTTCATGACATACTCGGGTTCCCCGTCGTGTGGTGTTGAAACACGATCACGTGCCTTGAGACGTGACTTAGCTCAAGGACGGCCGTATGACAATGATACGGGCGTTTGTATCTACTTTTAAATATGTAACTGCCTGAAATGAACAACCGTTGAGTGCACCATCATTGTGTGGTCTTCTGCAGGTACTAACCACGTATGTATCCGTGTAAAAAACGTGTGCGAGAGACCGTTTAGTGCCACACTCGAGACGTATATACCGGTATGATCCGGTTAGGATTTTCTTTTGTGAGGAACGTAGTACCGAGACATTGTAGGCATCTGCATGAGTATAATGAAAACGAAGAATTAAAATCTATAGGTTTAACAGTTAGGACCCTGGTTGGGTATAAGATTGGGATAGTGATGATTGTAGTTCCAAAAGACTGAAAAACAGAGTGCTCTGTTTTGGGCAGCATGTTTGCTGATCTTCAACAGGGCATAACTCACAGGTCTTTTAGCCCAGGGAGGTGTGCTATATAGTTCTGGAAAGGTATTCAAGTACTCTACAACTTTGTTGTAGGCTTCCAGAGCTGAAACTAGCCTTGAGATGGCTGAAATCCCAGAGGAATGTAAACTGTCCAGAACCAGGGCAGAGTAAAACATCCTCTGAACTGATCTGTTTTTCAAACATAACCCCCAGTTGAAAAATCTAAAATTGTCATATAATACATCCTTAGAAAGAGTAGAAGATGTGCGACACCTTTGCAATTCAATGTTCCTGAAATTTCAGCACAGAATTTAGTGGGAATCAGGGTTGGAAACGGCCACTTCCAAGGGAGGTGCTGTTAAAATCCTTCCAGAAATTCTGCTAACTTTGAATTAACATAAATTTTTAATCAAAGCTGATCTGGGGGCAAATGAGTACTCGTTGGAAAGAAACTGAAGTTAACTTGAACTTTGGTATTCAACTTGAGTCATGAAAATGCACAGAACCAGATCAAAACTTGGAATAGGTAGAAACTGGTCGTTCTGACAGAAGAATGACAGTTGAACTCATCGAAAAGGGTGTTGTACCCTAAGGGTGTTATACGTGATAACAACGCGATAGTGATGTCTCGTAGTGACCAAACCTAGTTATGTTGAGCTTCCAAAGTGGAGGTTCATCAAGCTGGATTGAACTAGCTTGTGTTTGGTCTGGTAATGGTGTAGCTTGTGCAAAGTTATTACATTATCTACTTACGAGATATTTCACATGTTTGGTTGTCATAAGGTTTTTACGCCCAGTTCTATTGGACTGCATGCAAAATGTTGCGGGACTGATGTTTAATGTCGTATGGTTGCAGATGGTTCGTACTAGGACCACACACGAGGTTGGTGGCTCTAGCCCAGGTGGAGGCGATGACTCCCAGCCACCGGCCTACGACAGCACCCCGCAGCAGCAGCCACCACCGCCGCCTCCGCTTACTCTAGCGGATGTGATAGCGGCATTGGTGGGAGGTCGTGAGGAGCAGACCGACCTGCTCCGCACGATCGTGCAGAATACGTCCCAGGCGGGAGGACGTCAAGAGCGAGGGCCTCGTGAGCCCCGCGAAGTGTCGTACTCGGATTTCATGAGTACGCACCCTCCAGTGTTTACCGAAGCTGAAGAACCACTGGAGGCGGACAACTGGCTGCGGACTATCGAGTCCAAGTTCGGGCTGCTCCAGTGTACGGAGCGGCAGAAGACGCTGTTCGCAGCACAGCAGCTCCATGGTGCCGCTGGTGCGTGGTGGGCGAATTATGTCGCCTCACGTCCGGCTGGCCATGCCGTGGAATGGCAAGAGTTCCGGGAGGCGTTCCGCGCCTATCACATCCCTCCCGGAATAATGAAGAGAAAGTTCCAAGAATTTTTGGAACTGAAGCAGGGCGGGAGGAGTGCCCACGACTACTCCCGTGCCTTTAACCATCTGGCGCAGTATGCGTCAGACTACATCTCCACGGAGGAGAAGAAGAGGGAGCACTTCTATCGGGGGTTACATCCCGAAATGAAGACCCACCTCGTACAATGGAACCGCGGCACATTCAACGACCTAGTCAATGCCGCCATCATGCAAGAGGACGCTCAGCGGGAATTAGTAGCTGAGCAGAGGAAGCGTAGCGCTCCACCTAACAGCGGTGGGAGTGGCGCTCCCCAGAAGTACCGTATGGTGTATCGGACACCATCCGGGCAGCAGTGGCAACCACCGGCGCGACCGCAACGGTTCGGGGGACGTCCCTTTCAGGCACCTCCGTCCCGTCCGCCGATGCCACCACCAAGACAGCAGCAGCAGCAGACGGTACCCCGGGCGTTTCCACCGCCACAACGCGCCCCAGGTTTCCGTCCACCGATCAGTGGGGGACCGCCCCGTTTCACCTGCTTCACGTGTGGCCAGGCGGGCCACTTTGCGAAGGACTGTCCCCAGGGGCAGCAGAGCAGCGGGCAAGCCCAGCTCCAGGGCGGTGCTCGAGGCCGACCTCCGGTGAAGAAGGTTGGCCAGCGGACTGGAGGCGTCCGCAACCTCGACAATGAGGACGCCCCCGAGGGAGACAACGTGCTGGCGGGTACGTTTACTCTCAACAATCAAGCCATCGTCATATTATTTGATTCTGGTGCAACCCACAGCTTTATAAGTGCATCCTATGTGGCTAAACATCAATTGCAAGTCTTCCCAACCAACTGCACTTATATGATATGCTCACCGGGAGGGAAGATTTCAGCTAATATGATGATTCCAAAGGCACCTCTGTGCTTAGGTGGGAAACTATATCCCACCACCTTGATAATCCTTATGGGACAAAAGATTGATGCAATCTTAGGGATGTCATGGCTGCAATACCATGGTGCTGTCCTAGAGACTCGGACACGGACGGTTCACTTAAATTCTCCATTCCACCGTCCACATTCCATGGTATTAGACACGCCAATCCGGGAAGTTTTAGCAATTAATAATGCTGAAGTTCTTAAGTTAGAAGACATCCCCGTAGTCCGGGAGTATCCTGATGTGTTCCCGGATGATCTTCCGGGCATGCCACCTGAGCGGGATGTCGAGTTCAAGATTGAACTTGCGCCCGGGACTACGCCCATATCACGGAGACCATACAAGATGGCTCCAAATGAGCTGGCGGAACTGAAAGAACAGCTCAATGATCTGTTGAGCAAGGGTTTCATTAGGCCGAGTTCCTCGCCTTGGGGATGCTCGGCGCTATTTGTAAAGAAGAAGGATGAAACCCTGAGGCTGTGTGTGGATTACCGGCCGCTCAACGCCGTCACCATCAAGAATAAGTACCCACTGCCCCGTATTGACATCTTGTTTGATCAACTTGTGGGGGCAAGTGTATTCTCAAAGATGGACCTTCGCTCTGGATATCACCAGATCAAGATCCGGGCGGAGGATCTCCCGAAGACGGCATTCTCGACGAGATACGGCTTATATGAATATCTCGTCATGTCCTTTGGTCTCACAAATGCTCCAGCCCATTTCATGTATCTCATGAACTCGGTGTTCATGCCGGAGCTGGACAAGTTTGTGGTAGTGTTCATCGACGATATCTTGGTTTACTCCAAGACAGAAGCCGAGCATGCCGAACACTTACGGATCGTTCTTCAACGATTGCGAGACCACAAGCTCTACGCCAAGTTCAGCAAATGTGAATTTTGGATCAGCCAAGTGCCATTCTTGGGACATATCATCTCAGCTGAAGGCATTGCGGTTGACCCAAGTAAAATCGAGCAAGTGTTGAAATGGAAAGCTCCCACTTCAGTGCATGAAGTCAGAAGCTTCCTCGGGTTAGCGGGATACTACCAGAGGTTCATTCCGAGTTTCTCCAAGCTCGCTAAGCCGATGACAGAGTTGCTGAAGAAAGGGACAAAATATGTTTGGAACACGGCGTGTGAAGGAGCGTTCCGAACACTGGTGAAGCATCTCACAACAGCCCCGGTATTAGCTCAGCCGGATACAACAAAGCCCTTCGACGTGTATTGTGACGCGTCCGGTATTGGGCTCGGCTGCGTGTTGATGCAGGAAGGACGTGTGGTCGCTTATGGCTCACGCCAACTTCGGAACCATGAGCAGCACTACCCGACTCACGATCTTGAACTTGCTGCCGTGGTGTTGGCGCTGAAAATGTGGAGGCACT
This sequence comes from Neostapfia colusana, assembly GCA_030760725.1. Lineage (NCBI taxonomy): Eukaryota > Viridiplantae > Streptophyta > Magnoliopsida > Poales > Poaceae > Neostapfia > Neostapfia colusana. The sequence continues at coordinate 47,661,824 of JASWHV010000017.1, forward strand.
ATCTCCTGGGAAACTTGGTGCATCTCTACACCGACCACAAGAGCTTGAAATACATTTTCACCCAGAAGGAGCTGAACATGAGGCAGAGGAGGTGGTTAGAACTGATCAAAGATTATGAGATTGAGATCCATTACCACCCCGGCAAGGCGAATGTGGTTGCCGACGCGCTGAGTCGGAAATCACATGTCCATCACCTCACCATTACACCGGTGGAGGAGGAAGAGCCAAGTTTATACTTGGTTCCTTATGGATCGCTGTACAACCTTGCCCTCATCCCTACTATTAGGGAGGATATCATTGCAGCTCAGAAAAATGATAAAGGCATGGCACATCTCCGGAGACGAATTGACAATGGGGAGATCAAATGTTTCCGGAAAGATGGTGAGGGGACGTTGTGGTTCAATGACCGCATAGTCGTACCCCGAGATATGGAGTTGAGGAAAAAGATCCTCGATGAAGCTCACTTGTCCAAATACTCCATTCATCCAGGCAGCAACAAAATGTACCAAGATTTGAGAAAGAAATTTTGGTGGACACGGATGAAGCGAGAGGTAGCTAAGTACGTATCCGAGTGCGATACGTGTAGACGAGTGAAAGCTGATCACATGAAGAAATCAGGGCTGTTGCAACCCCTGAAGATCCCGGCGTGGAAATGGGAAGATGTGAGCATGGATTTCATTGTGGGGTTACCCCTAACAGCCAACAAACATGATTCCATATGGGTAATCGTTGATCGGTTAACCAAGACGGCTCACTTCATTCCGGTGAATACACGTTACAATGCCGGCAAATATGCGGAGCTATACATAGCGAAGATTCTATGCCTATACGGGGTACCCAAGACCATTGTCTCAGATCGAGGTGCATTATTTGTATCTCGCTTTTGGGAGCAGCTACACGCTGCATTGGGTACTAAGTTGATCAGGAGCTCCGCCTATCACCCTCAGACAGATGGTCGGACAGAAAGGGTGAATCAAGTCCTGGAGGACATGTTGAGAGCATGTGCCATCCGCCATGGTAGGAACTGGGATGATCACCTACCATTGGCGGAATTCTCGTACAACAACGGTTATCAGGCGAGTATCAAAATGGCACCCTATGAAGCTCTCTACGGTCGTAAATGCCGCACCCCATTAAATTGGTGCGAGTCCGGTGAAAGGGTCACATTCGGGGTTGATGTGGTGAACGACGCCGAAGAGCGCGTTCGGACAATTCAAGCCAATTTGAAGGCCGCTCAATCCCGACAAAAGAGCTACGCTGATAAGAGGCGTAGGCCGTTGCACTTTGACGTTGGGGAACACGTGTACCTCCGCGTGTCTCCAATGAAGGGCGTGCACCGATTCGGTGTGAAGGGGAAGCTCGCTCCCCGTTTTATTGGACCCTACGCTATCACCGAGAAGTGTGGATCAGCGGCGTATCGATTGGAACTACCGGCATCTCTGGCTGGTGTCCATGATATTTTCCATGTTTCGCAACTGCGAAAATGCTTGAAGCATACAGCTGCTGTTCCTACCGAAGACATCGGCGAGCTGAAACCGGATTTAACATATGACGAATATCCGGTGGGAATTCTTGATGAGAAAGCCAGGACCACGCGTAGCAGAACGTTGTGGTTCTACAAAATACTCTGGAGTAACCACACCGCCGAGGAAGCGACGTGGGAGAGCGAGGAGTTCCTTCGCTCAAATTACCCGGAGTTCTTGGCTTCTCAACACGGGTAGTCCCTATTACATCGCTATCTCTTCTTTTATAATCTCGTGGCGAGATTCTTTTAAGGGGGGAGGGATGTAAAAGCCCAAGAAAAGGGACTTGCAAAAACTTTTCTGCACCTCACAACACAACAGTTTTGTTGTGGGTAGATTGTGAAATATTGTGAAGAACAAGTGACCTCCATCAAAGGAGTGATTAGAAGGGAAAGCCTTCACTTTCACAAAGTAGGGTTTCTGCACATGAACATGAGAGGTTGAGCTCACCCCTAGAATTTAAAAAGTCTTGGGGAGGTTCAGTCCAAAGCTCATGCAAATTCAACACTTTTTGAGGCACTTTTGGGTTATTTCAAAAAGAGGCCAATTTGAATGGAAATTCAAATTGCAGCCACTTTCATCACCCAAATTCAAAAGTTAGCTCCATATCTATACTCAGCACATTTTTCTGAGTAAACCCACCAATTTTCATCTCCATTGGAGCTCATCTTGTCAAGAGCCAAATTTGCAAGAATTCAAAACTGAATTGGAATTTCAGTTTAAATATGAGGCAAATTTAACCAAACAAAGTTCGAATTTGAGAATTCAAATTCAAACAAAGACTTGGTGACTAAGTCTCACATTAAATTGTGAGTAGCTGAGGATATTTTGGCACAACATAATTCAGAAAATTGGAAAAACAAAAGAGTTAGAGGGGAGGCCCACTGGTCAGTAGACTTAGCACAGAAGTCTCCTCAGCCGACTTCCTCAACCGAGCGCGCTCGCCAGCTGCAGCCAGCGTCGGCGCCCGACCACCTCGGCCGGCCAGCTCCTGCTTCGGCAGAGGAGGTGGCACAGCAGGTGTCGCGCTCTCCACTGGCCTCAGGGGCCTATAAATGGCCCGAGACCGCCGGCGAGCTACTGATTTTCGCGAGTTCCGTAACCAGCAGCCTAGTCGCCCGAGCTCCGATCGGATGCCACCCCAGCTGTGATCATCTTCCGGCTTTGACCTCCATAGGAAAGTGAAGCGCTAGCTCGTCCTCAAGACCACCGCACAAACCGTTCCAAGGTTCGACCTTTGTGCGCGGAGAATTTTCCAGTTTAGGACGAGTAGCTCCTTTCGGGACCCAATTAGGTTTAGCATAAATTCGGGAAGCTTAGTGGGTGGGAGGTCGAACGGAGCTGTGAGAGAGCATCTAGAGGTTCTGGCGACCCTTCTCGATCGAAAACCGGAAGGAAATCACCGCCGGAACCCTAAGTTCACCCTAGGACAGTATGGCGGAGGAGGGGGTCGCCGGTGAGGTCTGGGTTGCCGGCCGTTTAGGGCCCAACAGAGCTCATGCCGAGTTTCCCGAGGTTGCCCTGAGTGTGGCGACGCGATTAGCGCACGAAGAAGATGGTCAGAAGGGCGGGAACACATTGCCGAGGTAGCACAGAGGCATAGGGCTCGTCACCGGCGAGCTATGGCGGTTAGCTGGCGGCGACATGGTGTCCAGCGGGTTCAGCACCCGAGATTACGTGGGGGCGGCGAGTTTCGTCGGCTCCGGTGAGCTAGATCGCCGGGAACGCTGACCTCGCCGGAGCTCCGGCGGCTCGGGGCGGCGACGTCGGGAGGTAGATGAAGGGCGCGGCCCCACCTGTCAGCCCCTGTGTTAATCGCGCGCGAGCGCGCGGTTAGTTCAATTTAAACGGGCGGGCCCCGCTGTCAGCCTCTGGTTTAGCGCGGGAGGGGATTTTCTGTAGGAAAATAATTCAGGGATTAGCTCAAACTTTAGAACCCCATAACTTTTGCTAGGAAGCTCCAAATTTAGTGATTCAAATTGGGTTGGATTCATCTTGCCTAGATCTGTCCAGATATACAACCCAATTTGTATGAAACCCATTAATTAAGTCTGGAAAATTCTTTAAAGCTTTTCAGCAAAGGAATTTTAGAGGGAGTTTGGTTCATCCAAAAATCCCCAAATTTTGCCAGAATGTTCTTTAGGACACTAGTAAACCCCTGTAAAAGTTTCAGATCGTTTAGAGTTGATTTGTTCAGAGCAATTCAAATTGGAAGGTGCTGTGTTCATTTGAATACAGAAACATTTTCAGAGAATTTCCAAAACTTGGAAATTCAGTTCTGGGCAATTCTTAACCCCAAAAATGTTAGGAAAATTCAGGCAAACTCTATGAGCTATAATTGAAATTGTAGTTCATTAAGTTGAGCATGAACAGGGGTATTACCTCAGAATAAATTCTTCCTTGCTGATTTGCCAAGAGAATTATTCTGAGCAAACCACTCCATGAAAAGTGCTAATGTTTGGTCCAGAGAGTTTTCTTGTGACCAGGAACTCACACAAAAATTCTCAGCTCCATTGGAGCTCTAGATCACCCCTGTCCTGTTTAACCACTTAAGGGAATTAATATGGAAAAGGGGGAAAACCACTTAGCATTTAAACATGTGATTAAGTTCAAGCCAAACCACCAACACCAGTTCATCTTTAAATTCTTAAACAAAGTTCCAGGTGTTAGAGGCTGGTTATTAGAACTAATAGTGGAAGTCTTACTCTAAAACTTACCTGTGCATCTAAATTAACATGTAGTATTTCATTAACGTGTAGCCGTTGAAGAAGAGACTCCGGAAGTGCTGGACTTCCTTCTTCCGGACGAAGAACTAACTCCTGACCAGCAGCAACAAGGCAAGCCCCGGTTTGCATTAACCCTTTTTAAAAAGCTTTACTTTGTTTACATGTGTCATATGAAGTATGTATGTGCATTAGGTATAGAATGACTGAAACCCCACTTGCATAACCAAAGTTTCCTAAAAGAGTGAGGGTAGTGTCAAGGACCTCGAGTAGACAGGCTATGCTTAATGAGTCATAGGACTTCGGTACAAGTCGAGTAGTTGGAATCTACTCGCGAGATAGGCTTGGGACACACGGGTTCGGTTGAGTGATGTGAGATCACTTTAGTAATGAAAATGAGACTAGGCAGGGGCTAGGGCGCAACAAGAGAGAGTCTTGTGTGCGCAGCCCTGTCCGTGTCGATTGAGGACCGATCCGTGTGCGGCCCTGCTGAACAGGTATTGAACGTACCGAAGGCATATCGGATATATGGGCCCCGATAAACCGATGTAGCCTAAACCTCCGGGCGTCGAGGCATAGCACACCGATTTATAGGTGTAGGTTGAGGGCAGAAAGGTGGAAATCTGCCAACGGGCATAGAGAGATGCTCCGTGTGGGGAACCTCCTGCTCGTTTCGGTGCGACCGGTTCGACGTTTGGGCTGTTGGGTGAAAGGTTGTCCCGTACGACATCGAGTGAGCGTGCTGTGCAGCTCCACGGGTGGGCGTACGTGACGTGCTCTTTGGGTTTTCCCTGCAGGTGTATATCGAGTCGATTTGCCGTCCCTCGCGGTGACGAGTACCGCTTGTTCACTGCGTCGTAACGTAGACTAATGGATGAAATATGTGGATTCAATGATGCTGATTGATATAATTGTATTGCTACTTGTGTGCCACCAAATACTGCTTACTAAATTTCAGATTTCATGAACTGTTAACTTGTTGCTAAAAGATGAACTAAGGATGAACTTGTAGGCGTGTCCTTTTGCTGAAATGTTATTATCCTATGTCCATTGTACCCCTCATGTAGAGTTTCATGCTTAGGTGAGTCGGTTAAGCCTTGCTGAGCCTTCGTGCTCACGATTGCTGCTTAAGTGTTTTTCAGGTGAGGAGCCACCCACGGACTCGGAGTACGAGTCCACCGGCGAGGGTTACCCTCCGTCGGGGACCACGGCTGAGTGGGAGCCGTACACGCCGCGCTGAGCTGAGACGTGCAGCTAGTGTGGGTTGCCCTAGGGCTGGGCAACCGACTTTTGCTAAATAGGCGGGCGTGAGTGGTATAGTGTAGTCTTCCGCTGTGTAATAGAACAATAGTTGTAACTGAAGTTTGTACCTGTTTCTACAGTTTCAGCTGTTTTTCCCGTGTAATATATTGTGTTCTTATGACGTGTGCTGTCGGGTGTCGCATCGCGCGGCACCACCCTCTGCGATCCTGGATGAGCGGATTCCGGTCCGCCACAGAGGAGCAGTACGCCGGCACCGGCCCCCTGCTTTGGCGAGGAGCCGTCGAAGAAGAGCGTCCAGTGAGGCCCGGTGAAGACCGGAGCTCGGTACTTTGGTTCACCGTCTTCACGGCCCCCTGGGTCAGCCTTCGTTGGCGTCCACTCAGCCACGAAGTCAGCCAGTGCTTGGCTCTTGGCTGTCTAACGTGGTTGGGAGCTCAGCTTGAACTCCGCCATCTTCGGGCTGTCTTCCAGCTTCGGAAGCTGGCAGTGAGTGCCAACTCCGCCCTCTGGCTGCTCTGGCGCACTTGTCCGCCAGGCTGAAGATCTCCGAGGCATCGCAGACCTCTCTGGTTGCAAGCCTCTCAAGCATCTTCTCGTCCCGGACACTTTCGAAGTGCCGCCACCATAGAGGCACTTTGAATATGCGGAATGGTGTTGCGTACCTGGGAGAACCGCTGGATGAAGGAGCGCAGCGACTCCCCAGGTTGTTGCTTGATGGCGTGGAGGTCAGGCTCCGTGCCGGGACGGGTGTAGGAGCTGCCGAAGTTGGCGATGAACTGCCGGCAGAACTCTCCCCAGGAAGTTATGGAACCCTGAGGGAGGTTCCTTAGCCAAGACCGGGCTGGGCCGGTCAAGGCAACGGGGAAGTAGTTTGGCCATGATGGCCTCATCCCCTCCTGCGGCAAGCACGGCGGTGGAGTAGATCTGGAGGAACCCCACCGGGTTGACGCTGCCGTCGTACTTCTCGGGCAGGTGCGGCCAAAACTTGCGCGGCCACCTCGCGAAGCGGAGGTGGGGCTCCAGGGCCGTACATCCTGCCCTTGTTGCTGCAGGCGTTGGTGCCGCGAACGCTTGGTTTGCCGCCGGCACAGTGTACCCCGGTATGGACAAGGCTGCGCCATAGATCGGGGGCGCCGTTTGCAGGACATATGGCTGTGGCATATGCTGCGTGGCGTATGTCTGCGGCAGAGTTCGCGTGGCGAAAGTCTGCGCCTCAGGTAGGGTTGAGGTAGTCGTCATGCTGACGCCGGCCTCTTGGCTGCGACGCCTTTCTCGTCGCCGCTCGAGGAACACTCGGGCGTCTTGGCCCAGGTGGTGTCGTTCCAGCTCAGTCCTCAGGTCCGTCGACGGAAGCCTGGTGGAGCTGCAGTCCGCCGTCTGCTCGCCAACCATTGGCGTGCGCATCAGCGACACAGCCGGTTGGCCGGAGCGTCGTCCCCGCCGAAGTCGAGGGTTTGCGGAGGGGACGACGAGACGGTCTATCTCGCGAATCCACTGCTGGGTCGCTGCCTGAGGCGCGTCCCCAACAGGCGGATTGTGCGGTAGCGCTCTTGCTGCGGCTGGTGCACCCCCGCCGGGTACACCCAGCGCTACTGAAGACCTGACGCTGGTTGGAGCCTGCATTGCCGGGGTCAGCGCTGCCAGAGCCGGTTGCTGGCTCCCAGTGCAGGTACTGGTGCCGTGAACGCTTGGTTGCGCCTGACACAGTGTACCCCGTTATGGGCAAGGTTGCGCCATAGGCCGGGGACGCCGCTTGCAGAGCACTTGGTTGTGGCTTATGCTGCGCGGCGTACGCCTGGGGCAGAGCTCGCATGGCGAAGGTCCGCCTTTCAGGCTGGGTCGAGGCCGACATCATGTTGTCGCCAGCCTCTTGAGTGCGACGCCTTTCTCGACGTCGCTCGAGGTACACCTGGGCATCCTGGCCCAAGTGACACCGTTCCAGCTCTGTCCTCAGATCCGTCGACTGGAGCATGGTGGAGCTGGAATCTGACGTCTGCTCGTCAACCATTGGCGTGCGCATCAGCGACACAGCCGGTTGGCCGGAGCGTCGTCCCCGCTGAAGTCGAGGGTTTGCGGCGGCGATGATGAGACGGTCTACCTCGCGAATCCACTGCTGGGTCGCTGCCTGAGGCGCGTCCCCAGCAGGTGGATTGTGCAGTAGCGCTCTTGCTGCAGCTAGCGCACCCCCACCGGGTACGTCCAGCGCTACTGAAGACCTGACGCTGGTTGGAGCCTGCATTGCCGGGGTCGGCGCTGCCAGAGCCGGTTGCTGGCTCCCAGCTTGTACCGACACACTCCGTCCTGAGTGTGTTGACATGCACTCCCCCCTGGTCGCGGTTCGCCGCGGACACGGGGGAGGAGAGTTTGCCACTGAAGGAAGCTTGGTCATCTTCGTCGGCGGAAACTCGTCGCGCAAGGGGAAAAGCCCCCTACCTGGCGCGCCAAATGTCGAAGTGTTCGGTCGACACTTCCCCCGGGCCTGCACTGGGCAGCCCGCGGAGGTTCTTTTTTCGGTGGGGCTAGTCCCTTGCGGAGAGCTTGCACGGATGGACGAGTTAGTAAGAGCTTGACACGGTGAGTTTTACGTGGTTCAGGCCGCCGGAGCGTAAAACCCTACGTCCACGACGAGCTATGGAGCTCGCTGTATTGCTTGCTGCTCGGGACCGGAGTCCAGAGGTTGGGGGTGAGTTACAGCTTGGGTGTGAATGGCTAGCGTATGAGTTGCAGAGGTGCGAACCCTTGCTATCGTCGGCTACCCGAGTCTTTTATAGTCCAAGACTCGGGTGGCTTACAAGGGGGCCCGGGACCCGACAGGTGGTCCCGGGGAGATTGTATATCATCTACCGTATCTGCAGTTATGCCGGTAGTTGTCTCTGGCGAAGGCTTCTGAGTCTCCGTCTTGCAGCCCTGCCCATGCCGCATGCTAGTCGTAGTGGTTGATGACGGCGCGGGCGGCATGGGATATCTTGTCCCTGCGTTCATTAGCTGGCAGGCTCTGACACTGCGCGCCAGTCTGTGATGCGACTGGGCGCAACGGCACCTGACAGAGGCGTGCTCCGCGTCTCCGCGTCTTGGAAAGACGCGGGCCTTGAATTCCTTGTACGGGCAAGGTATGGGGCGTTTTTACGCCCGCTGCCTATCGCTCGGGGGCAGGCAGCGCCGTTCTGCTGGCCACGTGGCGGGCTCGGAGCCCTTCTCAGAGGAGATGAGGGTCCGGCCCCGCGGGGCACGTGGAGCCTTCGGACCTCTCCCCGCGGAGGGGGAGGTTCGGCTTCTGTCGGCCACGTGGCGGGCCCGGAGCTCCTCTCTGAGGAGAGGGAGGTCCGGCCCCGCCAGATATGTGGCACCTTCGGACCTCTCTCCCGCGGAGGGGGAGGTCCGGCCTCTGTATGCCACGTGGCGGGCCCAGAGCTGTCCTCTGAGGAGAGGGAGGTCCGGCCCCGCCGGACGCGTGGTGCCTTCGGAGCTCTCCCTGCGGAGAAGGGCGAGTTTCTTAGGCATTTTCTCCTGTGTGCGGGGGTACCCCATATCGCGGGTACCGACACAGGGAAACAGGACACTTCGCAAGCCAGTGCCCGAGGAGAGGTCCTGGACAGCAAGGCAACGTCCCCAAGCAGAACCCACGGCCGAATGGAGGAGCCAATCAAGGTAACCGTGGACAGCAGAACTATGCTCGCGGCAACGTGAACCATGTTTCTGCTGAGGAAGCACAACAGGCTAAGGACGTCGTAATTGGTATGTTCCTTGCCAACTCCAACCCAGCCACCATTTTATTTGGTTCCGGAGCATCACATTCCTTCATATCATCCAAGTATGTTGCCAAGCATAATCTACTCATATCACACTTGAAATATACTATGTTGGTTAATTCTCCTTGTGGAGAGATGAGGACTAATATAGTATGTCCGAAAGTAAACCTTAAAATAAGGGGGGTAGAGTTCCTTGCCAACCTCATTGTCTTGGATTCCCATGGGCTTGACATAATACTCGGAATGGATTGGTTAAGCAAGCACAACGGAGTAATCCAATGTGCTGAGAGGAGCGCGCAGTTGACAAACGAGCACGGAATCCGTATCGAGTTTGAGTCAGCCCAACCGGCAACCGAGAAGGCATCATTGAACCACGTCGAAGAAGCAACCCTGAACAGCATTCTGGTGGTTCAAGAGTTTTCGGACGTGTTCCTGGAAGAACTTCCCGTTATGCCACCTGACCGGGATATCGAGTTTTCCATTGACCTAGTACCCGGAACCGCACCTATAGCAAAGAGACCCTATAGGATGCCAGTCAACGAACTAGTGGAGCTCAAGAAGCAAATTCAGGAGCAGCTGGAGAAGGGTTTTATACGTCCAAGCTCGTCACCATGCGGAGCCCCCGTGCTCTTCATGGACAATAACGATGGAACCCAAAGGATGTGCGTGGACTATAGGTCCCTCAATGAGGTGACGATCAAGAACAAGTACCCTCTGCCCCGTATAGAGGACCTGTTCGACCAAATGAAGGGAGCCTGAGACTTCTCCAAGATTGATCTTCAGTCGGGATATTTCCAGCTGAAGATTAAGCCCTCCGATATACCCAAGACTGCCTTTCGGACACGGTATGGTTCGTATGAATATACCGTTATGTCTTTTTGGTTAACGAATGCACCTGCATACTTCATGTACCTCATGAACAAGGTCTTCATGGAGTACTTGGATAAGTTCGTCGTGGTTTTCATCGACGACATCATGGTGTATTTGAAAAGTGAGGAGGAACATGCAGAACATTTGAGATTGACATTGCAAAAGCTGCGAGAGCATCAGCTGTATGCCAAGTTCAGCAAATGTCAATTTTGGCTAAAGGAGATATCATTCCTAGGCCACATCATCTCAAAGGAAGGAGTGTCGGTTGATCCCGGAAAAGTGGGAGATGTTCTGAAGTGGAACCAACCGCAAAACGTAGAGGATATTCGGAGTTTTCTTGGGATGGCTGGATACTACTGCCGGTGCATCAAGGACTTCTCTAAGATAGCAAAGCCTATGACTGGAAAAGCCTTCCAATGGACACCAGCGTGCCAAGAAAGCTTTGAGGAGCTCAAGAAAAGGCTAACCACAGCGCCAGTTCTGGTATTGCCAGACGTAAGCAAGAGCTTTGACATATATTGTGACGCATCCAGACAAGGGCTTGGATGTGTGCTCATGCAAGAAGGACAAGTGGTAGCCTATGCCTCACGACAATTAAAGAAACACGAGCTCAATTACCCCACACATGACCTGGAACTCGCAGCCGTGGTGCATGCATTGAAGATTTGGAGACATTATATCCTTGGTCATTGATGTGAGATCTATACGGATCATAAAAGCCTCAAGTACATATTCACTCAAACGGATTTGAATTCGAGGCAACGACGATGGTTGGAGCTCGTCAAGGATTATGATGCTGGAATCAATCATCACCCCGGAAAGGCCAATGTAGTAGCCGATGCATTGAGCTGGAAGGGAGCATGTCACCAACTCACGGTTCGGGAGCTACCACCCGAGCTACGAAAGGAGTTCGAACGGTTACATCTTGAGTTCTTGAACGAGATGGAAGTGATGGAACTCCGATCTTCATTGGAACAAGAGATAAGAGATGGCCAAACTACGGACAAGGAGATCAAGGAGATCAAGGAAAGGATCCGACAAGAAATAGAGAAGGACTTCAAGGAAGACGAGAAGGGTACGTTTTGGCTAGGAAAAAGGATTTGTATGCCTAACGTGAAGCACATCCATGACACGATATTAAAGGAGGCACATGACTCACTTTATTCCATACATCCCGGAAGTACCAAGATGTACAAGGACCTGAAGACTTGTTATTGGTGGGATGGTACGAAGAGGGACATAGCTGAATATGTTGCCATATGCGACACATGCCAACGGGTGAAGGCCGAACATCAAAGATCCGCTGGACTGTTGCAACCCTTGAAGGTACCCTAGTGGAAATGGGAAGACATTAGTATGGAATTCATTGTCGGATTGCCATGTACTCAATCGGGTTACGACTCCAGCTGGGTTATCGTGGACCGATTGATGAAAACAGCTCATTTTCTTCCTGTTAAGACCATTTACAACGTTGCACAGCTAGCCGAGCTGTACATGGAGCAAATCATGTGCCGCCATGGAGTCCCAAAGAGGATAGTCTCAGATCGGGGTTCTCAGTTTACCTCTAGGTTCTGGAGGAAGCTGCAAGAGGCTATGGGTACACGACTGGATTTTAGCTCTGCTTAACATCCGCAAACCGATGGGCAAACCGAAAGGACAAACTAAATTTTGGAGGACATGTTGAGAGCTTGTGCCTTAAAACATGGGCGTAGTTGGGATAGGAGCTTGCAGTATGCCGAATTCTCCTATAACAACAGCTATCAAGCTAGCTTGAAGATGTTGCCTTTCGAAGCATTGTACGGTAGACGGTGTAGAAGGTCGTTGTTTTGGAACGAGACCAGAGAGAACCAAGTGTTTGGACCCGAAGTGCTACAAGAGCCTGATAAGCAAGTCCAAACAATACGGGAGAACTTGAAGGCTGCTCAGTCACGATAAAAAGGCTATGCGGACAATAAGCGAAGGGAGTTGACTTTCGAAGTAGGAGACTTCGTATACCTTAAGGTATCGCCTATCCGAGGCCAATGACATTTTAACGTCAAAGGCAAGCTAGCACCTCGCTACATCGGGCCATTTAAGATATTGGACAAGCAAGGAGAAGTAGCCTATCAACTAGAGCTCACAACGCACCTCTCCGAGGTACATGTCGTGTTTCATGTATCCCAGCTCAAGAAGTGCTTGAGAGTGTCGGAAGAGCAAGTACCGATGGATGAACTTAAACTTCAAGAGGATCTGACCTATGTAGAACACCCTGTCCGAATTTTGGACGTAAAGGAAAGGGTCACGAGGAACAAAGTGATCCGCTGGTGCAAGGTACAATGGAGTCATTACACGGAAGCAGAAGCTACATGGGAGCGTGAGGAAGATATCAAGACGGAGTTTCCTCATCTATTCTCTATTAATGAATCTCGAGGGCGAGATTCAATTTAAGGGGGGTAGATTTGTGACACCCTCATTTTCGAGTTCTGCATGTATTCATGTTTCATGTAGAAAAACATTTTTTAAAATAAGTTGAAACAGAGAAAGAATCAAAAAGTTAGCCAAAAAGAGCAAATTCCAGTTCACCGAGAGCGCTGAATACAATTCCCGTGGCCCGCTGGCTACGTGGCAGGTTTGGGGCTCATCCCCGCATAGGGAGAGAGGTCCGACCCCGTGGGACATGTGTTGCTCCCGGAGCTAGCCTCTACGGAGAAGCGAGGCAAGTCCCGCAGGACACGTGTTGGCTGTGGAGCTATTCACTGCAGAAGAAAGAGGACCAGTCGTGTGGGACACGTGTCGCTCTCGGAGCTCACCTCCAAGAGGTCCGGCCCTGCCAGACACGTGTCGCTCTCGGAGCACACCTCTAGGAGGTCCGGTCCTATTGGACACGTGTCACCTCCGGAGCTCACCTCCGGGAGGTCCGTCACTATTGGACACGTGTCAACCTCGGAGCTTGCCTCCGAGAAGAAAGGAAGTCTGGCATTGTTAGGACACGTGGCACTATCGGAACTCACCTCCGAAGAGAGGGGAGGTCCGGCACTGACACGTGGAACACCTAGAGCAACCTCCGAAGAGAGGGGAGGTCCGGAACTGACACGTGGCATTCGCAGAGCTCGCCTCTGTTGAGAGGGGAGGTCCCGACCCACCAGACATGTGGCGCACGCGAAGCCCGTCTCTGGAAAGAGAGGAGGTCCCGACCCGCCAGGACACGTGGAGCATGCAGAGCTCACCTCTGAGGAGAGAGAGGTCTCGCCCGCCTGACACGCGGCACAACCGGAGCTTGTCTCTGCGGAAAAGGGAGCCCAGGTCCCGCAGGACACGTGGAGCTTCCAGAGCTCATCACTGCGGAGGTAACGAGTTCTGAAGCGGTTTTTGCTTCTGTACGCACGGGAATACCGGTACGGGAGGAAACCGACGTGAATTCTACGATGATACCACACCAAATCAACTAAAGATAAGTTGTTATGATTTAAAAACCATTTGAATAGGACTCTTATTCGAATTCCGATCAGAGTAGGACTCTTCTCTTCCCGGTTATAAATAGAACCAAAAACCTTTGTCCACAACCACGAACTTCTTTCCACCTCCTGAGCTGACAACTTAGAGCCCTACACCCAGCTCGCCGAGCTAAACCCCTTCGCTGGAGTCCAGTCGCCGGAGATCGCCGGAAGAGAGCCCCGACGATCTGTCTTGCTAGGTGAAGGACCCCGAGACCAAAAAGAACGTGAGGTAGGTCTCCAATACCACCTTACGACATCATCGTGTTTTCTCTGCATTTGTTCTTCTATTCCTTCGAACAGAAGCTTTTTCGTGGACAAGATCACGTGTTGATCGGTCTGATCTAGATCTTGATTCAAGATCATCGCCACATCCACATTTGATCCGAATACCTTTGTTCATCGTAAAAGCCATGCAAACATGCAAGAACACGTACAAACCGATCTAATAAAAACTGCATCATAGGATTTGCATGCATATGCATCATCACATCTGATTAAAGTTTGTGTATGGTATTGATTGCTATGAATCTTGTATGTGCGTGATCGCGTAGAGAAGGACAAGCTCAGGGAGCTGTCTACGACGAGCTGCAACAACAAGGTTTCGAGATCCAAGAGCAACCGGAACCGCAAGAACAAGGCAAGTGCCCCTTGACCATATTGATCCCATAATTTGGAAAACTGTTTTGTTTGCGAAAAGGTGTGTGTGCTTGAGTCAAACATGATGGGAAACCCTTTCATTGGAGTTTACTAGTTTTGTTAGCTACCCTTGTCACCAGGAAAGTTAATGAGTCGGGTATGGTTTTTGCTTTTATGCTTCGCTGAGTCCATGGGATAAGGGAAGCGAGATAGATGTGTCTAGCTAACTGCACTCGTAAGAATAATGAGAAATTGATGTTGTTAATGAACATGAATCGGAGGGAGATCTAGGCAAGCCTGGGTTTGTGAATGAGGTAGCATGAGATGGTGGTTACTTGCCGTAGATCTAAGGACCGGTTCATGCGAGCACATGCCAGGATAATAGTGCCACCACAAGGCCAAGTATGGGCGCTGCTTAGCTGAGTAATTTGGTAAGTTGCTAGATTGTTATGGACCATGGAAGGCGCGGGGAATGAAAGTCGAGTGACGACTTCCCTGGGAACTGCATGGCACAAGAGGGGGCCCGTGGGTGGGAGAATTGGAGATTCTAGCCTGCCGGTGAAACCTTAGTGAGTCCATACATCTAGTAGCCCCTTTGTAAAGGCTATTATGTGATCTCTTGACCATACACCGATGGTTGTGTACTGGTAGAATGGAGGTTCTGCAGTCGCCGATGGGTGACGAAATCACAAACTTGTGGGTAAAGTGGTAGAAACTCTGCAGAGTCTTAAACTATCATGATAGCCGAGCTTACGGTCACGAGCGCCTGGACAACGCACGTGATTAGTTGGTATGGTTTTTGGTTATGGTTTGGTTTTCGGGATTGTTGAGTCCGGGTGATAAGATTGGTTGCATGACTGTTGAGTCGTGGCAACGAGATTGGTCTCGGTGTGAGACGGAATTGCTTATGAGATGAAATGGTAGCGAATACGAGATGGTATTCGTGAGATGGTAGCGAATACGAGAAGGTATTCGTGAGCAAAGATGAAAAGGATTAATGTCTGGTTGAGACATGGAAAGTGATGAACATGACGGAGGTATGTTGGTATTTTAATACATGTTAGGATTACATTCACTTAGAGTTAAGTTGCTGTTTTTATCGTGTTTTGAGAAATAAACTTTGCTTTCTGCAATGAGCCTTTTTATACCTACCTTGTTGTTAGCTATATATCATATTTTCCCGCACTTGCTTGGTACATCATTGTACTCAAACTTGCATTATTACTTCATCATCAGCAACAGGAGAAGAATACTATGAAGACCAAGTGGAGGATTAGGCGTGTAATCTGTCCTCAACCTTGCCTGTGGGGATGGAGTAGAGATGGAGCTGCTGCTGCTGCTGCTTAGATTGCTTCGGTTGCTAGAATAAAGACTTCCGCTGCTAGACTTAGACTTCTGCTGCTAGAGTAGAATAAAGACTTCCGCTGCTAGATTAAGACTTTCGCTGCTAGCATGAGTCCAAGACTCATGAGACATTGTAATAGACCCTGTTATTCGTGGTAATATATATTCTGAATTCAGTTTGTGGATGATATGTGTATGTGTGATGAACATCCTGGGCACACATACGCATCAGTTCTTGGTTCCGTGGTTTTCCACAGAACCGGGACGTCACATGCTGTTGCTAGGAGAAAGGCCCTGCTACAAGAAGGAAGTGAGGTAGGTCTCCATTACCCATCTTACGACGTTGCCTCTGTTTCTACGCATCCGTTTTCTTCGTGCCCTTCGAGCAGAAACTTTTGTGTGTGGACAGATCGCGTTTTGATCGATTCTTAACAGTGGAATTGATCTAGATCTTGAGTCAAGATCATCACCACGTCCACACTAGATACCAGCACCCTTGTTCATCATAAAACCCCATGAAAGCCCGTTAAAACATGCAAGAACACGTACAAACTGGTTTAATAAAACAACACCATAGGATTTGCATTCATTTACCCATTGCATCTTGAGTAAAGTTTGTGCATGATGATTGATTGTTGTAAAGTTTGTATGTGCATGGTCGTGAGTAGAAGGACAAGCTCAAGAGGCCATCTACGAGGAACTTCAGCACCAAGACTTGGAGATGCTTGAGCAACAAGAACAACGGGAGCAAGGCAAGTGCCCCTTGACCATATTGATCCCATGTTTTGAAAATGTTTTGTTTGCGAAAACGTGTATGCTTGACTCAACTTGATGGGACACCCTTTTATTGGAGTTTACTAGTTTTGTTAACCATCCTTTTCACCGGGAAAGTTGATGAGTCGGGTATGGATGTTTTTCATTTTTGCTTCGCTTAATCTACAGGATACGGGAAGCTGAATTAAAACATGGTTAGCTACCGCACTCTTAAGATTTAACATGATGAGAACTTTATGATGTTAATGAGCATGGAATCGGGGAGATCTAGTCAAGCTTGGTTCATGGATGTTGCTTAATGATATGGTGGTTTACTTGTCATAGATCTAAGGACCGGTTCATGCCAGCACATGCCAGGAAAACAGTGCCACCCCAAGACCAAATATGGGTGCGGCTTAGCTGATTAATTAGGTGTGTTGCTAGCTTGTTATGGACCGTTGGATGGCGCAGGGAACGGGAGTCAAGGAGGACTGCCCTGGGAACTGCATGGCACAAGAGGGGGCCCGTGGGTGGGAGAATGGTGATTCGAGCCTGTTGGTGAAACCTCAGTGGGTCCGTACATCTAGTAGCCCCCTTTGTAAAGGCTATTTTGTGATCTCTTGGCCGTACACCGACCGTTGTGTACTGGTATAATAGAGATTATCCAGTTGCCGACAGGTGACGAAATCACGAACTTGTGGGTAAAGTGGTGCCACCTCTGCAGAGTGTAAAACTATCATGATAGCCGTTCTTCCGGTCACAAGCACCTGGCCAACTTCCATGATTAGAGGGAAAACTTGGGATGGTTATTCGGGATGGTTATGTTATGGTCATTGGGATTGGTTTTGGGACTGTTTTGAGTCATGAGAGTGAGTTTGGTTTTGATTATATGAATATGAGATGGTTATGAATACTTATGAGATTGAGATGAATTTGAGAAAGAGTAATGGCTGGATGAGATTTGATAAAGGGTGCATTATGATGAAAGAATGTTGCTGATTTACTTGGATATATTGGGCTTTAACTCACCTAGAAATAGTTGCTGTTTTTTCATGTTTGTGAAATAAAATTTGTTTGCTGCAATGAGCCTTTTTATTTCCCATCTTGTTGTAAGCTACATGTCATACTTTTCCCGCATTTGCTGAGTACGACATGTACTCACCCTTGCATTACCACATAAACATCAGCTACAGGAGATGAGTACTTCGAGGACCATGTGGAGTACTAGGCGTGCGAACTACCATCAACATGCCTGTGGAGTTGAAGTTGGAGCCTGCTGTTTAGTTATTTCCGCTGTCGATTAGAGACTTCCTCTGCAAGAACAGGTTAGAGATTCATGAGTGAGACATTGAGTCATTATAATAAAGTACTTAAACACTATTTATTCATGGTTATATTCTGAATTCATTTTGTGGATTACATGTGTATGTGTGGAGGACATCATGGGCACACATATGCATTCACCTGGTTCTATTTTCAGAACCGGGTGTCACAGATTGGTATCAGAGCCACGTTGACTGTAGGACGCAAGCCTAGGTAGAAGGGACACTCCAAAAACACATAGGAACCCCTCTAAACTGTTATTTTCGAAAATTGCTTGCTGCTGCACTTTACTTGTCAATTCAGCCACCGCAAAGTGCTATTTTCAGCCTCTCTTTTCTCTTCATTTGGACAGCAACACTTTTGCTTTCTTGCTTCATAGCTTCTAAAGTTTTGTAGTATTTTATTCTTCTCTAAAGATTCTCATGTCCTATTTATAGATGCCGGTGATTAGGAGCACAGCACGCATAAGGACTCGTCCACCACCACGTGGGAGTGCACTTAACCCCATTGAGGTGTCCGATGGACCATATTGGGAGGAGGTGAAGACAGAACCTCATGATGAAGAGGAAGTCAATATCTCTATGCATGAGGAAGAGGGCCCGGAAGAGGTGGAACCATTCAAAGACGACATGGAGGATGATCCACAAGAACGGCATTGGTACGCACCTCAGGAGGAATTTCACGCGGACTTACAACCCGTGGAGCCTCATGAAGCTATGTCAGGAGGAGATGAACCCGAGGAGGAGCCACCCCTTGCTGAGGCCAATAATGAAGGTGATGAATGGGCCAACCATTTAGTTCAATAGTTTTGTTCCGACGGAATGGAAGGAGGACACATATCTAGGGAGCTCAAAGAATTTCTGGATTGCTGCAGCTTATATCCAGAATATCTTCTCAAGAAAGTCCCTCATCTCGGACATGAAGAGTGGAAGGCTGACGTAACCATCCTATCTAACAGTAGGGTTGTCACCCAGCACTCCACACCCACATGGAGAGCTACAAGGGCAGAAGCTATCGATGATGCTGCATGGGAAGCACTCACCGGACTGTGCTACGCCTTCCATGGGCAGCTTGAGGACACAACTTTTGAGTTGCACCCGTATCGGAAGAGTGGTACAAGGGAGATCATTGGACCCCATGTAACAGCTCTTTCCAACCCACAAGCTGCTGTCAAGTCTCGGAGGTTGCTCGTGGAGTTAGGAAACCGCTACGCAAGCGCACAAGAAGAGATCCGTTACCTCCGCAAGAAGCTGTATTTGCTGGAGAAAAAAGAGGAGACTCGTGCCAACGCGGGAGCAAAAGGGGCATCAGAGTCATCTAACCCTACATGGGCCCCTGTCACACGGCGAGAACAGAACAGTTTCTCATGATTAAGTTTAGGTTTCCATTGAATAAATCTGTAATAGGAACGTTTAGATCGTAGTTGTGGCGGACCGGAATCTGCTCATCCAGGATCGCAGAGGTTGGTGCCGCGCGATGCGACACCCGACAGCACACGTCATAAGGACACATTATATTACATGGGAAAAACCCACTGAATGTACAAACAGGTACAAATTTCAGTTACAAACTATTGTTTATAATACACAGCGAAAGTCTAAACTATACAACTCACGCCCGCCTATCTAGCAAAAGTCGGTTGCCCAGCCCTAGGGCAACCCACACTAGCTGCACGTCTCAGCTCCGCGCGGCGTGTACGGCTCCCACTCAGCCATGGTCCCCGACGGAGGGTAACCCTCGCCGGTGGACTTGTACTCCGAGTCCGTGGGTGGCTCCTCACCTGAAAAACACTTAAGCAGCAACCGTGAGCACGAGAACTCAACAAGACTTAACCGACTCACCTAAGCATGAAACTCTATATGAGGTGTACAAGGAACATAGGATAGTAACAGTGCATCAATGGACAAGCCTACAAGTTCATCCTTAGTTCATCTTTTAGCCACAAGTTAACAGTTCAGAAATCTGAAATTTAGTAAGCAATATTTGGTGGCACACATGTAGCAATACAATTATATCATGATAGCAATATTGAAGCATAACATTTCATACATTAACTACGTTATGACGCAGTGAACAAGCGGTACTCATCACCACCAGGGACGGCGAGTCGACTCGATATACACCTGCAGGGAAACCCAAAGGGCACGTCACATACGCACACCCGTGGAGCTGCACAGCACACTCACTCGGTGTCGTACGGGACAGCCTTTCACCCAACAGCCCAAACGTCGAACCGGTTGCACCGAAACGAGCAGGAGGTTCCCCACACGGAGCATCTCTCTATGCCCGTTGGCAGATTTCCACCTTGCTGCCCTCAACCTACACCTATAAATCGGTGTGCTATGCCTCGACGACCGGAGGTTTAGGCTACATCGGTTTATCGGGGCCCATATATCCGATATGCCTTCGGTACGTTCAATACTTGTTCAACAGGGCCGCACACGGATCGGTCCTCAATCGACACGGACAGGGCTGCGCACATAAGACTTCCTCTTGCTGCGCCCTAGCCCCTGCCTAGTCTCATTTTCATTACTAAAGTGATCTCACATCACTCAACCGAACCCGTGTGTCCCAAGCCTAAACTCGCGAGTAGATTCCAACTACTCGACTTGTACCGAAGTCCTATGAAACATTAAGCATAGCCTGTCTACTCGAGGTCTTAGACACTACCCTCACTCTTATGGAAAATTGCTGGTCATGCAAGTGGGGTTTTCATCCATCCTACACCTAATGCACATATACACTTCACACTACGTATGTAAACAAAGTAAAACTTTATAAAAGGCTTAATGCAAACCGGGGCTTGCCTTGTTGTGCTGGTCAGGGGTTAGGTCTTCGTCCGGAAGAAGGAGGTCCAGCACTTCCGGAGTCTCTTTGCCTTCAGCGACTACACGTTAATGTAACACTACATGTCAATTTAAATGCAATGTGTAAACTTTAATACTTAATTACTAATAACTCTAGCTAGCCCTCCCCTTTGGTTCTGAAATTTTTATGGTGCCTTGGTAGGGTCCTAACAAGAATCTTGACCAAGTTTCATTTGAAATAAAGTTAATTTGAACCTTATACAAATAAAAGCCCATGTGGTCAATATTTGAGTCTCTAAGCAATTCCAGGGGTTTTCATTGCTCTAACCATTACTTTATGGAAACTAGAATTTAAGATGGTTCTAATGGAATTGGTTTCATGTCATTTGAAGAATTCTACTGAAAGTTATGCCCTAATTAAGATTTGAGAAAATATGAAAAATGTTTCTGTACATTTTTTTTCTATTTTCTCAGGGCAGTTCTCTTAATCACCCAATTAGGTGTACTAAATGAACTTGGATGAGTCTGAATATTTTACTGTGACTCAAGGACTTTCTAATGAACCTCTTAGCCAAATTTCAGAATTTTTCATGAAGTAATTCTCCAGATAAAATTCCCAACAGTATACACTTTAGAGAATTAATTCTGGAAAACTATTGGATTTCATGAGCTGAAATTGGTACTGCTGGAATTTACTCAGAATTCTGAGTTCAGAAAAATTTGGTTGATTGGATTTGGAGCTTCCTAGCAAAAGTTCTATACATTTGAAGTTGAACTAAACTGGAAAATTCCCAAAATGTTTAAATTCTGCGGGTGGGACCCATTTGTAAAGGTCCCAAAATATGCATACAAAGAAACTCTTGTTTGCACAAAGTTGGTTTCACATGTATGAAAAATGGGACTTGTTAAAACTTTTTCCACATGTGATAATACACATGAGAGCCTTCTTCACACAAGTTCAAATATTTATTTGAAGACTTGGAACCCAAGAGGGATCTAAAACTAAGGTGGGAAGTTCCCATATGGGTGAGGAAGCTAAAGTTAGATTTTGAGAACAAATTGTTCCACTCAAAAATTCAAATGAGTAACACAACGGTTTTCAAACTGTTGTATTAAAAACCTCATTTGCAGCATCCAAATCAAATATCAGAGTTTTCTTCATCCTCGCTCACAAAACGCAGTGAACAGAGCCACCACGTCTTCCACCCTCGGCTGATCACGCTGTGCACTTCCCACAAGTTGGACGCCCGGCTGAGGCACCAAGAAGCTGCGCCCATCTCTCCTCGACGTGTTACACCGATCCCCAGCTCATCTCCGGCCTTCCTCTGCTGTGACCGAGCCAGTTTTCTCCCGGCAGAACCGAGCAACGACACACTTCCGCTGCTACACATCGACTGGCTGCCACAGCGCCTCTCCGACAAGCTCAAGAGGCCACAGAGGTGTGCCAGAAGGTACTGATCCTCATCCCGTCGTCCCCCTGCTCTCCCCCGACGCCGGCTCGCCGGAATTTGATTTTTGGCACCAGCGCACGTATAGAATAGACCATGTTTAATTCTTGAAATTCTCCCAAACCGATGGATCATACCTCCTACCATTCAAACCACAGCAACTAGATGCCCCAGCGCCCTCCCACGCTGAAGCACAAAGCAAACCGACCACCCTATGCCCCGGGCGACGAGAAATCGTCGCTGGCGGCCAAAACTGCCACGGTCCACGGTGAAGACTAGTTTGCAGCCACTTTCTGCACGATTTGATCTCCGTTCCATGTTCCTAGACCCATAGGGATGCTGTAGGACATCGTAGCTCGCCGGGAGATGCCTTGGACATGCTGGAACGCGTCCATGTCGAGCTCCTGAGCCGCCCCGCCGGTGCCGACCTACCTACAGCCGTTTTCATGTGTGGAAACCTTGCCCGACAGCTGCGCCATGTTCCCAGGAGCATGTAGGACGAAACCAGAGCTCATTTGGTGGAGAAATGAGAGAGAAATTGCCATGCCACGCTTTCTGCCGGTGTGCACCCGCGGGCTCTGGCGGGAGGTTGAAGAAGCACCTGACCCATGGGCCCCACGTGTGACTGTTCTGTTTAAAATCAAAGAGAGAGTTGTTCAAAATTGTAAAATGCATAACTTGGTCTAGAAAGCTCCAAAAATAGTGAGATAAATTTTATTGGATCCCTCTAAGAGAGTACTATCCAGGGGTACATCCCAATATTTATGAAAATCCCTGATTTTGGCTCATTAATTCAAATAAATAAAATCTTGTAGGAATTTTTCCAGGAGCTCTGTGTATTGGAAAATTCCCAAATTTGGGCAGGATATTCCTCCAAAAGTTACAGAACTCCAGTAAAATTTTCAGAAGCATTAGACCTCATTTGCTTGGCTAAATGTGGTGTTAATTCCTTATGTCTCTGCAAATTGGAAAATAAACAGAGTTCAATTTCAGAATTTTTCCCCAAACTTTAGAACCTCATAACTCTTGCTAGGAAGCCCCAAATTTAGTGATTCAAGTTGGGTTGGATTCCTATTGAATAGCTCTGTCCAAATCTACAACCCAATTGAAACTCATTATTTAATTCTGGAAAATTATTTAAAGCTTTTCAGCAAAAGAATTTGTGACGGAGTTTGGCTCATCCAAAAATCCTCAAATTTTGCCAGAATACTATTTTGGATGTTAGTGAACTTCTGTAAAATTTTCAACTCAGTTGGAGTTGATTTGTTTAGTGGAATTTAGATTTGAAGTTGCTGTGTTCAAATGAGTACAGAAACAATTTCAGAGAATTTCCAAAAACTTAGAAAAATCAGTTCTGGGAAATTCTTAGCTCCAAAAAATTTAGGAAAATTCATGCAAGTCCTATGAACTATAATTGAAATTGTAGTTCACAAAGTTTGGCATGAACATGCAAGTTTATTCAGAATAAATTCCTTTTTGCCTAAAAGCTTAGGGAATTATTCTGAGTGATCTATTCAGTGGATAATTCCAAATATTGGTCCAGAGTGTTTTCTTGTGACAAGGAACTCACATGAAAATTCTCAGATCCATTGGAGCTCTGGATGACCCCTATTCTGTTCAACCATTTAAGGTGATCAATATGGAAGAGGGGGAAGGCACTTAGCACAAATCATGTGCTTAGATCCAAACCCAAACCACTAGCACCAGTGTCATTTTAAATTCTTGAACAGAGTTCCAGTTTTGAAACTTGTTATTAGAACTTGTAGCAAAGTTTTACAATTAAACATATATGCATATTCATTACGTGTAGCATCTACGTGTAGAACTTCAAGTCATTGGAGTGAAGATCAAAGGAAGGAGGGAAGAGATCAAGCCAAGTGATCTTCACTGACTGAGATATATATATAAGTCCCCTGCAAAACAAAGGCAAGCCCCGGTTTGCATCAAATTTACAAGTTTTTATTTGTATTCACTTCATACGTCTAGCATTTTATTTATTGCATTACGTCTAGATGGTATGAAACTCCAAATGCATGACCCAGAAAACCCTGGAGTTTAATGTAGGATATGTTATCAATTAATTATAACTGCTGATCTCAACAAAAGTGGATTAAAAGAGGCATAACTCGAGTGGGCAGATTCCTACTCATGAAACGGGGTCAAGGGGGATCAATCGGAAGAGTTGGGAATTGATCCTCATAGTTGGGAATGGAGACCGGGCAGAGGATGGAAGGGTCAAGGATGTGGTCCTGTGAACCTAGTCTATGTCTGAATCGATTAAGGCCCGTTCTCGTGTGCGGCCCGTTGGACAAGTTTGAGTTGTGTACCGGATGCATACTGGCTATATCGGACCCAGGAAACCAATGTAACACGTTAACCCGGGTGTCGAGGCATACCTCACCGTCTGATGCCGATGCTGAAAGTATAGAGAAGTCTGCTCTACGAGAGTTTGCCATAGAGAGAGTTAATCCCAGTCGGTGGGACCGGTTCAACATTTGGGTGTCGTGTGAAAGGTTGCCACGTACGACGTCAGTGACGGTTGCTGTGTGCAACGTCGAGTACGGGCGTACGTGTCGTGTCAGCCGGGTGTTTTTGATTGCAATCACCGTCGCTCGCGGAATGGACTGAGCATACTTGTTCTCTGCGTCGTGACGTAGTAGTAAACCGGGAAACATTTAACATGCTTCGTGGGTAATCCTCATAATGGAGATGAGGAACGATCAACACTTCACTAAATTTAATTTCCACCTTGGGCTAGTAGCGTCGAGGCAAAGCGTTTCTTGTTTGATTGTGGAGTCTCGACGTTAATGGTGTAAGGTTTGTATGAGTCTAGAAGAGCTCACTAAAGTTACTTTCACCTCGGGCAAGTGACATCGATATGAAGCGTTTCTTGTTTGATTGTGGAGTCTCGATGTAGGTTGCACGAGGGCTATAAAAGTTGCCTAAAACTTGAAGTAAGGACTCTCCTTTAGCTCAAATTCATCGCTTGTGCAAACCTCTGTAATCAGCCCTCTATTTCTATCATGTAGAGTTTCATGGCTAGGGTGATGGGTCAGTCTTGCTGAGCTTCGTGCTCACAGATACTGCACAAGTTGTTTTGCAGGTAATAACTGTACGCTGAGATGTACGGGTGCCCGATGAGACTCGGAACTCCCCGAGTGGTGAACTCATGGCAACCCTGCCGCCGCTATTATGACAGTGTTGCTAGCGAGAAGGGTCCGCGGGTGGGACACCTTCTCTGTTGCTTACCATAGGTATGAGACGTGAGTTGTAATAGTCTTCCGCTGTAGTTTATTTTGAGAAGTATTTGTAAAATCAACACTTTGTAAGCTTCCGCTTGTTTTATGTAATATGATGCTTTATTATGTGTGCTGTTGGGTGCCGCATCGCACGGCACCACCCAATGCGATTCCCGGCCGAGGTGTCCCGTCCCCGTGAGTGATCGGGACGGCGGGGTCCTCACAGCGTGGTATCAGAGCCGCATTGGTAATAGCTCACGGAATAAGGATCGTATTACGACAAAACGTAGGATACGGTGAGGAAACGGTATTAGGCCCACATAAGGACTATGGTAGTATAGTTACTAAGTGGCATGACTAACATACTTGTTATAATTCTGAATTTTGATTATAACGACGCACTTACGCTCAGGTAAACATGGTAA
This sequence comes from Neostapfia colusana, assembly GCA_030760725.1. NCBI lineage: Eukaryota > Viridiplantae > Streptophyta > Magnoliopsida > Poales > Poaceae > Neostapfia > Neostapfia colusana. The sequence continues at coordinate 47,687,403 of JASWHV010000017.1, forward strand.
GGAACGCCACCGAAAGCGGTTCAATTTCGGTTAGCTCCCCTGACGAGGAAAGTGGTTCAGGGAAAGGTCTCACAGCTTGGTGTGAGACGTTAATATGAACTCTTGGACTCTTCATGTTCCTGAGTTCATATGAAACGCTGATCCCTAGCGTGCATTAGGCAAGTAAGTGGAGACCCCATCGCGTGGTCAGTAACGCGATAGTGTGTTCGTCTGGAAGTAGCCCAGGGGAACATACGCAGCGCTTGCCATCAGCGTGCACTGCAGGGCAGTAGGTGGTATCCGTTGGGTTGATAACATTCCCAACCGTGACGACCCGTTCAAGATATACTCGGGTTCCTCGTCGTGTGTTGTTGAAACACGATCACGTACCTTGAGACGTGACTTAACTCAAGGACGGCCGTATGACAATGATACGGGCGTTTGTATTTACTTTCAATTATAGAACTGCCTGAAATGAGAAAAACTTTGAGTGCACCACTATTGAGTGATCTTCTGCAGGTACTAACTACGTACGTATCCTGTGTAGAACACGTGTGCGAGAGACCGTCTAGTGCCACTGATAAAACGTATATGCCAGTATAATCCGGATTAGGATTTTCTTTGGTGAGGCTATGTAGTACCGACATGCTTCTTACGGTGCATCGACACCGTACTACACTAATAATCCTCTTCCCTATGAAGAAATGATTCATGAGCTAACTTTCAACTAAAAATGGAAGTTTGAAATAAGTATTAGTTACTGAATTCTTATTTTGAGCTAAGATTCAAATAAGAGAATGTTTAGGTTTCGAAGATTTCAAAAACAGAGTGCTCTGTTTCTGGCAGAAATTCTTTCTGGACTTTAACGGAGCATAACTCTGAGTATCTTGAACCAATTAAGGTGTATGATACAGTTCTGGAATGCTTTTCAAGTGCTCTACAACATTCTTGTAGACTTCCAGAGCAAAATTACACGTTAAGTGGGTGAAAAGTCCAGTTGAAGGAAAACTGTCCAGAACCAGGAGAGCAGAAAAACCTCTCTGGACCTTTCTGTTTTTAAGCCATAACTTCCTCTATAAAAATCCTTAAGGAGCCTTTGATACACCGTTGGAAAGGTTATGGGATATACAACATTGTTGTAGTTCAAAGATGGCGCAGATTCATAATGTATCGGTGTATACAACTGTGATAAAGTCAGCCACATACAAAGGAGATGCTGGCAAATTTTATCCAGAAATTCTGCCAACTTTGAGCAATCATAACTTCTGATCCAGAAATGATCTAGAGGCATAGTAGTGCTCGTTGGAAAGATAGTGAAGTTAGTTTTAACTTTAGTATTCAACCTGAGTTATGAAAATGCTTCTAAATGGATCAAAATCTGGGTTAGGACAGAAGAGTCTGTTCCGCACAGCAAAGAGAACGGTTGAAGGAGCAACTAAGGGAAACCATGAGCAAATGTGTTATACAACCAAGCTCACGACCTTGGGGTTGCTCTGCGCTGTGTAGTAGGAAGAAGGACGAAACACTTCAGCTTAGTGTTAATTTCGTCTATTTAACATTGTGACAATCAAGGACAAGTACCTGTTACCACAGATCGACATATTGTTTGATCAGTTGGTCAAAGCAAGGATCTTTTCCAAGATGGAATTAGGGTCAGGGTACCATCAGATTGAGATAAGGGCTGAGGCTATTCTTAAGACAGTTTCTCGACGAGGTACAGAGTTTATGGGTACCTTGCCCTGTTCCGTGGCCTCCCCAATGCTCCAGCTCAGTTCATGTACGTAAAGAACTCGGTATTCATGCCGGAGCTGGACATGTTTGTCGTGGTCTTCATCGACGACCTACTAGTTTATTCCAAGTCAGAGGAAGAACACGAGAAGCACCTGCGTATAGTCTTGCAACGGCTGCGGGATCACAAGCTATACGTGAAATTCAGCAAGTGCGAATTTTAGATATCACAAGTACTTTGTCTCGGGCATATCATCTCAGCGAAGGGCATCGCTGTAAGCCCGAGTAATATCGCACATGTGCTGCATTGGAAATCCCCGAGAACTGCTCACGAGGTACGGAGTTTCCTCGTACTCGCGGGAGGTTATCTGAGGTTCATTTCGAACTCCTCGAAGATTGCCAAGCCTAGGACATAGCTGCTGAAGAAGGCTACCAAATAAGTTTGGAGTACATCATGTAAAGCAGCGTCCAAGGCATTAATAAAACACTTAACATCAGCACCGGTTTTGGCGCAGCCAAACACAACAAAACCGTTCGTTGTGTACTGCGATGCATCCGGCTTTGGGCTAGGATGTGTGCTGATGCAAGACCAAAGGGTGGTCGTATATGGATCACGGCAACTTAGGAATCCTGAGAAACACTATCTAACTCATGACTTAGGACTCACTGCCGTGGTACTCGCACTCAAAATGTGGAGGCACTACCTACTCGGTAACCTCGTGCATTTATATACCGACCACAAGCACCTCCAGTACATATTCACTCGGAAGGAGTGACACATGAGGCAGCAACGATGGTTGGAGTTGATAAAGGATTACGAAATAGAGATCCATTATCACCCCGGCAAGATTAACGTGGGCGAATGCGGGAGTCGTAACTCACACGTTCGTAATCCAACCATCACCCCGTGGGAAGAGAGCGAGCCATCATAACATATGGTTCACCCTAGAGCTCTCTACAATTTAGCTTTTATCCCCACCATCCGCGAAAAAGGGTGGCAGCCCAGAAACATGACAAGGGCCGGTCACATTTGCGGAAATGTATGGACAGTGGGGAGCTGAAATAATTCCGGAAAGGCGGAGACGGCGTCCTGCAGTTTAAGAACAGAATCGCCGTAACCCGTAAATTAGAGTCGAGGGAGAAAGATTGTTGACGAGGCTCACTTGTCATAGTTTCTATCCATCTCGATTCGTTGGTCCACTCCAGGTTATGGAAAGATGTGGACCCGTTGCATACCGGCTGGAAGTATCACTGGTGTGTACGACATCTTCTACATCTCTCAGCTGATGAAGTGCCTCAAGTGTTCAATCACCATTCAGCTGGGGAATATCGAAGGACTGAAGCCAGATCTCACACATCAGGAGGGACTGGCTCAGATCATCGACATAATGGACCGAACCACACGCGGCCGTACGTTGTGGTTCTATAAAGTTTTAGGGAGTGCTTACTCCAAGGTTGAAGCGACATGGGAGAGTGAAGGACTTCTTCGTGTCAATCATCCCAAACCTTGACGTCACACAACCTATAATTTTTCACCATCCTCCCTCTCGTTTTTACCTTATAATCTTGGGACGAGATTCTTTTAATTGGGGAGGATTGTAAAGGTCCCAAAATATGCATACAAAGAAACTCTTGTTTGCACAAATTTGGTTTCACATGTATGAAAAATGGGACTTGTTAAAACTTTTTCCACATGTGATAATACACATGAGAGCCTTCTTCACACAAGTTCAAATATTTATTTGAAGACTTGGAATCCAAGAGAGATCTAAAACTAAGGTGGGAAGTTCCCATATGGGTGAGGAAGCTAACGTTAGATTTTGAGAACAAATTGTTCCACTCAAAAATTCAAATGAGTAACACAATGGTTTTCAAACTGTTGTATTAAAAACCTCATTTGCAGCAGCCAAATCAAATATCAGAGTTCATATTTGAATTCCTTAGGTCCAAATTAGGGGGTAGACAAAGTCTCATGAATTTTTGAAGACGTTTGCTACCCATTTTCCAAGTGGACTTAAATTTGCAATGAATTCAAATATACATTGGAATTTGGATGAAACTTGTCCAAATGTCCACAAACATTTCAGATTTGAATTCTCACCAGTTGATTTCCAGCATTTGCCAAAGTATGGAGATATTTGTGAGAAAAATGAGAGGGAATAAGAAGGGGCAGTGGGACCCACATGTCATAGGTCAGTTGTGACTTGCACACTAAGTTCCTGTGCTGTTTTCACTCCACCGAGAGGGCCTGCCGTGTGACACCGAGGGGCACCGCAAGCCACCTCCTGTGCACCACGTGCTGGCATTAGGGTGTAAGCTTCCTCTCAACGTTACCCTCCCTCCCAGACTGAAGCAAACGAAGTTTTCTTCATCCTCGCTCACAAAACGCAGTGAACAGAGCCACCACCTCTTCCACCCTCGGCTGATCACGCTGTGCACTTCCCACAAGTTGGACGTCCGGCTGAGGCACCAAGAAGCTGCGCCCATCTCTCCTCGACGTGTTACACCGATCCCCATCTCATCTCCGGCCTTCCTCTGCTATGACCGAGCCAGTTTTCTCCCGGCAGAACCGAGCAACAACACACTTCCGCTGCTACACATCGACTGGCTGCCACAGCGCCTCTCCGGCAAGTTCAAGAGGCCACAGAGGTGCGCCAGAAGGTACTGATCCTCATCCCGTCATCCCCCTGCTCTCCCCCGACGCCGGCTCGCCGGAATTTGATTTTTGGCACCGGCGCACGTATAGAATAGACCGTGTTTAATTCTTGAAATTCTCCCAAACCGATGGATCATACCTCCTACAATTCAAACCACAGCAACTAGATGCCCCAGCGCCCTCCCACGCCGAAGCACGAAGCAAACCAACCACCCTATGCCCCGGGCGACGAGAAATCGTCGCCGGCGGCCAAAACTGCCACGGTCCACGGTGAAGACTAGTTTGCAGCCACTTTCTGCACGATTTGATCTCCGTTCCATGTTCCTAGACCCATAGGAATGCTGTAGGACATCGTAGCTTGCCGGGAGAAGCCTTGGACACGCTGGAACGCGTCCATGTCGAGCTCCCGAGCCGCCCCGCCGGTGCCGACCTACCTACAGCCGTTTTCATGCGTGGAAAACTTGTCCGACAGCTGCGCCATGTTCCCAGGAGCATGTAGGGCCAAACCGGAGCTCATTTGGTGGAGAAATGAGAGAGAAATAGCCATGCCACGCTTTCTGCCGGTGTGCACCCGCGGGCTCTGGCGGGAGGTTGAAGAAGCACCTGACCCGTGGGCCCCACGTGTGACTGTTCTGTTTAAAATCAAACAGAGAGTTGTTCAAACTTGTAAAATGCATTACTTTGTGTAGAAAGCTCCAAAAATAGTGAGATAAATTTTGTTGGATTCCTCTAAGAGAGTACTATCTACGGGTACAGCCCAATATTTATGAAAATCCCTGGTTTTGGCTCATTAATTCATATAAGGAAAATCTTGTAGGAATTTTTCCAGGAGCTTTGTGTATTGGAAAATTCCCAAATTTGGGCATGAGATTCCTCCAAAAATGACAGAACTCCAGTAAAAGTTTCAGAAGCATTAGACCATATTTGCTTTGGAAAATAAACAGAGTTCAATTTCAGATTTTTCCCCCAAACTTTAGAACCTCATAACTCTTGCTAGGTAGCCCCAAATTTAGTGATTCAAATTGGGTTGTATTCCTATTGAATAGATCTGTCCAAATCGACAACCCAATTTGTATGAAACTCATTATTTAATTATGGAAAATTCTTTAAAGCTTTTCAGCAAAAGAATTTGTGAGGGAGTTTGGCTCATCCAAAAATCCTCCAATTTTGCCAGAATAATATTTGGGATGTTAGTGAACGTCTGTAAAATTTTCAACTCAGTTGGCGTTGATTTGGTTCGGGGAATTTAGATTTGAAGTTGCTGTGTTCAAATGAGTACAGAAACAATTTCAGAGAATTTCCAAAAACTTAGAAAAATCAGTTCTGGGAAATTCTTAGCTCCAAAAATTTTAGGAAAATTCATGAAAGTCCTATGAACTATAATTTAAATTGTAGTTCGCAAAGTTTGGCATGAACATGCAAGTTTATTCAGAATAAATTCCTTTTTGCCTAAAAGCTTAGGGAATTATTCTGAGTGATCTATTAAGTGGATAATTCCAAATATTGGTCCAGAGTGTTTTCTTGTGACAAGGAACTCACATGAAAATTCTCAGCTCCATTGGAGCTCTGGATGACCCCTGTTCTGTTCAACCTTTTAAGGTGATCAATATGGAAGAGGGGGAAGGCAGTTAGCACAAATCATGTGCTTAGATCCAAACCCAAACCACTAGCACCATCAATATGGAAGAGGGGGAAGGCACTTAGCACAAATCATGTGCTTAGATCCAAACCCAAACCACTAGCATCAGTGTCATTTTAAATTCTTGAACAGAGTTCCAGTTTTGAAACTTGTTATTAGAACTTGTAGCAAAGTTTTACAATTAAACATATATGCATATTCATTACGTGTAGCATCTACGTGAAGAACTTCAAGTCATTGGAGTGAAGATCAAAGGAAGGAGGGAAGAGATCAAGCCAAGTGATCTTCACTAACTGAGATATATATATATATAAGTCCCCTGCAAAACAAAGGCAAGCCCCGGTTTGCATCAAATTTACAAGTTTTTATTTGTATTCACTTCATACATCTAGCATTTTATTTATTGCATTACGTCTAGATGGTATGAAACTCCAAATGCATGACCCAGAAAACCCTGGAGTTTAATGTAGGATATGTTATCAATTAATTATAACTGCTGATCTCAACAAAAGTGGATTAAAAGAGGCATAACTCGAGTGGCCAGATTCCTACTCATGAAACGGGGTTAAGGGGGATCAATCGAAAGAGTTGGGAATTGATCCTCATAGTTGGGAATGGAGACCGGGCAGCGGATGGAAGGGTCAAGGACGTGGTCCTGTGAACCTAGTCTATGTCTGAGTCGATTAAGGACCGTTCTCGTGTGCGGCCCGTTGGACAAGTTTGAGTTGTGTACCGGATGCATACTGGCTATATGGGACCCAGGAAACCGATGTAACATGTTAACCCGGGTGTCGAGGCATACCTCACTGTCTGATGCCGATGCTGAAAGGATAGAGAAGTCTGTTCTACGAGGGTTTGCCGTAGAGAGACTTAATCCCAGTCGGTGGGACCGGTTCGACATTTGGGTGTCGTGTGAAAGGTTGCCACGTACGACGTCACTGACAGTTTCTGTGTGCAACGTCGAGTACGCACGTACGTGTCGTGTCAGCCGGGTGTTTTTGATTGCAATCACTGTCGCTCGCGGAATGGACCAAGCATACTTGTTCTTTGCGTCATGACGTAGTAATAAACCGGGAGACATTTAACATGCTTCGTGGGTAATCCTCATAATGGAGTTGAGGAACGATCAACACTTCACTAAATTTAATTTCCACCTTGGGCTAGTAGCGTCGAGGCAAAGCGTTTCTTGTTTGATTGTGGAGTCCTGACGTTAATGGCGTAAGGTTTGTATGAGTCTAGAAGAGCTCACTAAAGTTACTTTTAACCTCGGGCAAGTCACATCGAGATGAAGCGTTTCTTGTTTGATTGTGGAGTCTCGATGTAGGTTGCGCGAGGGCTATAAAAGTTGCCTAAAACTTGAAGTAAGGACTCTCCTTTAGCTCAAATTCATCGTTTGTGCAAACCTCTGTAATCAGCCCTCTATTTCTATCATGTAGAGTTTCATGGCTAGGGTGACGGGTCAGTCTTGCTGAGCTTCGTGCTCACAGATACTGCACAAGTTGTTTTGCAGGTAATAACTGTACGCTGAGATGTACGGGTGCCCAATGAGACTCGGAACTCCCCGAGTGGTGAACTCATGGCAACCCCTGCCGCTGCTATTATGACAGTGTTGCTAGCGACAAGGGTCCGCAGGCGGGACACCTTCTCTGTTGCTTAGCATAGGTATGAGACGTGAGTTGTAATAGTCTTCCGCTGTAGTTTATTTTGAGAAGTATTTGTAAAATCAACACTTTGTAAGCTTCCGCTTGTTTTATGTAATATGATGCTTTATTATGTGTGCTGTTGGGTGCCGCATCGCACGGCACCACCCAATGCGATTCCCGGGCGAGGTGTCCCGTCCCCGTGAGTGATCGGGACGGAGGGGTCCTCACACCATTCCTCAAGCCGGCCCACTCAGAATGCGGCCACACCGCGGCCCACGGGGTTTTACCCGCGCTGCCGCACCGAATCCCGGCCGCACACAGATCCCCCTGCAGAGACCAGAGGCTGACCGGTGGACCCGGCCCCCTCTTCGTCTACCTCGTGCTATCCCGGAGCTCCCGCGGCGCCACTTCGCAGGAGCGCTCGCCGCCGGGCGTTTCACCGCCTGACCTTCGACGAAACTTGCAGCCTGTGCCTAACTCGACTCGGAGAACACGCTGGTGCCCTCACCGGAGCTCGGCAATGGCAGGAACTATGCCCGCGGCGGTGAAAGAGCTTCTCTCTACTCCAGCGATGTCGCCCGGGCTACTCAGGGCCTTATTTCTCAAGCGATTTGCTTCTACAGCTCCGCCGTGGCATGCTGAGCACGAATACGAGCTCGGTTGGCCATGGAAATGGCTGGAACTAGGACCTTACCATCGACCTAGGCCCGATATCGGCTGTGCTCAGAAAACATCGAAGAACCGTAACCCTAGCCCCTGGTTCTTGCTAGTTTTTGATCCTAGGTGGTCGTGGCAGGGTGTAGATCGTGTGTTTAGCTCGGTATGCCCGGTGATAAGCCAACACCTGTGAATTTTCGGATTTGGTACAGCTCGGCCTTAAGAACACAGAAACGTTCTTTGAGAAAATTCTCCCCCGACGGTGCATGAAATGCTGAACGGTATGGAGGAGCAGAACCAGCACCTTATGGCGGTCGTTTCTTGTTTTGAGCGTCGGGCACGAGGAAGCCTGTGCTGTCCGGGCGCCGGCGATCAGAGGGCAGCGACTCCGGTTGTGCCGCTTCAGATGTGTGCGGTGGAACAGGGAGAATGGGGAGGGAAATTCACGCCGAACAGGGTGCGACCAAGTGTACTGCAGCCGGCGTCCTCATCCCCCGAGCAGGAGGTGGTGCGGTGGTCACGTTGGGATGGGGTCGACCCCGTGCGCTGGCGCCCGCAGAGGTGTTCGACTGCGTGACTGAGTCGGTTTAACCCCTGTGTGGCTGACCAGTGGGCCCCCTTCTCCCCTCTAATTTTTTCTCCCCCTTCTGCTGTAAATATCCCCAGCTAGTAAACATTGAATGGGAGACTTAGCCCCCAAGTCTTGGTTTGAATTTGAGTTCTCAAATTTGAACTTTGTTTGGCTAAATTTGCTTCATGTTTAAACTGAATTTCAAATTCAGTTTTGAATTCTTGCAAATTTAGCTCTTGACAAAATGAAATCCAATGGTGATGAAAATTGGTGGGCTAACTCAGAAAAATGTGCTGAGTTTGAATATGAAGCTAATTTTTGAACTTGAGGGATGAAAGTTGCCGCAATTTGAATTTACCTTCAAATTGGCCTCTTTTTCAAATACCTCCAAAAGTGCCTCAAAAAGTGTTGGATTTGTATGAAACTTGGCTTGAACCTTCCCAAGACTTTTCAAGTCCTAGGGGTGAGCTCAACCTCTCATGTTCATGTGTAGAAATCCTACTTGGTGAAAGTGAAGGCTTTCCCCTCTAATCACTCTTTTGATGGAGGTTACTTGCTCTTCACAATTTTTCCTAAGATATCCACAATAAAAACTGTGGTGTTGTGAGGTGATGAAACGTTTTTGCAAGTCCCTTTTCTTGGGCTTTTACATCCCCCCCTTAAAAGAATCTCGTCTCGAGATTATAAAAGAAGAGACAGCGATGTAATAGGGACTTACCCGTGCTGAGATGCCATGAACTCCGGGTAATTTAAGCGAAGAAATTCCTCGCTCTCCCACGTCGCTTCTTCAGCGGTGTGGTTGCTGAATGTGGCCTAGAGGGGGGTGAATAGGCCTTATAGAGTTTCCTGCACACTTAAAGTAGTTGTCAAAAACTTGATTGACCGGACTAGTCCGGTTGTCTGAGCGGACTAGTCCGGTGTGGCTGAAGTGTGTAGATTGTATAAGTGTTATGCAGGAGAATTAACTTGTTTAGCAGTGGAAATAAGAACAACAATTATTCTATTTTGATTTTATAATGTGAGGTGTGATTATGCCCGTGAATGAGACTTAGCAACTCAAATTATGAAGTTTAGCAACTAGATGTTATAATCAACAAAAACAAGGAGGCATGCAAGACACAAATTTTACCGAGGTTCGATCTCACCAAGAGATCTACGTCCTCGTTGAGGAAGCTCACACAGAGCCGGGTCTCTAACCCTTTCCCTCTTCAAGTCACCACACAAGGCCGACTTGACTCCACTAGCACGGGTAATCACCGAGTTTGTGGGGCAACCTCACACGTTGAGGGCTCCCACAAGAATTACAATGGGAAAGCGATCAAATACACTCAAAAAGATTACAATGCAGAATATGAGTGTAGAGAGATCAAACCCCAAGAGCTCACAACGAAGGAACGACGATCTCCCAATCCCAAATCCAAGTGTTTGATTGATTTTCACCATTTTGCACCTTAGATGTGTGGGGAGATGTGTTTTTTGGGCTCTTGGGACAGGTGGCGGCGCTAGGGTTTGAGTTTTTAGCAGTATGAGTCGTGTTCTCTTGTTGGAAGGCCGTGGATCACCCATTTATATGGTTTCCAAAAAGTTTATCGTTGTAAAACCTAATACCGGACTAGTCCGGTATATGATCGGACTTGTCCGGTCTACTTCCAGTGGGTTAACCGGACTAGTCCGGTCTAAAACTGGACTTGTCCGGTGCTATGTGAAGTGGGGTTCCAGAAAGTTTAGCGAACTAGTCCTGTAGCATGGATGGACTAGTCCGCAGTCCTCTAAAGAGGAGAATAGAGACATGAGCGGGCTAGTCCGGTCTAAAACCGGACTTGTCCGATTGCATTCCAGTAAGCTGACCGGACTAGTCCGGCCAATGAACGGACTAGTCCGGTGTCCAGTGGATTTTAGTTGATTATTAACCCCTTACCCTTATGAAAAGTCATGAGCTCTTGGGATGTGTCTCTCACACACACCCTATACATTTACATCTAATTTGCTCTTCTAAATTCCACTAAAATCTTCCTTTTCGGGCAGCACTTTATTTTTCACCTTTTTGTGTGCACTGAGCTAGTTCATTTTGTTTGTCCTGCAATCATTTCATTAGGATCTCATATGCTTGTCATCAATTCTCCAAAACCCACAAGGGATACCCTAGATGCACTTCCAATCTCCCCCTTTTTGGTGATTGATGACAACCATTTGAGATATCACAATTAAGAGAAAAAAATGATTTTTCATAACGTGTGCATATATGAGAATAATGAATAACTTACAAGAAAAACTTCTCTCATATACACACACCTTATGGTGGGGTGCCTAACAAATGTGTGATCAATAAAAATGTGATGAACGAGGATAAAAGATAACAACCATAGATGTAAGCATCACACATAAGGTAAATAGTCAAATTACAATAGTTTTAAAAATAAGTACAAGTCCTCGATTACAAGTCCTTAATAACTTATCCTAGATAATCTCTTCCCCTTTGGCATCAAGGCACCAAAAAGGGAAAAATCGATTGGAATCACTCATCGCTGTTCCCACTTTCACTCTCAGTCCTATCTTCATCTTCATCTTCCTCTCCACCTTGATCTTCATCATCTTGACCATGTAGAGGGTTAGCAGCTGAACCACCACCAAACCCAAGGGAGCTCAACTCTTGGTCAGTGAAGGTTGGCATTTCAGTGAAGTCTTCAGCTGAGTCCTGAGAAACCTCAAGTGACCCTTGCGGCTCAATTTCCAGTTTGGCACAGATGGCTTGGATGTTGGCTTTTACATATCTTTGATGCTTCTTCCTGGCCAATCTCTCTTCATGTTGCTTCACTTCAATTTTGCGGCAAGAGGCAAAGATAGAAGATAGCATCTTGAAGATGCCACTTGAGGATTCCCGAGTAGAGGAGGTTGCATGAGTGGTAGCTGCAGCCTCAGATCTTGGCTCCTCTTGAGCTCTCTTGGATCTTCTTTCTTCTCCGGGTGAGGCAGGAGCAGAAGGAGCAGAATATATAGTGGGCTTTTGGGGCCTAAGTCTAGTGTGAGCCACATCCTTTACGAACTCCAGTCCTGTCACTTTCTCAACCTTGAACATTATGTAGGGTGCATAGCCGCAAGACCGGATGGGATTGATAGAGATATTGACAATGTCATTGTAGATGTACTCAAACACATTGAATTTTCTCTTCTTGCTTATGACGTTCATCAAAGTTCTGATGGTGCCCTGAACAATCCCTGCATCTCCCTCTTTGGGAGCTATAGTCTTCCTCAATATCCGATTGAGGACTACAAAGAAGGGCTTCATGTATTTGGTGGTGGGAGGCTTAAATGGCATCCGTGTATCATAGAGAAAGTCCAGCTGATCTTTCTCCAGTGGTTTCAGGTTGTGAATCACAAGTTCATTGTCTAAGGTGTCCTCAAGATGAAGGATCCTTGCAAATTCTTCATATGTGACATTGTACTGAGACCCATGTGTCATCCAAACCATCCTGTCGTTGTTATCACGAGCGAAGTAGTGAGTGGAGTAGAATTGCGTGATGACTTCGTCATTCCAGTCACACTGGAAGGAGAATAGTTCTTTTAGTCCATGAAGCTCGAGGGCTGTCACAACCTCCTGATAAGCTTGACATCTCTTGGACTGTAGATAATCAATATCAACCCACTGACTTTCGACAACGGGATGCTTCATCTTCCGATACACATGTTCATAGTAATCAACATGAAAATTACTCAAAAATCTGGAGTCAGCTGACTCTCTGGGCTGATTATACACTTCTGCTTTTCTGAACATGTCAGCTAGTTCACCCCCTTTTCCAGTGTAATCATTATCTGAAGGTTGCCTGTTGCGATGAACGGGTTTTTTCATTTTCAGAGGCCCAATGGGGCCACTAGCAAGCCCCTTTCCTTTATTGAGAGTCCTCTTAGGTCCTGAGGAGCTCTCGGCCATAGCCTTCCCTCGAGGCTTCTTCACAATTACTTTCCTCTTCTTAGGCAAATTTTCATCGGAAGGTGAAGAGTGGACATTGACATCATGTCTTTTCTTCATCACTCCCTCCTTAGCTCTCCTCACTCTTTCACGTTGAACTTCTTCGTCAAGGTGAAAAGAGTCGTCATCTGAGTCTGAAGACATGGTGCCTGATAAGGAGTTCAAGGATTAGATGCGAATGGACTCATTATCGACTTCAAATGGGAGTGTAGGGGTTCAACTGTCAGAGACCGGACTTGTCCGGTTTCAGAGTGCGGACTTGTCCGGTGGACCGGACTTGTCCGCATCTGTGCGCCGGACTAGTCCGGCCTGGCATAAGAACCCTAATGTTCCATTTGAATCAAATCTCCTATCTAAGGACACAAAGGCAGGAAAGTGGTAGGAATGCATCTATTGAGGCAATGTACATCCTTTTGAAATCAAAGGAAACTAGCTAGAACTAGAAAAGTTGAGATTTTGGTTTTAGGGGGGGATTTACCAAGATTTGAAGATTCATGTTGAAGGAGCAAGAGTCTATCCGGATGAGTCCGGAGAGTAGAATCCCCTCGTCGAGAAGAGGATTTTTCACGGAGAAAACTCCGAGTTTAAGGGCTCAACTCGAAAATCACTTTGGGAGCTAGGGTTTAGGAGAGGGGGTGAGACAAAGTGCTTATGAGTGGAGAGGGAGGGGTTTGGTCCGGCCAACTGCTTCTATATGCGACTGACCGGACTAGTCCGGTCATGTAGCGGACTAGTCCGGTGCCCCTGAATTAACCTAATTGTCGTCTGTCCGGACTAGTCCGATCGACAACAGGACAAGTCCGGTTCAAACAGACTTGATGCAGATAGTAGAGTTTAGAGGTGATCCAAGGACACTAATTTTTGCAAATAATCTTGGTAATTACAACCAGTAGGCAAGCAACAATCAAAAATTGGTCATATTTCGCAAGATTTCTTCATTAAAATATTTTTCTTAAAAAGAAAAGAGATGAGGAGCGGTTTTTACAATAAAATGTAACATTTGAGGTTGCAATCAGGTATGCAACGTTTCAAGCCACATTTCGAGAGTCAAGAATATTAAGTTCATTTCTTAGCTCACAAAACCTTTTCTCATCTAATGGTTTGGTAAAAATATCTGCTAGTTGTTTTTCAGTTCTAACATGTGAAATTTCAATGTCACCTTTTAATGAGTGATCTCTAAGAAAGTGATGACGAATATCTATGTGCTTAGTTCTTGAGTGCTCTACTGGGTTGTGTGCAATTTTTATCGCGCTTTCATTATCACATAGAAGCGGGATATGATTTAGATTGTAGCCGTAGTCTCTAAGAGTCTGTCGCATCCAAAGTAGTTGTGCACAACAACTTCCTGCTGCAACATACTCTGCTTCTGCTATTGAAAGAGCAATAGAGTTTTGCTTTTTAGATGACCAAGAAACTAGGGATCTGTCAAGAAATTGACAGGTCCCTGAAGTGCTCTTTCTATCGACTTTGCATCCTGCATAGTCGGCATCGGAATAACCTATCAAGTTAAACTTGGATCCTTTGGGATACCAAAGGCCCAAGTTTGCTGTGTGCACAAGATACCTTAGGAGTCTTTTTACAGCAATTAAGTGACACTCTTTAGGTGCGGCTTGAAACCTTGCACACAAGCATACGCTAAGCATAATATTTGGCCTAGATGCACATAAGTAAAGTAAGGAGCCGATCTTTGACCTATATACCTTTTGGTCCACATTTGGACCTTCTTCATTGAGATCAAGATGTCCGTTGATTGCCATGGGGGTCTTGATGGGCTTGGCTTTGTCCATATTGAATTTTTTGAGGATGTCCTGTGTGTATTTGGTTTGGCTTATAAATGTGCCTTCATTCAGTTGCTTCACTTGGAATCCCAAGAAGAACTTCAATTCGCCCATCATCGACATCTCGAACCTATCTGTCATAATTTTGCTAAATTCCTCACAGAAAGACTTGTTAGTGGATCCAAAGATAATATCATCAACGTAAATTTGACATACAAATAGATGATCATCAAAATGTTTAGTGAAGAGTGTATAGTCAGCTTTACCAATTTTGAATCCATTTTGAGTTAGAAAATCTCTAAGGCACTCGTACCAAGCTCGAGGAGCTTGTTTGAGGCCATAGAGAGCCTTACGCAGTTTATAGACGTGGTTAGGATACTCTTGGTCTTTGAATCCTGGTGGCTGCTCCACATAAACTTCCTCCTTTATCGGACCGTTGAGGAAGGCACTTTTGACGTCCATTTGATACAACTTGAAATTATGGTGAGTAGCATATGCCAATAAAATACGAATGGACTCAAGTCTAGCTACGGGAGCAAAAGTTTCGTCGAAGTCCAAACCTTCGACCTGAGAATAACCCTTGGCCACCAACCTCGCTTTATTTCTTGTTACTACTCCATGTTCATCTTGCTTGTTCCGAAAGACCCATTTAGTTCCAACGATGTTCGCCCTTGGTCTTTCCACCAGCTCCCATACTTCATTTCTTTTGAAGTTGTTCAATTCTTCTTGCATTGCCATCACCCAGTTTGGATCCCTTAAGGCTTCGTCTACCCTGTATGGTTCCAGAAAAGAGACAAAAGAATAGTATTCACAAAAATTTGCAACGCGAGATCTAGTAGTTACTCCGTTAGCAATATCACCAATGATATTGTTGACAGGATGGTCTCTTTGTACACTCTGATGTACTCTTGGGTGAGGAACTTGTGTAGCTGCTTGTTCTTCATCATCTTCATGTTCATTATCTCCCCCTAGATCATTGCTTCCATGATTATCTTGATCTTCCTCCACTTGATCTTGTGTGAAAGCTCCCCCTTGATCATTGCTTCCTCGTTGAGGTTCACCTTGTGCATTTGAGTCTTGCATTTGCTCTTGTGGTAGAATATCACCAAGTGCCATTTTCTTCAGCGCTTCACATGGAGGTTCCTCTTTATCTAGCATACACTTATCGACTTGCTCCACTTGTGAGCCGTTAGTTTCATCGAACACTACGTCACCTGCTACTTCAACAAGGCCGGACACCTTGTTGAAGACATGATAGGCGTAGGCATTTGATTCATAGCCGAGCAAGAACCCTTCATCGGACTTCGAAGCAAACTTCGAAGCCCTCGGTTTCTTGTTCAGAATAAAACATTTACAACCAAAAACTTTGAAATAAGAAACATTAGGCTTTTTACCGATAAGGAGCTCATATGGAGTTTTCTTCAGTAGTCGGTGAAGGTACAACCGATTTGTGGCGTGACAAGCAGTGTTCACCGCTTCTGCCCAAAATCGATCTGATGTCTTGTATTCGTCCAACATTGTTCTTGCCATTTCAATCAATGTTCTGTTCTTCCTTTCGGCCACCCCGTTTGGTTGAGGAGAGTAGGGTGCCGAGAACTCATGCTTTATCCCTTCTTCATCGAGATACTCTTCAACTTGTGTATTCTTGAATTCTGTCCCGTTGTCACTTCTGATGTTCTTCACAGTTGATGAGAATTCGTTCTGGGCTCTTTTCAGAAACTTCTTGAGGATTCCCTGAGTTTCTGATTTATCATACAAGAAAAATACCTAGGTAAATCTTGAAAAATCATCAACAATTACTAAACCGTATTTATTACCGCCGATACTTATGTAAGCAATTGGACCAAATAGATCCATGTGAAGAAGTTCCAGTGGTCTTGTAGTGGTCATTATGTTCTTGGCGGGATGTGGTGCTCCGACTTGTTTTCCCGTCTGGCAAGCGCTGCACGGCCTGTCTTTCTCAAAAACCACATCGTTTAGACCTCGGATGTGACCACCTTTTAGAAGTTTCTGCAGATTTCTCATCCCAACATGGGCTAGCCGTCTATGCCACAGCCATCCCATGTTGGTTTTAGCAACCAAGCAAGTGTTGAGTTTGGCTTTATCTTTGTTGAAATCAACAAGATAAAGCTTTCCCTTCAATATTCCCTTGAATGCAATCGAGCCATCGCTTCTTCTAAAAACGGTCACACCCTCATTAGTGAATAAACAGTTATAACCTTTGTCGCATAGTTGAGATATTGACAAAAGGTTATAATCTAGGGAGTTTACATGTAAAACATTAGATAAAGTGTGTTGAGGAGATATTTCAATGTTACCGCTACCAAGGACCTTTCCTTGGCTGTTGTCTCCAAAGTATATGCCTTCACTTGGATCCTCGTTGTACTCGTACTCCACAAACATATCTCTCTCTCCGGTCATGTGGTTTGTGCATCCGCTATCTAGCACCCACTTAGATCCACCGGAGGAGTAAGCATGCAAAACAGAATTATTTCTTGGTTTTAGGTACCCAAGCTTGCTTAGGTCCTCTCAGGTTAGTCACAAGAGTCTTAGGCACCCACACACAAATTTTCGAGTTCCTATGGCGTGGCCCTGTGTATTTAGCAATAACTTTTCCATATTTGTTTTTCATAAGAACATAGGAAACATCAAATGTACGAAACAATATTTGTAAATTAGATTCATGTGATTTTTCCTTAACAAAGGTGATTCTTTTCTTTGCATGATTAAGAGTGGATATGTGTTTGTTCCTATCAAACCCAAGACCATCTTTGACGTTGGGAGGTCTAGTGACCATATATGCGCTACGTGCATATTTGATCTTCTCCTTATCAAAGATGCCGATTTGGGAAGGATGCACATCATGAGAAGTTGAAGTATTAGAAATGATATTTTTCTTACTAGAGCATGTGCAGGTTCCAATTGTTGTCGAACTCATATCTTTGGAGGAAGAGCTCTTGGAGGAAGATGAGTCACTTTGCTTTAGCGACTCAACTTGCACCTCTAGGATCTTGTTAACTCTTGACAAGTTAGCAAGCTCATCCTTGATTGCAATATGTGAGTCCTCTAGCTTTGAGTAAGTCTCCTTACTCAAGGCTAGCTCAACCTCAAGTGACTTGTTCTTCTCTCTTTCAAGCTCAAGAAGTTTTTCCACCTCTTGATATCTCTTCGTTTCACGGATGAGCATATCTTCTTGTCGGTTGACAAGTTCCTCCTTTTCAAAGATTTCGTTCGACAGCATTTCCATTTTATTTAAAGCAATTTTACTTAATCCTCTAAACATTTCTTCATTATCACTAGAGCTATCAAAGTCATCAATAGAGGTATTTAACGCAGGAGAATTAAGTCGAACCTTTTTCTTGCCTTCTTTAGCCATAAGGCAAGTATGATTGTTCATATCCCGTCCTCCCATGTTTGGGAATAGTGTAGCTCTCATGGTGGGTTTCTTAACGGCAATGGTGGCCATCTCCTCTTCTTCATCGGAGGAGGACTCATCGTTTGAGTCCCACTCCTTGCCAATGTGAGCCTGATGAGCTTGTCTACTTTTTCTAAAATTTTTCTTCTCATGTGCTTTTGTTTCTATCTTCTTCTTGTTTTCTTCATAAGTACAGTCCACCATGAAGTGACCGTACTCTCCACAATTATAGCAAGTACGTCGAGCCTTGGATTTTCCTTTATCCTTGCTTTTCCCTTCATTTGAGTTGTTGCCATGTCTTCTCCTCATCATGCGCTTGAACTTTTTCATAAAGAGTACCATTTCCTCATCATCTAGGTTGGTACTCACGTCGCTTGTATCTCCGTCATCTTGGTCTTCACGGGTTTCTTTGAGTTTGGGTCTACACGTTGCTTTGAGAGCAACTTCTTTCTTTTTGGAAGAGGTGACCTCGGCTAAGTCTTTGACGTATTGAGCCTCCTTCTCCATCATTTCATGATTTATGATCTTCCCCAATAACTCATCGGGAGTCATTTTGTGAAACCCGGGGCTTTCTCTAATCATTGAGCAAAGGGTGACGTTTCTTTGCATGAAGGCTCTTATCATCCTTTTGACCACCTCGTGATCAGTCCATTTCTTACTTCCATAGGCACGGATTTTGTTGATGAGTGCCTTCATCCGATTGTACATGTCTTGAGGTGATTCGCCTTCTTCAATAGCAAATATCCCCAACTCTCCTTCAAGCATCTCAATTTTGGCTTCACGTACAGACTTATTTCCTTCATGAGCTGTTTTGAGTGTATCCCAGATTTCTTTTGCACTCTCTAGTCCATCGATCTTGGTGAATTCTTCTCTGCTCAGTGACGATGTGATTACTGCAACGGCTTGTGCATTTCTGTGAATCTCTTGTTCTTGTTCCGGAGTGAGTTCTTCATCCGTGTCTGGGATATCTATTCCTGTGCAGACAATATGCCAAAGGCTGGGATTCAAGGATATTAGATGCATTTTATGTTGTACTTCCACATGGTATAGTCACTTCTATCAAACTGCGTGGGCCTTTCCATAGGAATGGAGAGATAATGATTATTTGAATTGAGACGGTTGTAGTTGTAAGGATATCGGGAGTAGTCGTGATGACCACTCCCCATCGTCTTTTCTTCCTCTTTTCCCTTTTGTGCCATTAATTTCGTCTCACTTCTTCATCGTCATGTGGACTTTCTTTCAGCACATCGAAGGCTTTGGCTTCTTGCTCCTCATCGTTGTTGTTCGTCTTCGGGATATCGTTGTTCTTCTCAGAGGCCATTGATCTCTCCGAGATGTGAGTCTCGTTGATGGAGAACTTGGATCTGATACCAATTGAATGTGGCCTAGAGGGGGGGTGAATAGGCCTTATAGAGTTTCCTGCACACTTAAAGTAGTTGTCAAAAACTTGATTGACCGGACTAGTCCGGTTGTTTGAGCGGACTAGTCCGGTGTGGCTGAAGTGTGTAGATTGTCTAAGTGTTGTGCAGGAGAATTAACTTGTTTAGCAGCGGAAATAAGAACAACAATTATTCTATTTTGATTTTATAATGTGAGGTGTGATTATGCCCGTGAATGAGACTTAGCAACTCAAATTATGAAGTTTAGCAACTATGTTATAATCAAGAAAAACAAGGAGGCATGCGAGACACAAATTTTACCGAAGTTCGATCTCACCAAGAGATCTACGTCCTCGTTGAGGAAGCTCACACAGAGTCGGGTCTCTAACCCTTTCCCTCTTCAAGTCACCACACAAGGCCGACTTGACTCCACTAGCACGGGTAATCACCGAGTTTGTGGGGCAACCTCACACGTTGAGGGCTCCCACAAGAATTACAATGGGAAAGCGATCAAATACACTCAAAAAGATTACAATGCAGAATATGAGTGTAGAGAGATCAAACCCCAAGAGCTCACAACGAAGGAACGACGATCTCCCAATCCCAAATCCAAGTGTTTGATTGATTTTCACCTTTTTGCACCTTAGATGTGTGGGGAGATGTGTTTTTTGGGCTCTTGGGACAGGTGGCGGTGCTAGGGTTTGAGTTTTTAGCAGTATGAGTCGTGTTCTCTCGTTGGAGGGCCGTGGATCACCCATTTATATGGTTTCCAAAAAGGTTATCGTTGTAAAACCAAATACCGGACTAGTCCGGTATATGATCGGACTTGTCCGGTCTACTTCCAGTGGGTTAACCGGACTAGTCCGGTCTAAAACCGGACTTGTCCAGTGCTATGTGAAGTGGGGTTCCAGAAAGTTTAGCAGACTAGTCCTGTCGCATGGATGGACTAGTCCGCAGTCCTCTAACAGAGACATGAGCGGACTAGTCCGGTCTAAAACCGGACTTGTCCGGTTGCATTCCAGTAAGCTGACCGGACTAGTCCGGTCCATGAACGGACCAGTCCGGTGTCCAGTGGATTTTAGTTGATTATTAACCCCTTACCCTTACGAAAAGTCATGAGCTCTTGGGATGTGTCTCTCACACACACCCTATACATTTACATCTAATTTGCTCTTCTAAATTCCACTAAAGTCTTCCTTTTCGGGCAGCACTTTATTTTTCACCTTTTTGTGTGCACCGTGCTAGTTCATTTTGTTTGTCCTGCAATCATTTCATTAGGATCTCATATGCTTGTCATCAATTCTCCAAAACCCACAAGGGATAGCCTAGATGCACTTTCAGTTGCTCCAGAGTATCTTGTAGAACCACAATGTCCTGCTACGCGTGGTTCGGGCTTTCTCATCAATAATTGCCACCGGATATTCATCATACGTCAAATCCGGTTGCAGCTCGCCGATGTCTTCGGTAGGAACAGCAGCGGTATGCTTCAGACATTTTCTCAGTTGTGAGACATGGAAAACGTCATGGACACCAGCCAGGGATGCTGGTAGCTCCAGTCTATACGCCGCTGGTCCATACTTCTCGGTGATAGCATAGGGTCCAATGAAATGGAGAGCGAGCTTCCCCTTCACACCAAACCGATGCACGCCATTCATCGGAGACACACGGAGGTACACGTGTTCACCGACGTCGAAGTGCAACGGTCTACGCCTCTTATCAGCGTAGCTCTTCTACCGGGATTGAGCGGCCTTCAAGTTAGCTTGAATTGTCCGAACGCGCTCTTCGGCGTCGTTCACCACTTCAACCCCGAATGTGACCCTTTCACCGGACTCGCACCAATTTAATGGGGTGCGGCATTTGCGACCATAGAGAGCTTCGTAGGGTGCCATCTTGATACTCGCCTAATAGCCATTGTTGTACGAGAATTCCGCCAATAGTAGGTGATCATCCCAGTTCCTACCATAGTGGATGGCACATGCTCTGAACATGTCTTCTAGTACTAGATTCACCCTCTCCGTTTGCCCATCGGTTTGAGGGTGGTAGGCGGAGCTCCTGATCAGCTTAGTACCCGATGCAGCGTGTAGCTGCTCCCAAAAGCGAGATACAAATAATGCGCCTCGATCCGAGACGATGGTCTTGGGTACCCCGTATAAGCACAGAATCTTTGCTATGTACAGCTCCGCATATTTGCCGGCATTGTAACGTGTATTCACCGTGATGAAGTGAGCTGTCTTGGTTAACCGATCGATGATTACCCAAATGGAATCATGTTTGTTGGCAGTTAGGGGTAATCCTACAATGAAATCCATGCTCACATCTTCCCATTTCCATGCCGGGATCTTCAGGGGTTGCAACAGCCCTGATTTCTTCATGTGATCAGCTTTCACTCGTCGGCACGTATCGCACTCGGATACGTACTTCGCTACCTCCCGCTTCATCCGTGTCCACCAAAATTTCTTTTTCAAATCTTGGTACATTTTGTTGCTGCCCGGATGAATGGAGTATTTAGACAAGTGAGCTTCATCGAGGATCTTCTTCCTCAGTTCCATATCCCGGGGTACGACTATGCGGTCATTGAACCATAGCGTCCCCTCATCATCCTTCCGGAAACATTTGATCTCCCCATTGTCTATCCGTCTCCGGAGATGTGCCATGCCTTTATCAGTCTTCTGAGCTGCAATGATGTCCCCCCTAATAGTAGGGATAAGGGCAAGGTTGTAAAGCGATCCATAAGGAACCAAGTATAAACTCGGCTCTTCCTCCTCCACCGGTGTAATGGTGAGGTGATGGACATGTGATTTCTGACTCAGCGCGTCGGCAACCACATTCGCCTTGCCGGGGTGGTAATGAATCTCAATTTCATAATCTTTGATCAATTCTAACCACCTCCTTTGCCTCATGTTCAGCTCCTTCTGGGTGAAAATGTATTTCAAGCTCTTGTGGTCGGTGTAGAGATGCACCAGATTCCCCAGGAGATAGTGCCTCCACATTTTTAGCGCCAACACCACGGCAACAAGCTCAAGATCATGAGTAGGATAATGCTGCTCATGGTTCCGAAGTTGGCGTGAGCCATATGCGACCACACGTCCTTCCTGCATCAACACGCAGCCGAGCCCAATACCGGACGCGTCACAATACATGTCGAAGGGCTTTGTTGTATCCGGCTGAGCTAAGACCGGGGCTGTTGTGAGATGCTTCACCAATGCTTGGAACGCTCCTTCACATGCCGTGTTCCAAACATATTTCATTCCCTTCTTCAGCAATTCTGTCATTGGCTTAGCGAGCTTGGAGAAACTGGGAATAAATCTCCGATAGTATCCCGCTAACCCGAGGAAGCTTCTGACTTCATGAACTGAAGTGGGGGCTTTCCATTTCAGCACTTGCTCTATTTTGCTTGGGTCAACCGCAATGCCTTCTGCTGAGATGAACTGTCCCAAGAATGGCACTTGGCTGATCCAAAACTCGCATTTGCTGAATTTGGCATAGAGCTTGTGGTCTCGCAATCGTTGAAGAACGATCCACAAGTGTTCAGCATGTTCGGCTTCTGTCTTGGAGTAAACCAAGATATCGTCGATGAACACTACCACGAACTTGTCCAGCTCCGGCATGAACACCGAGTTCATGAGATACATGAAATGGGATGGAGCGTTTGTGAGACCAAAAGACATGACGAGATATTCATATAATCCATATCTCGTCGAGAAGGCCGTCTTCGGGATATCCTCCGCCCGGATCATTATCTGATGATATCGAGAGCGAAGGTCCATCTTGGATAACACACTTGCACCCACAAGTTGATCAAATAATATGTCGATGTGGGGTAGCGGGTACTTATTCTTGATGGTGACGGCGTTGAGCGGCCGGTAGTCCACACACAGTCTTAAGGTTTCATCCTTCTTCTTCATGAACAGCGCTGAGCATCCCCAAGGCGAGGAACTCGGCCTAATGAAACCTTTGCTCAACAGATCATTGAGCTGTTCTTTTAGTTCAGCCTGCTCATTGGGAGCCATTTTGTATGGCCTCCGTGATATGGGCGTCGTCCGGTGCAAGTTCAATCTTGA
This sequence comes from Neostapfia colusana, assembly GCA_030760725.1. Lineage (NCBI taxonomy): Eukaryota > Viridiplantae > Streptophyta > Magnoliopsida > Poales > Poaceae > Neostapfia > Neostapfia colusana. The sequence continues at coordinate 47,710,876 of JASWHV010000017.1, forward strand.
ACTCGACATCCCGCTCAGGTGGCATACCCAGAAGATCATCCGGGAACACGTCGGGATACTCCCGGACTACGGGGATGCCCTCTAACTTGAGAGCTTCAGCATTATAAATTGCTGAAATTTCCCGGACTGGCGTGTCTAATACCATGGAATGTGGACGGTGAAATGAAGAGTTTAAATGAACCGTCCGTGTTCGAGTCTCCAGGACAGCGCCATGGTATTGTAGCCATGACATCCCTATGATTGCATCAATCTTTTGCCCCATAAGGATTATCAAGGTGGTGGGATATAGTTTCCCACCTAAGCACAGAGGTGCCTTTGGGACCATCATATTTGCTGAGATCTTCCCTCCTGGTGAGCAGATCATATAGGTGCAGTCGGTTGGGAAGACTTGCATTTGATGCTTAGCCACATAGAATGCACTTATAAAGCTGTGGGTTGCACCCAAATCAAACAATATGACGATGGCTTGATTGTTGAGAGTAAACGTACCCGCCAGCATGTTTTCTCCCTCTGGGGCGTCCTCATTGTCGAGGTTGTGGACGCTCCCAGTCCGCTGAACAACCTTCTTCACCGGAGGTCGGCCTCGAGCACCGCCCTGGAACTGGGCTTGCCCCCTGCTCTGCTGCCCCTGGGGACAGTCCTTCGCGAAATGGCCCGCCTGGCAACACGTGAAGCAGGTGAAACGGGGCGGTCCCCCGCTGATCGGTGGACGGAAACCCGGGGTGCGTTGTGGCGGTGGAAACGCCCGGGGTACCGTCTGCTGATGCTGCTGCTGTCTTGGTGGTGGCATCGGCGGACGGAACGGAGGTGACTGAAAAGGACGTCCCCCGAACCGTTGAGGTCGCGCGGGTGGGTGCCACTGCTGCCCTGATGGCGTCCAATACACCATCTGGTACTTCTGGGGAGCGCCACCCCCACTGCTAGGTGGAGCGCTGGGCTTCCTCTGCTCAGCTGCCAACTCCCGCTGAGCGTCCTCTTGCATAATCGCGGCATTGACTAGGTCGTTGAAGGTGTCGCGATTCCACTGGACGAGATGTGTCTTCATTTCAGGGTGTAACCCCCGATAGAAATGTTCCCGCTTCTTCTCCTCAGTGGAGATGTAGTCTGACGCATATTGCGCCAGATGGTTGAAGGCACGGGAGTAGTCATGGGCACTCCTCCCGCCCTGCTTCAGTTCCAAAAATCCTTGGAACTTCCTCTTCATTATTCCGGGAGGGATGTGATAGGCGCGGAACGCCTCCCGGAACTCTTCCCATTCCACGGCATGGCCAGCCGGACGTGAGGCTACATAGTTCGCCCACCATGCACCAGCGGCACCGTGGAGTTTCTGCGCTGCAAACAGAGTCTTCTGCCGCTCTGTACATTGGAGCATCCCGAACTTGGACTCGATGGTCCGCAGCCAGTTATCAGCCTCCAGTGGTTCTTCGGCTTCTGTGAACACTGGAGGGTGCGTACTCATGAAATCCGAGTATGACACTTCACGGGGCTCACGAGGCCCTCGGTCTTGATGCCCCCCCCCACCTGGGACGTATTCTGCACGATCGTGCGGAGCAGGTCGGTCTGCTCCTCACGACCACCCACCAGTGCCGCTATCACATCCGCTAGAGTAAGCGGAGGCGGCGGTGGTGGCTGCTGCTGCGGGGTGCTGTCGTAGGCCAGTGGCTGGGAGTCATCGCCTCCCTGTTGGCTAGAGCCACCAACCTCGTGCGTGGTCCTAGTGCGAACCATCTACAACCATACGACAATAAACATCAGTCCCGCAACATACTTCAATGCAGTCAAATGAAATAGGCGTAAAAACATAATGACAATAACACATGCGATACATCTCGTATGTAGATAATGTAATAACTTTGCACAAGCTACACCATTACCAGACCAAATACAAGCTAGTTTAATACAACTTGATGAACCTCCTCTTTGGAAGCTTACCACAACTAGGTTTGGTCACTACGAGATGTTACTATCGCTTTGTCATCACGTATACCCCCCTTTTATCTTCAATACGACACAAACATGGTCTCTAGTAAAAGAAACTTGAGTGAGACCTATACTCAAATCTTTCACTAGTTGAAGATAACCTCTCATGAGTATGTTCTACCCCATTGGGAGTACTCAAACCCCCTCTAGGGTACAACAATCTCTCAATTGATTTCAACTGTCATCCCTCTGTCAGAATGACCAGTTTCTACATATTCCAGGTTTTGATCTGGTTCTGGGCATTTTCATGACTCCAGCTGAATACAAAGTTAAAGTTAACTTCAGTATATTTCCAACGAGTACTTATTTGCCCTCAGATGAGCTTTGGTTAAAAAGTTATGCTAATTCAAAGTCAGCAGAATTTCTGGAAGAATTTTAACAGCACCTCCCTTGGAAAGTTGCTGTTTTCAACTCTGGTTTCCACTGAAATCTGTGCTGAAATTTCAGACACTTTGAATTGCAAAGATGTAACACATATTCTACCCTCTCTAATGATGTATCATATGAAAATTTTAGATTTTTCTAGTGGAAGTTATGTTTGAAAAACAGAGCAGTCCAGAGAGTGCTTAACCCTGTCCTGGTTCTGGACAGTTTACATGCCTCTGGGATTTAAGCCATCTTAAGGTGAGTTTCAGCTCTGGGAGTCTACAACAAAGTTGTAGAGTACTTAAATACCTTTCCAGAACTATATACCACACCTCCCTGGGCTAAAAGACCTGTGAGTATTGCCCCGTTGAAGATCAGCAAAATTGCTGCCCAAAACAGAGCACTCTGTTTTTCAGTCCTTTTGAAACTACACTCATCACTATCCAATTTGTCTACCCAACCAGGGTCCTAAATGTTGAACCTAATGATTTTTAATTCCTTGTTATCATTATTTTTCATGCATATGCCTATGATATCTCGGTACTACGTTCCTCACAAAAGAAAATCCTACCCGGATTATACCGGCATGTACGTCTCAAGTGTGGCACTAAACGGTCTCTCACACACGTTTTCTACACAGATACATACGTTGTTAGTACCTTCAGAAGACCACACAATAATGGTGCACTCAATGGTTGTTTTCTTTTCAGGCATGATCATCTTTAAAAGTAAATACAAACGCCCGTATCATTGCCATACGGCCGTCCTTGAGTTAGGTCACGTCTCAAGGTACGTGATCGTGTTTCAACACCACACGACGGGGAACCCGAGTATGTCATGAACGGGTCGTCACGGTTGGGAAAGTTATCAACCCAACAGATACCACCTACTGCCCTGCAGGGCACGCCGATGGCAAGCGCTGCGTATGTCCCCCTGGGCTACTTCCAGACGAACACACTCTCGCGTTACTGACCACGCGATGGGGTATCCACTTACTTGCCTAATGCACGCTAGGGATCAGTGTTTCATATGGACTCAGGAACATGAAGAGTCCAAGAGTTTCATATTGACGTCTCACACCAAGCTGTGAGACCTATCCCTGAACCACGTTCCTCGTCAGGGGAGCTAACCGAAATTGAACCGCTTTCGGTGGCGTTCCTTACCAATCTTACCAGAGCGTAGGTGCGTCGTTACATAATTAAAATTCAGAATTATAACACATAGGTTAGTCTTTGCCACTTTAAGTAACTATGCTAATATAGTCCTTACTTGGGCAACTACCGAATCCTCACCGTAATCCTAAGTTTTCCCATAATACAGACCTTAAGTACTGTGCTATCCCCAATGCAGCTCTAAAACCAGGCTGTGGCGGACTGGAATCCGCTCATCCAGAATCGCAGAGGGTGGTGCCGCGCGATGCGACACCCAACAGCACACGTCATAAGGACACATTATATTACATGGGAAAAAACCCACTGAATGTACAAACAGGTACAAACTTCAGTTACAAACTATTGTTTATTATACACAGCGGAAGTCTAAACTATACAACTCATGCCCGCCTATCTAGCAAAAGTCGGTTGCCCAGCCCTAGGGCAACCCACACTGGATGCACGTCTCAGCTAAGTGCGGCGTGTATGGCTCCCGCTCAGCCGTGGTCCCCGATGGAGGGTAACCCTCGCCGGTGGACTCGTACTCCGAGTCCGCGGGTGGCTCCTCACCTGAAAAACACTTAAGCAGCAACCGTGAGCACGAGGACTCAACAAGACTTAACCGACTCACCTAAGCATGAAACTCTACATGAGGTGTACAAGGAACATAGGATAGTAACAGTGCATCAATGGACACGCCTACAAGTTCATCCTTAGTTCATCTTTTAGCCACAAGTTAACAGTTCAAAAATCTGAAATTTATTAAGCAATATTTGGTGGCACACATGTAGCAATACAATTATATCATGATAGCAATATTGAAGCATAACATTTCATACATTAACTACGTTACGACGCAGTGAACAAGCGGTACTCATCACGGTAGGGACGGCGAATCGGCTCGATATACACCTGCAGGGAAACCCAAAGAGCACGTCTTGTACGCTCACCCGTGGAGCTGCACAGCACGCTCACTCGGTGTCGTACGGGACAGCCTTTCACCCAACAGCCCAAACGTCGAACCGGTTGCACCGAAACGAGCAGGAGGTTCCCCACACGGAGCATCTCTCTATGCCCGTTGGCAGATTTCCACCTTGCTGCCCTCAACCTACACCTATAAATCGGTGTGCTATGCCTCGACGCCCGGAGGTTTAGGCTACATCGGTTTATCGGGGCCCATATTTCCGATATGCCTTCGGTACGTTCAATACTTGTTCAACAGGACCGCACATGGATCAGTCCTCAATCGACACGGACAGGGCTGCGCACACAAGACTTCCTCTTGCTGCGCCCTAGCCCCTGCCTAGTCTCATTTTCATTACTAAAGTGATCTCACATCACTCAACCGAACCCGTGTGTCCCAAGCCTAAACTCGCGAGTAGATTCCAACTACTCGACTTGTACCGAAGTCCTATGAAACATTAAGCATAGCCTGTCTACTCGAGGTCTTAGACACTACCCTCACTCTTACGGAATATTGCTGGTCATGCAAGTGGGGTTTTCATCCATCCTACACCTAATGCACATACACACTTCACACTACGTATGTAAACAAAGTAAAACTTTATAAAAGGCTTAATGCAAACCGGGGCTTGCCTTGTTGCTGCTGGTCAGGGGTTAGGTCTTCGTCTGGAAGAAGGAAGTCCAGCACTTCCGGCGTCTCTTTGCCTTCAGCGACTACACGTTAATGTAACACTACATGTCAATTTAAATGCAATGTGTAAACTTGAATACTTAATTACTAATAACTCTAGCTATCCCTCCCCTTTGGTTCTGAAATTTTATGGTTGCTTGGTAGGGTCCTAACTAGAATGTTGACCAAGTTTCATTTGAAATAAAGTTCATTTGAACCTTATACAAATAAAAGCCCATGTGGTCAATATTTGAGTCTCTAAGCAATTCCAGGGGTTTTCATTGCTCTAACCATTACTTTATGGAAACTAGAATTTAAGATGGTTCTAATGGAATTGGTTTCATGTCATTTGAAGAATTCTACTGAAAGTTATGCCCTAATTAAGAATTGAGAAAATCTGAAAAATGTTTCTGTACATTTTTTCTATTTTCTCAGGGCAGTTCTCTTAATCACCCAATTAGGGGGACTAAATGAACTTGGATGAGTCTGAACATTTTACTGTGACTCAAGGACTTTCCGATGAACCTCTTAGCCAAATTTCAGAATTTTTCATGAAGTAATTCTCGAGATAAAATTCCCAACAGTTTAAAATTTAGAGAATTAATTCTGGAAAACTATTGGGTTTCATGAGCTGAAATTGGTACTGCTGGAAAGTACTCAGAATTCCGAGTTCAGCAAAATTTGGTTCATTGGATTTGGAGCTTCCTAGCAAAAGTTCTATGCATTTGAAGTTGAACTAAACTGGAAAATTTCCAAAATGTTTAAATTCTGCGGGTGGAACCCATTCCTCAAGCCGGCCCACTCAGAATGCGGCCACACCGCGGTCCACGGGGTTTTACCCGCGCTGCCGCACCGAATCCCGGCCGTAAACAGATCCCCGCGCAGAGACCAGAGGCTGACCGGTGGACCCGGCCCCCTCTTCGTCTACCTCGCGCTATCCCGCAGCTCCCGCGGCGGCGCTTCGCCGGAGCGCTCGCCGCCAGGCGTTTCACCGCCCGACCTTCGACGAAACTTGCCGCCTGTGCCTAACTCGACTCGGAGAACACACTGGTGCCCTAACCGGAGCTCGGCAATGGCTGGAACTATGCCCGCGGCGGTGACAGAGCTTCTCTCCACTCTGGCGATGTCACGGGGGCTACTCAGGGCCTTATTTCTCAAGCGGTTTGCTTCTACAGCTCCGCCGTGGCATGCTGAGCATGAATACGAGCTCGGTTGGCCATGGAAATGGCTGGAACTAGGACCTCACCGTCGACCTAGGCCCGATATCAGCTGTGCTCAGAAAACTTCGAAGAACCGTAACCCTAGCCCCTGGTTCTTGCTGGTTTTTGATCCTAGGTGGTCGTGGCAGGGTGTAGATCGTGTGTTTAGCTCGGTTTTCCCGGTGATAAGCCAACACCCGTGAATTTTCGGATTTGGTACAGCTCGGCCTTAAGAACACAGAAACGTTCTTTGGGAAAATTCTCCCCCGACGGTGCATGAAATGCTGAACGGTATGGAGGAGCAGAACCAGCACCTTATGGCAGTCGTTTCTTGTGTTGAGCGTCGGGCACGAGGAAGCCTGTGCTGTCCGGGCGCCGGCGATCAGAGGGCGGCAACTCTGGTTGTGCCGCTTCGGATGTGTGCGGTGGAACAGGGAGAATGGGGAGGGAAATTCACGCCGAACAGGGTGCGACCGAGTGTACTGCACAGCCGGCGTCCTCATCCCCCGAGCAGGAGGTGGCGCGGTGGTCACGTTGGGACGGGGTCGACCCCGTGCGCTGGCGCCCGCAGAGGTGTTCGACCGCGTGACTGAGTCGGTTTAACCCCTGTGTGGCTGACAAGTGGGCCCCCTTCTCCCCTCTAATTCTTTCTCCCCCTTATGCTGTAAATATCCCCAGCTACTAAACATTGAATGGGAGACTTAGCCCCCAAGTCTTGGTTTGAATTTGAGTTCTCAAATTTGAACTTTGTTTGGCTAAACTTGCTTCATGTTTAAACTGAATTTCAAATTCAGTTTTGAATTCTTGCAAATTTAGCTCTTGACAAAATGAACTCCAATGTTGGTGAAACTTGGTGGGCTAACTCAGAAAAATGTGCTGAGTTTGAATATGAAGCTAACTTTTGAATTTTAGGGATGAAAGTTGCCGCAATTTGAATTTACCTTCAAATTAGCCTCTTTTTCAAATACCTCCAAAAGTGCCTCAAAAAGTGTTGGATTTGCATGAAACTTGGCTTGAACCTTCCCAAGACTTTTCAAGTCCTAGAGGTGAGCTCAATCTCTCATGTTCATGTGTAGAAATCCTACTTGGTGAAAGTGAAGGCTTTCCCCTCTAATCACTCTTTTGATGGAGGTTACTTGCTCTTCACAATTTTTCCTAAGATATCCACAATAAAAACTGTGGTGTTGTGAGGTGATGAAACGTTTTTGCAAATCCCTTTTCTTGGGCTTTTACAGTAGTAGCTTGAATAAGAGTGGTGTGCTGAATTTTGTGATGATTGCTTGGTTTATGTGCTGATGTGAGTTGTGGGACGCTTCGGGGAATGCCCACATCCACACATAGTGGAGAAATGTGAGATGCTTCGGCACGTGTTCACATCCTCATATAGGCTGAAATTAATAAAGAAGAAACTTAGTTCATATACCTTGATGCATATAGTTGGGGGGTCAATCTAAACTCCCATTTTCTATTCTACTCTACTCTCTCTCACAGATGGTGAGGGAAAACTCCAACCGTCAAAGGAGGAACGCTCGTGGCAACAATGAACCACAGGAGGATGGCAATGTTGAAGTTCCTGAAAATGCTAACCCCGGGGCTGATGCAAACAACCTTGAACGGTTGATGGCTATGCAGAACAAGCTTATGCAAACGATGATACAAACGTTGGGTCAGCTGCAGGCCAACACCAACAACAATCCTAACCATGTTCCTGCACCACCGCCACCGCCACCACCGCTGGCTCACAACAGATTCGGAGAGTTCATGAGGACTAGGCCGCCTACTTTTGCACAAGCTAATGACCCCATGGAGGCTGATGATTGGCTGAAGTCCATGGAAAAGAAGTTTGCTATTGTTCAGTGCAATGGTCGGGAGAAAGTTCTCTTCTCATCGCACAAACTTATGGGAGCAGCCACTGACTGGTGGGACGCTCTTTGCAATGCTCATGTCAACCAGGAGACTATCACTTGGGCTGAATTCAAGGAGAGTTTTCGCTCTCATTACGTCCCTGCAGGAGTCATGATGCTTAAAAGGCAAGAGTTTGAAGGTCTCCGCCAAGGAAGGAAGAGCGTGAATGAGTACCTCAACAAGTTTACGCAGCTGTCAAGGTATGCTTCAGAAGATGTCAACTCGGATCAAAGAAAGCAATACATGTTCATGAGAGGATTAAACAATGAGATCCAAGTTCAGCTGCTCAAAATGACTATGCAAATTTCCAGAAGCTCGTTGACAAAGCTATAGTGGTTGAGAGCAAGATCCGTGAGGTCGAGCAAGAAGGCAAGAGGAAGATGCCATACCAAGGACAGACACAAGGGAGCAATGTACGTCCCCATTTCATGCCACCGGCTGCGCCACATTATGGCTCGTCCGCTTCTACTTTCTGCCCTGCAAATTCACCTCGCCCTAATCAGCCACCGCAGCAATGTCCTGTCATGCAAGCACCTCGTATGCCTTTGCCTTCTGCGCCCCGTCCCAACATAGGCGCCTATTCTCAAAACCAGCCTCGCCCCAACATTCCTGCTGTCATGGGAAACAAAGCATGTTTTTCATGCGGAGAGGCGGGACATTTTGCATGTCAGTGTCGGAAGAAAGGTCTTGGACAGCTGAGCAATGCACCCAAGCAGAACCCACAGCCGAATGGAGGAGCTAATCAAGGTAACCGTGGACAGCAGAACTACGCTCGTGGCAATGTGAACCATGTCTCCGCTGAGGAAGCACAACAAGCTGAGGACGTCGTGATTGGTATGTTTCTTGCCAACTCCAACCCAGCCACTGTTTTATTTGATTTCAGAGCATCGCGTTCATTCATATCATCCAAGTATGTTGCCAAGTATAACCTGCCCATATCACACATGAAACAAACTATGTTGGTTAATTCTCCCGGTGGAGAGATGAGGACTAACATAGTATGTCCGAAAGTAAACCTTAAAATAAGGGGGTAGGCTTTCTTGCCAACCTTATTGTCTTGGATTCCCAAGGGATTGACATAATACTTAGAATGGATTGGCTAAGCAAGCACAACGGAGTGATTCAATGTGCTGAGAGGATCGTGCAGTTGACAAGTGAGCATGGTACTCGTATTGAGTTCGAGGCAGCACAACCGGCAACCGAGAAGGCAGCACTGAACCACGTCGAAGAAGCAACATTGGAAAGCATTCTGGTATGCCACCTGACCGGTACATTGAATTTGCTATTAATTTAGTACCCGGAACTGCACCTATAGCGAAGAGGCCGGATAGGATGCCCGCTAATGAACTAGTGGAGCTCAAGAAGCAAATTCAGGAGCAGCTAAAAAAGGGTTTTATACGCCCAAGCTCGTCACCATGGGAAGCCCCCATGCTCTTCGTAGACAAGAAGGATGGGACCCAAAGGATGTGTGTGGATTATAGGTCTCTCAATGAGGTGACGATCAAGAATAAATACCCTCTGCCCCGTATAGAGGACCTGTTCGATCAAATGAAAGGTGCCCGAATTTTCTCCAAGATTGATCTTCAGTCGGGATATTTCCAGCTGAAGATTAAGCCCTCTGACATACCCAAGACTGCATTTTGAACACGGTATGGTTCGTATGAATATACCGTTATGTCTTTTGGGTTAACGAATGCACATGAAAGCTTTATGTACCTCATGAATAAGGTCTTCATGGAGTACTTGGACAAGTTCGTCGTGGTTTCCATCGACGATATCATGGTGTATTTGAAAAACGAGGAAAAAAACGAAAAACACTTGAGGTTAACATTGTAGAAACTGCGAGAGCATCAATTGTATGCTAAGTTCAGCAAGTGTCAATTTTGGCTAAAGGAGATATCGTTCTTAGGCCACATCATCTCGGAGGGAGGAGTATCGGTTGATTCCCGGAAAGTGGGAGATGTTCTGAAGTGGAACCCACCGCAGAATGTGAGAGATATTTGGAGTTTCCTTGGCATGGCTGGATACTACCGCCGGTTCATCAAGGATTTCTCCAAAATAGCGAAGCCTATGACTGAATTGCTAATGAAGGGGAAAGCATTTCAGTGGACACCAGCGTGTCAAGAAAGCTTTGAGGAGCTAAAGAAGAGATTAGCCACAGCGCCGGTTTTGGTATTGCCGGATGTGAGCAGGAGCTTCAACATATATTGTGACGCATCAAGACAAGGGCTTGGATGTGTGCTCATGCATGAAGGACAAGTGGTAGCCTATGCATCTAGACAACTAAAGAAACATGAGCTGAATTACCCCACACAAGACTTGGATCTTGCAGCCGTGGTATATGCCTTGAAGATTTGGAGGCATTATATCCTTGGCCACCGATGTGAGATCTATATGGATCACAAAAGCCTCAAGTATATATTCACGCAAACGGATCTGAATTTGAGGCAACGTCGATGGTTGGAACTCATCAAGGATTGTGATGTTGGAATCAACTATCACCCCGGAAAGGCCAATGTAGTAGCTGATGCGTTGAGCCGAAAGGGAGCATGTCACCAACTCACGGTTCGGGAGCTGCCACTCGAGCTGCGCAAGGAGATCGAACGGTTACATTTCGGGTTATTGAACGAGATGGAGGTGATATAACTAAACTCCTCGCTGGAACAAGAGATATGAGATGGCCAAGCAACGGATGAGGAAATCAAGGAAAGAATCCTACAAGGCATAGAAAAGGATTTCAAGTAAGATGAGAAAGGCACACTTTGGTTAGGGAAAAGGATTTGTGTGCCTAACATGAAGCACATCCGCGACACGATATTAAAGGAGGCACATGACTCACCTTATTCCATACATCTGGGCTGTACAACGATGTATAAGGACCTGAAAACTTGCTACTGGTGAGATGGTATGAAAAGGGACATAGCTGAATATGTTGCCTTATGCAACACGTGCCAATGAGTGAAGTCCGAACATCAAAGACACGCTGGATTGTTGCAGCCATTGAAGGTACCCGAGTGGAAGTGGGAAGACATCAGCATGGATTTCATAGTCGGACTACCACGTACTCAGTCGGGATACGACTCTATTTGGGTTATTGTGGACCGGTTGACAAAAACAGCCCATTTCTTCCTGTTAGAACCATGTACCGCGTTGCACAACTAGCCGAGCTGTATATGGAGCAAATCGTGTGTCACCATGGAGTTCCGAAGAGGATAGTTTCAGATCAGGATTCTCAATTTACCTTCAGATTCTGGAAGAAGCTGCACGAAGCCATGGGTACACTTCTGAATTTCAGCTCCGCTTATCACCCGCAAACCGACGGGCAAACGGAGAGGACAAATCAGATTTTGGAAGACATGTTGAGAGCTTGCGCCTTGAGACATGGGCGTAGTTGGGATAGGAGTTTGCCATATGCTGAATTCTCGTACAACAACAGCTATCAAGCCAGCTTGAAAATGTCACCTTACGAGGCATTGTATGGTAGACGGTGTAGAACGCCACTGTTCTGGAATGAGATCGGAGAAAGCCAAGTGTTTGGACCCGAAGTGCTGCACGACGCCGAAAAACAAGTCCAAACGATACAAGAAAACGTGAAGGCCGATCAGTCATGACAAAAGGGTTATGCGGATAATAGGCGAAGAAGATTGACCTTCGAAGTGGGAGACTTCGTGTATCTGAAAGTATCGCCTATCCGAGGCCAACGACGGTTCAACGTCAAAGGCAAGTTAGCACCTTGCTATATCGGGGCATTCAAGGTTTTGGGCAAGCGAGGAGAGGTAGCCTATCAACTAGAGCTGCCAACACACCTCTCCAACGTGCACAACGTGTTTCACGTATCCCAACTCAAGAAGTGCTTGAGAGTACCGGAAGAACAAGTACCGATGGATGAGCTCGAGATGCAAGAGGATCTGACCTACGTGGAACACCCCGTCAAAGTCTTGGATGTGAAGGAAAGGGTCACGAGGAACAAAGTAATCCGTTGGTGCAAGGTACAATGGAGCCATCACATGGTAGCCGAAACTACATGGGAAAGTGAGGAAGATCTCAAGGCAGAATTCCCTCATCTATTCTCCACTCTATCGGATCTCGAGGGCGAGATTCAGTTTAAGAGGGGTAGGTTTGTAACACCCTCAAATTCATTACCATGCATTGCATACATTTTTCATGTAGAGAAACATTGTAAAAGAAGTAGAAATGGAGAAAGAACCCTAGAAATGGAGAAAGAACTATAGAAATGAAGAATGAACCATAGAAATGGAGAAAGAACCATAGAAATGGTGGAAGAACCATAGAAATGGAGAAGGGAATATAGGGATGGAGAATGGGACATAGAAATGGAGAATGGGACATAGAAATGGAGAGGGGAATGTAGAAATGGAAAAAGGGGACATAGAAATGGTAGAAATGGAAAAAGATAGCTGAAATAAGCATTCCCAAATTTCCTAAAAAATTTCCAAATTCCCCAATTCCACAAAAGGGGAATTTTCCCCACATTTGGGGGAATTTAATCCCCAATGCTGCCGCACCAAATTAAGGGGAGAAGTTGGTTGAGTTCCAAATTGACTAGGACTCTTGGTTGAGTTCCAACTGGAGTAGGACTCCTCATTTTACTTCCTACCTTGTTGTAAGCTACATGTGTGACACCCTCAATTTCATAATCATGCGTGCATTCATATTTCATGTAGAGAAACATTTTAAAATAAGTTAAAACCGAGAAAGAATAAAAAAGATGGCCAAAAAGAGCCAATTCCAGTTCACCGAGAAGCGCCGAAGACAATTCCCACGGCCGCTGACCACGTGGCGCCTTCGGAGCTCATCCCCGCAAAAGGGGGAGAGTTCCGTCGCTAAGCTGGCTACGTGGCAAGATCGGGGCTCGTCCCTGCGGCAGAGGGCGAGGTCCGACACCGTGGGACACGTGTTGCCCCCGGAGCTAGCCCCTGCGGAGAAGCGAGGCCAGCCCCGCAGGATACATGTTGCCTTCGGAGCTACTCAATGCGAAAAAGAGAGGACCAGCCGCGCGGGACACGTGTCGCTCTCGGAGCTAACTTCCGAGAGGTCTGGTCCTATTGGACACGTGTCACCTCCGGAGCTCATCTCCGGGAGGTCTGACGCTGATGGACACGTGTCGACCTCAGAGCTCATCTACGGGAGGTCCGACACTGATGGACACGTGTCACCTCCGGAGCTTATCTCCGGGAGCTCCGACGCTGATGGACACGTGTCACCCTCGGAGCTCGTCTCTGAGGAGAAAGGAAGTCTAGTGCCACTGGACACGTGGCATCCACGGAGCTCACCTCCGAAGAGAGGGAGGTCCGGAATTGACACATGGCACATTCAGAGCCACCTCTGAAGAGAGGGCAGGTCCTGCACTGACACGTGGCGTACGCGGAGCTCGTCTCTTAATAGAGGGGAGGTTCCTATCCGCCAGGACACGTGGCGCATGCGGAGCTCGCCTCCGAGGAAAGGGGAGGTCCCGACCGCCTGACAAGCGGCACAACCAGAACTTGTCTCTGCGGAAAAGGGAGACCAGGCCCCCGTAGGACACGTGGAGCCTCCGGAGATCATCACCGCAAGGGTGACGAGATTTGAAGCAGTTTTTCTTCTGTATGCGTGGGAATACCGGTACGGGAGGAAACCAACATGAATTCCACATTGCTACCACACCGAATCAACTAGAGATAAGTTGTTAAGATTAAAACACAAATCAAATAGGACTCTTATTCGAATTCCGATCAGAGTAGGACTCTTCGTTTTCCTCTTATAAATAGAACCGAAAACCTTTGGCCATAACCACAAATTTCTTTTCCACCTCCGGAAGTCGTCGACTTGAATCCCTAGCCCCAAAGTCGCCTAGCTAAACCCCTTCACCGGAGAGACCGCCGACGAGCCCGGACCACGATCGCCATCACCGGGGGAGAGCCGATGATCTGTTTTTCTAGAGGAAGGACCCAATGGAAGTAAGGTAGGTCTTCAATACTACCTTACGACATCATCGCGTTTTCTTTGCATCTGTTCTTCGATCCCTTCGAACAGAAGCTTTTTCGTGGACAGATCACGTGCAGATCGGTTTGATCTAGATCGAGAGTCAAGATCATCACCACGTCCACATTTGATCCATACACCTCTGTTCATTGTAAAACCCATGCAAGCCATGCAAGAACAGGTACAAACTAAACTGCATCATAGGATTAACATGCATATGCATCATTGCATCTTAAAGTAGAGTTTGTGTATGATGATTGATTGCTATGAATCTTGTATGTGCGTGATCGCGTATAGAAGGACAAGCTCAGGGAGCTACCTATGACGGACTACAACAGCAAGAATTTGAGCAACAGGAACCACAAGAACAAGGCAAGTGCCCCTTGACCATATTGATCCCATGTTTTGAAAACTGTTTTGTTTGCGAAAAGGTGTGTGTGCTTGAGTCAACTTGATGGGAAACCCTTTCGTAGGAGTTTACTAGTTTTGTTAACCACCCTTGTCATGGGGGAAGTTAATGAGTTGGGTATGGTTTTTGCTTTTATGCTTTGCTGAGTCCATGGGATTACGGGAAGCGAGATAGATGTGTCTAGCTAACTGCACTCGTATGAATAATGAGAAACGGGTGTTGTTAATGAACATGAATCGGAAGGAGATCTAGGCAAGCCTTGGTTTGTGGATGAGGTAGAATGAGATGGTGGTTTACTTTCCGTAGATCTAAGGACCGGTTCATGCGAGCACATGCCAGGATAACAGTGCCACCACAAGGCCAAGCATGGGTGCGGCTTAGCTGAGTAATTAGGTATGTTACTAGATTGTTGTGGACCGTGGAAGGCGCGGGGAATGGGAGTCGAGTGAGGACTGCCCTGGGAACTGCATGGCACAAAAGGGTGCCCGTGGATGGGAGAATTGGAGATTCTAGCCTGCTGGTGAAACCTTAGTGAGTCCATACATCTGGTAGCCCCTTTGTAAAGGCTATTTTGTGATCTCTTGGCCATACACCGACGGTTGTGTACTGGTATAGTGGAGGTTCTGCAGTCGCCGACGGGTGACGAAATCAAAAACTTGTGGGTAAAGTGGTACAAACTCTGTAGAGTCTTAAAACTATCATGATAGCCGAGCTTACGGTCACGAGCACCTGGACAACTCCCATGATTAGTTGGGATGGGTTTTGGGATGGTTTTGGTTATGGTTTGGTCTGTGGATTTGGTTTTCGGGACTGTTGAGTCTGGGTAATGAGATTGGTTGCATGACTGTTGAGTCATGGCAATGAGCAATGGTATCGGTATGAGACGGAATTGAATATGAGATGAAATGGTAGTGAATACGAGATGGTAGTCATGAGATGGTAGTGAATACGAGATGGTATTCATGAGCAAAGTTGAGAAAGATTAATGTCTGGTTGAGACATGGAAAGGGATGAATCATGATGGAGGTATGTTAATGTTTAAATACATGTTGGGATTACATTCACTTAAACCTAAGTTGCTGTTTTTATCGTGTTTTGAGAAATGAACTTTGCTTTCTGCAATGAGCCTTTTTATACCTTCCTTGCTGTGAGCTACATATCATATTTCCCCGCACTTGCTGAGTACATCATGTACTCAAACTTGCATTATCATACATCATCAGCAACAGGAGAGGAGTACTATGAAGACCACATGGAGTACTAGGAGTGTGATCCACTGTCAACTTGCCTGTGGGGATGGAGTAAAGATGGAGCCGCTGCTGCTGCTTAGTTTGCTTCCGCACTAGTTAGAAGACTTCCGCTGCTAGTATAAAGACTTCTGCTGCTAGAATAAAGACTTCCGCTGCAAGATTAAGACTTCCGCTGCTAGCATGAGTTTGAGACTCATGAGACAATGTAATAAACCCTGTTATTCGTGGTATCATTCTGAAATTCAGTTTGTGGATGATATGTGTATGTGTGATGAACATCATGGGCACACATACGCATCGTTCCAGGTTCCGAGAGGTTCTCTCTCAGAACCAGGGGCGTCACAACATGTCATACTTTTCCCGCACTTGCTGAGTACGACATGTACTCACTCTTGCATTACCATATAAACATCAACTACAGGAGATGAGTACTTCGAGGACCATGTGGAGTACTAGGGGTGCGAACGACCGTCAACATGCTTGTGGAGTTGAAGTTGGGGCCTGCTGTTTAGTTATTTCCGCTGTCGAGGGACTTCCGCTGCAAGAATAAGTTAGAGATTCATGAGTGAGACATTGAGTCATTGTAATAAAGTATTTCAACACTATTTATTCGTGGTTATATTCTGAATTCAGTTTGTGGATTACATGTGTATGTGTGGAGAACATCCTGGGAACACATATGCATTCACTTGGTTCTATTTTCGGAACCGGGTGTCACAAGGGTGCACGCTAGCAGCTGGGAGAAGATGGAGTGGGAGGGCAGAAGGGCTGAAGCCCGGTGGCGGTTAGAAGATGGCACGGGTGGGGGCTGCTGAAACGTAGGAGCAGAGGTAGTGGGCCGCGCTGGGCTGGGCCATAGGGACAGCTGGAAAGAGAGAGAAAAGTGAAAGTGGGTCATGAAAAATTAGCCCAACACAGAAGAAATAAGTGTATACTCATGTATTTTTTTAAAAAAAATAGAATGCACCACTGCTACATGGCATAACACCTAGGCGCCACCTAGCAACGCCTAAGGTTTAGGTGGAGAGTCACCGCATGATTAGAGCCCAGCACCTTTTGAAACCATGGCTATCAGAGGGATAGTGAATGATAGACAATACAAAATTTTTAACGTAAGCCTCAACACCTCAATCAAAAACCAATTTGTTATAGAAAACACGTGTTTTGCATGTAGGTTCCACATGGGAAAAACGTGATGCAAACTATAGATATAGGTTAGAAACGAGCTATTAAGACAATGTTAGGAAATCGGCAGTACGCTACTCTAGAAATTCTACCGCATCACCCAGGAAACATGTGAGTACAGAGGTCATAGATCGTTACCACTAGACACGCAGCGCAACAGAGGATCTAGTCGTAGATGCGTATTGGTGTAGGGGAAGTAGACGACCATGTTCGTCTCCTCCTAATCCTCATCACAGCAGCGGGTAGACGATCATGTTTTTCTCCTCCATGTCCTCGTCACAGCAACGAGTTGACGATGACATTGCCGTAGCCGATCAGTGCAGCAGTAGCAGCAGCGCCTCCGCGGAGTCCACACGTAAGGGGAGGAACGCCGTGCGCCGGTGTTCTAGCACCACACGTGCGACAAGGGTTTCAGCTTGAGGCCTGCGACGGGTGGCGGCTAGGGCTATCACGTGGTAGTGTAATCCGCCACTGTCACACCCGGTTTTTCCGAAGAACAACCAAGTGAATATCACATGTATGCCAGGATCATTTTCTCATACATGTGATGACAAATAGTGAAGCATCATTTATTACAAGCCAGGTGTCGAATATAAATAAGTCTTACATCGCAAATGTCTCAATGGACAATAATAAGTTCATCACAAGTAAATAAACTAGCAGCAGAATATTATTCTTGTGGGCTCCATTGCAGGCGTTGCCCAGGGGTCTCCATGAACCTAGAAACCTTCTTCGGGTCCAAAGTCTTGGTCATTATACACCACCTCATTATCTTGACCTGAGCAGCAATATAAACCAACAAAATATGCAAGGTTGAGTACCGATGGTACTCAGCAAGTGTAGGAAAGTTATGTCATGCATGGCTATAACAAGGGGATGTTGAACTCATGGTTAAAGCACTATGCAATTAATACCTATCACCTTAGCTTATTAAGCACCTATATTACTACACAGGTGAAATGGTCCCAATCTCCCATCCCATCATCATAATCAATTAACCATAACATCATTTCCAATGTTAAGCTCCCCGCTTAACATCCACAACTTCCAAAACCATCAATCCTCTAATCATGAATAAGTTCAAGCCGCTCTTGACCGTGAGCACGGCTGTCATGACAGTTTTGACTCTGCAGAGTTTGTACCACTGTACCCACATGTAGTGATTTCATCCCCCGTTGTCGGGTGGACTAAAAGAACCTCCATTATGCCAGTGGCTACAAACCACATTCACACTTCCTAGGTGTGTAGCCAGGAGATCACTACGAAGCCTTTACAAATAGATTCCCGACGAGTGTGGGCCCACCGAGGTTTCACCCCTAACAGCATGCAAGAGGCTCCAACCCCGCTGCAGTGGCCCCCTCTTGAGCCTTGCGGTTCATATGGTAGTCCAGCTGACACCTATTCCCCGCACCATCCAACACACCCATACTACGCCGGGGATACACCTAATTAATTGGCCAAGCTGCCCCATCTCAGCATGTGGTTGGCACTGTAAAGCCAGGTTACATGCTCCATGAACCGGTCCTTAGGATCCAGGCAAGTACTAAACACAAACCCGAGTCTCGTGCACCCAGCACACAACCAAAACATCCAACTTGCCTTGATCCCTACCTCTACATAACTCACAATATCTCAAGGTAAAATAAATTGATGATCTCATATCCCAAATATCCCATTCTAAGCATGGCTAAGCATATGCATAATAATAAATGACATGATAAAATAAATCCCAACCCAAGCTACAAGGAAACAAGGTAATGCAATTCTAGGGAAACTTCCTAGTATGGGTTTCATATTTCATTTGACAATGCAAATAATTCTATCTACAAATCCTAGCATAGGATCAAAGTGGTCAAGGACACTTGTCTTCTTCCTGCTGCTCTTGAAATGGGTAGTCCTGATCTTGGAAAGGAAGAACTTGCTCTGGAGCAGGTTCTACATCATACCATCACACATAGCAAAAGAAAAACAACAATCCATAAGACATAGTTCACACTTCCACTTCATACAAACCACACATTCACATTTATAAAAGTCATTCACCATTATATGTGTTATGGTTACTCTATGTGGGTTGATTTGTGGCTTACATGCACTTTTAATCATGTGTATATGATTCCTACTTTTGTATTCACATTATGCTTACATACTATACATATGAGTTTCCAATTTAAATAAATTTCTTATATTTAATTACTACACCT
The DNA here is from genome assembly GCA_030760725.1 of Neostapfia colusana. Taxonomy (NCBI): domain Eukaryota; kingdom Viridiplantae; phylum Streptophyta; class Magnoliopsida; order Poales; family Poaceae; genus Neostapfia; species Neostapfia colusana. Next base: position 47,730,140 of record JASWHV010000017.1, read on the forward strand.
TTTAGCTACCAAGTATGCATGAAAGGTATTTTCCTACTCCATATGGGTCTTCAGAATTTCTACCAACCCTAAACTGAATTCTTTGGATTTTAGAAACTTCATTTTTCATTTACTAGTTGCTATATTTTCAGATTTATTTCCTATGCCTAAATGTGAACTTTATTATGAAAATAACAAGACACATCATTTAAACAGAATAGGTTCTGATCTAAAATATTTAATAATATATTTTTGACCTTTTCCTCTGATGTAAACTATTTTACATTTATTTTCCCTATTTTCAGAACTATTCTTTACTTAAAAATGTGTCCCTATAACTAATAAATGTGAATAATAAATTAAACAGATTCATTTCAGCCCAAAATATATTTTTATCTCACTCCAAAGTTTTCTAAGTACTGAGAAAGTTTTTAATTTAATTTTAACAATATGTTTGTCCCACTTTTTAAATTTTAAATACTAGCCACATATTCAATTCCCTAAATTAAATATCAAACAGGGTTAAAAAGGTAAACTCACCCTACTACAGGGTCTATAATATTATTTTCAGAATTTCCAGGGGTCTAGCTACACTTATCAGAGGAGTTTTTCCTAATTTTCATTAAGTCCAGGGGCTAAAACTGATTTCTAAATGAATTTACATGATTTTCTGAAGTTCCAGGGGCTAGATCAGAAGTTTCCGGGGCTAGCTCTTATTTCCTGAGAACTCCAGGGGGTAGCACGTAAGATTTCCAGTCTTTATAACGCGGGGCTGACGTGGACCGTTCGATTTTAAACCGACGGCTGAGATTATAACGTCGAACCGGTACGCGGGGATTTAAACCCTACCGTGCGATTTAAAATAAACGGCGCACAAGCGGCCACGTCGCTCTGATCGAGCGCGGGCGGCGCTGCCGGCGGCGCACGGCGGCGGGAAGCGGCGATCTCACCGGACACTTTCGGATCTTCGAGAATTCTTCCTAGAACTGTGATCTTATGGCATAGATCGGTGGAGGAGAGGTCGGGGATCTCACCTCGGGGGGTTTTCTTGAGCTCGGAGGTCCTGGAAGATGATCGGCGACGAGGTCCGAGGTGAATTCACGGCGAGGCTCATCGGCGCTGTGTTTACACCGCAAGTCACCGAGTTTTCTGCACCAGCAAAGTTCCCCGGAGGCGGTGGATCAAGACTAGCGAGTTAGATCTGAATTTCCGAGCTTAGATCGGCTAGAATTCGCCGGAGAAGGCTCGGGTTCTCACCGGAGGAAAAACAGCAGATCGCGTGGAAAAACAGAACGAGGCCGGGGTTTTTATAGATGGGGGATGGCGGCGGGGTGGTTTAGATCGAGTCCGCGTCGCCCCGGAGCGAAATTCGGCTGGGATTCGCAGAAATCCAGATCGGTTTAGATTCGGGGTGAGAGAGTCCAGCGCGGGCTCGAGGTAGACGAAGAACTGGCGGGCCCCGCCTGTCAGTGGGAGGAAAGGGGCGCGCACGGCTGCGGGCTGGCACGGGTTCTGGTTGGGCAGGCTGGTGGGTTGAGGCCCACTGGCCGGTTTTTTTCTGTTTTCTTTTTTTATTTTTTCTATTTCTTTTCTGATTTGAGTTTAATTTGAATTCCAGTTTGAATTTGAATTTTTGCAAAACATGCAACACGTCCAAAAATTTTTAAATTCCCCTCTTAACATGATTTAGGGTCTTAACAAGATTTTTGGGTTGTTACAGCTCTACCCCCCTTAAAAGAAATCTCGTCTTCAAGATTGGTGGTTCTAAGAAAACAATTCCGGAAATTGTGCCTTTATCTCATCTTCCCGCTCCCAGGGTGGCTTCCTCTTCTGAGTGATGCTTCCACTGCACCTTGCACATCTGGATTTTTTTATTTCTGGTGAGGCGTTCCATTGTCTCCAAAATCTTGTATGGTTGCTCGGCATAAGACAAATCCTCAGGTACATTCACTTCATTCATCGGTAACACCTCTTCAGGCGTCCTCAGGTATTTCTTGAGTTGTGACACATGGAATACATCGTGCACATCCGATAGACGAACCGGTAACTCTAGTTGATACGCCACTTCGCCTTTCCTTTCCAGAACTTGAAAGGGTCCGATGTATCGAGGTGACAACTTCCCTTTTACCTTGAACCGACGAAGTCCTCTGATAGGGGACACCTTGAGATAGACATAGTCTCCCAAGTTGAAAACGAGCTCTCTTCTTCGTACATCGGCATAGCTCTTTTGGCGTGTCTGTGCTATCCTCAAATTGTTGCGAATTTCCCTCACCTTCGCCTCATCTTCTTGTAGTACTTCTGGACCAAACACTTTACTTTCCCCCGTTTGGTTCCAAAATAGGGGAGTCCTGCACTTCCTCCCGTACAAGGCTTCAAACGGTGACATCTTCATACTAGCTTGATAGCTGTTGTTATAGGAAAACTCCGCATACGGTAAGTTTTTATCCCAACTCCGATTGTTTTTGAGTGCACATGCCCTCAGCATATCTTCAAGAATCTGATTGGTTCTTTCCGTCTGCCCATCAGTTTGGGGATGATAGGCAGAACTAAAGTTCAGATGGGTTCCCATGGTTTCGTGCAACTTCTGCCAGAACCTTGAGGTGAACTGTGTCCCTCGATCCGACACAATCTTCTTTGGCACTCCATGGTAACACACGATCCTTGACATGTACAACTCTGCCAAATTGGATCCGCTGTAGCTTTCCTTCACGGGAATGAAGTGAGCTACCTTGGTTAGCCTATCAATGATGACCCATATCGAATCATATCCTGATTGGGTCCTAGGCAATCCCACGATGAAATCCATGCTGATTTCTTCCCATTTCCATTCAGGCACTTTGAGTGGTTGCAATAATCACGCGGGTCGTTGATGTTCTGCCTTCACCAACTAACATATATCACATAGGGCAACATGTTCCGCGACATCTCGCTTCATGCCATACCACCAATACCTGCTCTTGAGGTCCTGGTACATTTTCGTACTCCCAGGATTAATGGAATAGTCAGAATCATGAGCCTCCTTCAAAATCAATTCATGGATCTCCTTTACTTCTGGCACACAGATTCTTTTCCCGTGCCACACCGTTCCTTGTTCATCCTCTCTAAAACCCGGAGCTTTATTTTCCTTGATGAGTTGTCTGATCTCTTGTATCTTCTCATCATTCTTTTGACCCTCGCGTATGTCTCGCTCTAGTGTGGAGTCCACTTCCATGGCGATGGCTTCACCACTATTTACTAGACATAGATTGAGCCTTATAACCTCGTCCTTCAATTCTGCAGGCATGTCCTTCAAGCTCAACTTATTGACCTGCACTTTCCGACTCAAAGCATCGGCCACGACGTTTGCTTTCCCGGGATCATAGTTGATGCCCACATCAAAGTCATTGATTAGCTCTAACCATCTCCTTTGTCTGAGGTTGACGTCTGGCTGTGTGAAAATGTACTTCAAACTCTTATGATCCGTATATATCTCGGTCCTCTTCCCCATCAAATAGTGCCGCCAAATTTTCAACGCCTGTACCACTGCGGCTAGTTCTAGGTCATGTGTAGGATAGTTCTTCTCGTGCTTCCGAAGCTGCCGGGATGCATATGCCACGACATACCCTTCTTGCATGAGAACACATCCCAACCCGTTTCTAGAGGCATCGCAGTACACTGTGAACTTCTTCTGCATATCTGGCATAACCAACACTGGGGCTGTTGTCAATCTTTTCTTTAGCTCCTGAAAACTCGTCTCGCACTGTGGCGTCCATGTGAATGTGATTCCCTTCTCCAACAGTTTGGTGAGAGGTCTCGAGATCTTGGAGAATCTCTCAATAAACCGTCGATAGTATCCAGCCAATCCCAAGAAGCTTCGAACTTCCCCGACATTTTCAGGGGTCTTCCACTTCTGTATATCCTCGATTTTGGCAGGATCCATGGAGATTCCTCCCTACGAGATTATATGTCCTAAGAAGGGAACTCTCTTCAGCCAAAACTCACACTTGCTCAACTTGGCATATAGTTGGTGTTCTCTTAGCCTCTGCAACACCAACCTTAGATGTTTCTCATGTTCTTCTTCATCTTTGGAGAAGACGAGAATGTCATCTATGAAAACCACCACAAATTTGTCCAGATATTCCATGAATACCTTGTTCATGAGATACATGAAGTATGTCGGGGCATTAGTTAGCCCGAAAGGCATGACGGTGTATTCATACAGTCCGTACCGAGATACGAAAGCTGTCTTGGGAATATCAGTTTTCCTTATCTTGAGTTGGTGGTATCCCGACCTGAGATCAATTTTTGAGAACACACAAGCGCCCCTCAACTGATCAAACAGTCTTCAATGCGGGGTAATGGGTACTTGTTCTTGATGGTTACCTCATTCAAGGCACGGTAATCCACGCATAACCTTTGGGTTCCGTCCTTCTTGGGCACAAATATCACCGGAGCTCCCCATGGTGAGGAACTAGGGCGAATATACCCCTTCTCCGTCAATTCTCTCAAATGATCCTTGAGTTCTTCTAGCTGCTTGGAGTCCATCCGATAAGGTCTTTCGTAAATCGGGGCTGTTCTAGGTACTAGCTCAATTGCGAAATTCCACTTCACGATCGGGAGGCATACCTGGCAACTCCTCAGGAAAAACATCTGGATATTCCCTGATGGTCCTGATTTCCTCAACTTTCATCTCAACTTGATTTAATTTAATGTCCCTCCTAGGCTCGTGTATTGTTATGAACTTTACTCTTGTGCCACTAGGGTGAGTTAGTTCCACCGTTCTGGTCGAACAATGAATGATTCCTTTATGTTTGGTCAACCAATCCATACCCAAAATAATATCTATCCCTTGTGAATCTATCACTATGAGGTTAGCAGTAAATACTACCCCATTAATGTCTAGGTTCACTTTGGGACACACTTGTCTTGTCCTTATTTCTCCACCTGGAGAGTTTACAGCTAGCATATGGTTCATTTGTGTTGTTGCTAGGTCATGCTTCTTAACAAACCCTTGAGCAATGAACGAGTGGGTAGCACCAGAATCAAACAGCAGGGTTGCAATGTGTAAATTGGCAGGAAACTTACCAACTACCACGTCGGGTGCCTCTTGTGCTTCCTCCATAGTGACGTGGTTCACCGGTCCTCTCATTACATTCTGCTGTTGTGGCTGCGAGGGCTTCTTCTTTGGGCACTTATGGGCATAGTGCCCCATTTCACCACAGCTAAAACATTGCACCCCAACCTTAGGTGCCTGACCTTTGTTGTCTTGGGGTTGGTTTGGGGGTCCTTGCACTGCTGGTCGAGGTGGATATGCGGGGCGAGGCTGCTGTACGAACTGACGTTGTGGCTGTATTGGTGCTGCCGGAGGCCTGTAGTTCGGGTTGTACCCTCTTGGTGCTGAGTAGGATATCGCAGCACGGTTCGTCTGCCCTGCTGGTTGCTGCATCAGACGTGGGCGGGTGTTGCTCCCTGAGGCTTGATGTGACCACCCGGCCTTCCTCTTATTCTCATTTTCCAAGGCCTTTAGCTTCCTTTCTACTACAAATGCTCTGTCCACCATCTTTTGGAAGCTTTCATACTCATTTGAGGACATTGCACACTGCATCTCTGCAGTAAGTCCTTCCACGAAACAATCTTGTTTCTGCTCATCAGTCTCTATGTCCCGTGGGGCATAACGGGATAGTTGAGTAAATTTAGTGAGGTATTCCCTCACCGTCATGTTTCCCTGCTGCAGTCCCAAAAACTCCTTCCTCTTGTTTTTGAGTTCACCTCTTGGGATGTAATGGTTGCGGAAGCTACGCTTGAACTCTTCCCAAGTGATGTTCTCAGGGTCATGATGGGCAGCCACGTAGGCGGTCCACCAATCAGCAGCTGGTCCATGCAATTGATGAGAGGCAAACAGCACCCTCTCATACCCTTGGCACTGGATGATCCTCATCTTGCTTTCAATGGTCTTTAGCCAATCATCTGCCTCCAGAGGTTCAGCAGCACTTGCAAACTTTGGAGGTTGAGTTCCTAGAAACTCACTCAACCTTGGTTGGCGTGGTGCAGCTTGTGGAGGTGGAACTTGATGCAAGTTGGCCACCACTTGAGTCAAGTTCTGGATGAGCTGATTTTGATTCTCCAGCATTTGGTGGAGGGGATCAACTCCTTCACGGCGACCACCCCGGTCCTGGCCTCCAGAAAGATGATGGTTGCATGCCTCATCATTGTTGTTGGTGGGGTTGGCAGCATGTCCTTTTCCTCTTCCGGCCATCTGGCAGAATCAACCAATGTTAATTTGAAAGCATTTAGTATCATGTTACTACTTTCATTTGTTTGTACTTTGAAGTGTTGAGGCTTTGTTATACTTTTCTGAGGTTTCATATCTCACACAAAAATAAATGCAATATTATCTCTTGTGGGTTCACACACCAAAGCAAAACAATCTAAAGACGAGGCTGTGGACAATTGCTCATGGCTTCCACAACTCACGTCACACACCAAGCATTAACACACCATTAACTTAACGTAACGACTCGACTATACGACATCTTGCTAACTAAGGGAAGGACTCTACACTACTCGTTTTCTTGAGCAGGCTCCTCGGGATCTTCCTCATCATTTCGGCTGCCTTCTGACTCTGCTTTGGGTGGGGAGGCTGCTGGTGGAGAAGTGCGACGACGCCTGATCGCTCGGCGATCTGGGGAGTCAGGAGTCCATGTATCATTCACGGTGACACACAGTACATTCCCATCTCCTCTTTCTCTCGCCCTCAAGCAGGCTCGCAGCAATGCCTCCGTTTCCTTCAGGGTGTCCCGGACATATTGAAGCTCTTGTTGACACTCCTGCAGTCGAGTGCTGAGCATAGCAGCATCCTCCAAGCACAAGTCCATGTGCTCATGGGAAGTCCCTTGCTGCACCGTCGGGTACTTGTACTCCGTGGTACCACTCTCACGCTGGAGGACATACATGTACTCAGTCCTGTCCAGGTGGCGATGATAGATGTGACTCTGGCAGGTGATGGCCTCCCAGGTGACATCCTTCTCCGCATCGACCTGTGTCACTCTACAAGCTGGAGAGCGGTGGATCTTCAGCAGCCGATTTTCGTGTATAATCCTCATCTCTGAACTCCATTCTTCCCTCTTCTCACGGATGGTCCTGGTGGAGTTATAGTGGATGATCAGCTTGCCCGTATTGCCGGCGGCTTCGAGCATACGCCGAAGACGGCGCAACAAGCCTCCTACTGCCAACCCGTAGGAAATGTACGTCACCGGACGGCTCTCCTCTCTCTCGGCAAGGGCAACTACGGGAACTCTCCCTCCTGTGGACTTGCGAGCGGTGCGAATCATGCGAACCATCTAAAACAAAAAGCATTTAAACTTAGGTTAGATAAACTTTTAAACAAAAATCCTATTTTGAATAAAAATTGGGGTAAGATGAAGAAAGTGACTCATTAAATGACACTTTTCAACACACACCTTGTAAAAATAGTTTTTAAGAAAATAGGACCCTTAAATACGTCCATTTCTACCTAGGTCCACGTTCCTACGGGCAACCTTGGCTCTGATACCACTTCTGTCACACCCGGTTTTTCCGAAGAACATCCAAGTGAATATCACATGTATGCTAGGATCATTTTCTCATACATGTGATGACAAATAGTGAAGCATCATTTATTACAAGCCAGGTGTCGAATATAAATAAGTCTTACATCGCAAATGTCTCGATGGACAATAATAAGTTCATCACAAGTAAATAAACTAGCAGCGGAATATTATTCTTGTGGGCTCCATTGCAGGCGTTGCCCAGGGGTCTCCATGAACCTAGAAACCTTCTTCGGGTCCAAAGTCTTGGTTATTATACACCACCTCATTATCTTGACCTGAGGAGCAATATAAACCAACAATATATGCAAGGTTGAGTACCGATGGTACTCAGCAAGTGTGGGAAAGTTATGTCATGCATGGCTATAACAAGGGGATGTTGAACTCATGGTTAAAGCACTATGCAATTAATACCTATCACCTTAGCTTATTAAGCACCTATATTACTACACAGGTGAAATGGTCCCAATCTCCCATCCCATCATCATAATCAATTAACCATAACATCATTTCCAATGTTAAGCTCCCCTCTTAACTTCCACAACTTCCAAAACCATCAATCACCTAATCATGAATAAGTCCAAGCCGCTCTTGACCGTGAGCACGGCTGTCATGACAGTTTTGACTCTGCAGAGTTTGTACCACTGTACCCACATGTAGTGATTTCATCCCCCGTTGCCGGGTGGACTAAAAGAACCTCCATTATGCCAGTGGCTACAAACCACATTCACACTTCCCAGGTGTGTAGCTAGGACATCACTACGAAGCCTTTACAAAGGGATTCCCGACGAGCATGGGCCCACTGAGGTTTCACCCCTAACAGCATACAAGAGGCTCCAACCCCGCTGCAGTGGCCCCCTCTTGAGCCTTGCGGTTCATATTGTAGTCCAGCTGACACCTATTCCCCGCACCATCCAACACACCCATACTACGCTGGGGATACACCTAATTAATTGGCCAAGCTGCCCCATCTCAGCATGTGGTTGGCACTGTAAAGCCAGGTTACATGCTCCATGAACCGGTCCTTAGGATCAAGGCAAGTACTAAACACAAACCCGAGTCTCGTGCACCCAGCACACAACCAAAACATCCAACTTGCCTTGATTCCTACCTCTACATAACTCACAATATCTCATGGTAAAATAAATGGATGATCTCATATCCCAAATATCTCATTCTAAGCATGGCTAAGCATATGCATAATAATAAATGACATGATAAAATAAATCCCAACCCAAGCTACAAGGAAACAAGGTAATGCAATTCTAGGGAAACTTCCTAGTATGGGTTTCATATTTCATTTGACAATGCAAATAATTCTATCTACACATCCTAGCATAGGATCAAAGTGGTCAACGACACTTGCCTCCTTCCTGCTGCTCTTGAAATGGGTAGTCCTGATCTTGGAAAGAAAGAACTTGCTCTGGAGCAGGTTCTACATCATACCATCACACATAGCAAAAGAAAAACAACAATCCATAAGACATAGTTCACACTTCCACTTCATACAAACCACACATTCACATTTATAAAAGTCATTCACCATTATATGTGTTATGGTTACTCTATGTGGGTTGATTTGTGGCTTACATGCACTTTTAATCATGTGTATATGATTCCTACTTTTGTATTCACATTATGCTTACATACTATACATATGAGTTTCCAATTTAAATAAATTCCTTATATTTAATTACTACACCTTTTAGCTACCAAGTATGCATGAAAGGTATTTTCCTACTCCATATGGGTCTTCAGAATTTCTACCATCCCTAAACTGAATTCTTTGGATTTTAGAAACTTCATTTTTCATTTACTAGTTGCTATATTTTCAGATTTATTTCCTATGCATAAATGTGAACTTTATTATGTAAATAACAAGACGCATCATCTAAACAGAATAGGTTCTGATCTAAAATATTTAATAATATATTTTTGACCTTTTCCTCTGATGTAAACTATTTTACATTTATTTTCCCTATTTTCAGAACTATTCTTTACTTAAAAATGTGTCCCTATAACTAATAAATGTGAATAATAAATTAAACAGATTCATTTCTGCCCAAAATATATTTTATTTCACTCCAAAGTTTTCTAAGTACTGAGAAAGTTTTTAATTTAATTTTAACAATATGTTTGTCCCACTTTTTAAATTTTAAATACTAGCCACATATTCAATTTCCTAAATTAAATATCAAACAGGGTCAAAAAGGTAAACTCACCCTACTACAGGGTCTATAATATTATTTTCAGAATTTCCAGGGGTCTAGCTACACTTATCAGAGGAGTTTTTCCTAATTTTTATTAAGTCCAGGGGCTAAAACTGATTTCTAAATGAATTTACATGATTTTCTGAAGTTCCAGGGGCTAGATCAGAAGTTTCTGGGGCTAGCTCTTATTTCCCGAGAACTCCAGGGGGTAGCACGTAAGATTTCCAGTCTTTATAACGCGGGGCTGACGTGGACCGTTCGATTTTAAACCGACGGCTGAGATTATAACGTCGAACCGGTACGCGGGGATTTAAACCCTACCGTGCGATTTAAAATAAACGGCGCACAAGCGGCCACGTCGCTCTGATCGAGCGCGGGCGGCGCTGTCGGCGGCGCACGGCGGCGGGAAGCGGCGATCTCGCCGGAGACTTTCGGATCTTCGAGAATTCTTCCTAGAACTGTGATCTTATGGCATAGATCGGTGGAGGAGAGGTCGGGGATCTCATCTCGGGGGTTTTCTTGAGCTCGGAGGTCCTGGAAGATGATCGGCGATGAGGTCCGAGGAGAATTCACGGCGAGGCTCGTCGGCGCTGTGTTTACACCGCAAGTCACCGAGTTTTCTGCACCTGCAAAGTTCCCCGGAGGCGGTGGATCAAGACCAGCGAGTTAGATCGGAATTTCCGAGCTTAGATCGGCTAGAATTCGCCGGAGAAGGCTCGGGTTCTCACCGGAGGAAAAACAGCAGATTGCGTGGAAAAACAGAACGAGGCCGGGGTTTTTATAGACGGGGGATGGCGGCGGGGTGGTTTAGATCGAGTCCGCGTCGCCCCGGAGCAAAATTTGGCTGGGATTCGCAGAAATCCGGATCGGTTTGGATTCGGGGTGAGAGAGTCCGGCGCGGGCTCGAGGTAGACGAAGAACTGGCGGGCCCCGCCTGTCAGTGGATGGAAAGGGGCGCGCACGGCTGCGGGCTGGCACGGGTTCTGGTTGGGCCGGCTGGTGGGTTGCGGCCCACTGGCCGGTTTTTTTCTGTTTTCTTTTTTTCTTTTTTCTATTTCTTTTCTGATTTGAGTTTAATTTGAATTCCAGTTTGAATTTGAATTTTTGCAAAACATGCAACACGTTCAAAAAATTTTAAATTCCCCTTTTAACATGATTTAGGGTCTTAACAAGATTTTTGGGGTGTTACAGCCACTAACCCTACCCTTCATATTTATAGGGGTACTACTGGGCCTTTAGGTCGCAGGCCCATTAGTATCCTAATTGCTTATGGATCAAATATCCAACGGACCTTAATCTGAATTGTTATGATTGCCTCCTGGGCATATCACCAACAATCTCCTAGTTGCACTAGAGACAATCATATAGGCAATCTTTCAAATATTCCAACACCTTAAATGTGTGACCGTTAGGTTCATGTGCAATCGACTATGAATGGAAACTGTTTTCAAACTACAAGTCAGTAGAGGTACCTAACAGGACATACTGACTCTCAAATGTACATAAATATCATATCGACTGAACCTAGACACATTCACATGCTAATCCCTTTGCCACACGGTACCAGTCAAGCTCAAGGCGAGATACGTGCCATCCTTGTGATATCTCGACCATTCACTCGATCAAATAGTGGATTCAATCCATGACTAACCTTTAGTCATTGTGATTAACTCCTTAATCACCTTGGCATGGCCATGCACATTCAAATCCAACTATCTTGATGGGCCCAGAGATATCTCTCCTGTTATTTAAGAGAGGCAAACCCCATTTTGATCCGCACACATATAATTCCATTTTTTATTATGTACATGAAAACTACTTTTATGACTACCCGATTACGGAGTAGCGTTTGATAGTGTCAAAGTACACAACTACATATAGTGAGAAATAATGGCAATCTCAGGTCTAAGGATCTAGCAGGTGTATCACTCAAGACCAACTGATGGCACATATGAAAATAACAATCCCAACAGTGTCTCAGAGTGGGTCGATCCAACACCATGTTCACTAAATTTGTTCACATTATTATTTGATATCTACATATCCATGATCCGTGAAACGTGATCATCAATTAATACATGTGCTAGTATGCGTATCATTATTATCTCACATAATGATGTAGACTAGGGATTATTTCGAGTAACATTATAATTAACAAAGAGTTTCAAGAACAAGTCAAATAGTTGATGATCAATGTAAATAATGGTTACTCAATTTACAATTTATTTAACAATACATAAACATAGCCATGACAGGAGTCTCCCACGTACACACTAGGATCAGTGATGCAAGTATCTAATACTCATAGATCTCATGTGCGCCTCATGCTTTGATTGTGGAAGGGGCTTTGTCAACGGATCTGCAACCATCAAATCTGTATGCACCTTGCAAATCTTCACATCACCTCAGTCGATCTCTCGGATGAGGTGATAGCGATGTAGTATATGTTTGGATCTTTTGTGTGATCTAGGCTCCTTTGCCTATGCAATGGCTTCACTATTGTCACAATAGAGATCCACATGACAGGACGCACTAGGAAAAACACGTAACTCAGAAACAAATTTTCTGATCCAAACAACTTCCATTGCAGCTTCAAAAGCTGCAATATACTCTGCCTACATTGTTGAATCTTCTACTGTATCATGCTTGGAACTTTTCCAGCTCACTGCCCCTCCATTGAGGCAGAACACAAAACTGGACTGCAATATGGAATCATCCTTGTCTGCTTGGAAGCTAACATCAGTGTAACCTCTTACAACGAGCTCTTCTTCACCCCCAAACACTAGGAATGCATCCATAGTTCTTCTTAAGTACTTAAGGATGTTTTAACAACTGTCCAATGGGCCTCACAATAATCTAATTGATACCTGCTCGTGACGCTTAGAGCATAGGATACATCTGGGTGTGTGCATAGCATGGAATACATGATGGATCCAATAGCCGAAGCATAAGGAATCGCTCTCATCCTCTTTTGCTAATCAAGTGTCGAAGGACACTGACCCTTGCTTAGAGTAATGCCATGTGACATTGACAAGAAACCTTTTTTGGAATCTTGCATATTGAACCGATTCAATATCTTTTCAATATATGTATCTTCTCTTAATCTAATTAGCCTTTTAGATCTATCCCTATAGATCTTTATGCCCAAAATGTATGCTGCCTATCCTAAATCCTTCATTGAGAAACTTTTTCTTAAAGAGGATATAAAAGCATCAAGCATTGGAATGTCATTTCTGATCAACAATATGTCATCTACATATAGGACCAGAAATACAAATGCGCTCCCAATAAACTTCTTGTAAATACAAGGTTCTTCTATGTTCTTGATGAAACCAAACCCTTTGACAACTTCATCAAAATGTAGATTCCAACTCTATGATGCTTGCTTCAATCCATAGATGGACTTTTGAAGTTTGCATGTTTTACTAGCCTTTTTAGGATCGACAAAACCCTCAGGTTGTGTCATGTACACATCCTCGGTCAGACTTCCATTAAGAAAGGCTGTTTTGGCATCCATTTGCCATATTTTTTATAATCAAAATATGCAGCAATTGGCAGGAGAATCCGAGCAGACAATGCGACGGGCGAGAAAGTTTCATCATAATCAACACTTTGAATTTGTTTGAAACCTTTCGCCACCAATCTCGCTTTATAGATGTGAACATTTTCATCCATGTGAGTCTTTTTCTTGAAAATCCATTTACAAACGATAGGTATCACACCTTCAATTGGATCAACCAAGTTCCAAACATGATTCTCATGCATGGATTCAATCTTGGATTCCATGGCTCCAAACCATTTCTCAGAGTCCGGTCCCTTCATTGCTTTGAAATAGGTCATAGGCTTATTATTGTCCAACAATACCATGTCATGATGCTCCATGGTTAGAAGCGTTAACTTTTCAGTTGCACAACATCTTGTACATTTTGTATAGGATCAGTGGGTGCCGAAACATTTTCAGGTATTTCTTGAGTTTCTTCAAGATGCACCTTGCTCCCACTAACTCCTTTTGAAAGAACTTTTTTTCCAAGAAGAACCATTGCAGGCAGTAAACAATTTACCCCCCGCTTTATTATAAAAATAATATCCTTTGGTTTCCCTAGCATACCCCACAAAGAAGCATCTGTGTGATTTGGGAGTGAGATTGTGTGACGCCCCTGTTCCGAGAAAACCTCAGAACCGAGCTGATGCATATGTGTGCCCAGGATGTTCATCACACATACACATGTAATCCACAAACTGTATTCAGAATAACACCACGAATAACAGGGTTTTATTACAATGTCTCATGAGTCTCTAACTCATTCTAGCAGCGGAAGTCTTCTACACTATAGCGGAAGCAACTAAACACAGCAGCAGCGGGCTTCATCTCCATATCCACAGGCAAGTTGACGGTAGATCACACACCTAATACTCCACATGATCTTTGAAGTACTCTTCTCCTGTTGCTGATGTTGAAGTAATAATGCAAGTTTGAGTACATAACGTACTCAGCAAGTGCAGGAAAATATGATATGTAGCTTACAGCAAGGTAGCATTAAAAAGGCTCATTGCAGAAGCAAAGTTTATTTCACAACATGATAAAAACAGCAGCTAACTTTAAGTGAATTTAATACTGACATATATATCCAATTAAAACTTCAACATACCTCCATCATGATTCTCCACTTTTCATGTCTCATCCAGACATTGTAACACCCCAAAACCTGTTAAAGAGGGGAATTTAAAAAATTTAGGACGTATTACATGTGGTGCAGAAATTCAAATTCAAATTGGAATTCAAATTCAAATCAAAACAAAAAAGAAAAGGAAAAAGAAAAAGAAAACCCAACCGGCCAGTGGACCGAAACCCGCCAGCCGACCCACTCACCTCCCGCGCCAGCCCAAGACCACGCGCCCCCACTCTTCCTCTCACTGACACACGGGGCCCGCGTGTCATCTCCTACCTCCCGCGCGCCAACTGACCCGGACTTTTCTCCCCGCGCCCTATCGCAACCGAACTCCGGAAACCCGCGCCCCCAGCCCGACTTCCGGTCCCAGATGCCTCCAACTCGATCCCAACAGACCGCCGCCCTCACTCGCCTATATAAACACCGACAATCGCCCTGTCCCCCCCCGATCGGCTGTTCTTCTCTCCGCTGAGAACCGAAGTTTCTACAGCCGAAATCTTTCGATCCTTGCTCAAATTCGCTGATCTAACGTGCTGATCACGTTCCACCGCCGCCGGGGAGCCCTGCAGGTGAAGGAAACAACGTGTCTTGCGCCCCAACGGCGCCACCAACGTGCACCGAAGATCGTCGCCGTTGAAGCTCGCCGCCGACCGACTTCCAGGGCCTCCGAGTGCTGGAAAACCTGTCACACCCGGTTTCTCCGAAGAACAACCGAGTGAATATCACATGTATGCCAGGATCATTTTCTCATACATGTGATGACAAATAGTGAAGCATCATTTATTACAAGCCAGGTGTCGAATATAAATATGTCTTACAAAGCATACGTTTTGATGGACGATAATAAGTTCATAACATGTAAATAAAATAGCAGCGGAATATTATTCTTGTGGGCTCCGTCACAGGCATTGCCCGGGGGACTCCATGAACCTAGAATCCTTCTTTGGGTCTGAAGTCTTGGTCATTGAACACCACATCATCCCCTTGACCTGAGCAGCAATTTAAACCAACAAATATGCAAGTTTGAGTACCGTGGGTACTCAGCAAGTGTGGGAAGGTTATGTCATGCATGGCTAGAGCAAGGAGAGGTTGAACTCATGGTTAAAGCACTACGCAATTATTACCTACCACCTTATCTTATTAAGCACCTACATTACTACACAGGTGAAATGGTCCCAATCTCCCATCCCATCATCATAACCAAATAACCATAACATCATTTCCAATGTTAAGCTCCCCGCTTAACATCCACAACTTCCAAAGTCATCATCCTCTAATCATGAATAAATCCAAGCCGCTCTTGACCGTGAGCACGGCTGTCATGACAGTTTTGACTCTGCAGAGTTTGCACCACTGTACCCACATGTAGTGATTTCATCCCCCGTTGCCGGGTGGACTAAAAGAACCTCCATTATGCCAGTGGCCACGAACCACATTCACACTTCCCAGGTGTGTAGCCAGGAGATCACTACGAAGCCTTTACAAAGGGATTCCCGACGAGCGTGGGCCCACTGAGGTTTTACCCCTAACAGCATACAAGAGGCTCCAACCCCGCTGCAGTGGCCCCCTCTTGAGCCTTGCGGTTCATATGGTAGTCCAGCTGACACCTATTCCCCGCACCATCCAACGCACCCATACTACGCCGGGGATACACCTAATTAATTGGCCAAGCTGCCCCATCTCAGCATGTGGTTGGCAGGGTAAAGCCAGGTTACATGCTCCATGAACCGGTCCTTAGGATCCAGGTAAGTACTAAACACAAACTCGAGTCTCGTGCACCCAGCACCAACCAAATTGTCCAACTTGCCTCGATCCCTACCTCTACATAACTCATAATATCTCATTCAAGAGTATGGTAAATAAACTGATGATCTCATCTCCCAATTATCCCATTCTAAGCATGGCTAAGCACAAGTAATATGAGTGAATGACATAATAAAACCAATCCCAACCCAAGCTACAAGGAAACAAGATAATGCAATTCTAGGGAAACTTCCTAGCATGGGTTTCATATTTCAATTGACAATGCAAATAATTCTATCTACACATCCTAGCATAGGATCAAAGTGGTAAAGGACACTTGCCTTCTTCCTGCTGCTCTAGGAATGGATAGTCCTGATCTTGGAAGGGAAGAACTGGCTCTGGGGCAGGTTCTATTCATGCCAACACACATAGCAAAAGAAAACAACAATCCATAAGACATAGTTCACACTTTCACTCCACACATACATACATATGATAGTCATTCACATTTCTAAGTGTTGTGTTTACTCTAGCTGTGTTGATTTTTAGCCTTCATGCACTTTTAAACATATGTAATGATTTCTAACTTTTGTATTTCAGATTTCTGTTTGCACACTATATATGAATTTTCAATTTGAATAAATTCTTTATATTTAATTAATATACTTCTTAACTACCAAGTTTGCATGGAAGGTATTTTCCTACTCCAAATGGGTTTTCAGATCTTCTACCAAATCCTAAACTGAAATCTTTGGATTTGGAGACTTCATTTACCATTTTCTAGTTATGCATACCTATTTTCCTATATTTTCAGATTTATTTTCTATGCCTAAATGTGAACTTTATTATGAAAATAGTAAGACACATCATCTAAACAGAATAGGTTCTGATTTAAAATATTAAATAATATATTTTTGAAATTCTCCTCTGATGTGAACTAATTTAAATTTAATTAACCAATTTTCAGAATTATTTCCTAACCTAAAAATGTGTCCCTATAACTAATAAATGTGAACAATCAATTAGGCAGATTCATTTGAGCTTAAAATCTACTTTTAACTCATTCTAAAGTTTTCCAAGTGCTAGGAGAGTTTAAATTTGAATTTACAATGTGTTTGCCTCACCTTTTTAAATTTAAATCCTAATCACATATTCAATTTTCTGAATTTAATAGCATATAGGGTGAAAAGGTAAATCCACCCTACTACAGGGTCTAATTTATTATTTCATAAATTTCCAGGGGCCTAACTACACATAACAGAGGGGTTTTCCAAATTTTTATTAAGTCCAGGGGCTAAAACTGATTTTTAAATGAATTTACATGAATTTCTGAAGTTCCAGGGGCTAGATCAGAAGTTTCCGGGGCTAGCTCGTGTTTTCCGAGATCCCCAGGGGGTAGCCCGTAAGAATCCCAGCCTTTATAATGCGGGGCTGATGTGGACCGTCCGATTTAAAACATATGGCTCAGATTAGATCGCCGAACCGGTACGCGGGGGGGTTTTGTTTCTACCGTGCAATTTAAAATAGACGACGCACAAGCGGCCACGTCGCCCTGACCGTGCGCGGGCGGCGCTGCCCGGCGGCGCGCGGCGGCAGGAGGCGGTGATCTCACCGGAGAACTTCGGATCTTCGTTTATACCTCCTAAAATTGTGATTTCATGGCATAGATCGGTAGAGGAGAGGTCGGGGATCTCACCTCAGGGTTTTTCTTGAGCTCGGAGGCCCTGGAAGGCGGTCGGCGGCGAGGTCCGAGGTGAAAACGCGGCGGTGCTCGTCGGAGCTGTGTCTAGAGCACAAAACACCGGATTTCCTTCATCTGCGAGATTCCCCAGAGGCGGTGCAACATGATCAGCGCGTTAGATCAGGAAATCCGAGCTAAGATCGAGAGAAAACGGCCGGAAAAGCTCTGGTTCTCAACGGGAGGAAAAATAGCCGATCGAGGGAGAAAAACAGGGCGATGCCGGCGTTTATATAGACGGGGGAGGGTGGCGTGTCTGTTGGGATCGAGTCGGAGTCGTCCGGGACCAGAATTCGGCTGGGGGACGCGGGTTTCTGGGGTAGTTTGGATTCGGGTGCACAGAGGAGTCCGTTTGTTGCCGCGAGCGAGAGGTGGGGGATGACACGCGGGCCCCGCGTGTCAGTGAGAGGGAGAGGCGCGCGGCTGTGGGCTAGCGCGGGGGGGGGGGGGGTATGGTGGGCCGGCTGGTGGGTTTCGGCCCACTGGCCGGGGGGTTTTCTTTTTCTTTTTTCTTTTTCCATTTCTTTTCTGTTTTGATTTGAATTTGAATTCCAATTTGAATTCCAATTTCTGCCCCACATGTAGTACGTCCAAAATTTTTTAAATTCCTCTCTTAACAGAATTTTGGGGTGTTACAAAACCCCTCGGTGAGCATCCTCTACCCCTCTGCAGCCGATCCATGCAAAAAGATGCGAATTCTAACGTGTAGCGGCAAAAGCTGAGGCTGCGCCGGCGAGATCGCCACCCCCGCCGCCGCGCGCCACCGCGCGCGCGGGCTGGCTCCGGCCAGGGCGACGTGGCCCCTTGAGGGCCATCTATTTTAAATAGCACGGTAGAAATAAAACCCGCGCATACCGGTTCGGCGATCTAATCTGAGCCGTCTATTTTAAATCGGACGGTCCAAATCAGCCCCGCGTTATAAAGGCCAGGATTCTTACACGCTACCCCCTGGAGATCTTGGAAAACACGAGCTAGCCCCGGAAACTTCTGATCTAGCCCCTGGAACTTCAGAAATTCGTGTAAATTCATTTAAAAATCAGTTTTAGCCCCTGGACTTAATAAAAATTAGGAAAACCCCTCTGTTATGTGTAGTTAGACCCCTGGAAATTTATGAAATAGCAAATTAGACCCTGCAGTAGGGTGGATTTACCTTTTTGACCCTATATGATATTAAATTCAGAAAATTGAATATGTGACTAGGATTTAAATTTAAAAGGTAAGGCAAACACATGTGCAAATTCAAAGTTAAACTCTCCTAGCACTTGGAAAACTTTAGAATGAACTAAAAATAGATTTTAGGCTGAAATAAAATCTGCTTAAGTGTTTTTCATATTTATTAGTTCTAGAAACACATTTTTAGGCTAGGAAATAATTCTGAAAACTGATAAAATAAATTTAAATTAGTTCACATCAGAGGAGAAGTTCAAAAGTATATTATTTAATATTTTAGATCAGAACCTATTCTGTTTAGATGATAAGTCCTACTATTTAAGATTTAAAACTCACTTTTAGGCATAGAAAATAAATCTGGAAAATATAGGAAAATAGGTATGCATAATTAGAAAATGATAAATGAAGTCTCCAAATCCAAAGACTTCAGTTTAGGATTTGGTAGAAGATCTGAACGCCCATTTGGAGTAGGAAATTACCATCCATGCAAACTTGGTAGCTAAAGAGTGTATTAATTGAATATAAAGAATTTGTTTAAATTGGAAATTCATATATAGTGTGCAAACAGAAATCTGAATACAAAAGTTAGAAATCATATACATATGTTTAAAAGTGCATGTAGGCCAAAAATCAACACATCTAGGATAACCACAACACTTAGTAATGTGAATGACTCCCATATGTATGTATGTGTGGTTTGCATGAGTGAAAGTGTGAACTATGGCTTATGGATTGTTGTTTTCTTTTGCTATCTGTATTGGCATGAGTAGAACCTGCCCCAGAGCAAGTTCTCCCCTTCCAAGACCAAGACTTTCCATTCTTAGAGCAGCAGGAAGAAGGCAAGTGTCCTTGACCACTTTGATCCCATACTAGGTTGAGTAGATAGAATTATTTGCATTGTCAATTGAAATATGAAACCCATGCTAGGATGTTTCCCTAGAATTGCATTACCTTGTTTCCTTGTAGCTTGGGTTGGGATTTATTTTATCATGTCATTTTTATGCTTATGCTTAGCCATGCTTAGAATGGGATAATTGGGATATGAGATCATCAATTTATTTACCTTACTCTTGAATGAGATATTATGAGTTATGTAGAGGTAGGGATCGAGGCAAGTTGGATGATTTGGTTGGTGCTGGGTGCACGAGACTCGGGTTTGTGTTTAGTACTTGCCTAGATCCTAAGGACCGGTTCATGGAGCATGTGGCAGCTTGGCCAATTAATTAGGTGTATCCCCGGCATAGTATGGGTGTGTTGGATGGTGCGGGGAATAGGTGTCAGCTGGACTACCATATGAACCGCAAGGCTCAAGAGGGGGCCACTTCAGCGGGGTTGGAGCCTCTTGTATGCTGTTAGGGGTGAAACCTCAGTGGGCCCATGCTCGTCAGGAATCCCATTGTAAAGGCTTTGTAGTGATCTCCTAGCTACACACCTGGGAAGTGTGAATGTGGTTCGCGGCCACTGGCATAATGGAGGTTCTTTTAGTCCACCCGGCAACGGGGGATGAAATCACTACATGTGGGTACAGTGGTGCGAACTCTGCAGAGTCAAAACTGTCATGACAGCCGTGCTCACGGTCAAGAGCGGCTTGGACTTATTCATGATTAGAGGATGATGAATTTGGAAGTTGAGGATGTTAAGCGGGGAGCTTGACATTGGATATGATGTTATGGTTACTTGATATTGATGATGGGTTGAGGGGATTGGGACTATTTCACCTGTGTAGTAATGTAGGTGCTTAATAAGCTAAGGTGATAGGTATTAATTGCGTAGTGCTTTAACCATGAGTTCAACCTCTCCTTGCTCTAGCCATGCATGACATAACTTTCCCACACTTGCTGAGTACTCACGGTACTCAAACTTGCTTTTCTGTTGGTTTATATTGCTGCTCAGGTCAAGAGAATAATGTGGTGTTTAATGACCAAGACTTTGGTCCCGAAGATGGATTCTAGGTTCACGGAGTCCCCCGGGCAACGCCTGTGACGGAGCCCACAAGATTTATATTCCGCTGCTGTTTTATTTACATATTATAAACTTATTATCGTCCATCGAGACGTAGGCTATGTAAGACTTATTTATATTCGACACCTGGCTTGTAATAAATGATGCTTCACTATTTGTCATCACATTTATGAGAAAATGATCCTGGCATACATGTGATATTCACTCGGTTGTTCTTCGGAGAAACCGGGTGTGACACAAGTGGTATCAGAGCCAAGGTTGCCTGTAGGAACATGGACCTAGGTAGAAAAGGACGTATTTAAGGACCCTATTTTCTTAAAAACTATTTTACAACGGTGTGAGTCAAAAGTGTTATTTAACGAGGTCACTTTATTCACCTTGTCCCAACTTTTATTCAAAATACAATTCATATTTAACTCTTATCTAACTTAATTTTAAATGCTTTATGTTTTAGATGGTTCGCATGATCCGCACCGCCCGCAAGTCCACCGGAGGGAGAGTTCCTGTAGTTGCCCTTGCCTTGAGAGAGGAGAATCGTCCGGTGACGTACCACTCCTATGGGTTGGCAGTAGGAGGCTTGTTGCACCGTCTACGGCGTATGCTCCACGCTGCCGGCAATACGGGCAAGCTAATCATACACTACAGCTCCACCCGGACCATCCGTGAGAAGCGGGAAGAATGGAGTTCAGAAATGAGGATTATCCATGAAAATCAGCTGCTCAAGATCCACCGCTCTCCAGCTTGTAGGGCGACACAGGTCGATGCTGAGAAGGATGTCACCTGGGAGGTCATCACCTGCCAGAGTCACATCAACCGTCGTCACCTGGACAGGACTGAGTACATGTATGTCCTCCATTGTGAGAGTGGTACAGCGGAGTACAAGTACCCGCCAGTGCAGCAGGGGACTTCCCATGAGCACATGGACCTGTGCTTGGAGGATGCTGCTATGCTCAGCACTCGACTGCAGGATTGTCAGCAGGAACTTCAGGATGTTCATGACACCCTGAAGGAGACTGAGGCATTGCTTCACGCCAGCTTGAGGGCAAGAGAAAGAGGAGATGGGAATGAACTGTGTGTCACCGTGAATGACACATGGACTCCTGACTCCCCAGACCGCCGGGCGAGCAGGTGTCGCCTCACTTCTCCACCAGGTGGTTCCCCACCCAAAGCGAAGTCAGAGGGCAGCCGCAATAATGAGGGAGATCTCGAGGAGCCAGCTCAGTGATACGAGTTGTGTAGAGTCCTTTCCCTTAGTTCAGCAGGTTATCGAGTAGTCGAATCAATTCCTTAGTTAATTGTGTGTTAATGTTTGGTGTGTGACGTGAGTTGTGGAAGCCATGGGCATTTGTCCACAACCTCGTCTTTAGGTTGCTTTGCTTTGATGTGTGAACCCCTATGAATTAAGAGTGCATTTATTTTCGCGTGAGGCGTGACTCCCAAAAATCTACGTGAAACCCTCAGCAAATGTCTAATATATTAAGGCCTTAAAAGTTTAAGTTTAAAACAAGCAATTTAGGAAGTTAATACGTAATGCCTTAAGTTAACATCTGGTTGATCATGATAGATGGCTGGAAGAGGAAAGGATCGTGGTGCCAACCCCGCCAACAACAACGATGAGGCCGGCAACCCTCATCTTTCTGGAGGACAAGACAGGGGTGGTCGCCATGAAGGAGCTGATCCTATCCACCAGATGCTTGAAAATCAGAATCAGCTCATCCAGAGCCTAACCCAAGTGGTGGCCAACTTGCACCAAGCTCCACCCCCACAAGCTGCACCACGCCAACCAAGGTTGAGTGAGTTTCTAGCGACTCAACCTCCAAAGTTTGCAAGTGCTGCTGAACCTCTGGAGGCAGATGACTGGCTAAAGACCATTGAGAGCAAGATGAGGATCATACAATGCCAAGGGTATGAGAGGGTGCTGTTTGCCTCTCACCAATTGCATGGACCCGCTGCTGATTGGTGGACCGCTTACGTGGCAGCCCTTCATGACCCCGAGAACATCACTTGGGAAGAGTTCAAGCACAGTTTTCGCAACCATTACATACCAAGGGGTGAACTCAAAAACAAGAGAAAGGAGTTCTTAGGACTGCAGCAAGGAAACATGACTGTGAGGGAATACCTCACTAAGTTCACCCAACTCTCCCGTTATGCACCACGGGACATCGAAACTGATGAGCAGAAACAGGACTGCTTTGTGGAAGGACTTACTGCGGAAATGCAGTGTGCAATGTCCTCCAACGAGTATGAAAGCTTCCAAAAGATGGTAGACAGAGCATTTGTTGTCGAGAGGAAGTTGAAGGCCTTGGAAAATGAAAACAAGAGGAAGGCGGGATGGTCACACCAAGCCTCGGGTAGCAACACACGCCCATGACTGATGCAGCTACCCGCAGGGCAGACGAGCCGTACTGTGGTACCCTACTCAGCACCCAGAGGGTACAAACCGAATTTCAGGCCTCCATCAGCACCAGCACAGCCACAGCGACAGTTTGTACAGAAGCCTCGTCCCACATATCAACCTCGACCAGCAGTGCAAGGACCACAGAATCAACTCCAAGATAACAAAGGCCAGACACCTAAGGTTGGGGTGCAATGCTTCAACTGTGGTGAAGTGGGGCACTATGCCCATAAGTGCCCAAAGAAGAAGCCCATGCAGCCACCACAGCAGAATGTGATGCGAGGACGGGTGAACCACGTGACCATGGAGGTAGCGCAAGAGGCACCTGACGTGGTAATTGGTAAGTTTCCTGCCAATTTACACATTGCAACCCTGTTGTTTGATTCTGGTGCTACCCACTCGTTCATTGCTCAAGGGTTTGTTAAGAGGCATGATCTAGCAACAACACAAATGAACCATATGCTAGCAGTGAACTCTCCAGGGGGAGAAATAAGGACAAGACAAGTGTGTCCCAAGGTGAATCTAGACATTAATGGGGGTAGTATTTACTGCAAACCTCATAGTGATAGATTCACAAGGGATAGATATTATTTTGGGTATGGATTGGTCGACCAAACACAAGGGAATCATCCATTGTTCAACAATAACGGTGGAACTAACTCACCCTAGTGGCACAAGAGTAATGTTCATAACCATACAAGAGCCTAGGAGGGACATTGAACTCAATCAAGTTGAGGTGGAAGTGGAAGAGATCAGGATCATCAGGGAATATCGAGATGTTTTTCCGGAGGAGTTGCCAGGTATGCCCCCCGATCGTGAAGTGGAATTCACGATTGAGCTAGTGCCTGGAACAACTCCAATATACAAGAGGCCTTATCGGATGGACTCCAAACAGCTGGAAGAGCTCAAGGAGCATATAAGGGAATTGACGGAGAAGGGGTATATTCGTCGTAGTTCCTCACCATGGGGAGCTCCAGTGATATTTGTACCCAAGAAGGACGGGACCCAAAGGTTATGCGTAGACTACCGTGCGTTGAATGAAGTAACCATCAAGAACATGTACCCATTACCCCGCATTGAAGACTTGTTTGATCAGTTGAGGGGAGCTTGTGTGTTCTCAAAAATTGATCTCAGGTCGAGATACCACCAACTTAAGATAAGGCAAACTGATATTCCAAAGACAGCTTTCGTATCTCGGTACGGACTGTATGAATACACCGTCATGCCTTTCGGGCTAACTAATGCCCCGGCATACTTCATGTATCTCATGAACAAGCTATTCATGGAATATATGGACAAATTTGTGGTGGTTTTCATTGATGACATTCTCGTCTTTTCCAAAGATGAAGAAGAACATGAGAGACATTTAAGGTTGGTGTTGCAAAAACTGAGAGCACACCAACTATATGCCAAGCTGAGCAAGTGTGAATTTTGGTTGAAGAGAGTTCCCTTCTTAGGACATATAATCTCGGAGGGAGGAATCTCCGTAGATCCTGCCAATATCGAGGATGTACAGAAGTGGAAGACCCTTGAGAATGTCGGGGAAGTTTGAAGCTTCTTAGGGTTGGCTGGGTATTATCGACGGTTTATCGAGGGTTTCTCCAAGATTTTGAGACCCCTCACCAAATTGTTGGAGAAGGGAATCACATTCACATGGACACAACAGTGCGAGACGAGTTTTCAAGAGCTGAAGAAAAGATTGACAACAGCCCCAGTGCTAGTTATGCTAGATATGCAGAAGAACATTTCGGTGTACTGCGATGCCTCTGGAAACGGGTTGGGATGTGTTCTCATGCAAGAGGGGCATGTCGTGGACTACGCGTCCCGGTAGCTCCAAAAACACGAGAAGAACTATCCTACGCATGACCTAGAGCTAGCCGCAGTGGTACACGCGTTGAAGATTTGGCGGCATTACTTGATGGGGAAAAGGATAGAGATATATACGGATCATAAGAGCTTAAAGTATATTTTCACACAGCCAGATCTCAACCTCAGACAAAGGAGATGGTTAGAGCTGATCAACGACTTTGATGTGGGCATCAACTATCATCCTGGGAAAGAGAACGTCATGGCAGATGCTTTAAGCCGGAAGGTGCAGGTCAATAGGTTGAGCTTAAAGGACATGCCTACAGAATTGAAGGAAGAGGTTATAAAACTCAATCTATGTCTGGTGAATAGTGGTGAGGCCATCGCCATGGAAGTGGACTCCACATTAGAGAAAGACATACGCAATGGTCAGAAGAATGACGAGGAGATACAAGAGATTAGAGAACTCATCATGGATAATAAAGCCCCTGGGTTCAGAGAGGATGAACAAGGTACGGTGTGGCACGGGAAAAGAATCTGTGTGCCTAAAGTGAAGGAGATCCGTGAATTGATTTTGAAGGAGGCTCATGATTCTGACTATTCCATTCATCCTGGGAGTACGAAGATGTATCATGACATCAAGAGAAGATATTGGTGGTATGGCATGAAGCGAAATGTCGTGGAACATGTTGCCCTATGTGACACATGTCAGTTGGTGAAAGCAGAACATCAACGACCCGCGGGATTATTGCAACCACTCAAAGTGCCTGAATGGAAATGGGAAGAAATAGGTATGGACTTCATAGTGGGACTACCCAGGACCCAATCGGGATATGATTCGATATGGGTCATCATCGACAGGCTAACCAAGGTAGCTGATTTCATCCCCGTGAAAGAAAGCTACAGCGGATCGAAATTGGCAGAATTATACATGTCAAGGATCGTGTGTTTTCATGGAGTACCAAAGAAAATAGTGTCAGATCAAGGGACACATTTCACCTCAAGGTTCTGGCAGAAGTTACATAAAACCATGGGAACCCATCTAAATTTTAGTTCTGCCTATCACCCCTAGACTGACGGACAGACAGAAAGAACCAATCAGATCCTTGAGGATATGCTGAGAGCGTGTGCGCTCCAGAACAATAGGAGTTGGGATAAGAACTTACCATATGCGGAGTTCTCCTATAACAACAGTTATCAGGCTAGTATGAAGATGTCACCATTTGAGGCTTTGTATGGGAGGAAGTGCAGAACTCCACTATTTTGGAACCAAACAGGGGAAAGTAAAGTGTTTGAGCCCGAAGTACTACAAGAAGCCGAGTGTAACACCCCAAAATTTTGATTCAAAACCCAAAATCATATTAAGAGGGGGATTTAAAAATTTTTGGACGTGTTGCATGTTTTGAAAAAATTCAAATTCAAACTGGAATTCAAATTAAACTCAAATCAGAAAAGAAATAGAAAAAGAAAAAGAGAAAACAGAAAACAGAAAAAAACCGGCCAGTGGGCCGAAACCCACCAGCCGGCCCACCCTGCCCCGCGCCAGCCCGCAGCCGCGCGCCCGCGCTCTCTCTCTCAGACAGGCGGGACCCACCTGTCATCCCTAACCCCCGATCGTCCGAAACTCGGACTGTTCACCCGCGCACGCGCGATCGCAACCGACCGGATTTCCGGCCGAATTTTGGTTCCGGAGGACTCCCACTCGATCTAAACAAACCCGCCGCCCTCCCCCGTCTATAAAAACCCCGGCCACGTTCTGTTTTTCCCCACGATCGCCGATTTTTACTCCGGTGAGAACCGAGACTTCTCCGGCGAATTCTGGCCGATCTAAGCTCGGAAATTCCGATCTAACTCGCTGGTCTTGATCCCCCGCCTCCGGGGAACCTTGCAGGTGCAGAAAACTCGGTGATTTGCGGTGTAAACGCAGCGCCGACGAGCTTCGTTGCGGATTTGCCTCGGACCTCGTCGCCGATCACCTTCCAGGACCTCCGAGCTCAAGAAAACCCCCGAGGTGAGATCCCCGACCTCTCCTCCACCGATCTATGCCATAAAATCACAGTTCTAGGGAGAATTCTCGAAGATCCGAAAGTCTCCGGCGAGATCGCCGCTTCCCGCCGCCGTGCGCCGCCTGCAGCGCCGCCCGCGCTCGATCAGAGCGACGTGTCCGCTTGTGCGCCGTTTATTTTAAATCGCACGGTAGGGTTTAAACCCCCGCGTACCGGTTCGATGTTATAATCTCGGCCGTCGGTTTAAAATCGGACGGTCCACATCAGCCCCGCGTTATAAAGACTGGAAATCTTACGTGCCACCCCCTGGGGTTCTCGGGAAATAAGAGCTAGCCCCGGAAACTTCTGATCTAGCCCCTGGAACTCCAGAAAATCATGTAAATTCATTTAAAAATCAGTTTTAACCCCTGGACTTAATAAAAATTAGGAAAAACACCTCTGATAAGTGTAGCTAGACCCCTGGGAATTCTGAAAATAATATTATAGACCCTGTAGTGGGGTAAGTTTAGCTTTTTAGCCCTGTTTAGTATTTAATTTAGGAAATTGAATATGTGGCTAGTGTTTAAAAAATTAAAAAGTGGGACAAACATATTGTCATAATTAAATCAAAAACTTTCGCAGTATTTAGAAAACTTTGGAGTGAGATAAAAACATATTTTGGGCTGAATTGAATCTGTTTAATTTCTTATTCACATTTAGGGACACATTTTTAAGTAAAGAATAGTTCTAGAAAATAAGGAAAATAATTGTGAAATATTTTACATCAGAGGCAAAGGTCAAAATATGTTATTAAATTATTTAGGACCAGAACCTATTCTGTTTAGATGATGTGTCTTACTATTTTCATAATAAAGTACACATTTATGCATAAGAAAATAAATCTGAAAATATAGCAACTAGTAAATGATAAATGGAGTTTCTAAAATACAAAGAGTTCAGTTTAGGGTTGGTAGAAATTATGAAGACACATATGGAGAAGAAAAATACCTTTCATGCTTATTTGGTAGCTAAAAGGTGTAGTAATTGAATATAAGGAATTTATTTAAATTGGAAACTCATATATATAGGATGTAAGTATAAATATGAACACAAAAGTAGGAATCATATGCACATGATTAAAAGTGCATGCAAGCCACAAATCAACACACCTAGAGTAACCACAACACATATAATGGTGAATGACTTTCATAAATATGAATGTGTGGTTTGTATGAAGTGGAAGTGTGAACTATGTCTTATGGATTGTTGTTTTTCTTTTGCTATGTGTGATGGTATGATGTAGAACCTGCTCAAGAGCAAGTTATTCCTTTTCAAGACCAGGACTACCCATTTCAAGAGCAGCAAGAAGGAGGCAAGTGTCCTTCACCACTTTGATCCTATACTAGGATGTGTAGATAGAATTATTTGCATTGTCAAGTGAAATGAAACACATGCTAGGAAGTTTCCCTAGAATTGCATTACCTTGTTTCCTCGTAGCTTGGGTTGGGATTCATTTTATCATGTCATTTATTATTATGCATATGCTTAGCCATGCTTAGAATGGGATATTTGGGATATGAGATCATCAGTTTATTTTACCATACTCTTGAATGAGATATAGTGAGTTATGTAGAGGTAGGGATCAAGGCAAGTTGGATGTTTTGGTTGTGTGCTGGGTGCACGAGACTTGGGTTTGTGTTTAGTACTTGCCTGGATCCTAAGGATCGGTTCATGGAGCATGTAACCTGGCTTTACAGTGCTAACCACATGCTGAGATGGGGCAGCTTGGCCAATTAATTAGGTGTATCCCGGTGTAGTATGGGTGTGTTGGATGGTGCGGGGAATAGGTGTCAGCTGGACTACCATATGAACCGCAAGGCTCAAGAGGGGGCCACTGCAGCGGGGTTGGAGCCTCTTGTATGCTGTTAGGGGTGAAACCTCAGTGGGCCCACGCTCGTCGGGAATTACTTTGTAAAGGCTTCGTAGTGATCTCCTGGCTACACACCTGGGAAGTGTGAATGTGGATCGTAGCCACTGGCATAATGGAGGTTCTTTTAGTCCACCCGGCAACGGGGGATGAAATCACTACATGTGGGTACAGTGGTACAAACTCTGCAGAGTCAAAACTGTCATGACAGCCGTGCTCACGGTCAAGAGCGGCTTGGACTTATTCATGATTAGAGAATGATGACCTTGGAGGTTGTGGATGTTAAGCGGGGAACTTAACATTGGAAATGATGTTATGGTTATTTGATTATGATGATGGTATGGGAGCTTGGGACCATTTCACCTGTATAATAATGTAGGTGCTTAATAAGCTAAGGTGATAGGTATTAATTGCGTAGTGCTTTAACCATGAGTTCAACCTCTCCTTGATCTAGCCATGCATTATATAATTTTCCCACACTTGCTGAGTACCATTGGTACTCAACCTTGCATATTTTGTTGGTTTATATTGCTGCTCAGGTCAAGATAATGAGGTGGTGTATAATGACCAAGACTTTGGACCCGAAGAAGGTTTCTAGGTTCATGGAGACCCCCGGGCAACGCCTGTGATGGAGCCCTCAAGAATAATTTTCCGCTGCTAGTTTATTTACTCGTGATGAACTTATTATTGTCATTTGAGACATTTGCGAATGTAAGACTTATTTATATTCGACACCTGGCTTGTAATAAATGATGCTTCACTATTTGTCATCACATGTATGAGAAAATGATCCTGGCATACATGTGATATTCACTTGGTTGTTTCTTCGGAAAAACCGGGTGTGACAGAAGTGGTATCAGAGCCAAGGTTGCCCGTAGGAACGTGGATCTAGGTAGAAATGGACGTATTTAAGGGCCCTATTTTCTTAAAAACTATTTTACAAGGTGTGTGTTGAAAAGTGTTATTTAATGAAGTAATTTTCTTCATCTTACCCCAACTTTCATTCAAAATAGATTTTTTGTTTAAAAGTTTATCTAACCTAAGTTTAAATGTTTTATGTTTTAGATGGTTCGCACCGCTCGCAAGTCCACAGGAGGGAGAGTTCCCGTAGTTGCCCTTGCCGAGAGAGAGGAGAGCCGTCCGGTGACGTACCTTTCCTACGGATTAGCAGTAGGAGGCTTATTGCGCCGTATTTGGCGTATGCTCGAAGCTGCCGGCAACACGGGCAAGCTAATCATCCACTATAACTCCACCAGGACCATCCGTGAGAAGAGGGAAGAATAGAGTTCAGAGATGAGGATTATACACAAAAATCAGCTGCTTAAGATTCATCACTCTCCAGCTTGTCGAGCAACACAGGTCGATGCGGAGAAAGATGTCACCTGGGAGGCAATCACCTGCCAGAGCCACATCTATCGTCGCTACTTGGACAAAACTGAGTACATGTATGTCCTCCAACGTGAGAGTGGTACCACGGAGTACAAGTACCCACCAGTGCAGCAAGGGACTTCCCATGAGCACATGGACTTGTGCTTGGAGGATGCTGCTATGCTCAGCACTCGACTGCAGGAGTGTCAACAAGAGCTTCAGGATGTCCGGGACACCCTGAAGGAAACGGAGGCGTTGCTACGAGCCTGCTTAAAGGCGAGAGAAAGAGGAGATGGGAATGAACTGTGTGTCACCGTGAATGATACATGGACTCCTGACTCCCCGGATCGCCGAGCGATCAGGCGTCGTCGCACTTCTCCACCAGCAGCCTCCCCACCCAAAGCAGAGTCAGAAGGAAGCCGAAATGGTGAGGAAGATCCCGAGGAGCCAGCTCAAGAAAACGAGTAGTGTAGAGTCCCTCCCTTAGTCAACAAGATGTCGAATAGGCGAGTCGTTAAGTTAAGTTAATGGTGTGATAATGCTTGGTGTGTGACGTGAGTTGTGGAAGCCATTAGCAATTGTCCACAGCCTTGTCTTTAGATTGTTTTGCTTTGGTGTGTGAACCCACATGAAATAATATTGCATTTGTTTTTGTGTGAGAAATGAACCCTCAGAAAAGTATAACAAAGCCTTAACACTTCAAAGTACAAACAAGTGAAAGTAGTGAGATGATACTAAATGCTTTCAAATTAACATTGGTTGATTCTGCCAGATGGCCGGAAGAGGAAAAGGACGTGCTGCCAACCCCGCCAACAACAACGATGAGGCGTGCAACCCTCATCTTTCTGGAGGCCAGGACAGGGGTGGTCGCTGTGAAGAAGTTGACCCTCTCCACCAAAGGCTGGAGAATCAAAATCAGCTCATCCAGAACTTGACTCAAGTGGTGGCCAACTTGCATCAAGTTCCACCTCCACAAGCTGCACCACGCCAACCAAGGTTGAGTGAGTTTCTAGGAACTCAACCTCCAAAGTTTGCAAGTGCTGCTGAACCTCTGGAGGCAGATGATTGGCTAAAGACCATTGAAAGCAAGATGAGGATCATCCAGTGCCAAGGGTATGAGAGGGTGCTGTTTGCCTCTCATCAATTGCATGGACCTGCTGCTGATTGGTGGACCGCCTACGTGGCTGCCCACCATGACCCTGAGAACATCACTTGGGAAGAGTTCAAGCGTAGCTTCCGCAACCATTACATCCCAAGAGGTGAACTCAAAAACAAGAGGAAGGAGTTTTTGGGACTGCAGCAGGGAAACATGACGGTGAGGGAATACCTCACTAAATTTACTCAACTATCCCGTTATGCCCCACGAGACATAGAGACTGATGAGCAGAAACAAGATTGTTTCGTGGAAGGGCTTACCGCGGAGATGCAGTGTGCAATGTCCTCAAATGAGTATGAAAGCTTCCAAAAGATGGTGGACAGAGCATTTGTGGTAGAAAGGAAGCTAAAGGCCTTGGAAAATGAGAATAAGAGGAAGGCCGGGTGGTCACATCAAGCCTCAGGGAGCAACACCCGCCCACGTATGATGCAGCAACTTACGGGGCAGACGAGCCGTGCTGCGGTACCCTATTCAGCACCAAGAGGGTACAACCCAAACTACAGGCCTCCCGCAGCACCAGCACAGCCGCAACGTCAGTTTGTGCAGCAGCCTCGCCCCGCATATCCACCTCGACCAGCAGTACAGTGACCTCCGAACAAACCTCAAGACAACAAAGGCCAAGCGCCTAAGGTTGGGGTGCAATGTTTTAGCTGCGGTGAAGTGGGGCACTACGCCCATAAGTTCCCAAAGAAGAAGCCTGTGCAACCACAACAGCAAAATGTAATGAGAGGACGGGTGAACCACGTCACTATGGAGGAAGCACAAGAGACACCCGACGTGGTAGTTGGTAAGTTTCCTGCCAATTTACACCTTGCAACCCTGCTGTTTGATTCTGGTGCTACCCACTCGTTCATTGCTCAAGGGTTTGTTAAGAAGCACGACCTAGCAACCACACAAATGAACCATATGCTAGCTGTAAACTCTCCAGGTGGTGGAGAAATAAGGACAAGAAAAGTATGTCCCAAGGTGAATCTAGACATTAATGGGGTAATGTTTACTGCTAACCTCATAGTGATAGATTCCCAAGGGATCGATATTATTTTGGGCATGGATTGGTTGACCAAACATAAAGGAATCATCCATTGTTCGACCAGAACGGTGGAACTAACTCACCCTAGTGGCACAAGAGTAAAGTTCATAACAATACACGATCCTAGGAGGGACATTAAATTAAATCACGTAGAGGTGAAAGTTGAGGAAATCAGGACCATCAGGGAATATCCAGATGTTTTTCCGGAGGAGTTGCCAGGTATGCCGCCCGATCGTGAAGTGGAATTCGCAATTGAGCTAGTACCTGGAACAGCCCCGATTTACAAAAGACCTTATCGGATGGACTCCAAGCAGCTAGAAGAACTCAAGGATCATTTGAGAGAATTGACGGAGAAGGGGTATATTCATCCTAGTTCCTCACCATGGGGAGCTCCGGTGATATTTGTGCCCAAGAAGGACGGAACCCAAAGGTTATGCGTGGATTACCGTGCTTTGAATGAGGTAACCATCAAGAACAAGTACCCATTACCTCGCATTGAAGACTTGTTTGATCAGTTGAGGGGAGCTTGTGTGTTCTCGAAAATTGATCTCAGGTCGGGATACCACCAACTCAAGATAAGGCAATCTGATATTCCCAAGACAGCTTTCGTATCTCGGTACGGACTGTATGAATACACCGTCATGCCTTTCGGGCTAACTAATGCCCCGGCATACTTCATGTATCTCATGAACAAGGTATTCATGGAATATCTGGACAAATTTGTGGTGGTTTTCATAGATGACGTTCTCGTCTTCTCCAAAGATGAAGAAGAACATGAGAAACATCTAAGGTTGGTGTTGCAGAGGCTAAGAGAACACCAACTATATGCCAAGTTGAGCAAGTGTGAGTTTTGGCTGAAGAGAGTTCCTTTCTTAGGACATATAATCTCGGAGGGAGGAATCTTCGTAGATCCCGCCAAAATCGAGGATATCTAGAAGGGGAAGACCCCTGAAAATGTCAGGGAAGTTCGAAGCTTCCTGGGATTGGCTGGATACTATCGACGGTTTATTGAGGGATTCTCCAAGATCTCGAGACCTCTCACCAAACTGTTGGAGAAGGGAATCATATTCACCTGGACGCCGCAGTGCGAGAAGAGTTTTCAGGAGTTAAAGGAAAGATTGACAACAGCCCCAGTGCTGGTTATGCCCGATATGCAAAAGAGCTTCACGGTGTACTGCGATGCCTCTGGAAACGGGTTGGGATGTGTTCTTATGCAAGAAGGGCATGTCGTGGCATATGCATCCCGGCAGCTTCGGAAGCACGAGAAGAACTATCCTACACATGACCTAGAGCTAGCCGCAGTGGTACACGCGTTGAAAATTTGGCGACACTATTTGATGGGAAAGAGGACAGAGATATATACGGATCATAAGAGTTTGAAGTACATTTTCACACAGCCAGATCTCAACCTCAGGCAAAGAGATGGTTAGAGCTAATCAATGACTTTGATGTGGGCATCAACTATCATCCTGGGAAAGCAAACGTCGTGGCCGATGCTTTAAGTCGGAAAGTGCAGGTCAATAGGTTGAGCTTGAAGGACATGCCGGCAGAATTGAAGGATGAGGTTATAAGGCTCAATCTATGCCTTGTGAATAGTGGTGAAGCCATCGCCATGGAAGTGGACTCCACACTAGAGCAAGACATCCGCAATGGTCAAAAGAACAATGAAAAGATACAAGAAATCAGGCAACTCATCAAGGAAAATAAAGCTCCTGGTTTCAGAGAGGATGAACAAGGTACGGTGTGGCACGGGAAGAGAATCTGCGTGCCTGAAGTAAAGGAGATCCGTGAATTGATTTTGAAGGAGGCTCACGATTCCGACTATTCCATTCATCCTGGGAGTACGAAGATGTACCAGGACCTCAAGAGCAGGTATTGGTGGTATGGCATGAAGCGAGATGTTGCGGAACATGTTGCCCTATGTGACACATGTCAGTTGGTGAAAGCAGAACATCAACGACCCGCGGGATTATTGCAACTACTCAAAGTGCCTGAATGGAAATGGGAAGAAATCCGCATGGATTTCATCGTGGGATTGCCTAGGACCCAATCAGGATACGATTCGATATGGGTCATCATTCATAGGCTAACCAAGGTAGCTCACTTCATCCCCGTGAAGGAAAGCTACAGCGGATCCAAATTGGCAGAGTTGTACATGTCAAGGATCGTGTGTTATCATGGAGTGCCAAAGAAGATTGTGTCGGATCGAGGGACACAGTTCACCTCAAGGTTCTGGCAGAAGTTGCACGAAACCATGGGAACCCATCTGAACTTTAGTTCTGCCTATCATCCCCAAACTGATGGGCAGACGAAAAGAACCAATCAGATCCTTGAAGATATGCTAAGGGCATGTGCACTCAAAAACAATAGGAGTTGGGACAAAAACTTACCGTATGCGGAGTTTTCCTATAACAACAGCTATCAAGCTAGTATGAAGATGTCACCGTTTGAAGCCTTGTACGGGAGAAAGTGCAGGACTCCCCTATTTTGGAACCAAACAGGGGAAAGTAAAGTGTTTGGTCCAGAAGTACTACAAGAAGCCGAGGCGAAGGTGAGGGAAATTCGCAATAACTTGAGGATAGCACAGACACGCCAAAAGAGCTATGCCGATGTACGAAGAAGAGAGCTCATTTTCAACGTGGGAGACTATGTCTATCTCAAAGTGTCCCCTATCAGAGGACTTCGTCCATTCAAGGTGAAAGGGAAGTTGTCACCTCGATACATCGGACCCTTTCAAGTCTTGGAAAGGAAAGGCGAAGTGACGTATCAACTAGAGTTACCGGCTCATCTATCGGATGTGCACGAGGTATTCCATGTGTCACAACTCAAGAAATGCCTGAGGACGCCTGAAGAGGTGTTACCCATGAATGAAGTGGATGTAGCCGAGGATTTGTCTTATGCCGAGCAACCATACAAGATTTTGGAGACAATAGAACGCCTCACCAGAAATAAAAGAATACGGATGTGCAAGGTGCAGTGGAAGCATCACTCAGAAGAGGAAGCCACCTGGGAGCGGGAAGATGAGCTCAAGGCACAATTTCCGGAATTGTTTTCTTAGAACCACCAATCTCAAGGACGAGATTTCTTTTAAGGGGGGTAGATCTGTAACACCCCAAAATTTTGATTCAAAACCCTAAATCATGTTAAGAGGGGGATTTAAAAATTTTTGGACGTGTTGCATGTTTTGCAAAAATTCAAATTCAAATTGGAATTCAAATTAAACTCAAATCCGAAAAGAAATAGAAAAATAAAAAGAGAAAACAGAAAAAAACCGGCCAGTGGGCCGAAACCCACCAGCCGGCCCACCCTGCCCCGCGCCAGCCCGCAGCCGCGCGCCCGCGCTCTCTCTCTCAGACAGGCGGGACCCACCTGTCATCCCTAACCCCCGATCGTCCGAAACTCGGACTGTTCACCCGCGCGCGCGCGATCGCAACCGACCGGTTCCGGCTGAATTCTGGTTCCGGAGGACTCCCACTCGATCTAAACAAACCCGCCGCCCTCCCCCGTCTATAAAAACCCCGGCCTCGTTCTGTTTTTCCCCACGATCACCGATTTTTACTCCGGTGAGAACCGAGACTTCTCCGGCGAATTCTGGCCGATCTAAGCTCGGAAATTCCGATCTAACTCGCTGGTCTTGATCCACCGCCTCCGGGGAACCTTGCAGGTGCAGAAAACTCGGTGATTTGCGGTGTAAACGCAGCGCCGACGAGCTTCGCCGTGGTTTTGCCTCGGACCTCGTCGCCGATCACCTTCCAGGACCTCCGAGCTCAAGAAAACCCCCGAGGTGAGATCCCCGACCTCTCCTCCACCGATCTATGCCATAAAATCACAGTTCTAGGGAGAATTCTCGAAGATCCGAAAGTCTCCGACGAGATCGCCGCTTCCCGCCGCCGTGCGCCGCCGGCAGCGCCGCCCGCGCTCGATCAGAGCGACGTGTCCGCTTGTGCGCCGTTTATTTTAAATCGCACGGTAGGGTTTAAACCCCCGCGTACCGGTTCGATGTTATAATCTCGGCCGTCGGTTTAAAATCAGACGGTCCACGTCAGCCCCACGTTATAAAGACTGGAAATCTTACGTGCCACCCCCTGGGGTTCTCGGGAAATAAGAGCTAGCCCCGGAAACTTCCGATCTAGCCCCTGGAACTCCAGAAAATCATGTAAATTCATTTAAAAATCAGTTTTAACCCCTGGACTTAATAAAAATTAGGAAAAACACCTCTGATAAGTGTAGCTAGACCCCTGGGAATTCTGAAAATAATATTATAGACCCTGTAGTGGGGTAAGTTTAGCTTTTTAACCCTGTTTAGTATTTAATTTAGGAAATTGAATATGTGGCTAGTGTTTAAAAAAATTAAAAAGTGGGACAAACATATTGTCATAATTAAATCAAAAACTTTCTCAGTATTTAGAAAACTTTGGAGTGAGATAAAACATATTTTGGGCTGAATTGAATCTGTTTAATTTATTATTCACATTTAGGGACACATTTTTAAGTAAAGAATAGTTCTAGAAAATAAGGAAAATAATTGTGAAATATTTTACATCAGAGGCAAAGGTCAAAATATGTTATTAAATTATTTAGGACCAGAACCTATTCTGTTTAGATGATGTGTCTTACTATTTTCATAATAAATTACACATTTATGCATAAGAAAATAAATGTGAAAATATAGCAACTAGTAAATGATAAATGGGGTTTCTAAAATCCAAAGAGTTCAGTTTAGGGTTGGTAGAAATTATGAAGACACATATGGAGAAGGAAAATACCTTTCATGCTTATTTGGTAGCTAAAAGGTGTAGTAATTGAATATAAGGAATTTATTTAAATTGGAAACTCATATATATAGGATGTAAGTATAAATATGAACACAAAAGTAGGAATCATATGCACATGATTAAAAGTGCATGCAAGCCACAAATCAACACACCTAGAGTAACCACAACACATATAATGGTGAATGACTTTCATAAATATGAATGTGTGGTTTGTATGAAGTGGAAGTGTGAACTATGTCTTATGGATTGTTGTTTTTCTTTTGCTATGTGTGATGGTATGATGTAGAACCTGCTCAAGAGCAAGTTATTCCTTTTCAAGACCAGGACTACCCATTTCAAGAGCAGCAAGAAGGAGGCAAATGTCCTTGACCACTTTGATCCTATACTAGGATGTGTAGATAGAATTATTTGCATTGTCAAATGAAATATGAAACCCATGCTAGGAAGTTTCCCTAGAATTGCATTACCTTGTTTCCTTGTAGCTTGGGTTGGGATTCATTTTATCATGTCATTTATTATTATGCATATGCTTAGCCATGCTTAGAATGGGATATTTGGGATATGAGATCATCAGTTTATTTTACCATACTCTTGAATGAGATATTGTGAGTTATGTAGAGGTAGGGATCAAGGCAAGTTGGATGTTTTGGTTGTGTGCTGGGTGCACGAGACTTGGGTTTGTGTTTAGTACTTGCCTGGATCCTAAGGACCGGTTCATGGAGCATGTAACCTGGCTTTACAGTGCCAACCACATGCTGAGATGGGGCAGCTTGGCCAATTAATTAGGTGTATCCTCGGCGTAGTATGGGTGTGTTGGATGGTGCGGGGAATAGGTGTCAGCTGGACTACCATATGAACCGCAAGGCTCAAGAGGGGGCCACTGCAGCGGGGTTGGAGCCTCTTGTATGCTGTTAGGGGTGAAACCTCAGTGGGCCCATGCTCGTCGGGAATCCCTTTGTAAAGGCTTCGTAGTGATCTCCTGGCTACACACCTGGGAAGTGTGAATGTGGATCGTAGCCACTGGCATAATGGAGGTTCTTTTAGTCCAACCGGCCACGGGGGATGAAATCACTACATGTGGGTACAGTGGTACAAACTCTGTAGAGTCAAAACTGTCATGACAGCCGTGCTCACGGTCAAGAGCAGCTTGGACTTATTCATGATTAGAGAATGATGACCTTGGAGGTTGTGGATGTTAAGCGGGGAGCTTAACATTGGAAATGATGTTATGGTTATTTGATTATGATGATAGTATGGGAGCTTGGGACCATTTCACCTGTGTAGTGATGTAGGTGCTTAATAAGCTAAGGTGATAGGTATTAATTGCGTAGTGCTTTAACCATGAGTTCAACCTCTCCTTGATCTAGCCATGCATGATATAATTTTCCCACACTTGCTGAGTACCATTGGTACTCAACCTTGCATATTTTGTTGGTTTATATTGCTGCTCAGGTCAAGATAATGAGGTGGTGTATAATGACCAAGACTTTGGACCCGAAGAAGGTTTCTAGGTTCATGGAGACCCCCGGGCAATGCCTGTGATGGAGCCCTCAAGAATAATTTTCCGCTGCTAGTTTATTTACTTGTGATGAACTTATTATTGTCATTTGAGACATTTGCGAATGTAAGACTTATTTATATTCGACACCTGGCTTGTAATAAATGATGCTTCACTATTTGTCATCACATGTATGAGAAAATAATCCTGGCATACATGTGATATTCACTTGGTTGTTTCTTCGGAAAAACCGGGTGTGACACCGAGGTGAGGGTAAGGGAAATCCGCAACAACTTGAAGATAGCACAGACCCGACAAAAGAGCTATGCCGATGTACGGAGAAGAGAGCTCGTTTTCAACGTGGGGGACTATGTTTACCTCAAGGTGTCCCCTATCCGAGGACTTCGTCGGTTCAAGGTGAAAGGGAAAGGCGAAGTGGCATATCAACTCGAACTACCGGCTCGCCTATCGGATGTTCACAATGTATTCCATTTGTCACAGCTCAAGAAATGTCTGAGGACGCCTGAAGAGATTTTACCCATGAATGAGGTTGACGTAGGAGAGGATCTGTCTTATGCCGAGCAACCGGTCAAGGTTTTGGAGACAATGGAACGCCTCACGAGAAATAAAAGAATTCGGATGTGCAAGGTGCAGTGGAAGCATCACTCGGAAGAGGAAGCCACATGGGAGCGAGAAGACGAGCTTAAGGCACAGTTTCCGGAATTGTTTTCCTAGAACCACCAATCTCGAGGACGAGATTTCTTTTAAGGGGGGTAGAGCTGTAACACCCCAAAACCTGTTAAAGAGGGGAATTTAAAAAATTTTGAATGTATTGCATGTGGTGCAGAAATTCAAATTCAAATTGGAATTTAAATTCAAATCAAAACAGAAAAGAAAAGGAAAAAGAAAAAGAAAAAGAAAACCCAACCGGCCAGTGGGCCGAAACCCGCCAGCCGGCCCACTCACCTCCCGCGCCAGCCCAAGACCGCGCGCCCCCTCTCTTCCTCTCACTGACACGCGGGGCCCGCGTGTCATCTCCTACCTCCCGCGCTCCAACTGACCCGGACTTTTCCCCCCGCGCCCGATCGCAACCGAACTCCGGAAACCCGCGCCCCCAGCCCGATTTCCGGTCCCGGACGCTTCCAACTCGATCCCAACAGACCGCGGCACTCCCTCGCCTATATAAACCCCGACAATCGCCCTGTTTTTCCTCCCCGATCGGCTGTTCTTCTCTCCGGTGAGAACCAAAGTTTCTAGAGCCAAAATCTTTCGATCCTTGCTCAAATTCGCTGATCTAACGTGCTGATCACGTTCCACCGTCGCCAGGGAGCCCTGCAGGTGAAGGAAACGACGTGTCTTGTGCCCCAACGCCCCACCTCCAACGTGCACCGAAGATCATCGCCGTTGAAGCTCGCCGCTGACCGACTTCTAGGGCCTCCGAGTGCTGGAAAACCCCTCGGTGAGCATCCCCTACCCCTCCGCAGCCGATCCATGCAAAAAGATGCGAGTTCTAACGTGTAGCGGCAAAAGCCGAGGCTGCGCCGGCGAGATCGCCACCCCCGCCGCCGCGCGCGCGGGCTGACTCCGGCCAGGGCGACGTGGCCCCTTGAGGGCCGTCTATGCGCGCGTACCGGTTCGCCGATCTAATCTGAGCAGTCTATTTTAAATCGGACGGTCCACATCAGCCCCGCGTTATAAAGGCCAGGATTCTTACGCGCTACCCCCTGGGATCTCAGAAAACACGAGCTAGCCCTAGAAACTTCTGATCTAGCCCCTGGAACTTCATAAATTCGTGTAAATTCATTTAAAAATCAGTTTTAGCCCCTGGACTTAATAAAAAGTAGGAAAACCCCTCTGTTATGTGTAGTTAGACCCCTGGAAATTTATGAAATAGCAAATTAGACCCTGCAGTAGGGTGGATTTACCTTTTTGACCCTATATGATATTAAATTCAGAAAATTAAATATGTGACTAGGATTTAAATTTAAAAGGTAAGGCAAACACATGTGCAAATTCAAAGTTAAACTCTCCTAGCACTTGGAAAACTTTAGAATGAACTAAAAATAGATTTTAGGCTGAAATGAAATCTGCTTAAGTGTTTTTCATATTTATTAGTTCTAGAAACACATTTTTAGGCTAGGAAATAATTCTGAAAACTGATAAAATAAATTTAAATTAGTTCACATCAGAGGATAAGTTCAAAAGTATATTATTTAATATTTCAGATCAGAACCTATTCTGTTTAGATGATAAGTCCTACTATTTAAGATTTAAAACTCACTTTTAGGCATAGAAAATAAATCTGGAAAATATAGGAAAATAGGTATGTATAATTAGAAAATGATAAATGAAGTCTCCAAATCCAAAGACTTCAGTTTAGGATTTGGTAGAAGATTTGAACACCCATTTGGAGTAGGAAGTTACCTTCCACGCAAACTTGGTAGCTAAAGAGTGTATTAATTGAATATAAAGAATTTGTTTAAATTGGAAATTCATATATAGTGTACAAACAGAAATCTGAATACAAAAGTTAGAAATCATATACATATGTTTAAAAGTGCAAGTAGGCCAAAAATCAACACATCTAGGATAACCACAACACTTAGTAATGTGAATGACTCCCATATGTATGTATGTGTGGTTTGCATAAGTGGAAGTGTGAACTATGGCTTATGGATTGTTGTTTTCTTTTGCTATGTGTATTGGCATGAGTAGAACCTGCCCCAGAGCAAGTTCTCCCCTTCCAAGACCAAGACTTTCCATTCTCAGAGCAGCAGGAAGAAGGCAAGTGTCCTTGACCACTTTGATCCCATACTAGGATGAGTAGATAGAATTATTTGCATTGTCAATTGAAATATGAAACCCATGCTAGGAAGTTTCCCTAGAATTGCATTACCTTGTTTCCTTGTAGCTTGGGTTGGGATTTATTTTATCATGTCATTTATTATTATGCATATGCTTAGCCATGCTTAGAATGGGATATTTGGGATATGAAATCATCAGCTTATTTTACCATACTCTTTAATGAGATGTTGTGAGTTATGTAAAGGTAGGGATCAAGGCAAGTTGGATGTTTTGGTTGTGTGCTGGGTGCACGAGACTCAGGTTTGTGTTTAGTACTTGCCTGGATCCTAAGGACCGGTTCATGGAGCATGTAACCTGGCTTTACCGTGCCAACCACATGCTGAGATGGGGCAGCTTGGCCAATTAATTAGGTGTATCCCCGGCGTAGTATGGGTGTGTTGGATGGTGCGGGGAATAGGTGTCAGCTGGACTACCATATGAACCGCAAGGCTCAAGAGGGGGCCACTGCAGCGGGGTTGGAGCCTCTTCTATGCTGTTAGGGGTGAAACCTCAGTGGGCCCACGCTCGTCGGGAATCCCTCTGTAAAGGCTTTGTAGTGATCTCCTGGCTACACACCTGGGAAGTGTGAATGTGGTTCGCGGCCACTGGCATAATGGAGGTTCTTTTAGTCCACCCGGCAACGGGGGATGAAATCACTACATGTGGGTACAGTGGTGCAAACTCTGTAGAGTCAAAACTGTCATGACAGCCGTGCTCACGGTCAAGAGCGGCTTGGACTTATTCGTGATTAGAGGATGATGATTTTGGAAGTTGAGGATGTTAAGCGGGGAGCTTGACATTGGATGTGATGTTATGGTTACTTGATATTGATGATGGGTTGAGGGGATTGGGACTATTTCACCTGTGTAGTAATGTAGGTACTTAATAAGCTAAGGTGATAGGTGTTAATTGCATAGTGCTTTAACCATGAGTTCAACCTCTCCTTGCTCTAGCCATGCATGACATAACTTTCCCACACTTGCTGAGTACCCACGGCACTCAAACTTGCTTTTCTGTTGGTTTATATTGCTGCTCAGGTCAAGAGAATGATGTGGTGTTTAATGACCAAGACTTTGGTCCCGAAGAAGGATTCTAGGTTCACGGAGTCCCCCGGGCAACGCCTGTGACGGAGCCCACAAGATTTATATTCCGATGCTGTTTTATTTACATATTATGAACTTATTATCATCCATCGAGACGTATGCTATATAAGACTTATTTATATTCGACATTTGGCTTGTAATAAATGATGCTTCACTATTTGTCATCACATGTATGAAAAAATGATCCTGGCATACATGTGATATTCACTCGGTTGTTCTTCGGAGAAACAGGGTGTGACAGACATTTATCTTTCTCAACTTTTTCTCATGCTCATGAATACCATCTCATATTCATGACCATCTCATCTCATATTCAATTCCATCTCATAACCGAGACCAAAGCTCATTATCACGACTCAACAGTCCCAACCTCATTACCAAGACTCAACAACCCTGAAACCAATTCCAAAGTCCAAACCATAACCAAATCAAAAACCATCCCAATAACCATCCCAAACCTCCCATCTAATCATGTGAGTTGGCCACGCGCTTGTGACCGTAAGCTCGGCTATCATGATAGTTTTACACTCTGTAGAGTTTGCACCACTTTACCCACAAGTTTGTGATTTCGTCACCCGTCGGCGACTTCAGAACCTCCATTATACCAGTACACGACCGTCGGTGTATGGTCAAGAGATCACAAAATAGCCTTTACAAAGGAGTTACTAGATGTATGGACCCACTAAGGTTTCACCAGCAGGCTCGAATCACCATTCTCCCACCTAC
Source organism: Neostapfia colusana (assembly GCA_030760725.1). Taxonomy (NCBI): domain Eukaryota; kingdom Viridiplantae; phylum Streptophyta; class Magnoliopsida; order Poales; family Poaceae; genus Neostapfia; species Neostapfia colusana. Next base: position 47,773,790 of record JASWHV010000017.1, read on the forward strand.
GGGCCCCCTCTTGTGCAATGCGGTTCCCAGGGCAGTCCTCACTCGACTCCCATTCCCCGCGCCTTTCACGGTCCATAACAATCTATCAACTTACCTAATTAGTCAGCTAAGCCGCACCCATATTTGGCCTTGTGGTGGCACTGTATTCCTGGCATGTGCTCACATGAACCGGTCCTTAGATCTACGACAAGTAACCACCATCTCATTCTACCACATCCACGAACCAAGCTTGCCTAGATCTCCCCCGATTCATGTTCATTATCATCAAGTTCTTATTAACATTATGAGTGCAGTAGCTAGACACATTCTATCGCTTCCCATATCCCGTAGATTAGAGAAGCTGAAACGAAAAACGACCATACCCGACTCATAAAACTTCCCTGGCGACAAGGGTGGTTAACAAAACTAGTAAACTCCTATAAAAAGGTTTCCCATCAAGTTGACTCAGCATACACCGTTTTCGCAAACAAAACAGTTTCCAAAAAACATGGGATCAATATGGTTAAGGGGCACTTGCCTTGTTCCTGTGGTTTCTGTTGCTCTTGGATCTCGAAGTCTTGATGCTGTAATCCTTCGTAGATAGCTCCCTGAGCTTGTCCTTCTACTTACGATCATGCACATACAAAATTTAAAGAAATCAAACATCATGCACAAACTTTATTCAAGATGCAATGGTGCATATGCATGCCAATCCTATGGTGCTATTTTTATTAGATCAGGTTGTACGTGTTCTTGCATGTTTTAATGGCTTGCATGGGGTTTTATGGTGAACAAGGGTGTAAAGATTTAGTGTGGACGTGGTTATGATCTTGTTTTCAAAATCTAGATCAATTCCACCGTCAAAACTGATCAACACGTGATCTGTCCACACGAGAAAGCTTCTGTCCGAAGGGATCGAAGAAACAGATGCAAAGAAAACCGCGATGACGTCGTAAGGTTGTAAAGGAGACCTACCTTACTTCCTTTGGGACCTTTTTCCTAGCAATGGCAGCAAAACAGACCGTTGGCTCTCCTCTGGTGAACATGTCGGCGGTGCTCACCGGCGGTTGAACTTCGGCAAAGGGGTTAACTGGGCGAGTTTTGGAGCTAGGGCCTTTAAGTTGTCGGCTTAGGAAGATGTTACGACCAAGGGTGTTTTGGGTTCTATTTATAACCGGGAAAAGAAGAGTCCTATTCCGATTGGATTTCAAATAAGAGTCCTATTTGATTTGTGTTTAGATCTTAACAACTTATCTTCAATATTTTGGTGCGGTATCAATCATAGAAAAAATTGTGTCGGTTTCATCTGTATCGAGCGCTCGCACACAGGGCAAAACCGCTTAAGGACATCGTCCTTCCACAGAGATAAGCTCCGGAGGCTCCACATGTCCAGCGGGGGCCTGGGCTTCCCTTTTCCTCAGGGGTGAGCTCTGGTTGCGCCACGTGTCAGGCGGGCGGGACCTCCCTCTTCCTGAGAGGCGAGCTCCGCGCGCGCCACGAGTCCTGGCGGATGGGAACCTCCCTCTCCCTCAGAGGCGAGCTCCACATGCGCCACGTGTCAGTGCCGGACCTCCCCTCTCTTCGGAGGCGGCTCCAAGAGTGCCACATGTCAGTGCCGGACCTCCCCTCTCTTCAGAGGTGGGCTCCGGAAGTGCCACGTGTCCTAGCATTGCCGGATCTCTTTTCTGCTCAGAGATGAGCTCCGAGGTAGACACGTGTCCAACTGCATCGGACCTCTGTTCTCCCCAGAGGTAAGCTCCGAGAATGACACGTGTCAAGCAGTGTCGTACCTCCTGGAGGTGAGCTCCGAGGATGACACGTGTCCATCAGGACCTTCTCCTCGGAGGTGAGCTCCGAGGATGACACATGTTCAGTAGTGTCGGACCTCTCGGAGGTGAGCTCCAAGAGCGACACGTGTTAAACAGGGCCGTACCTCTCGGAGACGAGCTCCGAGAGCGACACGTGTCCCATGGGTTGGACCTCCCGCTTCTCCGCAGTGACTAGCTCCGAAGGCGACACGTGTCCTGCGGGGCTGGCCTCGCTCCTCCGCAGAGGCTAGCTCCGGGGGCAACACGTGTCCCACAGGGTCGGACCTCGCCCCTTCCGCAGAGGCAAGTTCCGAGCCTGCCACGTGGCCAGTTAGCAGCGGACCTCTCCCCCTCCGTGGGGATGAGCTCCGAAGGCGCCACGTGGCCAGCGGACCACGGAAAGTGTCTGCGGCGCTCCTCGGCGAACTGGATTTGGCTCTTTTTAGCTATCTTTCTGATTCCTTCTCTGTTTCTACTTATTTTAAAATGTTTCTCTACATGAAATATGAATGCATGCATGAATTACGAAATTGAGGGTATTACAAACCTACCCCCCCCTTAAATTGAATCTCGCCCTCGAGATTCGATAGAGTGGAGAATAGATGAGGGAATTCTGCCTTGAGGTCTTCCTCTCGCTCCCATGTAGCTTCGGCCTCCGTGTGATGGCTCCATTGTACTTTGCACCAATGGATCACTTTGTTCCTCGTGACCCTTTCTTCACATCCAAAATTCAGACAGGGTGCTCTACATAGGTCAGATCCTTTTAAAGCTCAAGGTCATCCATTGGTACTTGTTCTTCCGGAACTCTCAAGCACTTCTTGAGCTGGGATACGTGAAACACGTCATGCACGTCCGAGAGGTGCATTGGGAGTTCTAGTTGATAGGCTACTTCTCCTCGCTTGCCCAAAATCTTAAATGGCCCGATATAGCGAGGTGCTAGCTTTTCTTTGACGTTGAAACGTCGTTGGCCACGGATACGCGATACCTTAAGGTATACGAAGTCTCCTACTTCAAAGGTCCACTTCTTCGCCTATTGTCCGCATAGCCCTTGAGAATCCAAGACAATGAGATTGGCAAGGAAGTCTACCCCCCTTATTTTAAGGTTTACTTTCGGACATACTATATTAGTCCTCATCTCTCCACCGGGAGAATTAACTAACATAGTATATTTCAAGTGTGATATGGGTACATTATGCTTGGCAACATACTTGGATGATATGAATGAATGCGATGCTCCGGAATGAAATAAAACAGTGGCTGGGTTGGAGTTGGCAAGGAACATACCAATCACGACGTCCTCAGCCTGTTGTGCTTCCTCAGCAGAGACATGGTTCACATTGCCACGAGCATAGCTCTGTTGTCCACGGTTTCCTTGCGTAGCTCCTCCATTCGGCAGTGGGTTCTGCTTGGGCGCGTTGCTTGGCTGTCCAGGACCTTTCCTCGGGCACTGACTCGCGAAGTGTCCTGTTTCTCCGTATGCAAAGCATGCCTTGTTGCCCAAGGCAGCAGGGACGTTGGGACAAGGGTGGTTTTGAGTATAAGCACCCATGTTTGGACGGGGTGCAGGAGGCAAAGGCACACGAGGTGCTTGCATAACGGGACGTTGCTGCGGTGGTTGATTAGGGCAAAAAGTAGAAGTAGACGAGCCATGTTGTGGTGCATCTGGGGGCAAGTACCGCGGACGTACATTGCTCCCTTGTGGCTGGTATGGCATCTTTATTTTGCCCTCTTGCTCGATCTCTTGGATCTTGCTCTCAACCACTATAACTTTGTCAACTAGCTTCTAGAAGCTCGCATAGTCATTGTTGAGGAGTTGAACTTGAATCTCATTGTTCAACCCTCTCATGAACAAGTACTGCTTCCTTTGGTCTGAGTTGACATCCTCGGGGGCATACCTTGAAAGCTGCGTGGACTTGTTGAGGTACTTCACGCTCTTCCGTCTTTGGGGGAGACCTTCGAACTCTTGCCTCTTTAGCATCATGACTCCAACAGGGACGTAATGAGAGCGTAAACTCTCCTTGAACTTAGCCCAAGTGATCGTTTCCTGGTCGACATGAACATTGCAAAGAGCGTCCCACCAGTCAGCGGCTGCTCCCATAAGTTGGTGCGATGCGAAGAGAACTTTCTCTCGATCATTGCACTGAACTATGGCAAGCTTCTTCTCCATGGAGTTCAACCAATCATCGGCCTCCATGGGGGTCATTAGCTTGTAAAAAGGTAGGGGTCGAGTCCTCATGAACTCTCCCAATCGTTTATGAGCCGGTGGTGGTGGCGGTGGTGGTGGCAGAGGTGCAGGAACGGGGTTGTTGTTGTTGGCTTGCAGCTGACCCAAAGTTTGGATCATGGTTTGCATGAGCTGATTCTGCATAGCCATCAACCTTTCAAGGTTGTTTCCACCAGCCTCGGGTTTGACATTCTCAGGAACTTCGACGTGATCATCCTCTTGGTTGCCACGGACGTTCCTCCTTTGTCGGCCGGCGTTTTCTCTCACCATCTGTGAGAGAGGGTTGGATATAATAGAAGTTAGAAGTTTTAGATGGATTCCCCCCAACTATATGCATCAAGGGTATGAACTATATATCAACCTATATGAGGATGTGAACACATGCCGAAGCATCTCACATCTCTCTACTATGTGTGGATATGGACAACGCTGAAACGTCCGACAACTCACACTAAGCACACAATCACAAGCAATCATCACAAAAGTTTCACACAACTCCTATTCAATCTTATTCAATGGGAGTCCTATGTGTTTTTAGGGTGATACCAATCTGTGACTTCGTCCTATAGTCAATGTGGTTTGGGGTGATACCTATAATACCAATCTGTGATCAATCTATGACTTCTCCTAGGCTTGCATCCTACGGTCAAGGTGGTTCTGATGCCAATCTATGCATTCTAGGCTTGCATCCTACGGTCAATTCTAGCTCTAATGCTAATCTGTGACTAGGCCCAGGCTTGCGTCCTATGTTAGCGTGGCTTCTAATACTAATCTGTGATTTCTATCTAGGCTTGTGACCTACGGTCAACCGTGGCTCTGATACCAATCTGTGACGCCCCTGTTCCGAGAAAACCTCAGAACTGAGCTGATGCATATGTGTGCCTAGGATGTTCATCACACATACACATGTAATCCACAAACTGTATTCAGAATAACACCGCGAATAACAGGGTTTTATTACAATGTCTCATGAGTCTCTAACTCATTCTAGCAGCGGAAGTCGTATACACTATAGCGGAAGCAACTAAACACAGCAACAGCGGGCTTCATCTCCATATCCACAGGCAAGTTGATGGTAGATCACATACCTAATACTCCACATGATCTTCGATGTACTCTTCTCCTGTTGCTGATGATGAAGTAATAATGCAAGTTTGAGTACATAATGTACTCAGCAAGTGCAGGAAAATATGATATGTAGCTTACAGCAAGGTAGGATTAAAAAGGCTCATTGCAGAAGCAAAGTTTATTTCACAACATGATAAAAACAGCAGCTAACTTTAAGTGAATTTAATCCCGACATATATATCCAATTAAAACTTCAGCATACCTCCATCATGATTCTCCACTTTTCATGTGTCATCCAGACATTTATCTTTCTTAACTTTTTCTCATGCTCATGAATACCATCTCATATTCATGACCATCTCATCTCATATTTAATTCCATCTCATAACCGAGACCAAAGCTCATTATCACGACTCAACAGTCTCAACCTCATTACCAAGACTCAACAGTCCCGAAACCAATTCCAAAGTTCAAACAATAACCAAACCTCCCATCTAATCATGTGAGTTGGCCAGGCGCTTGTGACCGTAAGCTCGGCTATCATGATAGTTTTACACTCTGCAGAGTTTGCACCACTTTACCCACACGTTTGTGATTTCGTCACCCGTCGGCGACTGCAGAACCCCCATTATACCAGTACACAACCTTCGGTGTATGTTCAAGAGATCACAAAATAGCCTTTACAAAGGGGTTACTAGATGTATGGACTCACTAAGGTTTCACCAGCAGGCTCGAATCACCATTCTCCCACCTACGGGCCCCCTCTTGTGCAATGCGGTTCCCAGGGCAGTCCTCACTCGACTCCCATTCCCCGCGCCTTCCACGGTCCATAACAATCTAGCAACTTACCTAGTTAGTCAGCTAAGCCGCACCCATATTTAGCCTTGTGGTGGCACTGTATTCCTGGCATGTGCCCGCATGAACCGATCCTTAGATCTACGGCAAGTAACCACCATCTCCTTCTACCACATCCACGAACCAAGCTTGCCTAGATCTCCCCCGATTTATGTTCATTATCATCAAGTTCTTATTAACATTATGAGTGCAGTAGCTAGACACATTCTATCACTTCCCATATCCCGTAGATTAGCGAAGCAGAAAAGAAAAACGACCATACCCGACTCATAAAACTTCCCTGGCGACAAGGGTGGTTAACAAAACTAGTAAACTCCTATAAAAGGATTTCCCATCAATCCTATGGTGCTGTTTTTATTAGATCAGGTTGTACATGTTCTTGCATGTTTTAATGGCTTGCATGGGGTTTTACAGTGAACAAGGGTGTAAGGATTTAGTGTGTACGTGGTGATTATCTTGTTTTCAAGATCTAGATCAATTCCACCGTCAAAACTGATCAACACGTGATCTGTCCACACGAGAAAGCTTATGTTCGAAGGGATCGAAGAAACAGATGCAAAGAAAACCATGATGACGTCGTAAGGTGGTAATGGAGACCTACCTTATTTCTTTCGGGACCTTCTTCCTAGCAATGGCAGCAAAACAAATCGTCGGCTCTCCTCCGGCGAACGTGTCGGCGGTGCTCACCGGCAGCTGAACTCCGGCGAAGGGGTCAACTCGACGAGTTTGAGGGCTAGGGCCTTTAAGTTGTCGGCTTAGGAAGATGTTACGACCAAGGGTGTTCCGGGTTCTATTTATAACCAGGAAAAGAAGAGTCCTATTCTGATTGGATTTCAAATAAGACTCCTATTTGATTTGTGTTTGGATATTAACAACTTATCTTCAATAATTTGGTGCGGTATCAATCGTAGAAGAAATCGTGTCGGTTTCTTCTGTATAGGGCGCTCGCACACAGGGCAAAACCGCTTAAGGACCTCGTCCTTCCGCAGAGATAAGCTCCGGAGGCTCCACGTGTCCAGCGGGGGCCTGGGCTTCTCTTTTCCTCAAGGGCGAGCTCTGGTTGTGCCACGTGTCAGGCGGGCGGGACCTCCCTCTTCCTCAGAGGTGAGCTCCGCGAGCGCCACGCGTCCTAGCGGGCGGGAACCTCCCTCTCCCTCAGAGGCAAGGTTCGAGTGCGCCATGTGTCAGTGTCGGACCTCCCCTCTCTTTGGAGGTGGCTCCAAGAGTGCCACATGTCAGTGTCGGACCTCCCCTCTCTTCGGAGGTGGGCTCCGAAAGTGCCACATGTCCTAGCAGCGCCGGATCTCTTTTCTGCTCAGAGATGAGCTCCGAGGTCGACACATGTCCAACTGCGTCGGACCTCTCTTCTCCCCGGAGGTAAGCTCCGAGAATGACATGTGTCAAGCAGTGTTGGACCTCCCGGAGGTGAGCTCCAAGGATGACACGTGTCCATCGGGACCTTCTCCTCGGAGATGAGCTCCCAGGATGACACGTTTTCAGTAGTGTCGGGCCTCTCGGAGGTGAGCTCTGAGAGCGACACGTGTTAAACAGGGCCGGACCTCTCGGAGACAAGCTCTGAGAGTGACACGTGTCCCGTGGGTTGGACCTCCCGCTTCTCCGCAGTGATTAGCTCCGAAGGTGACACGTGTCCTGCGGGGCTGGCCCCCCTCCTCCGCAGAGGCTAGCTCCGGGGGCAACACGTGTCCCACGGGGTCGGACCTCGCCCCTTCTGCAGAGGCAAGCTCCGAGCCTGCCACCTGGCCAGTTAGCGGCGGACCTCTCCCCCTCCGCGGGGATGAGCTCCGAAGGCGCCACGTGGCCAGCGGGCCGCGAAAAGTGTCTACGGCGAACTGGATTTGGCTCTTTTTAGCTATCTTTCTGATTCCTTCTCTGTTTCTACTTATTTTAAAATGTTTCTCTACATGAAATATGAATGCATGCATGAATTACGAAATTGAGGGTGTTATAGTTTATCTGACATCAAACGTTTGACATAAGCATCATATTCCCCAAACATTGAGGAAAGATAATCTGGGACGTTTCCCGGTCAACATCTCATATGGTGTCTTCTCAAAAAATTTAGTTGGGACTCTGTTTAGTGTAAACACAACAGTTTCAAAAGCATAATCATAAAAGGACAGTGGAAGATCAGTTTGGCTCATCATCAACCTAACAATGTCTAACAAGGTTCGGTTCCTCCACTCAGACACCCCATTCCATTGAGGCATTCCAGGTGGAGTCAGTTGTGGAACAATTCCACATTGTTTTAAATGATCATAAAATTTATGGCTCAAATATTCACCCCCACCATCAGATCGTAGAAGTTTAATTGTCTTTCCCAATTGATTTTGTACTTCATTCCAAAATTCTTTGAACTTTTCAAACATTTCAGACTTTTGCCTCATTAGATAAACATATCCATATCTACTAAAGTCATCGGTAAAAGTAATGAAATGCTGAAAACTACCTCTGGCTATTGAACTCATTGGTCAACATACATCAGTATGTATAAGTCCCAACAAGTTACTTGCCCTCTCACTTTGACCGGTGAAGGATGATTTGGTCATCTTCCCAAGCAAACAAGACTCGCATGTGTCAAGTGATTTGAAATCAAATGAGCTTAGTAAACCATCTTTATGTAGTTTCTCAATGTGTTTCTCATTTATATGACCTAAGAGACAACGTGAAATAAATGTGGGATTCATATCATTTCATCAAACCCTTTTGGTATTATTGTCATAAACTGTTTTTTCCTCAAGATCAAGAAGATATAATCCATTCACCAATAGACACTGAGCATAGAAAATATTATTATAATAAATCAAACAACATTTATTCTTTATTACGACCTCATAACCATCAACCTCTTATAAACATGAAGAAGAGATAATGTTCTTGCTCAAAGTAGGAATGCAATAACAATTATTCAATTCAAAAACTAATCATGAGGGTAATGACAATTGGTAGGTCCTGACAGCTATGACCGCAACCTTTGCTCTATTGCCTACACGAACATCCAACTCGCCTTTTGCAAATCTTCTAGTCTCACTTAGAGCCTGCAATGATTTTCAAGTGTGAATCATCGATCCAGTATGAAATACCCATGATCACTAGAAGATATAGCAATATTAATTTTTATAACATCTATACATGAAGTGGAAGTCTCACTTCCCTTCTTCTTCTTTAGATTCTCCAAGTACGTCTTGTAGTTCTGAGACCAATGCCCCTTAGCATGACAGTGAAAGTATTCATCATCAGAAGAAATGCTAGATTTGCTCTTTGGCTTAGGCTTTGAGCTTGAGGACTCACTAGGAACATTTCCCTTGCCTTTTCCTTTAGGATGCATCACACACTTCTCCTTTTTATTCACCTTTTGAACCATCGTCACATGAGCGGTGTTTTTCTTAATGCTTTCGTCAGCTGTTTTAGGCATCCCATGCAATTCAGCCAACATTTTCTCCATGCCATTCATTTAAAAATTCAATATAAACGGCTTGTAGCTCGGTGGGAGCGACTGGAGAATAACATCAATAGACAGATCATTCTTGAGTTTAGAACCAAGTTTTCCCAAAGTATCAATGTAACCAATCATTTTGATTACATGAGGCTGACCGGGCTACCCTCCGCCAGCTTGCATGAGAACAAGGACATTAAGATGTTGTATCTCTCAGTCCTAGCTTGGTTCTCAAACATTCCATGTAGTCCCTCAATCAAAGAATAAGCATTTGTATACGCATAATGTTTTTGCAGATCAGGGGACATAGTGGCAAGCATGAGGCAGCTTGATACACCCGAGCGACAATCACGTCAATAGGTTGAGTAGAATTGAAGTTATCATCAACAAAATGATTGAAGGTCAACTTGGTATACCCGAGCAAAGAACCAAATGGATGAGTTAACAAAACTCTTTTGTGACATGTGATTTGAGACTTCAATAAATTGAAATCTTTGTAGATGATAGAAACTCGAATTATAAAGCCAACACAAAAAATCATGTTAATTGAATGTGTAGATCAAAAGCTATGGCTAAAAGATTGAAACAACATCAATTTAAGCAAAACCGACGTGCAGAAAAAATAAGTCGGATGATCATGATGGAAAAGTTGGGATAATCGACTAGCTTCACTCAAAAATAAACGGCAGCCAACTGTAAATGATACCTTCCACGCATCGCTTGTGCTCTATGTTTACATATAGCACAAGACAAACCGTGACCAAATAGTACACCTTCTCATCCTACTTGACTTTATCTATTCACAAATATATTGGAATGCTAGTCCTTCAAAACTTTTTAGGCGCAAACACAAGATTTATGGACATAAAAAACTCAAAATTTATTCTTAACACTGGACCTCCTATATTGAACTCACAACATACTAAGAATCAATAATTTTATGGCCACAACAGCCTGATTGCCTATTAAAACTCATGTCCAAATCCTTTCAAGTCAAACACCAACTCAACTCAACTCGTAACCTATCTAAAATAAACTTTTCCATGTCTGAACGTGCTAAAATCACGTCACAAACTTGTACAAAATTTTACATATTCAAATACCTTCACCACGATGTGAAACTATGTTGCCACGTCCATGCACATGTGCACGCACATTCCAAACTCGTTCAAACTTCACTTTTCTTCGTATAAAAATATTGGGATCACGTCACAACTTTGTGCCATCCCTACACTTGTGCTTATGACTTCCAAAAACATTGGCAACACCACTTGACACATCTCAACGACCTTCATATGCATTGTTCTTTATATAAACATGTTGCATGACACCTTTCATCGCTCAATCACAATTTCCAACTGAATTTGGTTGTTGAACCTCAACTTCTCACTAAGTACTGTTTAAGGATCACCATCACATGCACATAAGCAAACAAAAATTCTTTACGAGCACAAGTCCAAAAATTGACTCTCGTTAGTCCAAAGAAAACAACACCTCACACGATCACCTCTTATGGGCATGTTGCACAAAACCATATAACAAGTCACCGAACAACTCACATAAGCATGCATGTTGTACACAAATCAAACACCTTATGCCAACACCCCAGCTGAGCATGTTACATACAAGAATGTCCACTAAAGCATATCCATTCTGATATCAAGCGAATTAACATTTTAGCTCATGATTTATCAATGAATTCATAACATTCTTTCACAATAATATACTCCATCCCGAGCATTGACGGGCACCGGGACGATTGTAGGAGTATGTCTCTGTAACCACTATCTCTTGTTGTAACACCCTGAAAAAATGAAAAAAATGATGGAATAAAAAATATTTAGGTCAAGATGCATATCTGTCTCTCTTTTAAAATTAAATTTTTTTAGAAAAAATTCGTTCCTAAAAAAATTGAAATCAAGTTTGAGTTCAACCAGAAACAAAAGAAAATAGAAAAGGAAAAGAAGAAAGAAAAACAAAAGAAAAATCCTAAACTAATCTAACCCAGCCCATTTTCCCCACCTCGGCCCAAATCCCCTTAGACCAGACACTACAAGAAACTTAATAACTAACAACCGCCATGAACCGTTGTAAATAAGCCCTATACTGTCGTAAACAGCTTATTTAGTACTGTAAAGGGTTATTTACAACGGTATATAGCCTTCAAAAGTCAAATGTTGTAAATAAGATTATATACGACGGCCTGTCTTGGCCATCGTAA